>CM076846.1:137536427-138736427 GCA_039519185.1 Astragalus membranaceus | reverse complement strand
CCTTTCCTCATACATCCTGTTGAGATCTGCCTCTACAACATAAGCTTGCTGCACCAATCCAGCATAACTGGTCATAGCATAAGAGCTAAGACCTTGGGCCACATACGCACGAAGACCTGCCTTGTACATCTGCATCTTCCACTCATCATTCAGAGCATGTTTTGCCAACTGATAAAACTGCAACAACCTTTTGAACTTGGCGGTGAACTCACCCACCGACATCTCTCCTTGCCTCAGATTGATAAACTCGGCTTGCTTGCTTAACTTCATCACCGGAGGGAAAAAGTGACCAATAAACATCTCCTTGAAGTTAACCCAGGTAACAGGAGTTCCCTGGTTCACCATCAAATCATGAGCATTGGTCCACCAGGTTTGAGCATATTCCTCGAGCATATGGGCGGCAAAGAGAACCTTCTCTTCTTCGCTGCATTGAAGAGTCCGAAAAATCTTCTCCATCGAATCCAACCAGAAATGTGATACCATTACCTCAGGTCCTCCTTTGAAACTTTGGGGATTCATCTTCTGGAAACGAAAGTAAGCCCTATTTGGATCTTCCAGAGGAGGTTGTTGAACATTCGGTTGTTGCTGATTCATCCTCTCATGATGCATCTGGGCCATTTGAGCCATCTACTGCTGCTGCATTTGCATCATGTCATTCATCATCTTCTGTTGCGTCTCGATGACATTCTGCATCCATTCGGTATTTGGATCAACAGGGACGCTTCTCCTACTTCCACCAGCCATGATTCTGCAAAATATGCACAAAGTGTTTAGTTGATCAGGCTAAACGTCTAATAGCATACTAAGAGGAATCACACTTAGAGGACTTAAGAGACTCATGATTCTAAGCTCGACTAGGTCGAACTGCTCTGATACCAATTGTAACACCCTGATAATTTCTATCTTGTAGAAATTACAGAAGCGCACGACTGGCATACATCAGAGTAACTTTCCTTTTTAAAATATTGAACACATACTAAACTTCGATAAATCACTCATCGAACGTGCTTACATAACTGAACATAATATATATAATCGGTCCTTACACCCTCAACTAGTGTTCAATACACAAAAACCGAAAGTCTGCGGAAGCAATTTACAACTTGAAAGACATAAGTCGTACAATCGAATAATTTTAAGATACAAAGGAAACTGAAATACAGAAACAATGGATTGGGTGAGACAACTTGTCTCAGTGAGTTCTATCGCGACCCCTTACTAATTCTCTCGGTTTAATTATGCTTGATTCATTATTCTAAACTCATAACTCATAGTCCTCAAAGTTGACTATGTGGCTAACTAATTGAAGTTGTCCCTGTAACCCTCAAGCCGGTTACAAGAAACAACACATAAACTGAACTAAAGTCTTAGCGTGTCACCGGTCACTTGGCATAATAAGCTCCCGGTGAACCCGTCCCCACTAATCGGCTGGGTCCCTGATGGGGCCTAGGTTCATAGGGCTCATGACTGCCCCTCCCCTAGCACACTAAACTGCAATAGGGTCGTCACCCTAACTGAACTGATGTATATATTTTAATATACCTAAACTGAACTGAACAATGAACTTAATCATAACAATAACTTAACTTAACAATGAACTGAACTTCACATAATCTTATTATTAACATTAGGTGATCTAACTACTAACTTAATCTTATTATTAAGTGATCTCACATGGTTTACTAGGCTTACTAACCTAACTTATCATGATGCTAATCCAGTCAGTCCAGCATAAATACACAAATCACACTTAGCATAACCACAACAAGATAATCGGTCCCTTAACATGAACTTAGCTTAGTGTTCTGGATTGGGCCGCAGCCCATGATGAATATTGGACCGGCGCGGACGGCCCCGTAAGTAACCAGCGTCACATGACGCTTTGGATCGGGTCGCAACCCGTTAAGAAGTTTAGGCCTATGCGAGCGGCCCAATAGCGACTAGCGCCACCTTATGCCCACGATGGGAAGATCTACGGCGGAGAGGAATTCTCGCAGATGCAACGGTCGCCCACAGCGCCCCAAGTACTATATAAAGAGTCCCTGACATCATTTGAAAGGTACGTTTTTGACCAATACTACTATACTAAAATTCACCCCACTGACTTGGGCGTTGGAGTGCCATCGCAGGTACACCCCGAGGGAGCTCTGCAGGCGACCAGCCTTCATACAAGAATGACCTCAATACCTGGCACCAAGTCCCCAAGACAGCACCAGCACAGACATACTTACTTCAACAAGAGGACCGATCGCTCGGCGAAGAGTCCGGTTCATTGGCGACCACACTGGGAGAACGAACATCCCCACCCTGATTGACATGGCTCCGCGAGGCAGACCACGCGGCGCCCCGCATCCACGAAACATGGCCGCAATTCCCCAGCGACAGCAGACGCCGGAGGGCGACGCCACCGACATAGGCGATACTGCGTCCAGTGCACAAGGGGCTCCTCCCGGCCACACAAGCGTCATGCTGCCAAACGAGATACTGCAGGAATTGCGCGAGTTGTTGAGAGCTAGAAACGAAAACATCCCCGATCAAGCCGCCTCTGGGAGAGCGTACACCGCGCCAGAACAACATCGCCGCGACGACGAATCATCAAGACCGAGAGGCAATCCCTCCAGAAGACATAGATCTCCCCCGAGGAGGCAACTACTACACCGATCGCCCCCAAGAAGGCGAGGAGTGGTCCAGCCACGACCCCGGACCCCCCTCTCCTCGACCGACCCCACATACTGGCCCGAGGAAGAGTCCTACCAGGAATCTTCGTACGACTGGTATGGGTCACTAACTCGGTCCAGAAGCCGATCACAGGAAAGGTTCCCTCGCCCCTATTGGGATGCGCCTCCTCCACCACGGCCTCGTAGATATGATTCGCCTCCTCTACGACGTGGTCATCGGGGTCACTACCTCGAGGACCGACCATCTCGTAGGAGGACGGGCCATGACGGCCTGGGACCCTTCACCCGTGGAATCGATGAGTACCCTATTCCGCGAGCGCTGGAGAAGCCTCCATCTGATCTCAGGATGTACAACGGGGTAAAGGACCCCGACGCCCACCTACGGGATTTTGATTTGGTAATGAAATATAGGCAGGCGGGTGGGCCGGTCAAATGCAAAATCTTTTCATTGACCCTAGAAGGACCCGCTCTGGAGTGGTTCACCGAATTAAGGCCCAGCAGTATCTCGTCCTGGGAGCAACTGGCTCGAGTTTTTAGCGCCCGCTTCACCGCATCAAGGGTGAAGCCTAAATCGCATGCTATCCTGAAGGCGATTAGGCAAGGCCCGGACGAATCCCTCCGTGAGTATGTTGAGCGCTTCAACAGAGAAGCCTCCACGCCCGGTCGCCCCTCAAAAAGGCCGCCTTTGGCATTCAGAGACGATGATTTGCTTGATGGGAAGCCAAATAAGTATGTCCCACTAATCGTCACCGCAGTAATGGCTAATGTCGAGGTCAGAAGAATCCTGGTCGACCAGGGGAGCTCGGCTGATATCATCTTTGAAGACCTCCTCGACGTCTTGAGAATACCCAGGGGCGAGCTGACGGCCTACTGATAACTCTAGTTTATATAGAGTTATTTATACTTCTAAACGCAACAAATTGCTTTAAACTCAAGTACAAAGTGTGTTAAATATAGTAATATTAGTAAAATAACAACATTCTAGGAATTATGTGATGAATAAAGCATTTTGTATATATATATTGGTATGTTTGATGTGTTTGTTTAGTTTTTCTACAGATGATGCTTCTGCACCACAGATGCTTCTGCACCACAAATGCTTCTGCACCATCCTGCGCTGAAGATTTATAAACCCACAATGGAAGCACCTCAATTCATACCTCTACTCCAGAACTTCTATGACATCATGCTTTGTCACAATTCACATGGAGCACATGGCCACATGCATAAGGAGGCGCCCACCATAAACATCATCATGAAAGGCTATTCACCTAAAGACATATGGCCTTACATAATTGGACCTCTTCTTATGGAAATGTGCTGAACTTAATCTCCTTGTCTAAAGATCAGAAAAGCAACCATGGTTAAGCCTCCTTAGGTTAACTTGGTTTTCAAGCAAACCCTCAAGCAAAGGAAATCTCCAAAGGCTATAAAAAGGGCTCCCACTTCTCACTTGAAGAGCATCGCATATCTCACTTGATTATATGTAGATCAAACACCTTACTTATATTTTAGTAGTTTCAATTCTTGCATTTTATGTACTAGTTAGTTGTAAGAAGGTGAGGAAGGAATTGACACCCTCTTCCTCCACTTCTTCATAGATAGGCGAAGGAATCAGTGCTTCTGCACCTGTCAGAATTCATGCAAAGGAACATCAGTTTGTGTAACTCCTACCCTATTGATATCTTTTACATGATTCATGTTATCATGTTCCTTACAAATTCTCTTTATTATATAATGAGTAACATGAGCTAAATTCCTTTAGTTGAGATGTTCTAACTTATAATGTTCTTTTGAGTAAGTTAATATGTTTTTAAGTGTTGTAGCATTTTGGGTCTTGTGTTATACTACATCCATCTTATTTTAAGGTTGATCTCTTACAATAAGTAGAGTTATATTCACAGACATGGTTTATAATTAGAAATCAAGACTAATAAGGGTGAGTGTTTTAATAAAGGCTTTGTTAAGCTTGTTTTAATAAAGAAACTGTGTTAAAACCATGTTAAGTCCTAGACATAGGATAACATAGTCATTAGGGTGAAACAGTGGGTACTTCAAAGGCAGGAGTGAACTTATTTAGCAAGCCCAGACATGGGAAGCTTGTAATGAAACTCTGAAGAAAGTAGCTGAAAAGCACACACTTATGATACTGCACTCAATGCTACTGCACTTGATGCTTCTGCACTTGATGCTTCTGCATCAATAGTGCTTCTGCATCTCTAAAAACATAGAAACTCTCAAAAGAAGCATTATATAGTAAAGACATCTCAACTATCTTTCTCAACTGATTTCCTTCATCTTTCACATACTTGCATTCTGTTTTTACTTAAACTAAAAACCCCAAAATTTGTGAGTAGAATAGTAGTACTAATTTATATGCTTTCTAAACATACATAAAGTTAATCCAATCCCTGTGGGTTCGACCTTTCTTATCATTATATTACTTGTTTGTGACTGTGTATACTTGCACGTTCGGGGTCAGGGCGGGCAAGTTTTTGGGGTTCTATTTAACAGAACGGGGGATTGAGGCAAACCCAGATAAGTGCAGGGCCGTGACAGAAATGAAGTCGCCTACTAGTAAAAAAGAGATTCAGAAGCTGAACGGGATGATAGCCGTGCTATCGCGATTCATTTCAAAAGCGGCCAGCAAGTCTCTCCCACTTTTCAAATTACTTAAGAATGAGGCAAAGTTCGAATGGTCGGCCGAATGCGACCAAGCTCTAGATCAGCTGAAAAAGGTTCTGTTGCAACCGCCCATCTTGACCACCCCAGAGCCCGGAGAAACGTTGTACCTGTATCTCTCCATCAGTGATGAAGCCCTAGCAGCCGTGCTGGTACGGGAGGACGGGGAAAAACAGAATCCCGTATATTTTGTGAGCAAAGCACTCCAGGGACCAGAACTCAGGTACCAAAGGATCGAGAAGCTAGCCCTGGCACTAATCGTGGCCGCCCGAAGACTAAGATCGTATTTTGTGGCACACCAAATCGTCCTCAGAATGGATCAGCCCGTTCGACAGATCTTACACCGACCCGACTTAGCAGGAAGGATGATCAAGTGGGCAGTAGAACCCTCAGAGTTCGGCGTGAAATATGAAACAAGAACGACCACAAAGGCACAAATCCTGGCAGACTTCATAGCCGAGATGACCCCGATCCAGGAAGAAGGGCCTGAACTGACCTGGACGCTGTATGTCGACGGCTCCTCAAACTGTAAAGGGAGCGGGGCTGGTTTGATTCTAGAAAGCCCAGAAGGGACGACCGTAGAGGTGTCGTTAACATTTTCCTTTTCTACGTCAAATAACCAGGCAGAGTACGAAGCGTGCATTGCAGGACTCATGCTCGCTAGGGAGTTCAAAGCACAACGGGTCGAGCTCCGTTCTGACTCCCTGTTAGTAGTGTCCCAGATTGGAGAGGCGTATGATGCCAAAGATGAAGTTTTACGGAGGTACCTCACTAAGGTACGAGAACTGCTCGACCAGTTCGAAAGTGCAGAAGTCCGACACATCCCCGGATCAGAAAATGGAAGGGCGGACGTGCTTTCGAAACTGGCGAGTACAAAGACCCCTGGGAACCACATGAGCGTAATCCAGAAGATACTCCCTCAACCCAGCGTCCGACTAGAAACAGCCCAAATCACAGATGTCTGCACGATCGGTCAGGGCGAGACTTGGATCGATCCCATCCTAAAGTACATCGTGCTGGGGGAAGAGGAGGACCACCCAAAAAAGTCTGCTCTCACGCGTAGGCGGGCATCATCATATTCGGTAATTGAAGGCAAACTGTTTCACCGAGGACTCTCAACACCATTACTAAAGTGTCTGACACCACACGAGGCCAATTATGTGCTGAGGGAAATCCACGAAGGGATATGTGGGAATCACCTAGGGGCACGAGCACTAGCCAAGAAGGCACTTCGAGCTGGATACTATTGGCCGACGATGGAGGGCGATGCAAACGAGCTAGTTAAAAAATGTGATAAATGCCAAAAGCACGCGGATGTACACATCGCCCCTCCGGTCGAACTGAACTCCATTACCGCTCCATGGCCGTTTGCGTGGTGGGGAATCGACCTTCTGGGCCCGTTCTCAGTCTCCCCAGGACAGCTTAAGTACTTAATCGTGGCAGTGGACTACTTCACCAAGTGGGTCGAGGCCGAGCCCTTGGCGACCATTACCTCCAAAAACTACTTGAAGTTCTTCAAGAAAAATATACTAGTTTGATTTGGAGTCCTTGAGGTCGTGGTCTCGGACAACGGCAACCAGTTCACGGATAAAAACTTCCAAGAGTACATGTCGGAACTGGGAATCAAGCAACGTTTTACATCGGTCGAACACCCACAGACCAACGGACAAGTAGAGGCCGCCAACCGAGTGATCCTGCGCGGGCTGAAAAGAAGGCTGGACGAATCCAAAGGCAAGTGGGCAGAAGAGCTCCCCTTCGTACTATGGGCTTACCGGACCACCCCGCACTCCACCACAGGCGAAACCCCATTCAAGTTGGTATACGGGGTGGAAGCACTTATCCCTGTTGAAATTGGAGAGCTCAGTTGGAGAACTGCAAATCCCAAAAACCCTGATGAGAACGATCAGGGACTCAGGGAGGAGCTCGATTTGGTTGAAGAACTCCGCACCAAAGCGTCATTGAAAGAAGCACTTGTGAAACAAGGGATGGCGACGAGATACAACTCAAAGGTCGTCCCTAGAGAATTCACCATCGGCCAGATCGTCCTCAGAAGAGCGACGATAGGACAGAAGTTTGCTGCTCAAGGTAAACTCGCTCCAAACTGGGAAGGTCCCTACCGAGTCGTCTCGAAGACAGGGAAAGGCGCTTACCAACTTCAAACCATGGGAGGCGGGGCGGTGCCAAGAACATGGAACGCGGCCAACCTCAGGCGATACTTTGTTTAAATTTTTGCCTAAATTCAATTGTAACTCTATCATTGACACTTGTTGAATTGAATAAAGTAAGTACACCGGGCGGGACACTCTTTTCCCACTAGGTTTTTATTGAGGCCCTCCTGGCCATCACCGCAGATGGAATATTTTTATATGTTGTCTCATCCTTTTATGTTTTCCATACAGATCCATTAACCGCCAGATGGGTTAAAATCAAACCGAGTTTGATAAACCACTGAGCGGGCTCAGAGGTACTTAGTCGATCTAAGTAACACGAAGCGATCTTAATCGATAGTCGCAACCCCAAAGGCGAGTTAAAACTGGGGACGAACCCTAGTAAACTGCCCGAAGGCTAAAAACACGAATTAAAAGAAACGAAGCGATCACAATCGAGAGTCGCACCCCCAAGGGCGAGTTAAATCTAGATACGAGGTCCAGTAAACTGCCCGAAGGCTAAACAAATTGAACAGAACGAGTAAAATAACGATTTTAAAGCCAAAGGCATAGTACATATTACAACATTGAGGCGACTCGAAAGCCGCCCAAACACAAATGTCAGATACATGGAACATATTACAAAAATTCTAAACGGAACGATCAAAAACAACCACTTCCTCCACTACGACGTTTCCTTGCTCGTCCTCCTCGGCGGGCTGGATGATCCGACCGTCCACATAAGAATGGGAAAAGTTGATAACGCTTGGGTCAAGCACAAGGTCCGGGTAGACGCACTGCACCTGAGCCAGAGCCTCATCAAACCGCCCCTGGCAAATTGAAACAGTGGTTTGAACGAGCCGGTCATATTGAGCAGAGGCCTCTTCCCGCTTTTTCTTCAAGACTTCAATGGTCGACCTCATTTCAGCGGCTTCCAGATTCAACCCGCTCATCTGTTCAGACAAATCGTTAACCTTCCCCACCTCAAGCTGCAACTTCCTCTCAGCGTCAGCTAAAGCGACCTGGGCATCGTCTCGCTCTTGGGTGACGACGGAGAGCGACTTCCTTGTTTCATCAAGGGCACTGACTGTACGCTGAAGGGCAGCCTCTGAAACTTGCAGTTTCTTCTTGGTGGCTTCCAACTCCTCCCGAACTTCTGAGATATAAACATAAGCACGGCTAAGCTTGTCGGTTTTGTCTAAGTTATCACTCTCCAACCATAAATTTTGGGCGAGGAGAATATTACCTTTGGTCCGCTCCATTTCTCCGTGTTTCAACTTCGCAACCAGGCGAGACCCAGCCTTGACCACCTCGGCCGCAAACAATAGGGGGTCTTCACGAAATCCGCTTATGATGCCCTCATCGGTCATCTCGTCCAGATCGACCGCCGAGCCGGAACTTTTCTGAGGTCCTTTATGGGCCCTGTACTTTTTATGAGCAGGGTCATCCTGGGTCAGATCGACAGTGGGAAGGGGACGACCCCTTTTCGCCCCAACAACGGGCGTGCAGATCTCGCCACCTTCAGCAGCCACGGTACCCTCAGGAACCGGGGAAAGAGTAACAGTAGGGGTGGACGGGCCGGTCTGGGGCCTCCTCCCTTTCTTAGCTTGCTTCATCAACTCAGCAAAACCTAGACCGGCCACTTCACCTGCAAAGAAGGTAAGAACACGGTTAAAAAAAAAAGAGGAAGGGGTACGACTACCCATTCCAAGAGCGACCTTGAAACCGTTATCATCGGTCGTTTTCACCAATTGGTGACACCTGATCAAACCCTCCTCCATCCAAGAGGCCAAGTTCTCAAGCAGTCTCAGAGTCTCAGTATTTTCTTCACCAAGTTGGCAACGGGTTCTATACGTGGCGGGCATGCGGCGAAAATGAGCGTACTTCCACGCTATGGGATATTTCATGCTTTTTACTCGCCCACGGGGGTCAATCGCCCCCACCATCCGCTGGGACGCTTCGCAAACGGGGACCACCCATAGAAAAGAAGACTTCCAGGGTTTGAGCGAGTCAGAAAAAGGCTTGAAAATCTTATAGTCCGACTGAGCCTTAAGACTCAAATGCTCCCACCGATTCCGATTGCTGCCCGGCTCTGGTCGCCTGCTTGTCTCAAAAATTTTGAAGAACGTCTGCCAATTGCACCCTCGCCCCATCACTCTCAATAACTGCTCAAACACCTTGACAAAAGCCCACGAGTTAGGGTGCAGCTGCGAGGGTGCAACCCCAAGATAACGAAGAATACTGCGTTGGAAGCATGTAAATGGCGGACGAATCCCCACGTCGCGAAGGACAGTGGCGTATGTTGCGCCCCAAAAAATCCGGTTAAGGATTCCTCAGTTTGACAACGTGAAAATTTTTGAAGCCGCCACCAATATTTATTTTTAAAGACTAAAACATTGGAAAAAGTCTTTTGAAAAAGGCGGATGGTCTTTCGAAAACATTGAGATGTAGGTTCGGGGGTCGGTTAGGTACGGGGAAGGTACTAGCACCCCGCACCTCCTTTCTACCGAAAGGGAACCATTAACTTTGATGTGTGGCTTAGAAAAAGTTGACTTGAAACGATTTTTGTTCTACTTCCTTTCTTTTTATTTCGTGTGAGAAATGATTTTTATTGGGAAGAAATATTTTTGGTATCTTTGAAAAGCGGAACAACACAAAGATTTTTTTGAAAGAGTGCTTGACGGGTTACGACCCGCTCCTACGTACCCTCTCTGGAAGAGGGATCAAAGCTACGTAGTTCTAGGATTTTTTAAAAGTGTGCTTGACGGGTTACGACCCGCTCCTATGTACCCTCTCTGGAAGAGGGATCAAAGCTACGTAGTTCTAGGCTTTTGGTGTTGAAAATGTTTTTGTGTTTTATCTTATTTAATTTTTTGGAGTTTTTGAAATAAGATTCAAGTATTCACGAATACCAAACAAGCAACGGCTTCGAGTGGCATTCATTACTAACTCGAAAGGAAAGAGTCAAAACCGGTAATCAAACAAGCAAAGGCTTCGAGTGACTACAAGTAACAACGTTTTATTATCTTTTTTGAAATCATTTTTTGAAAAAGGTGAGCATTGGTGATTATTACGTTGTTTTTGAAATTGGAATTTATTTATTTTTTAGTTAAGGTGTGGGAGCTTTCATGATAGCCAAACAAGCAAAGGCTTCGAGTGACTACCACTAATAACTCCTCATTAGCGATCAAACAAGCAAAGGCTTCGAGTGATGACTAATGATTTATTTAAGAAAAATGCCTTAGAGTTTTTGTTTGAGAAAACATCTGACTTGGGTTTGAAGACTAGTTTTGGAAAAGAATTTGATTTGGAAAAAGTTTTGAAAGATAAGTAGAACATTTCCATCAACATATCAATTTCTAACCAAGATGCAATTCCCTTAATTACACTTCATACAAGCATTACAAATCCAAAAGACAAGCAATATGCATAAATATGTAATGTTCAAAACTAATTACAAGTTGCCACAATTGCAAAAGGTAACTTATTGAATCATTTTAGGATCAACAATAAAAACACAAGAGTTAAGTTTCTTTTGGTAATCCTTGACACTTATTAACAATGTACAAAGGCATAAGTGTCAAGTCATATTACTAAATCATCAACAAGAAAGAAGTAATTGATCATGAGGTAAGGCGTAAAATGAAATGTTGAGTCACTTTAGGGGATCTCCAACACATGGGATATGTGTTAGGCATAAGTGCTAGATCATATCACCTAATCATCAACAAAGTATGCAAAGGGGAAAATGTTTTTGAGTTTTTAAATGAATGAGGAAGATTGTGCGAAATGTTTTGGTCTTTTTGGGTAGGTATGCATGATTGAGAAGTGGTAAAATAATGAAAGAGTTTTGGTAAAAGTTATTTGATGCAATGTGGTAAAAAGTTGAATGCATATGAATAGGATAAAAATGCATGTTGGTAGAATGATGAGAATGCAAATGGTAAATTTCAAATAAAGTGGTAAATGTTTATTGAAATGGTAAAAGCTTTGTGTAAATTTTGAGTAAAGGGGTAAAAAGTAAAGGGTGAAAGTGTCTTTGGGATTTTGGGTAAAAAGTAAAATGCTTTTAAGTTTTGGTAAAAAGTAAAAATGTTTTTATCTATTGGTAAATTTTAAATGAATAGTAAAAGGTGAAATGGTAAAAAGTAAAAAACACAATTCACACAAATTGCTCACACCATCAAAGATCAAACAACAAAGTTTTGAGCAAAAATTTGGTCACAAAAAGAGGCCCTTGGCCGAATGCACCACATGCATATTCAAGCACAAATTTCATCAAATTTTTGCCATCAAATCACATTAATGAACACATACATATAAATCCTAGGATCTACACATGCATTTCATACTCAATCAATTGCCATTTCATCATTTTTCAACATAAAAACAAGAGGGAACAAAAAGTATAAAAACCCTAATTCTACACTATCAAACCTTAGAGCATGAAGGACTAACTTAACCAATTTTATTCCATCAAACTTCAAGAAACAAGCAAGAAAACATGTTATTCAACAAGAGAGGCCCTAGGCCGAAGCAAAAAGGTAAGGAAAAATAAATTTTACTTGGTGAAAATTTCATAAAACAAAGTGCAAATCACAAGAACAACACATAATCAACACATAGTCACAAGAACAATTTATTTGGGTGGGTGAGATGCCAACTCTCACCCACAACAGCCCCTAATCTACATTTAAATGATGTTATGAGATGCAAATATAAGTTGAAAAAGGATTTTGATGCAAGAAAGTGGATGAAAATGCAAAGGGTTTTAGGTTATACCTTAGTTCCAAGCTAAACAAGAGTAGAAATGAAAATCAAGAGTAACCAATCACCAACACTCCTCAAAAATCACCAACAACAGCCACGTAACCTTGAAGAAACAACCCCTTTGATGATGTAAATGTGGGATTAAGGATGAAAGAAGGAAGATATATGAATATGGAGTGAGTTTGAGGTGATTTAGTGGATGGAAGTTGAAAAGAAAATGGAGGAGGAGGGGTGAGGGGCTACGGCCAAGGGGAGAAGGGAGGAGAGGAGTTGGTGTGCTAGGGTTTTTGAATGGAGAGTGAGGCTAAGAAGATGTGTGGGTTGATCATATGAAGATATATATAGTGCTCACTTATCATTAAGGGCTTCTAGGTCATTTTGATTTCCATTGTGCTCTAGGATTGCATTTTAGTTTTGAACCAAAGGTCAAGATGCAATGTCACATGGATTAGGGGCAATTAGAAAGCACAAAGTGAGGAGAGAGAGGGCTGAGGGGTGTAGCTTAAGGAGGTGAGTGAAGGATAAGTTTAATTACAAAAATGTATTTTCTCATGAAGCATATTACAAGAGTGCCATTTTAATTCAAATGAAGGGTGAGGATTGCATTTAACACTTGAATGGAAGGCCATGATTTAAACACAATTTGCAATCAATAAAATAAACCAAAAATGGGGAAAAAGGGGCTGGAATTCGCAGCCAAAGGAAAGAGAGTGAGTGGAATTGCAACTTGTACTATTGTACTACACTTGACCTTTCAAAATTCAAAGGGATATTCCTTATTCCTTTCAAGATAATTCTTCTAAATTCTTGCCATTTTGGGCCATATCCTATGATTCAATGATTGGGCTCTGAATTTTATGATCTCACCAATCCCAAAATTGATTTGTTGACCCCACTCCAAAGGAAATGACCATTTTACCCTTTTGTTCAAAAACCGAATTTCATGCCAAAAATATTCCCATGATGCACAAAAAAATACACAACTCCACTCACTTGGACTCACATAAATTCCTCAAGAGATGCATAATGGTTTTTACCGAGAAATTATTTATTTTAGTGAAATGACCAAAATGCCCTTTTGGTCCCAAAAACCCTAATTTTGCTCCAAACTTCATTTCCACTCTAACAATGATCCTGAGACCCTTTGGATGACTCTAAAACTCTAGAAATGCATGCATGATGAGAAAATAAGTCTTTTTGGCGAAATTACCAAAATACCCTTTGAACTAGGAAAAACCCTAGAAACCCTAGAAATGCTCTAAAGTGCTCTAAAATGCCATGCAATGCTTTTCTAACCCTAAAATGCATTCTGAAACTTCTAAGATGCAAGCATGATGCTCTTCCTAACCTCTAGGATGAATGCTAAGACTTGATTTATTTTTGATTGAAAATTAGGGTTTTGACCTAAGCCGGACAAAATTGGGGTATGACAGCGTACATGGTGAATTTTAAGGTGGCCGGGATCATAGCCACGTTTTCCGTTGAAGTAGGGCCTTCGACCGCCCATACTTGGCCCGGTGCGCCAACCAGCCCGGCAAAAAACGATAACACCTCATCCCCAGGTTTGAATAGTGATGGTACCCGGCCTAGCACGGCCGACGAGATCCAAGAGCGATCCTCCCCTAGAACGCCTCTCCAATCGGCTTCCCCTCTCCCGGCGTCTGGCTGGATTACCTGCTCCGAATGAGCCGAGGACGTGGAAGGTGGATCATGACTTTCCCCTTCTTGGAAGAATACGGGGCGAGCAGGCATCGCGATATCCGATCCCTCAGCCGGGGGCGTAGAAGTAAATCCACCCTCTGAAGTCGGCCTATTTGTAGACGTCCGAGAACTGGAGGATGGGTCGGTTGAAGAAGGTGGCGGGCTGCCGGTAACTTGGGCGGTTAGCTTCGTCCGCGCCATGACGAAAGAAAACCTGCAAGAAGGGAGCATGAAAGTCAGACCATCGAAGATGACCTACGGAAAGGGGCAACATGATCGACCCCGGGTCTGACACCCCCTCCTCGCCCATGTTGATAAGAAAAGAAATGCGATTTAAATTACTAAAGCCCAAAAAGAAAGCTACATACCAGGAGCGGGATATAATTTCGTCGCACTAGCTATCACCAGAATAAGGCGATCAGAAGTTAGGTCGCGCCGGAGTTTGAAGTCGCTAATCGGGAAACACCGTGCCAGAGTAGCCGGAAAATAGATCGCTTGTCGGAGGAAAGAAGTCGCCCTCAGAGCAGAAAATTCGGAAAGAAGACAAATTGACATAAGGGGTGCCCCATATTTATAGGGAGGAAGAGCCAGAACGCGAAGGGGTACGTCCCTTCCCCTTCTATATTGATGATCTTCCTCGAAAATTGAACCGTCATCATCAAGCGCCCCCTTTTTTGGGAAGCGTGAAGTATGATGACAGTCCCATCGAAGCGTCACGCTTGTCCTTTCAGAACATCATGACTGTCAGAATACCACGTCGCTAGAAGGCGCGAGCATGCTCCACCGAAACGGGCACACGACCAGGTCGTCTCAGCGCAGGCGACCAAAGGAGAGGCAGCCCGCCTCACCAAAAGAAATATGATTCTTAGGCCTAAACCCGTCCTTTTGAACGACTTCGGCCTGGGGGGCAACTGTTCTGGATTGGGCCGCAGCCCATGATGAATATTGGACCGGCGCGGACGGCCCCATAAGTAACCAGCGTCACACGACGCTTTGGATCGGGTCGCAACCCGTTAAGAAGTTTGGGCCTATGCGAGCGGCCCAATAGCGACTAGCGCCACCTTATGCCCACGATGGGAAGATCTACGGCGGAGAGGAATTCTGGCAGATCCAACGGTCGCCCACAGCGCCCCAAGTACTATATAAAGAGTCCCTGACATCATATGAAAGGTACGTTTTTGACCAATACTACTATACTAAAATTCACCCCACTGACTTGGGCGTTGGAGTGCCATCGCAGGTACACCCCGAGGGAGCTCTGTACGCGACCAGCCTTCATACAAGAACGACCTCAATACCTGGCACCAAGTCCCCAAGACAGCACCAGCACAGACATACTTACTTCAACAAGAGGACCGATCGCTCGGCGAAGAGTCCGGTTCACTTAGGCATAACAATCTCATAACATCAACTAACATCATTCACAATTCCAATTACACCCAAACAGAGCATAGCACTACTTTTATTACATATTCAGTTAGGCCTTTTTATTACCTTTCCAACGCATCTGAGAACACTTGAATCGGACCACCGGATCAAAAGATATCGCGAAAACATTCCCAAGTAGGTTTGCTGAAATTTACACTGCGTCGCGACGCGAAATTACACAGAAAGGTTTGCGTTGCAAATTAAACAATGGTTTTTTTTTTTACAATTATTCCCAGAATTTTACCCTAACTTGTGATGCTCATATCTTGAGCTACACAATTCCAAATTCAACCAGGACCAAATTGACGAGCATTCAGTCTAGTTTCTAAAACAATTGACCACATAATTTTTGGATACCTATATCATCCCCAGATACCCAGAAATCGAACCTATCCTCAGATTGTCTCCAGAATTCTACCCTAACTTGTAATGCTCATATCTTGAGCTACACAAGTCCAAATGTCACCATTCCAAATCCAAAATGACAAGTATTCAATCTAGTTTCTAAAAAGGTAAGTTATATAATTTTTGGATGCCTAAATCTTTCCCAGTTATAGAATTACTGAACCTATTTTAGAACATTCAGAAACAGTGAAATTTGCTAAACAATCAACACCAAGCAATCACCAAATTAATCCATTGACTCGATTCAGATTATATAACATATGAAACTCAATCCTAGTAAGTATAGAACTCACCTTTTCGTGACGACAATACACCCGACAGCGAAACCTCGCGAACGCGGACGAACGGACTTCGAACATTCCCGGATTCGCTCCAACAACTCAAACCGAAAACCCAGCTACAAGGAGGACTCCTAAGCTGCTCCAAAATGTATTTCAGGTACAGAAGCTAGTTCTAACACTTACTCCACTCACATGCAATGGTTCAGGTTCTGAATTTGCTAAAGTTGAGCTTGGATGGCTTTCAATGGTGATTTGGGCTAGGAGGAGGGGATGACTTCGAAATTACAATCAATGGGAAGAGGAGGATGACAGGAGTTCAGGGCTGGTTTTGGATGTTACATGCATCCACAATTTCATGATCTCTCCCTTCCTCAAACTTTCCCTCTCTCTCACGCGAGTTCCCCCCTCTCTCTCTATTCTTGCTGGTTCTGTTTTCAGACTTAGGAATGTGAAGTGTTTGTGATTTGGCCAGCTGAAAGAGGGTACTTAAAGAGGTAAGGTGAAATGACAACATTGCCCCTCACTTAATTTTCTATACCCTATGGCTCCTTCACTCTAATTACTCTAACTTGACACAAAATTAATTACCAATCACACACAATTGAATAATAAATCAATCAAGCAAAAAAAAAATTCCATTTTATTTTCAATAAACTTAACAAATCAATTCACGCCAAATAATTTAAATAGCGAAAATTGGGGATATTACAAATTAGTTGAAGGAAACAAAGATAAGCTTGGCAACGTATTGTTGACAAAGACAAAGAAAAAGAAAGCTCATATGTGTGAGTACAATAATTTCATTCAAACTTAAATCTGTCCACGTACATTGAGGGCAAAGTGAAAGAATAAAACAGAAAAAAACAACACTAATATGTGTGTGTAGAATAAATTCAAGCATAAATGTTTTTTTTTCTCCCTCAAAATATGGTAACTGATATTTGCTTTTGGTGCCCTGAAAAAATTCTGTCTCATGGTACATAAATATTAATATTGTTATTATCAACAAGGATATTGGTCCGAGAGTGGTAATTCGGTTTGGATCCCACTCCAATGTCTCGGGTTCGAATCTTGGGTATGGTAAAAACTTTGTTGGGAGGGGAAAATCACACGGACCGGGAAAGCAGGATATAGACATGGCCAGCCAGTTATGTTCCCTAGCGTAGATTAGTCACTAGTAGAGCCGATAGAAATTGCGCACTAATAACACGGTAACCAAAAATATTAATATCGTTTTTCTTTTTATGTACGCTGTAGGGAATCATAAAAGAAAAGCAACTTGATACTTTCAACATTCCTCAATATACCCCATCTCCATCTGAAGTGAAATTGGAAGTTCTCAAAGAAGGATCATTTGCCATCAATCGATTGGAAGCAACTGAAGTGAATTGGAATGCTCTTGATAATTGGAATGCTTTTGACTTTGAATCAGAAATGTCTGAATCACTTAGCAATGATGGATACAATGTGTCACAATGCATGAGAGCCGTGGCAGAACCTTTACTAGTTAACCATTTTGATGAGGTTATAAATCTCGTAACCTACGATTTAATTAAGTCCTACCAGCCTTTAACATATACAATGAAGAACAATTACAAGGAATAATAATCTATACAAATGAGTGTCTTCTAATATTCCTCTACTATGCAACACTTGTAACTCATGGGCATCCACATTACTATTATTCATAACACTCCCCCTTGGATGTCCATTAAGGATATGCCTCATTAAAACCTTACTAAGAAAAAAACCCGATGGGAAAAAATCTTAGTGAAGGAAAAAGCGTACAATATCCTCTGCATGAGAGCTGTCTTGTTAAAAACCTTACCAGGAAAACCCATTGGGACAAAACCATGGTGAAGGAAAAAAGAGTGCAAAATGTGTTTATTTCTCCCCCTCATGCATGCAATCATATCTGAGACGACGAAGGCTGATTCTTTATATAAACTGCTTAAACGTTTTGCTTGACAATGCCTTTGTTAGAAGAATTGCTAAATTATAACATGAACGGACTTGTTGAATGCCAATATCTCCTTTCTTGTATTTGTTGAATCACCAACATCAACCAAATGCATTCTCAAATTGACTATTGTAGTGCTAAAATTTGATCATATCAGAAAATTAGCAAACTACATTAATGCCCCAATTGCACTAAAATATGGTACTTCAGGACCAAGTAGTTCTTCATCATTTTCTCAAGGTTAAAAAGATCTTTGTTCACATATACCCTTCTTACTGGAGTGTAAAACATATGTGAATCTTTCACATTTAAATGTTTTAGTACTTTTGCTATGAAAGCTTCTTGAAACATAAAAATTTCAATATTTAAAAAGTCCAATTGTGATAGCAAACAACTCTTTATCATTTCATAGTATTTCCTCTCAAACTCTTTATTTAAGCAATTAACATTCAGAAGTTCGTATACTATTTATGCCATCATTATACACAACAATTATTTCGAATATGCACCGAAGTGATTACACCACATGCATGCGTCCAAATTGTTTTATCTCACAAAGTGACCGATTCAATTTAAGTGAGTAATCTTCTCTAGAGTCTGAACAATGTGTCTTATGTATTTAAATCCTTCAGGGATCTTCACTTAATTATCACTATCAAATGAGTTATATAAATAATTTGTAACTCATCAATCATATGTGAATTGACTCTTTTATGTGCTACTAGACTAATAAAGTATTAAAGATTACTTGTATTCACTACAGGTGAATATATTTTCAAAATCCATGTTAACTTTGTGCAAATACTCTTGAATAACTGGTCAAACTTTACATCTCACTACTTCATGATTCTCATTTCCTTTTTTCATAATAATCGCTAGTATCTAAGTAGCTTTACAACTTCAGGTGTACAGACTGAAAGTACAAGAACTTTTCAGCTTGCAAAACTAGTTTAATTTTCACTTCAATTGCGTCTTTTCATTTTGTCCAATAATTTCTTTGTCTATAGTCCTTGATAGACTTTGGTTCATGATCCTCATTTCCAACTATCATGTTTAGCGCTATATTATATGTCAATATATCATCATAGTTGACTTTACTTCGGTTCCATCTTTCTCCATTCGTGGCATAGTTTATTGAGATCTCATTTCCAAAAATTTCAGAATTTTTCAGGTACCTGATTAGTTCTTCTAGAACTTGAAAAATCAATTATGTCAAATTACTCTTTTAGAGCTTCCATATCCTCCTTTGGGCCATCTTAATTTTAAGCTCATTTCTTTGTTTGAGGATTATTTCTTTTTCTTTAGAACCGACCATGCTACACGCTTCATGCATGGTTAAAATTCATTTGCAATGTTTAAGTGTCCAACAGGGACATCAACTTTAATTGGAGCACTGCAGCTGTGATTAATTTGCTAAAATTTGCAAATGAGTTATCCTTTGAACTTTTGGTTCTCATTGGTTTGTAAGAGGATCAAGATGATATAATAATAATTTATTTCAAATAATATTCATTTTCAGCTGCTTGTCTCTCCCCCTAATATTGGGAAAACAAATTCATCACAATTTTAATCAACTAACTTAGCTATAAATATATCTCCAGTTGTTGGCTCAACCTACTTTATCATGGATAGAGATTCATAATTGTATAGTAGTGTAGTAATGTGAACATACACAACACATCCAAAAATTTAAGATGGGGGATATTGGATTATTGACTAAAAATCAATCATAAAAGGAAGAACTTACATATGATATCTTATTGGCTTGATGCGTATCAATGTCTTTGCATGCAATATTGCATGTTCCCATGTAGAAATTGAAGTTTTGATCTCATAAGAATTGATCATATTATTAACTTTAGACGTCTAATGAATGGTTCTTCAAGACCATTTTCTGAATAAACATAGCTATGTGATGTCCAATATCAATTCTAATATACATACAATACTTACCAAATGATTCCAAGATAATTCACATAATTACCTCTTACTCAAATTAGTTGAGCAAACCTTCTCACAAACTTCTAGTTGTGAGTTGATGACAAATATATGTAGTATATATGTGGTCGTCTAATTGATGCATCAATTAAAATCATAAAATATCACGTGAATGATGTATTTGTTTACAAATATCACCTTATACACATTTTAGAAATGTGAGAGACTTATTCTTTCAAATTCTCAACTTCCTTTGGGAACTAGTACCCCAATATCCGGTAAACACAAAAGTTAATGAATTGAAGAATCTACGGGCTCTTCAATACATGTTCACTAAAATTCTTAACTATTTTACGCATCATAATAGACCCGGGATGGCCAACCGATCTTGCCAATGATAAACTTATTATAATCCATAAACTTCTGGTTTAAGGTAGCATGTGTTGTACTAATATGCATTTAGTATCAACCAAAAGAAACACACGTTTTTTTTAATACACATTTGTATTTTCTAATGTAAGTGTAACACCCCGGTATTTTTAACATGTAAAAATACCCAAGTGCACCATCCCTAGAACATCAGAGATATAAAATTCCTGCATGAACACTGCAATATAGTTCTCGCTGAATAACTACAAAACAGTCTTAAATACAAATAAGACCAAACAGGTTCCCTGACCATAACCTTCAGCAAACTATAGTACTCAATATCAAATAAGAAAGCGGAATAGAGTCAAAACACTAATACATAGAGTTGTAGTACATAGACAACTGAAGGAAATATAAACTTAAGTATAAAAGCTAAGTCATTAGCAGTCGCCCGAGTCCAACCCACTCGTGTCTCTTGGATTTCCGCTGTCCCTGTTTCTCTGTAAAACAACAACATATAACCAGTGAGATACAATCTCAGTGAGTTCTACCGAGACCCCTACTAACACTCTCGGTCCAATTATGAAATCTTTTTATCTCGGAGTTTAATTTATAAACCACGCGTATTTTAACCTAGCACGACACCGGCCCCAGACATGGTAATCCCGATGGACCGCACTACATAATGTAACACCCTTTCTACCCAACATTTTATTCATAAATTATCAGAGTTCTCACATCGAAAGAGTGTCACATTTTTCGTTAACATAAAAATCCGTTTTCCAGAACGTTCTCCAACTTCATTAAACATTTCAGCGAAATCAAAAACATTAAAGTTAATCTCCACAATCAACTAAGTCCGCAACGTGACTAGTCATAAAGACGTAGTTCAAACTCAACAAATAAATGGTTCAACAAAATAACGTAAGCGTCCCCCCGAGTGCTACGTATCAGAGCGGACGACACCAACTAAAAGAAGACTAAGGTCTTCACTCGAGCTCACCTATAAAGATAAACCACATAAGGGGTGAGATTCCATACATTATAAGGAGTGTATGAAAGACCACATATAAGATTCAGAATATCATATAACCACAGTATACAATCATTTCCCACGAAGTCAACCAAGTTAACAACGTAGGGGTATAACAGTCATTATCATCAGTCAACATTAGAACACATATAAACATTACAGCAATAACATAACGACATCAACAGCAAGTTACTCAACATCAATAACGGCATATCACTCGTCAATAACAATGATCAAAACACCACGCCCCAAGGGGCGATTCAACAACGCAATCAACACAACAACAATCAGCACTACAACAAGCAACATCACAACAATCAACACAACAACAATCAACACGACAGGCGATCCATCACCGCATCATCGTCACTAAACAGCGACTCAACACACAAGTTTTACAACACGTCACAGTCATGAAAATGCATGGAAGTGCAACCCACACGTGGGTATATGCATGATGGTACCATACTCGTCATAATAAGCCACTATGGGCACCCCGTCACTGTTTCTCGTCATAAATAAGCCACTATGGCACACCGTCACTAAGAGGCCGAAGCCTATTCGTCATAAGAGGCCGAAGCCTATTCGTCATAATATGCACATGCTATGAGACACTATGGACACATGTGCAAACACCAAAATCACTCACTTGTAATGCTCGTCATTGTCATCATAAAACACACTCATCAAGCGAACTCGTCATGTTCGTCACAATTTAATTCAACATCATCATGAAACATCATATTTAAAGTTTGCGTAACAACTTCTTTAAAATTTGAGAAACAACACTTCTTGTTTGCGGGGAAAACATCATATCATAACTGAGGAAAATATCCCATTATAATTCGGGAAAATACCACATTTTCTTACTCAAAGGACATCACATTTCATTTGAAAAACATCACCATTTTAAATACGGAAACTTCACATTTAAAAAGAGGAAAACAGCAACAGCAACATTATTTTATTTATAAAACAGCAGCCTTTTTAATCAGAAGAAAACAGTAACTGCAACATCATTTTATTTATAAAAAAACAGCACCCTTTCTTGTTAGAAATTACAGCAACAACACATATTCTTTTTGAAGAAAACAGCAACAGCCACATCATTTTATTTATAAAAAAAACAGCACCCTTTCTTGTTAGAAATTACAGCAACAGCACATATTCTTTTTGAAGAAAACAGCAACAGCATGTGTTTATTTTTAAGAAAAACAACACTCTTCCTTGTTGGAAATTACAGCAACATACACATATTCTTTTTTTTGAAGAAAAACAGCAACAACATGTATTTATCTTTGGAGAAAAACAGCACCCATAGTGCGATTTTGTGGAGGAAAAACAGTCCCTCTTTCATAAAAAAAACAGCAATATACACTTTATCACCACATCAATAATCCATCAAACAACATCAAATAATCGTCAAGAACATCACCAAATAATCATCAAGAACATCCTCAGATAATCATCAAGAACATCACCAAATAATCAATCAAGAACATCACCAAATAATCCGATTCTCTCTCAATCCTACATCAATTCATGTCCATTTCGCAACAACACCCACAACCCCACGAAACCCCAATCACATATTCAACTATATCATAGGTCTACGATTTTTTTTTTTCAACAAGTAGTCACACAAGATCACACATCCTTTATTTATTTATATAACATGTTATTCAAGATTCAAGCATCAATATAGCATAGATTTACGATTTCCAACAAGTGGTCACACAAAATCACACATCCTTTATTTATTTATATAACATGTTATTCAAGATTCATGGCAAACAAGTGATTAGATGAAACCCCAAACCCACACATGAAATCCCTCATAGACACCCTATAATGGATTAAATCCCACCCTTACCTTAAATTAGGAGATCACACCCTAGCTTTCCTTCTCTTTCCTTGAGATCACGTTTTCCCTCTCTCTTCTTTCTCCATTGGAGCGCTAATCCTCCTTCCTTTTCCTTGGAGCCGCCAACCCCTTCTCACTCTCTCTCAAATTCGCACTTCTCTTTTCTCCTTGCACAAAATGAGGCTAAACCTTAATTTTTAGCTATATATATGCCTAGGGTCGGATAAGTGGGTCATGGGCTTTTCTCCTAACACATGCGCATACTCCCTGGGCCAAAACACTCCAACTTACTAATACTAGCCCTCATGGTCTAACCCACTCTAACATATAATTATTTTAATTATTCTGCCACACAAGACCACCAATTAATTAATAGATAACTAGTTAATCAAACAATTATTTTTCCCTCCACCTAAACCTTATTTAATTAAAATCTATCATATAAATCTAATAAGATTAAGCCACAAATAAACCAATAAATATTTAATTAAATTGGGGTGTTACAACTCTCCCCCACTTAAAAGAATTTCGCCCTCGAATATTCCCTGCTAAAGGCAACACTCATTCACTAACCAACTACATCCATCTAGGCCACTAGTGCTATCTATCATGCTGATTACCATTGCTTTGATTACCGGCGGTAAGTGATTGGGCGGCCGTCCCTCCTACTCGTTCAGCCAGGTAATTTCAAGTAATAATAATCAGACTCATCTTCCATTACTCCTAGTTCTAGTCGATCCTATAATACCACAAGCATAAACTACAACAGTCACATCAACGACCGACAAAACGACACCACAATAGCATCAACAGTAATCAATAAAGCATATAGGATCCACAACAAGTCTCCTAATGTTCATCACAACAGACAACATCATTTGCCACAGCACTCCTCATAACACAGTCAAATTCCGGGACTAACTATCACTTTTCAACAATGGCCATGGGCCCACAACAGCTACTCAACAAAAATAACAACAACAACCACGTGGGCCATTCGGCGGTACCCACGTCAACAACAACATAACTTGGGCCATTCGGCGATACCCAAGACAACAACAGGATGACAACAACAACATCAACATCAACATTATTAGTAACAACATCATCTCAACAGTACATAGTATCACCCAATCACGACAACAACAACAATAACATCAACAACATCACGGGAAAGTTTACTAAATGCGTAAATACAGCAAGACAAGCCACAAACTCCCCAAACAGATATTTTAATAATTAGGAACCGCGAGCACTCAATGTGCAAAAATCCAAACAACACAGTAGTCACACAATTGGCACATCACCAATTTGCAATTTCTCTTTTGCACCAAAATACTTATAGGTGGAAGTACGAAAATGATGATATTTGTTTTCCAAACAAAATCCACAATTCATTTTTGAAAGTATTCTTCGCAAGTAAAAGGTGCCACGAAATCGGAGCACTCAACCTTTCAAATCAGTTTTTGAAAATTCAGAGAAATCTCGATAACATTTTCTTTTGGGTCTAAAGAAGCAACTAATACATTTTTCGAAAATTGAACACCTTCCAAACCAGCAGGAAATCAAAACCAAGTCCCGTGACATCAGTCACTAATCACCAAAACAATAATGACAATCTTTTAGAGTAAGTGATAACCATCTACATAGTTCAGCATGGGAAAATAATTCAACTCATGGAACAGCAGTCAAGGCATTAAAACAGCTAGAAGGGCCAACCCATGGAGACAACAATTCACAGTTAAAGGCACATATACGAAAAGGCACAATCACACCATGCACCAAAATACCCAGGATAACAACGACATAACTATAACCCATTTTTAAAATCCTTTCACGTAGCTTGTAAAAATAGGAGGAAACAACAGTTGTGGTGTTCAAACCAAAAATTTTATCATTTGCGGCAGTCAAGGATGCTAACATCGAAACATAATTGGCACGACCAATTCACAAGGCACTTAGCGTGAAGCATCATTGTGCAGTCAAAAGCATGCTATAGTAAAAACTTTATACACTTTCAATGTCCATTTATTAAAATAATTTTCCAATGCCAAAATCAGTATCCAACCATAAAGCTATTTAACAGTCATTCAAAAGCAGTTTCAGAAATCCCCTTACTTTTTAAATTCACATGACGCAATTCAAGAAGTAACGACCAAAAGATTTGTCATAAAACTCAAGCATGCAAGATTACACTTTGAGGAAATCAGGCAGGTTAAAATAGTAGTTCAATGAGGTAGTTCTCAGCCAAAATCGTTATATCAAGTTGCAACTCCCAAAATAATTGAGGACCAAAATTGTAGCACCGGAATGAAAACGTTTTCACTTGTAGGGATTAAAACACCACGGCAGTTATTAGCAATAACTTGAATTAGTCCACAAAATAATTTTTTACAACGCATTCAGTTTTCAAGCATCAAAACATATTGCAGAGTTTTCATAGAGGTTTAGCGTCGACCGCTCAAAATAGTTTGGACAAAACAACATAGGAGAGTAACATGCAACAAGGTAAACTGCCAATAGCATACAGGCACAGCAGACGCACGTAACGAGGCCAGACAAACAGCATAGGATGCAATTACCATTTTAAAACGCATCAAGTTTGTTTACACTCAAGGGGCAACCAAACTCAGGATGGGGAGCATGTAATATTATACTTTACAAATACATGAGCATGCGAATAAATGTCAAGTTAACATCTAACAACAAACAGCAATTACTTTGAACATGATGCAGGATACGCCGAGCTCAATACCAACCAAAACTCATGTGAGTACTTAAACAACAGAGCATATCATGTAGAAACACGCAGCAAGGAGGTCAACAATAAGGACTACAACAAACAAACACAATTCACACACCGAAAGAACAATAAGGCACACAGCACTAGTAGGGGCATCTCCCCCACTAGCTCACTTACCAATGGAACTTTTGGAGTACCTGCAACATAAACCATGGTCAGCTCTGAAAGACAACAGTTGGTCACTATCTGACACAACGACTCGACGACTTGGCCGGACGGACCAACCATTGCTCTGATACCACTAATGTAACACCCTTTCTACCCAACATTTTATTCATAAATTATCAGAGTTCTCACATCGAAAGAGTGTCACATTTTTCGTTAACATAAAAATCCGTTTTCCAGAACGTTCTCCAACTTCATTAAACATTTCAGCGAAATCAAAAACATTAAAGTTAATCTCCACAATCAACTAAGTCCGCAACGTGACTAGTCATAAAGACGTAGTTCAAACTCAACAAATAAATGGTTCAACAAAATAACGTAAGCGTCCCCCCGAGTGCTACGTATCAGAGCGGACGACACCAACTAAAAGAAGACTAAGGTCTTCACTCGAGCTCACCTATAAAGATAAACCACATAAGGGGTGAGATTCCATACATTATAAGGAGTGTATGAAAGACCACATATAAGATTCAGAATATCATATAACCACAGTATACAATCATTTCCCACGAAGTCAACCAAGTTAACAACGTAGGGGTATAACAGTCATTATCATCAGTCAACATTAGAACACATATAAACATTACAGCAATAACATAACGACATCAACAGCAAGTTACTCAACATCAATAACGGCATATCACTCGTCAATAACAATGATCAAAACACCACGCCCCAAGGGGCGATTCAACAACGCAATCAACACAACAACAATCAGCACTACAACAAGCAACATCACAACAATCAACACAACAACAATCAACACGACAGGCGATCCATCACCGCATCATCGTCACTAAACAGCGACTCAACACACAAGTTTTACAACACGTCACAGTCATGAAAATGCATGGAAGTGCAACCCACACGTGGGTATATGCATGATGGTACCATACTCGTCATAATAAGCCACTATGGGCACCCCGTCACTGTTTCTCGTCATAAATAAGCCACTATGGCACACCGTCACTAAGAGGCCGAAGCCTATTCGTCATAAGAGGCCGAAGCCTATTCGTCATAATATGCACATGCTATGAGACACTATGGACACATGTGCAAACACCAAAATCACTCACTTGTAATGCTCGTCATTGTCATCATAAAACACACTCATCAAGCGAACTCGTCATGTTCGTCACAATTTAATTCAACATCATCATGAAACATCATATTTAAAGTTTGCGTAACAACTTCTTTAAAATTTGAGAAACAACACTTCTTGTTTGCGGGGAAAACATCATACTGAGGAAAATATCCCATTATAATTCGGGAAAATACCACATTTTCTTACTCAAAGGACATCACATTTCATTTGAAAAACATCACCATTTTAAATACGGAAACTTCACATTTAAAAAGAGGAAAACAGCAACAGCAACATTATTTTATTTATAAAACAGCAGCCTTTTTAATCAGAAGAAAACAGTAACTGCAACATCATTTTATTTATAAAAAAACAGCACCCTTTCTTGTTAGAAATTACAGCAACAACACATATTCTTTTTGAAGAAAACAGCAACAGCCACATCATTTTATTTATAAAAAAAACAGCACCCTTTCTTGTTAGAAATTACAGCAACAGCACATATTCTTTTTGAAGAAAACAGCAACAGCATGTGTTTATTTTTAAGAAAAACAACACTCTTCCTTGTTGGAAATTACAGCAACATACACATATTCTTTTTTTTGAAGAAAAACAGCAACAACATGTATTTATCTTTGGAGAAAAACAGCACCCATAGTGCGATTTTGTGGAGGAAAAACAGTCCCTCTTTCATAAAAAAAACAGCAATATACACTTTATCACCACATCAATAATCCATCAAACAACATCAAATAATCGTCAAGAACATCACCAAATAATCATCAAGAACATCCTCAGATAATCATCAAGAACATCACCAAATAATCAATCAAGAACATCACCAAATAATCCGATTCTCTCTCAATCCTACATCAATTCATGTCCATTTCGCAACAACACCCACAACCCCACGAAACCCCAATCACATATTCAACTATATCATAGGTCTACGATTTTTTTTTTTTCAACAAGTAGTCACACAAGATCACACATCCTTTATTTATTTATATAACATGTTATTCAAGATTCAAGCATCAATATAGCATAGATTTACGATTTCCAACAAGTGGTCACACAAAATCACACATCCTTTATTTATTTATATAACATGTTATTCAAGATTCATGGCAAACAAGTGATTAGATGAAACCCCAAACCCACACATGAAATCCCTCATAGACACCCTATAATGGATTAAATCCCACCCTTACCTTAAATTAGGAGATCACACCCTAGCTTTCCTTCTCTTTCCTTGAGATCACGTTTTCCCTCTCTCTTCTTTCTCCATTGGAGCGCTAATCCTCCTTCCTTTTCCTTGGAGCCGCCAACCCCTTCTCACTCTCTCTCAAATTCGCACTTCTCTTTTCTCCTTGCACAAAATGAGGCTAAACCTTAATTTTTAGCTATATATATGCCTAGGGTCGGATAAGTGGGTCATGGGCTTTTCTCCTAACACATGCGCATACTCCCTGGGCCAAAACACTCCAACTTACTAATACTAGCCCTCATGGTCTAACCCACTCTAACATATAATTATTTTAATTATTCTGCCACACAAGACCACCAATTAATTAATAGATAACTAGTTAATCAAACAATTATTTTTCCCTCCACCTAAACCTTATTTAATTAAAATCTATCATATAAATCTAATAAGATTAAGCCACAAATAAACCAATAAATATTTAATTAAATTGGGGTGTTACACATAACACAGCACCGACCCCAGACATGGTAATCCCGATGAACCGCATTATCTAATCTTTAACACAACACCGACCCCAGACATGGTAATCCCGGTGAACCCCTTTACCAATAGTACTTTCCCTAATGGTATACGGGCCTAGGTTTACGGATCATGACTTCCCCGCCTAGTATGTTAATCACATGGGTCGTCACCCAAACTCGATATAATGAATATATCTACAGACACATGAACTCATGGTTCATTACCTCAGACAATCAATTGAACATTACAATTTAAATCCACATTCTCTCTCGTATACTAACTCGTCACCTTTCAACACATTTTACGTCTCCAAAAACATTTCATTTTGCCTTAAAAATAGAATATTCAGTTAGGCCTCTGAATAAGCTTTCAAACGCATCTTAGAACACCTCAATCAGGTTCCTAGATCAAAAGTTATCGCGAAAACAAAATCAGTGTATCGATGCTGAAAATCAGCAAACCGTCGCGACGCGAACTGCAAACCCTCGCGACGCGAAATGAGTCAGTGACATTTTTCGTTGCAAAATCACCACTGGTCGCGACGCGATGCCCTATGGGTCGCGACGCGATGGGGACCTGTCTAGTGCAGATTTTGCGATTTTCGCGAAATCCGCTATTCCGCTCAATTCCGATTCTCGCTCCGATCGAGAACAGATCAAACAACCAACAAAACAGACCCAATCAAAGCCACACAATCAATCAATCCAATCAAAAACTCAATCTAAACGAATTTTATCCAAAAGCGCTATTTTTCAAAATAACGGTTTTTGACTCAAAATTTCTCGGAACCAATCGACGCACAAATTATACCAAAACGGAATAAACCTAAACGTGAGTAAAACTCACCCTTGAAGCGAGAGCCGATACCGAACTGAATTTTCCGAGGCTTGAAAACTCTCGAACGGAACCCTATTTCACGAAACCGCTCCAACTTCGATTCGAACTTCACAACGCGATCAATCTGCTCCTAGCTTCGATCCTAAACATAACTCAATCATCAACACAACCTATCAATCCATGATTTCAACAAATTTTCCCCACAAACCCTCAATTTTCGAAGTCAAAAAGCAACGGGAAAAATGGAGAGAAATTTACCAAACTATTGGGTTTTGATGGTGGAGGGGGAAAGATGATGATGAAGTTATGGGGGATGGGTTGGTCTTCTTCTTCCTCTTCCCTTTTTCTTCCTTTCTCCTTTTCTTCTCTTCTTTCTCTTCTCTTCTTTCTCCTCTGTTCTCAGTTTCGCTTCCTCTCTCTCTTTCTCCTTTCTTTTATTTTATTTTTCCCTTCTAATATATATATTATATATATATATACTTAAGTGGTAATATGGCCAAAGACCATATTGCCCTTATTTCGTGCCATCCATTTTGCGCTCCTGTGACAACCCACATTTTAATTTAGTACTCAATAATTCTACTAATCAAGCACTAAATAATTCAATTGGGTCAACATCCAAATTATTCGACTAATTATTTTGAGGATCGATGTTACAGTAAGTCTCATGATATATAGATGTTAGAATTTCGGCAAGTGTACCGAATCGTTGCAAGTTATAATAAAATAGTAAGGACCACTAGTCGTATCCACAGGGATTGAGAGTTATTATCCACTAAGCAAGTGTGGTAATTCTTAGGCGTAAAGTGATTTAATAAGTTTGTAATTTATAGTACCGAAAACAAAATATTGGTAAATAAAATCTAAGAGTAAAAGCGATTAGGAATCGAATCCTCTCCCCTACGCTATCATGCAATACACCTTAGATCAATTTCAATGTAATTACCCAATTTAACAGATTCAATTCAGTTATAAGATTAAGGGCAATCCCTTGCCTCAAAACCCCTTTTCTCTAATGGGAACCCTAATTCCTTAAGTGAATCACCAATACACAAAGCATTAAACACGAGAATTAACGAATTCACAAACACAATCTCATATTCCAATGATCATCACCTTTGTGACCTAATACCCCAATATCCGGTAAACATACCCATCTCCCAATGGTGAACATAAACCCTAATTCAGTACAACAACAGATATTATTGTAAAGCAGTACGAACGGAGGTAAAGGCAATTGTTAAACTGAATATTAATCAAATTGAACATATCAAAAGGTTCACATGATAGTTTTGGAGAGATTCATCTCTCCCTAACCCTAGGAAACTAGCTACTCATAATCAAAGTAATGAAAGATAAGATTAAAGAGAAGTTACACAAGGAGGAGTACATTGGATACTTCAATTCCTTGTTCCCATGTGTAGAGAAGCCCCAAATCTTGCCCTTGTTCACAGCTCCAAAACCATATTTTCGCCTCCAAGAAGTCCCCAAAAAACTCTGCAACGCGAAGCGACTCCGCCGCGACGCGATGGTGCTGAAAAATGCCTAGTCGCAACGCGAAGCCTCATGGTCGCGACGCAAAGAATGGCAGATTCTTCTCCTTCTTTTCTCTGTTGCGTCACTTGGCAAGCTGTCTGGTTCTCTAGTTGACGACACATCAAATTGAAGGTCTTCTATTGCTATAGGCACTAGGGATGAGGGAAACAGCTTACAATTCAATCCTAATACATCAATCTAAATCTACGCTAATTCCCCTGACAATTGACTGAAATACAATCAAATAACAGTAATTTTGGCCTATAAACTGAACAACAATATACATATGACGATGAGTCAACAACAGACATTGAAAATTTTATCCATTTATTTTTTGGTATGGTATATCCACTTAGATGAATATCTTTGAAACTCAATTAGTTTCTATGAGATTGGAGAGAATATGACATCAATGTGTAAAAGCTTTGTTCTTCAAACTAGGTAACAATACAATTAGCTCTTCTGGAGTCTTCAATTACATTTGCAAACTTTTGGTTGCAAGTTGATAATAAGAACACACACTACCATATGACTTTCTCATAGTTTAAATGCATTAAGAACACATGACACACAAAAACTTATTATATTGAAGAATCTTCTAGTCATTCAAAAGTACTAGGGCGATTGCCCGTGGGATGCACGGGCTACAATTGTGAATTTGTTGCTAGTTAAACGATATGCATAAACCATTTAAATTCAAAAAAAATCTTTAATAATTTAACAATTGAGTTATAATATACTACTCCTTTGTTGTTATTCCGTATTGTTTGCTAAAAATGTATATGAATAAAAAATTATTAATGTGTTCTTTAATAGTGACAATCAGTTATACTGAAAAATCAGAAGGAGTGATCCTTCGAGGTATAGGGTGAAGCCGCCATCAAAGGAGTATTATGCATAAGCGGCATACATAAATGACTTACTGACTATGAAAATATAAAATACTTGCGTAATGAGGTTATATTAACTGAAAATCGTATAGTGGTATGTGAATCAATCATGTTTGTAATTTGAGTAATCCTAACATGTTATAGCATAAATAGAATATTGCATCAATGTTCTGATAATTCTATTAAAAATTAATTTACATGATTCGAAAATAACAAATTGCCTTGATGTCCTAGTACGTTTATGTTAATTAGTGTAAAGTGTTGAAGTAAAAAAAATTGAATGAATCGATTATGCTTTTTTATCTATTCTAATGAATTGAATGCACCAGGTGGGGCGGCGAGTAATACAGGTCTAATATATTGTACCGTAAGTGGTATGTACATTGTATTGTGTACTTGACGCTATGGCTTAACAGATGTATACGTTGGTTCGATAGTTTAGGTTTAGTGGAATCAAAATTTAAATTTAATTATAATGGAACTTTAAAATTATTTATAATGGCACAAAACATACTCTAACAAATATATAACCTATCTCACTGGATATGGTGGCGATTAATCATTCGTGGTCCTAAAAAGGAGATTAACCCGACTGTATAGTCGACTTAATCACCTATTTATTTTGTTTGAAGGAGAAAGTTTATTCATTTATTAGTTTTTTGTAAAAGTAATAAGACAGAATTGCTCCGGGCTCCCTACTATAAAAGGAAATCCTAAAAGTAGAAAACCCTAATAATCCCTCTCCTCTATAACGGCGGCCCACCCCCTAAAATAACCAAACCCTGATTATATTTCTCTCTCCTTGCGCCGTCCTCCCTCTCTCTAACCCTCTCTTCTCCTCCACCCTAATCTTCCTCTACCTCCTCCCAGCGCCGTTCCTCTCTTCTCCTCTCCTCACCAAACCGCCCTACTCTCATCCTCTCTTCTCCTCATCAACCCTAATAACCTTAATATCGCTCTCTCCCTTTCTCACTGAACGGGAAGTTCCCCTTTCATGAAACGGAGGTGAGAGATATGGAGAAAGAAAACGAGAGAGAGAAAGGTGATCTGCGGCGTGGTTATTGTTAGATCTGAGTATGCTTCGCGATGGAAAGGGTGATCTCACGGTGGTTACAATGGTGGTTCTGGGTCAGCGATGGTTTGGTGGTTGTTTGGAGGGTGGTTCTGGGTGAAGGGTGGTGTGTGCCGTGGTTCGGTTATGTGGAGAAGGGGGGACGAAACTGAAGGGCGAGAGACGGTTTTGAGTGGTTAACGGTGTTGGTTCCAACGGCGACCACCGTGAACGGTTGCCGGAGATGAGGTTTGGTTCCTTCCTCCCTCTCACTAATTTTTTTGCTTTTTTTTGTTTCCCCTCTCTACTGTTTCTGTCCTAAAGAAATCACTCTCAGAAAGTTTTTTTTTGTTTTCAAAATTTTCCTATTTTCGTTCAAAGCTCTTTTTCCCTTTTGAAAAAAATGGTACATGTATACTTTGAGAGGAAAAATAAACTTTGTTCAAGCATGCAGAATGATCTTTTTCTGAAAACTATAAAAATCATTTACAACATGAATAGCTAGCAAGTAAAGAGGCTACATGAAAATGATTCTTTTATTGATTAGTTTGACTAAACAGACGCGCCACAGGTAGCTCTGTTACTCTTGTTTATTCTGATTTTCTCTTGTATTATGTAAATCATAATACCTTTTTGCTGGTTGGTGATTTAACAGGTTTTTATGTTCTAGGGTTTGAATCAGAAGTATGAACAAGAACAATGATGAGGTTCTTACAAGAAAGCTTCGTTCATCATCATTCGGTTCATACAACATCATTCGGTTCATACAACATCGAATGATGATGAACGGAGCTTTCTATATATGAATCTGTGGTTGAATGATGAACGAAGACACCAAGAACACGAACGAAAGGTAAAATCACTCAGTCAGTGATTTACTTATGTCTTTCGTTTTAGTACAGATCCTAATATTTATTTTTGTATGTGTGCTAAACTGAGCGTTGAACCTGTTGCAGGACTTCACCACTTGTGAAGACACTATCAGATCCGTTACTGCAGGTAACACACCTCTCAACTTCTGTTATTCTCTCAATTTCTTTCTTTCGTCACTGTATGTAAACAGAACCCTAACTTGGCTTGTTTGTGATCTTTGTGAGGTATGCCTAACCTTGAATCTTAATGGAACAATATGAAGAAATCTAAGAAAATATCCACTCAGTCAAAGGGAATATAAGAGAATATTAGAGGTAAAATTTTATGAAAAGTAAACTGTAAATAGTTATATTTCATTCAATGTATTTAATTTGGGAATTTGTCATTGTGATTAATTATTGATATTTTTTTTGGAATGTTAAACATACTATGAGTTGAAAATTGAATTGTGTGTTCAACATAAAATTAGGTATGACAATTGACAAATAACCTTTTATTGTTACTTGATAGGCAACGAAAAAGAAAAAGATTCTTACCTTTGAAGTAGCTGAAAGAAACATAATGAGATTGTATAAGAAAAGCATAATTAGATTCAAGTAGCAGGCCTGATTTCTTACTATGGATTCTGAGATGATTGCAATTTTTCATAATGTGAAAAGCATAATGTGATTAACAAATGTCTTGATTTCTTACTATGGATTCTGAGATGATTGCAATTTTTCATGTTTTAACACTAAGTTGTTTTCTCTTCTGCAACTAAACATAGAGAACTTGCACTTCTGGTTTTCAAGATTGACCTGGTATCTTTTCTTCCTTCTATTCTGCAAAAAAACAGCATGCATAAAGCTTATCAAGTTTATACTTTATGTAAAATTAATACCTTCTGAATTCGTAGTGACAATAGAAGAGATGGTGATTGTGTGTTGGATCCCTAATAATGTCCATTGCATTCAAATTCTTTTTTACATTCACAAAATGCATCATATTCATGTTTGCAGTGTAAATATGAGGAGATATTACTATACTTTAATACCTTTGTTTTATTGTAAAGTTTGTAATGTTGCAGTGTAAAGATGAGGAGATATTTGAGAACAATGGTTGATGTAAACAACTTTGCAGAAGCCCAGCCGTACAGTTGCTTGCCATTAGGACCAGCTTAGCCAACCACACCTTGCAATCCATTTCTGGTGTGGTTGAAGTTTGAAGAGAGAGGATGAGAGGAGGGAGATGAGGAAAGTTGGAAAGTTGGAAATTATCTTGAAGTGAATGCAACTATTTTCAATTTGTAAATTATTTAGGAGATTTAAAGGTCTGAACAAGTAAAACTTGTTGAACAAGTTGTTGAAAAAATGTTGTGAAGTGTCAAGTCATCCATTTTTTTCAACCTAGGCAAGAGACTTTTGGCTCCAAATGAGTTGTGATGCACCTAGCATGTGTGAACTAAACCTCATTTGTCAAAGTAGGTAGGATACAATTAATTTGTTGCCTCATTTGTCAAAGTAGGTTGGATAAAATTTATTTTTTGCCACATTTGTCAAAAAGGTGGGATACATTTTCTTTGTTGCTACAGTAAGTTAAAAAAAAAAGCAAACATGCTGAGAATTGGTGCCTAATTTACGTAGCATTTTGCATGGTATTTTCATTTCCCTTTTAATTGCATGAAGTATTCCCGCTTTTTATAGGCCTAGAAGCCATACCCACAGTGCCATGCAATTTGTTATTCACTTTTACGTGAATTAGACATAAAAGCGGGAATACTTCATGCAATTAGGAGGGAAATGAAAATACCATCAAAATGCTACGTAAATTAGGCACCAATTCTCAGCATGTTTGCTTTTTTTTAACTTACTCTCTCTCCAACTTTCAGAATTTTTTTTGTTTCCACTCTCCGAGCACTAAAAGACTCCACCTTGCTACAGTAAGTTAAAAAAAAGCAAACAATGTATCTCATTGTTTTAAGGTTCTGATCATAGGCCTCAACCCCTCCTTTTCGTCCTAGTTGACTCAGTTTGATTGTTGATTACTGCAGGTTCTGACCATTTGAGGGATGTGTTTGGCAAAAGAATGGGGCTTAGTGATCAGGATATTGTTGCATTGTCTGATGGACATACCATTGCAAGTCACAACAGGTCATGAATGAGCAACATCAGAACAGGTAATATCATACTGTATTTTTCTTTGTTGATTCACAAAAGCCCTGTCATTGTGATTATTTATTGATATTTTTTTAGAATGTTAAACATACTTTCAGTTAAAAATTGAATTTCTGTTCAGCATCAAATTAGGAATGACAATTAACCTATTTTTGGTATATTTGGTATATGAACATGTAACATTATAAATTACCGAGTCATACAAAATAGGACGACATACCATACATTCATACAAAATATACAATCACAACTATAGATGCTTTTGTAAAATGTTTATTATACAATTAATTACTGCAGGCTTACTGCAAAAATTAACCTTTTTTGGGTATATTTTGTATATGAACATGTTTACATTCACAAAATGCTTCATATTCATAGTGTTTTATTGATAGGAAAAGAAAACCAATATAGATAGGAAAATTAGAAGCTTTACCTTTGAAGCAGATGAAGGTAGACTGTAATGCTTAAAAAACTGAAACTTTTTTTAAGAAAGCCAATGAGATTGAAGTATTTAGAAATACACCTAACCACAAATATGAAGACAGATTGAACTTGTTTGATTATTTGTAGGAATTTGGTTCCAGGTTTCTGTTGTAAGAGAAAAAAGCAGAGAAAACATGTTAGCCAACATAAGAAATATTTGAAATAAGAAGAGAGGGAGAGATAGTGAAGAAAAAAATAGAAAGACTGCTGATGCTTGGTGTACTTTACATTTGGGTGCACATGGATGTTTAAGTTCTTAGTTCGAGGACAGTATGCATAAAGCAAAATGTATTGTAGAGAAACACTTTTTTTCAATGTATCCACCATTGTATATTCAATTCAGTTATAGTTTCATGTTTAAATTTATTCAGTTACAAGATGTTTACATTTGACAGCATGCCTAAACCTTATAAAGTCAATACTATATGTAAAGTTAATACCTTCAAATCCAATTGACAGCATCTTTATAAATATTAGTTGTTGTGAAGAAGACATAGTTGCTGTGAAGAAGAAAGAACATGGTCTCAAATCCAATACTACTTCACGCAAGCAAGAGAGATGAGTCGTGATGAGCTGATGCTGAAGCAAGCAAGAAAGGTGAATGGTGATGAACTGATGATGAAGCAAGCAAGCAAGAAACAAGAAAGATTAGTTGTTGTTAAGAAGAAATAGTTGGCTGCCTTGCTTTTCTTTACACTTGGTGCGTTCTCTTCACATTTCATTTTCTTGCTCCTTGGATTTGTTCCTTCAATTTCCTAAGCTGTGTGCCTTTTCTTGCTTCCTATGGTGCTTTCTTTCTTTTGTATCATGGTCTTAATCTCTCTCTTCTGACAGGATTGTGGAGGGAACACAATTATTTTTCATTTTCAAAACACCACACACTGGAGGGAATACAAAGAGTTTGGATTGTGAGGGGACATGAGAGAAAGGGGATTGTGAGGGAACGCGTTTGATTTTTCTTGCAATGGGAAAACAACAACTTTGTCAAAGTAGGTGGGAAATTTTGGAGGTGCAACAGTGTCAAAGAAAGACTTTTTGGAGGTGCAATAATGGGAAAACAACAACTTTGTCAAAGTAGGAGACTTTTTGGAGGTGCTATTGGATTAAGTAGCCGACAACAACTTTACATATCCCCTTTCACATTGTTTTAGTAGTATAGCTGGTGTGTTCACATTGTTTTAGTAGTACATATCCCCCTTCACATTGTTTTAGTCAAATTTTTTAAGATACATTTTCTTTGTAACTACAGTAACCTAAAAACAAGCAAACATGCTGAGAATTGTTTGCAATAACACGTAGCCTGCATGGTTTCTGCTTTTAGCGCCTGGTTTTTGTGAAAAACAACGTAAAAGTTTGCATGGCTTCTACAATTCCCACTTCTACTACTGGATAGGCTTCCAGGATTAATATATAGAGATTAATGTGTCGTCATCTTTATATTAGAAAAATATATATAATTGAACACATACTAAATAGTAAAATCATGTAGACCAATAAACTTCAGGGTTAAAACAACATTTTGCTTTTAAAAGTGCATAATTTTAATTGCACTCATATGCTTTACAATATTAAGTTAACATGAAATCAAAACAAGATAAAAAAATTAGAACATTAAAAGATCTGATTCTTTAAGAAATATCTGACTATATCACATGTTCTTTCTATTGTTTCCACTCATGAAATAAAGTACTAGAATTCCAAGGGTAAGTAGAAAGATAAGTTACACTTAGAAAAATTAAACTTGTCCATAATGTATATGACTTACTACATCATTATTTTCATAAAAATAAAACCGCTACACCATTATGAGAAATAGTAAAGAATATAAACATAAATCATATATGTTTATATGGAATTCCAAAAACGAGAAAAAAAATAAGTAACATATTTCCTTAATGCCAAAATACTAAACTACTATTAGCAATACCAAATGTCATAACCACAAATTATACTAATGACCTTTAAATAGGATAATGATAACCTTTACTACATCAAAGAACATAACCACAACTTTTATTGTCCCCAAAATTTTAATGTAAATCATTCACTTCCAGGAATGAAGTTCACTTTACCATATATGTCTTTTCTTTTAATTTCCTTCAAAACATACTAAGATAGAATATAATGCAAAGAAAATCATAAAGGATTATCAAAGGGGAAAACGAGACTTTTATGTAATGTTCTTCAAGAACTTGCAATAAACTATTATAAAGGGTTATCAAAGAAAGTCATATTTTATGATCATATGTTCTTCTAGAACTATATCTCACATCTAAACGATGACCAAAGATAAATCATACTTTAAGCAATCCTACAATGGAATAAAGTACTGATCATTACGTAATATATTCACTTCTGGGAATAAAGTTCAGTCCATTATGTGATCTTTCACATTTTAATCATTCATAAGTCCTTTGTTCAATCACAATTGTGACTAAATTTCCAAAATATTCTAAAAATATTTTCTCACTTTTGCTACTCAAAGAGCATATTCTAGTAGGATAAAGAAATACATTCCCATTTTTTTCTTTGTTTCAAGTTAAATTAAAATTAAATAGATCTTTTAGATTACAATCATGTTCTAAAGATTTAGTTGACCACAAATTTTTCATTAGTGATGATCAAGAAAAATCATCATTCTTGAAACAATTCTCCAAGGATGGTTGAATATTAAGATTTAGTTCTTCAAGAACTTGACCACGAGGTTATATGATTACCATCATTCTTTGAACAATCCTCCACGTATAGTTGAATATTAAATTTTTTTTTTTAAGTTCTTCAAGAACTACAATTCGTCATATTTTGAGTAATCCTACAAGGACACTCAAATATTCATTTTTTTTCCAGTTCTTCAAGAACTATATAGATGAAATCATCACAAATAATGATAAAAAAAGTTCTTTAAGCAATCTTACAAGGATGCTCGAATATTGTGTTTTTTTTCCAGTTCTTTAAGAAATATATCACGAGACTAAACATTGAAAAAAAATGCATTAAACAATCCTGCAGGGATTCTTGAATATAAGTTTTATCTCTTCATTGAGTTCTTTGTGCAATCCTTCTAGGATGCTTGAATGATGAATTCTTCTAGAATTCATCAAGAATAGACAAACATGATAGATGTCTTTATGCAATCCAATAGGGATGCTTGAATGTTGAATTCTTTGGGAATTCATCAAGAATATAAATCATATTAATCGTTGTAGCTAAATACGATTCTCAATAAAATTTCGATGCACCAAATATAAAAGATTAACATGTTAAAATATAAGCTAAAAGAAAGAACATGATAACATAAGTTAGATTAACGCAAATGGAAAATAACAGAAGAAAGTGTACCTTTCCAAAATAGCATCCAAACCGATTAAGTCATCATTTTGGTTAGAGCATCGTGCTCATAACGTGTTATGAAATTGAGCAAAACAGGAGTAAGATATAACCACTATAATAGACTATAGGTGAAGAAGAAATAGAAGAAGAGAATGAGAGAAGAAGAGAGCATTTGCATTCTACTCTTGAAGGTGTGTTCTTTACAATGTCATATGAGTCCTATTTATAGGACATAAATCTTGTAACCTACAAAAGAATTAAGTCCTACCATAATATGCCTTTAACATATACAATGAAGAACAATTACAAGGAATAATAGTCTATATAAATGAGTGTCTTCTAGTATTCCTCTACTATGTAACACTTGTAACTCATGGACATCCGCATTACTATTATTCATAACAGGCTGGTAGTTTTGGTAAAAAAATTTATTGGCCGACGATTATTTGTGATACATGCTTTGGCCTATATAAAAAAATCATTTATATGGAGTTTATGATGTATGTTATATTTCATATTCTTCTATTCAACTTCCTAAAAATTAAATATTGATTTTGAAGAAGCTTAACATAATTTACTATACCATATGTACCTACACTAGTTTTAGGTGTGTTGAGGTACTTATCTGATATGCCCCGGAAGTCGATCTCGACCCTGCTTACTTCACGAGATGCTATCAAAGGGTTACTTTCAGACTTGCTCCAGCCGATGTTTTTCAGGCTGGTGTACCTGCACACACCGAGACGCTCAAGTCAGCTCAGAGAAAACGTATCAGGCAGTAATAAATGCGTAACTTATGCATTGATGGGACATCGTATTTATTTGGTGAAGGTGAGTCGCCAAGATCTTTGTAAGTTCATAGTTGTGCCGCAATGTGTACTTGCGTATTGCACTCTGGATTATTTGGGCACAAGATTCTCCAAGTCACTCCCCTTTCTTTGGTTGGTGCAAAACCTCGACCATGTGAGTAAGTCGAGTTGGAGTTTTCCCTGACATTTGCTATGGTTCTCACGTAAGCTCGGCAACTGAGAGGTTCAAATGAGATTGTGAGCAATCCTCGGTTTGGACTCCATGGTTGGTTTCGTTGGAATAAGTTTGTCTTTTAATACTACTTCAGTCGAGTCAGAGATATGGGATACATCAGATTGGGACTCAATGACCACATTGTCCATGTATGTTTTACCATTTAAAATGATAAAACTTTTGAGGGAAAGCTTTACCGCCAGTTATGGTCATACCCAAGGCCAAAGGCCCAAGCAACTAAAGTAAAGACTTTGGGCCTCAAAAAATTTTGGTAAAAAAGGGGCCTCAAAATTTACTATTAAGAAATATTATTAAGAAATTTCGGTTAGTTATACATAGATAATCGCAGCACATTCGGTACTAGAAGGCCTCATTATTCTCAGAAGAGCACTGCTATTTAGTAAAAATAGTTTTTGTAAGAAATGTAAGAAATACATTGGAAGCTAAACTTTAGGCACCAACTAACACTACACACCAAGTGCCTTGCTTTGTTATTCTTACTTTTCTTACGTTTCTTTTCTTACCATCTGACATTTCTCTTCTCAGAAACTTGCGTTCGATTCCTCAATCCCAATATTTTACTATATTTTTTGATTAATATATTTATATATATATATATATATATATATATATATATATATATATATATATTTGTTCTTGTGTAATAGAAAAACGGAAGTGCAGCCATATAATATAAGGATTTTTTTGACACATCATATAATATATGGATTGATAGCTTTTCATTTTTTTTCTATAAGCAATGATTCATTGATTAGAGCATTAGGGATGCTCAAAACCACAAATACAAGAAGAACTTAGAAATTGTTAATACAAGTCAAAACATTATTCCACCAAGGAGGCAAAGACAAGCTAAAATCTCTACCCATAGGATAGCTTTTCGATCTTGAGGATCTGATGCTCGATGGTGTGGGCGTTCAATCACCCGCGAGACGGGTTGTTCTATCTAGGTCTCCCTACCGCCGCTGAGGCGGCCGCCATGGCTAGCCCGCCTACCGATCTGCTTCAGCTGATTGAGAGGCCAGCCGCTAGTTTCTGGTCGGCCGTGGATCGTGATGAGGTGCTGTTTCCGGAGGCGGCGGTCGTCGCCCCTCCTCCGGTTCCTGCAACTTCTTCGGTGATGGTCGCGAGCTGGGTGGACCCCAAAGAGGAAGCTTTCTTGCGGCGCGTTCCGGTTTCTGGGTCGTTCGCGTTCCAGGTCGTCTTCTCCGGGTCGTTCGCGTTCCAGGTCGTCGCTCGTGATCCAGGCCGTTGCTTCAGATCGTTGCTTCAGGCCGTCGCTTCAGATCTGAGCTTCAGACCGTCGGATCCTCCTCCCCCTGCGATGGATGTCCCTGAACTTCCTCCTCCTGAACCTCCTCCACCTGAACCCCCTCCACTGATGGCGGCCTGTGGTTGTTTGTGATGGTGGCGGCCTGTGATGGAGGTTTGGTGCTTTCTGGGTCGGTCAGTTGACCCGAGTGGTTTGGGTTGGAGGAAACCTGGGTTGGGCTTCAGTGAACCCATGTTTGCTCTGGAGGCATTGGCGACTGTCGTCGTGGGCTTTGGACCCGTAGTTTTACCTCCGCACTTTTAGGCGTGGGCCCTTTTTCCTGTCGCTCGCGGTTCTGCTTGATTGTGCCCCGGTGTTGGCCGGGGGTGCAAGACCGCGGGGGTGGTTGGTGGCTCGACTTCCTCGTTCAAGCTAGGTGTTGTCTCGGTGCTGGCCGGTGGCACGACTTCGCGATGATGGCGGGGGTCCCGTCTCCAGTGGTACGGGGTGTGTTAACTCGTTTGTGGTCTAAGGTTGTTAATTTTAGAGGCCTTTGTTAGGCTCTCTTCTATTGTCTTATTTTCCAAGGGTTTTGGTATAGTCCCCCCTTGTGCTTTTTGTATTGTTTTTCTTTTATTAATGAATTCGGGCCTCCTGCCTGTTCGTTTTAAAAAAAGGATAGCTTTTCATTTGATATGTTATAAATGATTTTTTTGGTGCAATCATATTATCTAATGTAAATAAAAAAAATTCTCTCCTTATTAAAAAAATTGTTCGTTGTCTCGCAAGATCATGGTCAATATTTTTTTAGTTTTTGCAATTTATTTAACCCCGAATTTGGATTGAATAAAATATTTTAATTTATTCATTTATTTTTATTCAACTTAAACTATTTATTTATTTTTACCTAACTTAAATTATTTATTCAATAATGTCATACCCTAATTTTGTCCGGCTAATCGAAAAAAATCAAAAAAAGTTTTTATTCTCGTTGTATCACGTATCGTTTTTAAGCGCGTGTGTCTTTAGCGTTCTCGTGCAACGATTATTTCGACGTTCGTTTAATTTTATTGTGTAGCTATCGTTGGTACAAAAAATACAAAAACATAAGCCAATAAAGCTGAATAATTCAAAATGTTATTATATAACCAAGTTCTTTACAAATATGAGCCAAAAGAAAGCAAACAACAAATAGTACAAAAATAATGCAAAAATACAAAATCCAAAAAAGAAGAGAATGGCCCAGCAGCTGGCTGCCCTAGAGCTGCCCTATTGGTACCATTTTTCTTTCCCTTGTCCTTCCTTTGACCGTCCTTGGTGCCAGCTATTGTCCTTTTTATTCCCCTCAAAGATGCTGTCCTTTTGATGCCATTTTTTTGCCCTAATTGATGACTGGCCTCAGCACCTCATCCACCTATAAAAACCAAGCAGTAACACAATATCAAGCAGCAGAGAATCAACAGAAAATTGAAACCAAAATACGCTCAAAATAGGAACACACTAATATCCACAGTGACACAAAAACACACATCGAAACCTACCCACCGATACACACACATACGCAGGAAGGAATAACTGTGACCGAAAAACACACGCCACACCCACACACAGTCACTGGGGGAAAGATCAGAAACAATGTTAAGAAATCAGGAAAGAAAGAAAAAGGGGGCGTGAAGCTTCGGCCACCTTGTGGTGGTCACCACCGAAGCTCCGCCACCAAACACCACAATAGCCGCAGTAAACAAAACCACCGCCCCACCGTCGGAACCACCCTTCACCGTTCGCCCTCCTCATGCACCACCACCAAACCTCCTTCCCAAACAACCACCAAATCACCCAAAACCGTTCTCCCTTTAACCCTCCTCTTTCCGCCGTCTTCCCGTTTTGTCCCCTCCACCACCGTGTCAGTACCAACACGAACATCTCCCACCGTCGTCGTTTCCACCATCGCCGGTCACCACGCAACATTGTCATCCCCTTCACGCCGCCACGAGTCACCCACTCATCGCCGACGTAACGTCACCATCAACTCCGTCGCCTTCGCCAGAGACGAGCTCACCACCACCGCATACACCACCGGCCAAGGGACGGCCGGTCACCCTCTCTGGAGCCATCGCACACAACCGTCGTGCGTCTTCCCACCGTCGTTCTCTCTCTCTCTTTCTTTCTCTGGACATCTCACTCTCTCTCTCTGCTAAAAACGGATGTGAGGTTAAAACTGGAGATAGGGATAAGGGTTTTTGTAGATCGGTTGTGAAGAGGAGAGGGGAGAAGTTGAGAGTGGCGGAGGAAAGAGGGAGAGAGGGATTCGGTTCATGGTGGTGGAGGGAGAGGAGAAGAGAAAGAGATAGGTTATGCGTGGTGGAGAAAAATTGAAATTAGGGTCAGGGATTGGAAGGTGCGGCGCTGAGAGAGTGAGGATAGTGAATTAGGGTTCCATTTTTCTCTTCATTCGCTTATATAGTCCAGTTTTTATTATTTATTTCTTTATTATTCAGATTACAACCTACACCCCCTCATTCTAATCATCACGCCCCCTAGGAAGACCCATATTTCGTGGGTTAGCAAGCCTTATAGTGGGCTGGGCTGCTGCTAAATGCACCCCTTCGTTTTACTCATACAACCCCCTGTTTCTAAATGCACACACCATTTTACTACTGCACCCCCTGTTTCTCTTCTTTAAATTTTTTTTTCCATAAATAAGCACTTTCTTCCACAAACCTATTTTTTCCCAAATAACAAATAAACGTTATCCACAAAAATAGTTTGTTACTAATGGCCACTCCGAGCTTTGCTTGTTTGACCGTTAATAACAGCCTTAGTTTTCAAACGAGTTATGAGTGACGACCACTCTGAGTTTTTCTTGTTTGGTCGTTACGAATACCTCTCCCAATTTCAAAAATAATTAAAAAACACCAACACACAAACTTTTTCTACCCAAGAACTACGTGCGATTTGATTCTCTACCAGGAGATACGTAGGACCAGAGGGTGGCCGACCTTTGTCAATTGCATTAATAAAAAAACCTTTTTTTTCTCTTTTAATTCATTTCTCTCATTTTTCTCAGAAAGTACAAAAATAATTAACCGTTCATCGAGTCTTCTTTTTTATTATTATTATAAGGGTAAAATCATTATTTTTGAATTAATAAATATTTACATATTTAGTTAAAAGGTAACCGGCATTCATTCATAATCATTCAAAATCATGATCACATAGCGTAGGCATCACATCATTTGTAAAGTCATGAATTACATTTCAAAAAAAACATATCATTCATACATCATTTTCCCTCATGTCGCCATCCTAGTCTAAATGCATCAATTCCATATTTATGTACCATTTTCCAAATAGAAAAAAGGTATTTCATCATTCATCATCCCATAAATAAAAAATGAGAGTTTGCATACATGTTGCACTACCTCTTAAAAAATAAAAATAATTGCATCAAACATTTACTTCCTCATGCACACATGCATTTTCATATCCGTCATCATGGGATTATATTTTGCTAAAAATAAAAAATCACCATAGAACGAATCGCTCGTTTCCATATGCATCTCGTTCTCATGGTACTAACATGAACATGATCATCATCCAAAAAATCAAAGACACTACATATTTGTCCAACTTGCATCATCTTGCATACTCATATAGGAAAAAATATACCATATTCGTTACTCCTCTTCATGCATAGAAAAAATAAAAATAAAGACAAAAGCACTTCATTCCTAACCACCTCGAATGCATTAGTCATCTAGCATGCATCATTTCCAAAATAAAAGAAAAATAATAAAATGATGCCACTTTCTTGCATTATCCATCATCATATTGCATTGCCTCCGAAAAATCATTTTGGATAGTCAATCTTTTCAAGTGATCATTTATTCACCTTCCTCGCATCTGCATCAAGCAACGTTATTCGTTCATTCATACATTGTATTTTTTTTTCATGAAAAAGAAAATAAACATGATCACAATTAAAATTTTTTTTGATAAATAACTGAATACCTCATTTAACATGCATTTTCATTCATTCATAATCATTCACAAAAATCATCATTAAATAATATAGGCATTTCATCATTTGCAATATCATGATAGCATTCACGCACATTTTCACTCATAAAAAAAAACTGTTGTTTCATTAAATCATCCATACGCCATCTATACACTGTTTTAACATGCATCATTTCAAAAATTATGTCATCTTTGTCTCCAAAAACTATTTAGAATAACTGACCTTTCCGAGTGATCATTCATGCACACATTTCATGCATTTGCATCTGCATTTTCATCATTTATCACCATGTGTTCCTTCATGCTTTAGGACACAAGGGGGCGTTTAACTTGATTATTCTTGTTGCGTGAGCATAGTTAGTCTTTAACTAGAAAATAAAAAAAATCATCATGCATTCATAATAGAATACAGTCATCATTTTCATTATCATGGTACCAACATGCATCTCATCATCTAAAATAACAAAATATCATACTTTTTAAATTACTTCATCTTGCGTAGCCGTACGCCAAAATGAGAAAATAATATCACCTTGATATTATAAAAAAATTTGCATTCATTCATCATTTCATTCAAGCGCATTACTCCTCTTCATGCATCATAAAAAAAAATAATGAAAGACAAAAGTTCTTTATTCCAAACCACCTCAAACGCATCAATCATCCACGCATGAGTCATTTTCTAAATAAAAAAAAACAAAAAGTCATTCATCGTCCAAAATATATTTCAGTTAGCAATAAACGACGATTTGCAACATCCGCATGCTATAAGTAAAAAATCATTTAGAATAGCTGGTCTTTCCGGGAGATCACTCCCTTCACGCATTTCACACATTTGCTTTTCATCATACATATTCATCATCACGTACATTACATTTTTTTCTAGAAAAGAGTAGAAAACAATCATGAGCACAATTTCAAAAATTGTGAACATCTCATTTTTCATGTATTTCCATTCATTCATAAATCATTCATTCACGCATTTCACACATTTGCATTCATCATGTATATATATTATCATGTGTTCATCCATCCAAAAAAAAACACGAGCACATTTTTTTCAAAAGATTGATGAGAGATGAGGCGAGGCTGATTACTTCTTCTTTGGAAAAGTTTAGCTCAGCTACGAACTCAAGGTGTTTTCAGACACTCAATTTTCAAAAAAGAAGTTATTCACTGATTGCAGCTTATTCATAATTTTCTTCAGCAAAATGATGCATCTCATCAGTCCCATGATAAATGATCCAAATGGCTCATTTTGTCAACTAATGTGTTATCAAAAATTTCTTCTATCATGTCCCTAACTATGTTAACTCTCTGTGAAACATTCGTATTGTGAACTTGTATGCAATGTGCATTTACCCTTGATTGAGTCAGTTAATGTCCACATCTTTCCATCGTATCATCATCCCTTTACACGTCCGGTCCCACCCCGACCACCCAGTGCATATTCCCCACACAACCTAGTTAACTATTTGGTTTGCTCCCAATGATGAAATTTCATGAGCTAGCACTTTAGGCCCCATGCAGGGGCAAATTTGTGATCATTAGATATCTTGTCAACATTGTATTCCATTGGTGCAAGTCCTTTACAAAAAATAAATTAAAAAGCCTGTTAGGTTGAAAACTTGCAAGAGCAGCTTAAGCAAAAGTTAAGGCATATAAAAAGAAATAAAGAAAGAGAGCAGATATATAAAAATAAATAAGTTTCTGTCCTCGACTTAATTTTTGAGAAAATAAGCAATCATAATTCTAAATGAAGTTTGGTCATCTTCCCATATCGTAAAAAAAAAGCATAAAAAAAAAATTAATTACCCTTTGCTAAAAAAATCCAAAAAATCTTTCAGTCACCCTAGACAAGGATCAATTCCACATCAAAAATGGTGTATCACTTTTATCAGCCCACTCTACTCAAAAAAAAAGGAAAAAAAAGATCACAAAAAAGAAAGTGAAATTCAAAAAAGTTGATTGAAAAAGAAATCCTCAGAGAAAAAAGCACAAACAGTAGAAATTGTGAGCTGATACATAATATCACCAAACACATAAGATATCCTTGTCCGAATAAACCCACAAACACCTCCTTAGGCCGAAATCTCATTTTTTCCACAAAACCCAAATCATTGGCTTCCAGCACTTCTATGAACCTACTTATCTTTTAAAAGGTCATTGTATCAATAAACCATCAAACACCTCTCTGAGCCCATTTGAGCCTATACTCCACAAGCCCAAAACCATTGACCACATTATCCATAACCTTTGACCACATTACAAACCCTTCTTTCATGAACTCCTAACCACTGGCCATGCTACAACCCTAACAAGTCCATGCAGACCAATGGCTGGTTGCTTCCGTTTTCTCAAAGATTTAATTTTAAGACAAGGGAGTTTATTTATTTACAATATATTTGCTGAAAAAAAAATCAAGAAAAGTTAAAAAAAAATAAAAAATCAAAGGGGCTTGCACTCCAATATTCATTCAAATTGCACTGATATCAAGACAAAGTTTAGTGGTCACCAAGTGAAATTTTCATCGTATCAAAAACTCAAGATTATCATAGTCTGTGGGAGTCACCTTCAAAGGGCCAAAAGTTTGGACTAGGACCATCACCTAGATATCAAAGTGGGGCATACCTTTCACCTTTCATGCTTCTTGAACTTGGGGAAAATGTCCGACATCCATCCCATTCATATACCACATCCAATCCATACCACCAATTCCAAAAACCCATGACCCAAACTCAGCCACCTTTCACAACCCCACTAGAAGCAATAATTTGAAATACCATTCCAAAGTGGGGAAATCCCGTCACCCTTCACTCAACCTAAAGTCGGGGAAATTCGCCCTACACGCATCTCATCCCCTCGTCATATTCACATCCAAGAGACCACACCGGGGCAATTTCTCAACCCACCATGCTAAATACAGCCTTTTGCAAACTCGAGTCGGGGCAACCTTGCTCTCGTCAAGATTTGTGCAACACCAAACGTCGTGGGTTGAGACAGAATCTCTTGTTTGCCACCCTTCACTCCAAAGTCACGGTATTCCCAATTCACTATTTCCTCTACAACCCTGGCTGTTGTCACCACTAGACAGGGGCAAGTTATGCACTCACCTTCACCGGTAGTCTAAATCGGGGCAGTTCCACCTTTCATGACTTTGGCAAAAACCTACCATTCATCCCCTCACGTGTCATATCTGTCATACCAAGTCAACTGATTCATTCATCTGTATTTGCACTACTCTACATGTTTATGCTTCAAAGAGAGAGAACACAAGTTAATAATGTGAAGTCGGAAACTCACTCAGCTAACTTTGTGGACCTAAAAATCAATCATCATGGGGCACCATCATAGGAGAGCAAAATAAGCGAGTCTGCAAATACGGTCAAATAGTTTTGCACATCAGTGTCTGTGAATAACAACCTTGAGATTGCCATGTCTGAATTCAAACCTCTTTCCAAGGAATGATTATTCCAAAGCACTCACCTCTCTACCCCTCGCATCGAAAGTCTCATCTCTCATCTCAAAACAAAACACATCTGCATGCATTACTATTATACCATATCATAAATCATTGCACCATACATTGTATTTCAACAACAAGTCATGCATCTACCACAACTATTGCATTTAAGCATTACCTGTGCGCATTCATCCATTCATTCAAAAAGGGGCAAAAAAGAGAAAACCAAAAAGGCAAAAATCATCCACATTGCACCCGTTACCCCCACCAAAGCATAAATCATTCCATCATGCAGCCAGCAGTACATTTGCATTCGCATGTTATCTGCATTCGCATACACAGCTTATCAATTTCTGTTTCCGACCAACTTCAACATCCATCATTCACGGGCCTTTTGTAGTCCATTTACTTTCGCATTGCACATTCATCACATTGCATACCTATAACACTTTTTTACTTCGATAGACGTGCCAAGTGCCGGTCTCATCGTTGCCAAAAGCTTTCTACATCACCAATCATATCATTTGCTATGCATTCATGTGCTTCCTTTATTCACCATAGCATTTGCATCAAAGTATTACATTCGTATCATATTCACATTCGCATTGCATGCATCAAGAAAAGAAGCAAAATAAATAAGAAAAAAGCAAAAAGAAAAATCCATCCATTACATTCATCATCACACCAAAAATTAATCACTACAGTCACATTCACATCTCATACACCGTTGTCAACTTTCTCATTCCATCAGGTTCAACACCCATGGTATACCCATTTCATTCATCATTCCCCTGATACGAATCATTGCACGCTCGTCGCATGCATAACATTGTTCGCTTCGATGGATGTGCCAAGTGCCGGTCTCATCGTTGCCCCAAAAAAAAGGTTTTTTTACATCACTAATCATATGATTGTACCATGCATGGCATTCGCATCAAAGCATTACATTTGCATCACATTCACATTTTGCATTTCATACACTCATTATATACCAAGAAAAAAAACAAAAAGAGGAAAAATTGCTCATTCCATTACATTCATCATTAATCAGCACAATCACATTCATATCTTCTCTGCATTCACATACGTTGTTTGTCAACCTCCATGTTCCATCAACTTCAGCTCACATCATCTGCCACACTTCATTCATCCCATCGGATACCTACCATTTCACATACCTATATTGCACGCATACATCATTCATTGCATTTTTAGACATACCAAATATAGATAGCTTTTCCCTTCTCAGGTAAATGCATTTATTAGGTATGTTCTAAGCAGGTACGCCATGTACCAATCCCAATAGTTTGTTCCCTCAAAGTCAGTGCTCCAAGCGCTGGTCTCATACCACAATCCAGAATCTCAGTACTCCTTCGGGCCCCCAGCGGTCCCTCAGAGCCCAAGCGCTCCTTCAGACCAGCAATGGTCCTTCAATCCAGATCGCACGTCGCGTTAATCGAGCAACCGACGGATCATCCGACCCCAGGTCCTTCAGACTAGCTGTGTCCGCCTAAAAAACACAGTGCATGTCCTTCGAGGTGTGCAAATCAGGTCAATGACCTGACCTTGCCACCCATGGCTACTCGAAAAAGGCCATCCCCCAAGCAGACCGTTTTACTAGTACCGTTGCGAGTTTGCGCTCCTTCAGACCCATTGGTCCATCAGACTTAGGCATGCCCTTCAGACCCCGTCGGTCCTTCAGTTTAGCTCCAATCAATGTGCCAAGCATCGACTGCAAATTAGACCATCAGAGCCCCAAGTGCTCCTTCAGATCCCTGGTGATCCTTATTTACTTTTGTACTATGTCATTGTTTTCCATTAATTTCGAAAAAAAATAGGCTTGACAAAATTAGTGTCTTCTTATCTTTATTTCTAATTTACTCGAGAAATTTGGAAACCCTTCATGTTTCCTAGTAAAATATTAATAAAGAGGTGCAGCTGTCATACCCTAGTTTTGTCCGGCTAATCAAAAAAAATCAAAAAAAGTTTTTATACTTGTTGTATCACTATCATTTTAAAGCGCGTGTGTCTTTAGCGTTCTCGTGCAACGATTATTTCGACGTTCGTTTAATTTTATTGTGTAGCTATCGTTGGTACAAAAAATACAAAAACATAAGCCAATAAAGCTGAATAATTCAAAATGTTATTATATAACCAAGTTCTTTACAAATATGAGCCAAAAGAAAGCAAACAGCAAATAGTACAAAAATAATGCAAAAATACAAAATCCAAAAAAGAAGAAAATGGCCCAGCAGCTGGCTGCCCTATTGGTTCCATTTTTCTTGCCCTTGTCCTTCCTTTGACTGTCCTTGGTGCCAGCTATTGTCCTTTTTATTCCCCTCAAAGATGCTGTCATTTTGATGCCATTTTTTTGCCCTAATTGATGACTGGCCTCAGCACCTCATCCACCTATAAAAACCACGCAGTACCACAGTATCAAGCAGCAGAGAATCAACAGAAAATTGAAACCAAAATACGCTCAAAATAGGCACACACTAATATCCACAGTGACACAAAAACACACACCGAAACCTACCCACCGATACACACACATACGCAGGAAGGAATAACAGTGACCGAAAAACACACGTCACACCCACACACAGTCACTGGGGGAAAGATCAGAAACAATGTTAAGAAATCAGGAAAGAAAGAAAAAGGGGGCGTGAAGCTTCGGCCACCTTGTGGTGGTCACCACCGAAGCTCCACCACCAAACACCACAATAGCCGCAGTAAACAAAACCACCACAGAACCACCGCCCCACCGTCGGAACCACCCTTCACCGTTCGCCCTCCTCATGCACCACCACCGAACCTCCTTCCCAAACAACCACCAAATCACCCAAAACCGTTCACCCTTTAACCCTCCTCTTTCCGCCGTCTTCCCGTTTTGTCCCCTCCACCACCGTGTCAGTACCAACACGAACATCTCCCAGCGTCGTCGTTTCCACCATCGCCGGTCACCACGCAACATCGTCATCCCCTTCGCGCCGCCACGAGTCACCCACTCATCGCCGACGTAACGTCACCATCAACTCCGTCGCCAGAGACGAGCTCACCACCAGCGCATACACCACCGACCAAGGGACGGCCGGTCACCCTCTCTGGAGCCAGCACACAACCGTCGTGCGTCTTCCCACCGTCGTTCTCTCTCTCTCTCTCTCTCTTTCTTTCTCTGGACATCTCACTCTCTCTCTGCTAAAAACAGAGGTGAGGTTAAAATTGGAGATATGGATAAGGGTTTTTGTAGATTGGTTGTGAAGAGGAGAGGGGAGAAGTTGAGAGTGGCGGAGGAAAGAGGGAGAGAGGGATTCGGTTCATGGTGGTGGAGAGAGAGGAGAAGAGAAAGAGATAGGTTATGCGTGGTGGAGAAAAATTGAAATTAGGGTCAGGGATTGGAAGGTGCGGCGCTGAGAGAGTGAGGATAGTGAATTAGGGTTCCATTTTCTCTTCATTCGGTTATATAGTCTAGTTATTATTATTTATTTCTTTATTATTCAGATTACAACCTACACCCCCTCGTTCTAATCATCACGCCCCCTAGGAAGACCCATATTTCGTGGGTTAGCAACCTTATAGTGGGCTGGGCTGCTGCTAAATGCACCCCTTCGTTTTACTCATACAACCCACTGTTTCTAAATGCACACACCATTTTACTACTGCACCCCCTGTTTCTCTTCTTTAAATTTTTTTTCCATAAATAAGCACTTTCTTCCACAAACCTATTTTTTCCCAAATAACAAATAAACGTTATCCACAAAAATAGTTTGTTACTAATGGCCACTCTGAGCTTAGCTTGTTTGACCGTTAATAACAGCCTTAGTTTTCAATTGAGTTATGAGTGACGACCACTCTGAGTTTTTCTTGTTTGGTCGTTACGAATACCTCTCCCAATTTCAAAAATAATTAAAAAACACCAACACACAAACTTTTTCTACCTAAGAACTACGTGCGATTTGATTCTCTACCAGGAGATACGTTGGACCAGAGGGCGGCCGACCTTTGTCAATTGCATTAATAAAAAAAACCTTTTTTTCTCTTTTAATTCATTTCTCTCATTTTTCTCAGAAAGTACAAAAATAATTAACCGTTCATCGAGTCTTCTTTTTTATTATTATTATTATAAGGGTAAAATCATTATTTCTGAATTAATAAATGTTTACACATTTAGTTAAAAGGTAACCCTCCTTAGGAAGGATGTCGTAGGGTGCTAATTAATACATTCCCTACGCATAAACGACTCCCGAGCCTAAACCTGGTCCGCAAGACCTCCTTATCCAATTAATAAGGATTTTTCAGTGTTTGCCCTTAAACTAAACTTTGGCGGCGGCTTCATTTAAAGAACTTCGAAGAATTCTCGTCCGGATTTTTCGGTCGCTACAAATAAGCTATTCAAATAATATTTTTAATGATGCTTGAATTTTTTGTTGTTATAACGATGCTCAAGATTTCTTTTTTCATTTCCTAAAAAAGTAGTTTTTATCACTAAAATCAAGAAAATCAAGTTCAAATTATGTTGAATTGGATATTAAGAGATCACATTGTTTTACTATTTGATAGGCCTCACGTGAAAGTTTGCTTTAGGCCTCCATAACCGTTGGGCCGACCCTGATCCTACTCGGCTCGAGGGATTAGTCTCTCCAGTTACACGCAGAGATCGAATACCCGATTTACACGAAAAAATATTTTAGAAGTTTGCAAGATTCCACCAAACCCAGCTTGACCCAGGTTGCCTAGGTAGCTGCCATCAACATTTAATAATTAAACTATTTTGTGTGCACGCAACTTATTTCCTTTTATTTTTATAATGTTTTTTTTTCATAAGCAAAATATCGTCCTCATTTTGGGTCAAACATCGTCCTTTTTGGAGGACTAGTGGACAATATAAGGTTTGGTAATCCCAACATACACATAAAAAAAAAATTAATTACCCTTTGCTAAAAAAATCCAAAAAATCTTTCAGTCACCCTAGACAAGGATCAATTCCACATAAAAAATGGTGTATCACTTTTATCAGCTCACTCTACTCAAAAAAAAAAAGGAAAAAAAAGATCACAAAAAAGAAAGTGAAATTCAAAAAAGTTGATTGAAAAAGAAATCCTCAGAGAAAAAAGCACAAACAGTAGAAATTGTGAGCTGATACATAATATCACCAAACACATAAGATATCCTTGTCCGAATAAACCCACAAACACCTCCTTAGGCCGAATTCTCATTTTTTCCACAAAACCCAAATTATTGGCTTCCAGCACTTCTATGAACCTACTTATCTTTTAAAAGGTCATTGCATCAATAAACCATCAGACACCTCTCTGAGCCCATTTGAGCCTATACTCCACAAGCCCAAAACCATTGACCACATTATCCATAACCTTTGACCACATTACAAACCCTTCTTTCATGAACCCCTAACCACTGGCCATGCTACAACCCTAACAAGTCCATGCAGACCAATGGCTGGTTGCTTCCGTTTTCTCAAAGATTTAATTTTAAGACAAGTGAGTTTATTTATTTACAATATATTTGCTGAAAAAAAAATCAAGAAAAGTTAAAAAAAAAAATAAAAAATCAAAGGGGCTTGCACTCCAATATTCATTCAAATTGCACTGATATCAAGACAAGGTTTAGTGATCACCAAGTGAAATTTTCATCGTATCAAAAACTCAAGATTATCATAGTCTGTGGGAGTCACCTTCAAAGGGCCAAAAGTTTGGACTAGGACCATCACCTAGATATCAAAGTGGGGCATACCTTTCACCTTTCATGCTTCTTGAACTTGGGGAAAATGTCCGACATCCATCCCATTCATATACCACATCCAATCCATACCACCAATTCCAAAAACCCATGACCCAAACTCAGCCACCTTTCACAACCCCACTAGAAGCAATAATTTGAAATACCATTCCAAAGTGGGGAAATCCCGTCACCCTTCACTCAACCTAAAGTCGGGGAAATTCGCCCTACACGCATCTCATCCCCTCGTCATATTCACATCCATGAGACCACACCGGGGCAATTTCTCAACCCACCATGCTAAATACGGCCTTTTGCAAACTCGAGTCGGGGCAACCTTGCTCTCGTCAAGATTTGTGCAACACCAAACGTCGTGGGTTGAGACAGAATCTCTTGTTTGCCACCCTTCATTCCAAAGTCACGGTATTCCCAATTCACTATTTCCTCTACAACCCTGGCTGTTGTCACCACTAGACAGGGGCAAGTTATGCACTCTCCTTCACCGGTAGTCTAAATCGGGGCAGTTCCACCTTTCATGACTTTGGCAAAAACCTACCATTCATCCCCTCACGTGTCATATCTGTCATACCAAGTCAACTGATTCATTCATCTGTATTTGCACTACTCTACATGTTTATGCTTCAAAGAGAGAGAACACAAGTTAATAATGTGAAGTCGGAAACTCACTCAGCTAACTTTGTGGACCTAAAAATCAATCATCATGGGGCACCATCATAGGAGAGCAAAATAAGCGAGTCTGCAAATACGGTCAAATAGTTTTGCACATCAGTGTCTGTGAATAACAACCTTGAGATTGCCATGTCTGAATTCAAACCTCTTTCCAAGGAATGATTATTCCAAAGCACTCACCTCTCTACCCCTCGCATCGAAAGTCTCATTTCTCATCTCAAAACAAAACACATCTGCATGCATTACTATTATACCATATCATAAATCATTGCACCATACATTGTATTTCAACAACAAGTCATGCATCTACCACAACTATTGCATTTAAGCATTACCTGTGCGCATTCATCCATTCATTCAAAAAGGGGAAAAAAAGAGAAAACCAAAAAGGCAAAAATCATCCACATTGCACCCGTTACCCCCACCAAAGCATAAATCATTCCATCATGCAGCCAGCAGTACATTTGCATTCGCATGTTATCTGCATTCACATACACAGCTTATCAATTTCTGTTTCCGACCAACTTCAACATCCATCATTCACGGGCCTTTTGTAGTCCATTTACTTTCGCATTGCACATTCATCACATTGCATACCTATAACACTTTTTTACTTCGATAGACGTGCCAAGTGCCGGTCTCATCGTTGCCAAAAGCTTTCTACATCACCAATCATATCATTTGCTATGCATTCATGTGCTTCCTTTATTCACCATAGCATTTGCATCAAAGTATTACATTCGTATCATATTCACATTCGCATTGCATGCATCAAGAAAAGAAGCAAAATAAATAAGAAAAAAGCAAAAAGAAAAATCCATCCATTACATTCATCATCACACCAAAAATTAATCACTACAGTCACATTCACATCTCATACACCGTTGTCAACTTTCTCATTCCATCAGGTTCAACACCCATGGTATACCCATTTCATTCATCATTCCCCTGATACGAATCATTGCACGCTCGTCGCATGCATAACATTGTTCGCTTCGATGGATGTGCCAAGTGCCGGTCTCATCGTTGCCCCAAAAAAAAGGTTTTTTTACATCACTAATCATATGATTGTACCATGCATGGCATTCGCATCAAAGCATTACATTTGCATCACATTCACATTTTGCATTTCATACACTCATTATATACCAAGAAAAAAAACAAAAGGAGGAAAAATTGCTCATTCCATTACATTCATCATTAATCAGCACAATCACATTCATATCTTCTCTGCATTCACATACGTTGTTTGTCAACCTCCATGTTCCATCAACTTCAACTCACATCATCTGCCACGCTTCATTCATCCCATCGGATACCTACCATTTCACATACCTATATTGTACGCATACATCATTCATTGCATTTTTAGACATACCAAATATAGATAGCTTTTCCCTTCTCAGGTAAATGCATTTATTAGGTATGTTCTAAGCAGGTACGCCATCTACCAATCCCAATAGTTTGTTCCCTCAAAGTCAGTGCTCCAAGCGCTGGTCTCATACCACAATCCAGAATCTCAGTACTCCTTCGGACCCCCAGCGGTCCCTCAGAGCCCAAGCGCTCCTTCAGACCAGTAATGGTCCTTCAATCCAGATCGCACGTCGCGTTAATCGAGCAACCGACGGATCATCCGACCCCAGGTCCTTCAGACTAGCTGTGTCCGCCTAAAAAACACAGTGCATGTCCTTCGAGGTGTGCAAATCAGGTCAATGACCTGACCTTGCCACCCATGGCCACTCGAAAAAGGCCATCCCCCAAGCAGACCGTTTTACTAGTACCGTTGCGAGTTTGCGCTCCTTCAGACCCATTGGTCCATCAGACTTAGGCATGCCCTTCAGACCCCGTCGGTCCTTCAGTTTAGCTCCAATCAATGCGCCAAGCATCGACTGCAAATTAGACCATCAGAGCCCCAAGTGCTCCTTCAGATCCCCGGTGATCCTTATTTAATTTTGTACTATGTCATTGTTTTCCAATAATTTCGAAAAAAAATAGCCTTGACAAAATTAGTGTCTTCTTATCTTTATTTCTAATTTACTCGAGAAATTTGGAAACCCTTCATGTTTCCTAGTAAAATTTTAATAAAGAGGTGCAGCTGTCATACCCTAATTTTGTCCGGCTAATCAAAAAAAATCAAAAAAAGTTTTTATACTTGTTGTATCACTATCATTTTAAAGCGTGTGTGTCTTTAGCGTTCTCGTGCAACGATTATTTCGACGTTCGTTTAATTTTATTGTGTAGCTATCGTTGGTACAAAAAATACAAAAACATAAGCCAATAAAGCTGAATAATTCAAAATGTTATTATATAACCAAGTTCTTTACAAATATGAGCCAAAAGAAAGCAAACAGCAAATAGTACAAAAATAATGCAAAAATACAAAATCCAAAAAAGAAGAAAATGGCCCAGCAGCTGGCTGCTCTATTGGTTCCATTTTTCTTGCCCTTGTCCTTCCTTTGACTGTCCTTGGTGCCAGCTATTGTCCTTTTTATTCCCCTCAAAGATGCTGTCATTTTGATGCCATTTTTTTGCCCTAATTGATGACTGGCCTCAGCACCTCATCCACCTATAAAAACCACGCAGTACCACAGTATCAAGCAGCAGAGAATCAACAGAAAATTGAAACCAAAATACGCTCAAAATAGGCACACACTAATATCCACAGTGACACAAAAACACACACCGAAACCTACCCACCGATACACACACATACGCAGGAAGGAATAACAGTGACCGAAAAACACACGTCACACCCACACACAGTCACTGGGGGAAAGATCAGAAACAATGTTAAGAAATCAGGAAAGAAAGAAAAAGGGGGCGTGAAGCTTCGGCCACCTTGTGGTGGTCACCACCGAAGCTCCGCCACCAAACACCACAATAACCGCAGTAAACAAAACCACCACAGAACCACCGCCCCACCGTCGGAACCACCCTTCACCGTTCTCCCTCCTCATGCACCACCACCGAACCTCCTTCCCAAACAACCACCAAATCACCCAAAACCGTTCACCCTTTAACCCTCCTCTTTCCGCCGTCTTCCCGTTTTGTCCCCTCCACCACCGTGTCAGTACCAACACGAACATCTCCCAGCGTCGTCGTTTCCACCATCGCCGGTCACCACGCAACATCGTCATCCCCTTCGCGCCGCCACGAGTCACCCACTCATCGCCGACGTAACGTCACCATCAACTCCGTCGCCTTCGCCAGAGACGAGCTCACCACCACCACATACACCACCGACCAAGGGACGGCCGGTCACCCTCTCTGGAGCCGTCGCACACAACCGTCGTGCGTCTTCCCACCGTCGTTCTCTCTCTCTCTCTCTCTCTTTCTTTCTCTGGACATCTCACTCTCTCTCTGCTAAAAACAGAGGTGAGGTTAAAATTGGAGATATGGATAAGGGTTTTTGTAGATTGGTTGTGAAGAGGAGAGGGGAGAAGTTGAGAGTGGCGGAGGAAAGAGGGAGAGAGGGATTCGGTTCATGGTGGTGGAGAGAGAGGAGAAGACAAAGAGATAGGTTCTGCATGGTGGAGAAAAATTGAAATTAGGGTCAGGGATTGGAAGGTGCGGCGCTGAGAGAGTGAGGATAGTGAATTAGGGTTCCATTTTTCTCTTCATTCGCTTATATAGTCTAGTTTTTATTATTTATTTCTTTATTATTCAGATTACAACCTACACCCCCTCGTTCTAATCATCACGCCCCCTAGGAAGACCCATATTTCGTGGGTTAGCAACCTTATAGTGGGCTGGGCTGCTGCTAAATGCACCCCTTCGTTTTACTCATACAACCCACTGTTTCTAAATGCACACACCATTTTACTACTGCACCCCCTGTTTCTCTTCTTTAAATTTTTTTTCCATAAATAAGCACTTTCTTCCACAAACCTATTTTTTCCCAAATAACAAATAAACGTTATCCACAAAAAATAGTTTGTTACTAATGGCCACTCTGAGCTTAGCTTGTTTGACCGTTAATAACAACCTTAGTTTTCAAACGAGTTATGAGTGACGACCACTCTGAGTTTTTCTTGTTTGGTCGTTACGAATACCTCTCCCAATTTCAAAAATAATTAACAAACACCAACACACAAACTTTTTCTACCCAAGAACTACGTGCGATTTGATTCTCTACCAGGAGATACGTAGGACCAGAGGGCGGCCGACCTTTGTCAATTGCATTAATAAAAAAAAACCTTTTTTTCTCTTTTAATTCATTTCTCTCATTTTTCTCAGAAAGTACAAAAATAATTAACCGTTCATCGAGTCTTCTTTTTTATTATTATTATAAGGGTAAAATCATTATTTTTGAATTAATAAATGTTTACACATTTAGTTAAAAGGTAACCCTCCTTAGGAAGGATGTCGTAGGGTGCTAATTAATACCTTCCCTACGCATAAACGACTCCCGAGCCTAAACCTGGTCCGCAAGACCTCCTTATCCATTTAATAAGGATTTTCCAGTGTTTGCCCTTAAACTAAACTTTGGTGGCGGCTTCATTTAAAGAACTTCGAAGAATCCTCGTCCGGATTTTTCGGTCGCTACAAATAAGCTATTCAAATAATATTTTTAATGATGCTTGAATTTTTTGTTGTTATAACGATGCTCAAGATTTCTTTTTTCATTTCCTAAAAAAGTAGTTTTTATCACTAAAATCAAGAAAATCAAGTTCAAATTATGTTGAATTGGATATTAAGAGATCACATTGTTTTACTATTTGATAGGCCTCACGTGAAAGTTTGCTTTAGGCCTCCATAACCGTTGGGCCGACCCTGATCCTACTCGGCTCGAGGGATTAGTCTCTCCAGTTACACGCAGAGATCGAATACCCGATTTACACGAAAAAATATTTTAGAAGTTTGCAAGATTCCACCAAACCCAGCTTGACCCAGGTTGCCTAGGTAGCTGCCATCAACATTTAATAATTAAACTATTTTGTGTGCACGCAACTTATTTCCTTTTATTTTTATAATGTTTTTTTTTCATAAGCAAAATATCGTCCTCATTTTGGGTCAAACATCGTCCTTTTTGGAGGACTAGTGGACAATATAAGGTTTGGTAATCCCAACATACACTTAATTGTGCAGCCCACCACTATCATTCACTGTATTGCTTTATTGTCTAGATTCATTGTGGCACCATGACTTAGATCTAAATCAATTTTCTGGCATCTTGAACAAAAAAAAATTCACAACAAAAAACAAATTCATCACGCGGATACTCACTACAGAATACAAGGAATCCCTCAAAAACAATTTCTCTTGCACCTGTTTAGTTTGCATTTGCATTGCGTTGCATCTTTCAACGAAAATTTAGATTTATTTTAAATAATATAATGATCAGATGGCTTAAATACATCGTTTTCTTGTCCCTACCGGTAGGAGACAGTTTAAATTTATTTCTTGCAACAAAAATTATCAATAACTCCTAATAAATATCAATGATTTCTTGTATAAGCTATACAAAGTCGTTGAGCCTAGGGCTCTATTTAGTAAAAAGTAGCATTTAATGGAAAAGAACAAAGTTGGTAGATTGACTTTACAAAACAGAGCTTAGAGCTACTCACGTGTTTCATGTGACTCTCCTCTTCACACCTTGATTCCATAATCACTAACAAACTAGTTGTCCGGCTGTGTATCTGCTAAGTTAGTAGTCGTGTTGTCCATTTTGCCCCTTGTATCCTTAAATAATTAGAGATTTTTGGACTATAACCCTTTTAGTGTAGTTAAGTTTTTAGTTACTGGGGTATGGCTTTTGATCTAGCAAATTGAAAAGTAATTGGTAATTGGAATGACTTTAGTAGTTTGGTAAGGCTTTAATGAAAATTAATATTTTGTCATCAACTAATTTTTTATGATGATAGGTAATTTTTGATCTTACTTTAGAATCTTCTTTATAATCTACAAGAAGACCTAGGAACAAATATGTATTGTCACTTTGCAAACTCCCACTAGTGCGAAAATGACATTAAAAAGCACCATTTAGCATCGGTTGTTCGAACACCCGATGCTAAATGTGTGACCGGTAGCAATTTTGCAATTGAATGGAAGTTTTCAGTGTTCACGCCCTACATTTAACATCGGTTGTTTAAACAACCGATGTTAAAAGTACTTGCGTCAGACATTTAGCATCGGTTGTTTGAACAACCAATGTTAAAGGTGCATTGTGATAGATATTTAGTATCGGTTGTTTTAACAACCGATGCTAAATGTATATGTCAAACACATTTAGCATCTGGTGTTAAGACACCCGATACTAAAAGTCAAGTTTAATTTTTTTCAATTTTTCCTTTCCAATACACATCTCGTTCTCTCACTCGCGTTCTCAGTCACTGAACTCTGAGTTCTCGCTCTCTCACGAGTAGTTGTGCCTGAAGGTATCGATAACAAAATTTCATCTGAAGGAGACCTGCGAAAGACATTATTTCAATATGCATATAACTAGTATGTTTTGCCACTGAACTCTTTACAAATTCAAACTTTTACTTTTCTACCCTATTGCCAGAGATGGGATACGTACGATGCACTCTCGAGTCAAGCCCGTGGAGAAGTTTGCCTGAGAGGGACTACCTTGTTCTCTGGTTACTACGTCAAGATCTCGCTGAAGAGGTCTTGTTTGATGGTTGGTTTAAAATCCTCATGTTGCTATGGATTAGACAGGTAAAATCCACTTGAATGTTAACTCTTCTTATTTGTTTAGGCACAAATAATTAGAAGAAAAAAAGAACGGATTAAAATTCTAATACATACATAGTTACATACTGCATATAGATGATTAAAATTACTAATTTTCCTCTAAATACAGTGTGTTTTGAAATACTTTGAAAAATCCTTACAGGTGACATTGGAGAATGGTTGCCGTCGAAAACCTTAAAAACAAGTATTTGCGGTGCCCTCTCATAGCATCGGTATGCTTCTCCTTAAATTGGACATTCTGTAAAATTAGAGACACTGGTATAACATTTCATTTCTGTTGGATGCAAAAAATTTATGTGAAAATTGACTTAATAATGCAAATCAATTAATGCATAAGTTTTTCTCTGGTGTGCAGATTTGGGTCTATGGAAACAGTTATGAGTCTTTCTTGGTGGCAGTGGTGGTCCCTGAAAGACAGGCCCTTGAAGATTGGACAAGGAAGCATGATTTAACTCATGATTATAAATCTTTATGTGGAAATATGAAAGCAAGAAAGTACATTTTGGATAAGCTCAACAGCACTAGTCAGGAACACCAAGTATGTATATACAATGCCCAATTCCGTGAAATTTTTCTTATTTTCGTAACATTATTGCTTCTGTTGTGTGGTTTCTATAATATACTGCATTGCATTAGTTTATTAGATTAAGATTTTAACATTATAACCTTAAGGGTATGTTTGGGAGGGGATTTTGGGAGGGGAAGGGAGGGGAGGGCATATTTTTCAATTTAGAATTGAGGAAGCTATAAAATGTCTCTAAACATAAATCAAGTGTGATTTAAAATGTTATATTGATATCTATCAATTTGTTCTTTTAATTTTTTAAAATCTAAAATACATATTAAAATATAGACTAATCTTTTTCAAGCCCTCCCCTCCATTCCCCTCGCGAAACCCCCTTCCAAACATACCCTAAAAGTATTTCTGATAGTTTAGTCCCTTGATCTGGTTGAAATATTATTTTTTTAATATGATGTTATCTTAATAATGTCTTGGCAGAGAGATTGAAAAATTGAAGCTTGCTGATATGACTTGCCGACAATTGCTAGGCCAGGCTTTAGGAGATACAACCTTCAAGATGAAATTTGGTCACCATGGAGGAAATCATCCCGGGCGTAACCTTCTAACTGGTCGCGTTGAAATTAATTCTCAGGTATGCAAATAAACCAGTAATCAAGGCATTTATAAGTAAGATGCAAGGCATGGCCTCTCACACCCACCTAATTTTCTCAATATCCAGTTTTACCTATTCAATGAATTATTGAATAATTTCATCATTTGAATGTGTTGATGAAACAGGCACTTCCCCTTGTAAGCACTTTTTGGGGCATCATAATATTTGGAGAGTATAGGAAATCATCAAGAAGAACTTATATACTACTTGGGAGTATGTTGTGCATGTTTATTGTGGTTGTTGGTGTGCTCATGGCATCATCATGTCATAGGAAACATTGAATAAGCTGTTATTGAACAAATTAAGTATATGTCAATAATTAGTTTGAGTGTACACAGGTTATTAAGTTGATACTAATGAATGTTTAATTTGTCTTTTAGAAATATTTTGTTTTAGATACACTAGTTCCAATTTGTAAATTCTGGTTATGGTTGTTTTGTTAGGGCAGAAATATTTTGTTTTGGTTCTATGGTTTGTGTTGCTTCCGGATAAAAATGAACAAAATAAAAAAAGAAACTAAACATTTAGCATCGGTTGTTTCAAACAAGCGATGCTAAATGTCATTTTTTTAATCAAGAAAATGACATTTAGCATCGGTTGTTTCAAATAACCGATGCTAAATGTATCAAAAAATGACATTTAGCATCGATTGTTTAAACAACCGATGCTAAATGTATCAAAAAAGGACATTTAGCATCGGTTGTTTAAAATAACCGATGCTAAATGTATCAAAAAATGACATTTAGCATCGGTTGTTTCAAATAACCGATGCTAAATGTCATTTTCAGGACATTTAGCATGCATCGATTGTTTGCAACAACCGATGCTAAATGTCCTTTTTGATACATTTAGCGTCGGTTGTTTAAACAACCGATGCTAAAAATCATTTTCAGACATCAAAAACAGTGATGAAATGGACATTTAACATCGGTTATTTGAACAACCGATGTTAAAAGTCACTTTTAGCATCTGTTATTTAAACGATGCTAAATGTCTCACTTTTAGCATCGGCAAATAACCGATGCTAAATGTCCAAAATAACCGATGCTAAATGCCTTTTTTGCACTAGTGTCCGCCATTTGTTCTTTATTATTTGATTATTATGATCTAGATTTGCACAATTTTGGGTGTCCTCTATTGTGTTTATTTCGTAAAAGAGTATATAGGGGCAAGCCGTCATTTTGGTCCCTGAATGTCTGAAGCGTTGTTATTATAGTCCCTAAATGTATTGAAATTACAAACACATCCTCAAGTGTCTCTTTAATGAGTCATTTTGGTTCTTAAATGTGTTTTTTTTAGTCATTTTTGTCCTCAAATGCGCTTTTTTTTATCAATTTAGTCCCTAAAATTACTAAAAAATGACTTATTTGCAATTTTAATACATTTAGAGACTATATAATAACAGTGTCTCACACGTTAAGGCACCAAAATAACTATTTACTCGAGTATGTAGTCTTGTTCCCTTTACCAATGTAGCGACCGAAGAATCCGGAGGAGGGATTCTTCGTTGCTTTTGAACAATGGAGCCGCCATCAATATTTATTTTTAGGAAAACATTGAAAAAACCTTTGGTTCTGGGTTCGGGGGTCGATTAAGTGCGGGGAAGGTACTAGCACCCCGCAACATCCTAAAAAGGTTACCTTTTAATTTAATGTGTAGAAAAAGTTAGTTTTAAAGAAAACATTTTTTATTTACCCTTTTTATTATTTGAAAAAAGAAACGGAAAGGAAGACCTAATAAAAAATTTAGTTTTTTGCGCTCGACGGGAGTGGGCCCCCGCTCCTACGTATCTCCGGGTGCGATGGAGAAATCAAAGCTACGTAGTTCTTGGGTAGAAAATATTTGCGTGTTGGTGTTTTTTTTATTCATTGAAAACTTTGCGAAAACGGGAGGCCGTTCACGGTGACCAAACAGATAAATCCAGAGTGGTCACCACTAACGACTTTATTCGAAAAAAGAAAGTATTCACAGCGTCAAACGAGCTAAGCCCAGAGTGACTGTTGTAAATACCCGGTTTGTGATTGAGCGCTTGTTCGTTTGAAAACGTGCTTACCGGGAAGCGTGATAAAAAGGAGTCGAAATTATGTTTGTACTTTATTAACTAAAAAAGAAGTTTAGACGGATATTTGCGATGATCAAACGAGTAACCTCAGAGTGATCACCGCTACTAATCCGCTGTGAAAAAAGGAAGGTTAGTCCTAACGGTCAAACAAGCAAGGCTCAGAGTGACCACTAGTAACAACCTATTTTTTTACGCGAATTCGATTATTCAAAAAAGAAAAAAGAAAAACGGTTTGGAAGCATCACGTTGTGAATAAAAGCGGAATAGGTGATAAAAGAGGGGGGGCAAATAATAAAGGAGTTGTATTAAAAAAGGAGGTGTGAATAGCGTTTTGACGCTAGAAACAGCCGTTGAGGGTGCGAGTAGCGTTTTGACGCTAAAAAAACGGTTGATTGATTTCTTTTTTACTATTCTACCCTAGAACACGTGATTCTTGAAGCGCTTTTTTTTCTTAAAAAAACAGAACCTAGACTAAACAAGCCTGGTGTTTTGAAAACGGATTATGGAGAATAATTCTTTTGTTTTTTTTTGTTGTCATAGTTATTATTTAATAAAAGGGTGCCTTTTTACTTTTTTTTTTGAAAAAGAGATTTTTGATATTATATATTTTTTTAGAAAAGGGTAGTGACATTAGTAACCATTTCCTTTAAGAAAATATTTTTTATACATTTTTTTAAAAAAAGTTTATTTTTATCCGAAAATTAGTAACCAAATAAGGAACACATTTTTTTTATCACTTTTTTAGGTTTGTTTTAATCCGAAAATTAGTAACCATTTTTTAAAAAACAACATTTTTTTTAATCCGAAAATTACAATAATATAACAAACAACAAAATAAATAACAAATAGCAAAAATATAATATAAAAACAGCCTCTAAACTAAATAATACAAAACAGCAATAATATTTAATAAAAAAAAACAGCCACTACACTAAATAATAAAAACAGCATAATATTTAAAACAGTAACTAAACTAGATAATAAGAACAACTAAACATTTTTTTTTTTAAAAAAAAAACAACAGTAACTAATATGTTTTAAAAATGTGACAACTAATATATTTTTTTTCTCTAAAAAAAAAACAACAGTAACTAATATGTTTTAAAAATGTGACAACTAATATATTTTTTTTTAGAACAGCAACTAAAAAGAACTAAAAAAAAACGGCAAAATGTGACAACAATAATTAAAATAAAATGGCAATGATAATATGAACAAAATTACAATAACTAAAAAAATTACAAAAAGCAACAATACTACGAATTATTACATTTTGTACCTTGAACAAATCCAGAAATTGTTGTGGAACAAGCTTTCTTCTTCGGATCTCTCAATACAACAAAATTTTAAACTAAACAAAAATCTAGGAAGGAAGAAAAGAAGGGGAAGAAAATTTTTCTAAAAGAAACCCTAAAAAAATTCTTTCTCTTTTTGAAAACCCTAGTTTTTTTTCAGAAGATTTTTCCCCTTTTTTTTTCTAAGAGAAAATCGTCCCCTTTCCTCTAAGTGGGGAACCCTATTTATACAAAAGAACAAAACCCAAGCTTCTTCCATCTTCTGCTCCACTTCAACCACTCTTGGATAGTGATGATGATCTTTTTTGATATGATGGAGGTTTGGTGAAGGGGTATGGGTGTAGCAGAGGGAAAAAAGGATCGTTTCTGTGAGAGGAGGGGGTAAAACCGTGGGTGAGATAAAGATGACGTGAGGAAAAAAAAGTTAATATTTAGGGTTTAAGTGAGGTGTGTGCGTGGAGATTGGAGAAAGGAAGTAAAAAATGGAGTTGGTGATGTGTTGGAGCCGTGGGGGATGGGGAGTGGTGAAGAAGAGAAGAAAAAAATGATGGAGAGGAGAGGGGTATGCGTGTATGTGTGTATGAGGGTGAGAGAGAGTGAGGAAGTGAACATAGGAGACGGGAGAGAGAGTGAGTGAGCCGTTGGGAGAGGGAAGAGAGGGGAGGAGGCGTGGAGTGGGGAGAGAAGAGAGAGGTTGAGTGTATTGGAAAGGGAAAAATGGGGAAGTGGGAAGTGTGGGGAAGTGGGATGGAGTGTGTGGGGAGTGTAAAATTGTAAGTTCCAAGAAAGGGAGAGAGAGGGGTAGGTCGAATATGGGGGGGGAAAAGAGGAGTGTATGTGACTTGATTTTGGGGTTAGGGGGGGGATGGTTAAAAAAAGAAAAAAATATTTTTTTTTTTTTTTTTAAAAAAAGGGTGGCCGAATTTGAGTGAGTGAGGGAGAAAAAAATTAGGGTTTTGGTGGGAATTGGGTTAAGGGTTGTGGGTTAGGTTTTTTTTTTTTTTTTGTTGGGGTTGGGCCATGCGAATTGGCTAGGGTTTTTTTTTGTTGGGTCGGGTTTTTTGATGGCCCAATCCATGACAGCACCTTATTTTTTTTTATAGAACCCCCCTATTTCCCTCTTTGCTTATTTTTGCCTCTTCACTTCTAATAAAAATATTTTCTTGTGTTAAAAACTTGTGACATACAAATAAAATAATTATTTTTATCAAAAGTAAATAATATTTTCTCATTTTGGTTAGGACAAAATTAGGGTATTACAACCAAAAACTTTGCTGGAGATTTTTTTTGGTCAGCTTTTCTTGTCAGCACTTTGCTTGAGAATGTTAAGCGTTAAGTAAACTTGAAAGTTGTTTCGCACATATGGAAGTTCTGGTAATTCCTCCTTTTCCAGGTGGATACTATCATGTTGGGAATAAAGTTGAGTTTCTGTTCTTGTCCTAGCATTTGCCTAATTGGGTTGGGTGTCTTTACTTCACTACAATTGATGTATGGTTGTCGTAGCAATTATGTCTACGTGTTTTTTTTTATGATAGTGGTGACTGTTTTCACTACAATTGATGTTCTAGTATATCTCTAATTGGGTGTCTTTACTTTACTACAATTAATTATTATTTTTAAACAATTATTTTCTTTTTAGTTCTTATGGTGAAACATTATACAACTTAGTTTTAATTTTATTGTTTTTGAAGGCATATCATTTTGAGCATTGCTATTTAGTAAGAATAATTTTTGTAAGAAATGTAAGAAATACACAAGAAGCTAAATTATAGGACACCAACACACACTACACACCATGTGCCGTGTTTTGTTATTCACTTATTTTTACGTTTCTTTTCTTACTATCCGTCATTTCTCTATCAATTTTATTTTATTATAGATAAAGTTATTTTAATTTAACGTAACATGAATTTAGTATAAACAAACTTTTAAATATATAACAAACTGATTACAAACACGATGTTTTCATACTTTCGTAAAAAAAAAAATTATTTCCATTGACAGTAAAATATCTATTGCATTTCTTCATGATAAAGGTAGCAATACAATTTGAAATTGAAAAAAAACTTGAGAACAAAACTCAACAATGGCTACATTTGTTAATGAGAGTGAGCTACCATGTTTGTTTGTCTCTTGACAAAAACAAATTTGATAAGTTGAGAGAAATTACGGAGGATTGTTTTACAATCTAAAATGATAGAGCCATATTTCGAAGCGTCTTTCCTTTGTTGATTGACGTCATCCACAACTGTTTTGCAATTCTTCTCAAAATTAACATTAGGTAATTGTAACTTAGTGAGACATTTGATTGCATACCAAAGACCAAAAGTATCCCCTTCTTTGACACTAAGTTGTGAATTTTTTCACAAAGTTTTTGCCAAGAAACTCACCCAAAGACCCTCTAACACAAATACCAATACCAAGACCAACACCACCACCATTGAAACCTGCACCAACGTTGCATTATACAAGACCAGTCGGCGGCATTGTCCAAACCGAAAGTTGCACATTTGCATGAATGGCAGAAATTGAATCCAACCTGTGCATATTAGTTTTGGAAGAATTAATCCTTGACCAAGATTCTCAATCTCAATCCGCGTGAGCACAAGTAAGAATAGTTTTAACCGGTTCATCCTTATTCTCCAGGAGTTTAAAGATTTCTGTGGTACTAAATACTGTAGATAACCATTGAAAGATTAATAAACGGATGCTCATTTAGAGTAGATTTCATGCCAAAGAAAAAATCTTTATAGCTGGTGTGTGAAAAGATGTGCAAGTATACACAGTCACAAACAAGTAATACAATGATAAGAAAGGTCGAACCCACAGGGATTGGATTAACTTTATGTATTGTTAGAAAACATATAAATTAGTACTACTATTCTACTCACAAATTTTGGGGGTTTTTACGTTAAGTGAAAATAGAATGCAAATATGTAAAAGAATATGAAGGAAATCAGTTGAGAAAGATGGTAGAGATATTTTCACTAAATAATGTTCTTTTGAGAGTTTCTATGCTTTTAGTGATGCAGAAGCACCAAAGGTGCAGAAGCACCAAGGTGCATTTGCATGAGTGTGTGCTTTTCAGCTACTTTCTTCAGAGTTTCGTTACAAGCTTCTCATGTCTGGGATTGCTAAATAAGTTCACTCCTGCCTTTGAAGTACCCACTGTTTCACCCTAAGGACTATGTTATCCTATGTCTAGGACTTAACATGATTTTAATAAAGTTTTCTTTATTACACAAGTTAACAAAGCCTTCATTAAAACACTCACCCTTATTAGTCTTGATTTCTAATTATAAACCATGTCTGTGAATATAAATCTACTTATTCTAAGTGATCAAACTTAAAATAAGATGGATGTAGTATAACACAAGACACAAAATGCTTGCAACACTAAAAAGCACAATAACTTACTCAAAAGTTCATTATAAAGTTAGAACATCTCAACCAAAGAAAAAGGTTTAGCTCATAATAAGCATTGCAAGGCAAAGATAGATGAAATGAAACATATTAATACAGATGAAAGTACAAGAGATATCAATAATATAGAGATTACACTGATTGAAGCACTCTTGCATATAAATGCCCTGCAGTGCAGAAGCACTGACTTCCTGGTGCAGTTGCACCTAACTAAGTTAATGATGAAGTGAAGGAAGAAGTTGTCGATTCCTTCCCCACCTTCTTGCCAACTATCTACTATAAAAACTATAAGAAATGAAACTACGAAAATATACGTAAAGTGTATGATCTACATATTATCAAGTGAGATATGCGATGCTCTTCAAGTGAGAAGTGGGAGCCCTTTTTATAGCCTTGGAGATTTCCTTTGCTTGAGGGTTTGCTTGAAAACCAAGTTAACCTAAGGAGGCTTAACCATGGTTACTTTTCTGATCTTTAAATGTGGAGATTGAGTTCAGCACATTTCCTTAAGGAGAGGTCCAATTGTGTAAGGCCATATGTCATTTAGATGAGTAGCCTTTCATGATGATGTTTATGGTGGGCGCCTCCTTATGCATGTGGGCATGTGCTCCATGTGAATTGTGACAAAGCATGATGTCATAGAAGTTTTGGTGCAGAGGTATGAATTGAGGTGCTTCCATTGTGGGGTTATAAACCTTCAGCGCAGGATGGTGCAGAAGCATTGTGGTGCAGAAGCATCATCTGTAGGTAAACTGAACAAACACATCAAACATACCAATATATATACAAAATGCTTTATTCATCACAGAATTCCTAGAATGCTGTTATTTTACTAATGCCACTATATTTAACATACTTTATACTTGGGTTTCAAGCAATTTGCTACGTTTAGATGTATAAATAACTCTATATAAATTAGAGTTATCAATAGCTTTCATATCTATCTAAATTTTTCTCTATAATATGCTAAATACTAGCTTGCAACCCACATCTTCTAGACTTTTTGCATGGCAAAAAAATGTGTCAAGTATTTTTAGGTGCATCATGGCAAACAATGTATAATGTAGTTATAGTCATACTTTTTTCACTAAGCCTTGACCTTGTTGGAAGATTATTTTTGCATGCCCTCCATAAAAAGCTTCTTACTCTAGGAGGGACATGAAGATCCCAAATAACACGCCAATCTCCTTGCTCGTGAAGAAGTAGAGTCCACCACTCCTTGCTCTTGAAAAATGCTCATAGCATAAGTTGGGTTGCCTGGATAACTTCTTTTATGTGTACCTCCTACTTTGGATAGAGATCTACCAGTCCATGAATTTAATTTCTTCCATACTCTATCAAGAATGTATTTGAATGTGATTTTTTTTGCTTCTACCTTTCATGGATGGTAATCCCAAATATTTATCCGTGCCTAGAGCCACACGAACACCCAGCTTGTTTGACACCACATCGTTATTGTCTTGACGAGTGTTTTTGCTGAAAAAATTTCAATTTGGAGTAATTGATGGATTGGCCCAATGCATGTTCATTTGTCTCCAAAATATGCTTCAATTCCGGGACTCACTGTGACTTTCTCTAAAGAACAACATACAATCATCTGTAAACAATAAGCGAGAAACTGTGGGGGCATTTCTACAAATTGTTGCACCATGGAGGTCACACCAGAGCTCTGCATTATGGATCAAGGATGTTAAGCCTTTGGCACATAAGATAAACTTGTGAGATGAAAATGGATCCTCTTGTCGGAGACCTCTCCTGGGAAAAATAGGACCAACGACATGCCCATTAACAATCTTGGGTCTCGATAGACAAGGGCGGACTTTTTTTTGGGCAAAGAGAAGGAATGAAGCCTCGTTAAAACCTTTTGATGGTGAAAACATCACGAAGGAAAAAGAGTACTTTCCCCTAATTTTATTAAAAAAAAAAAAAGAAAACAGAGAGTAGACAGCAGAGAGGCCAAGGGGGGACTAGACCAATACCCTTGGCAAGAATAGAAAATAAAGTGAAAGCAATAGTAGGGAACCCTAATAATACTAAATTACAATAACCAGATCAAAAGGAGACCGAGACAGAATTTGCTCTTGAACGAGTATTATAGCAAACGACTAATTTCTTTTTTTGCCTCAATTTCTTCTTTTGGGTCTTTGACACAACCGGTTCGAAATTATTATCCCGCGCAATTGTTCCCTGAGTATCGGTAGCAATAGAGCGGACTTACATACACTTTAGGGTGTGCAGTCAAATTTAAAAATTTGTACCAATACCTCAATCAAAATATATTTTGACACCTGTAGTTTTGTTTTTGTACACCTTGCTCTAATTCTTCTCCTATTACTGCTAGATTTTTTTTTTCTATTGCAGCTCTGCATTGCCTGACATCACCATACAGTACTACTTTAGTCGCTAAATTGATCACTAAATTAGTCGCTAAAAAGTTATCCACTGATTTAGCGACTGATATTCAAAATAGGTCCCTGAATCTCCCTTAATCGGTTGCTGAAATAGTTAGCAACCTATTTTGAATTTCAGTCGCTAAATCATTGGTCGCTAATGTGTAGTAATCGATTTGAGGTTTCGGTCGCTAAAATGGTTGCTAAATAGATATTTGTTAGTAGTTATTGATCACGTGTTACTATCATGGAGGAGTGTAAAAACTTTAAGGTAGGTGAGATATAGTCAAACCTTTTTTATGATGTGTCGTTTTGTGATTTACTGACATTGTAAAAAATATTTTACGACGACGATGTATATAAATTAAATAACACACATGTATATATATAATATTAAATTAAAACTTTATTTAATTAAATCGTTTGACCACCTTGAACTAAGGTCCTGAATACGTCACTATTGACAAAGACACATGGAACGACTTAGTATAAAATTTATTTGTATATAACAAAAATTTTGAGTCACTATATGTTTTTTTTTTGTCGAGACCAGAGTATCCACCACCGAACGCAGTGACTAATCCCCTCGATAGAATGGAGGCACCTCGAAGGTAAGTCACTATATGTTGGCTCCTCTTATCCTATACGATAATAAAAAAAATACCAACTCAGCTTCTTCCCTCGACCTTCATTCGCGCAACAAACCACCGTCATCTTTCTTCTCTTCTTCTTCCTATTCTTTTCTTCCTCTCTGCAATTCTTCTTCTCTTCCTCTCTTTCTCGTTCCTCGTGTCCTCCGCGTTAACCTTTCACTCCCTCACTCAGTTCACGCCGCAACCCCTCACCGTCGGTTCGTTGATGCCGTTACTCATTCCACGACGCTGGTGACGTCACTCAACCTCCTTTAAGCATGGTTTGCTTCCCTCTTTATCTCTCTCATTTTTTTTCCATGATTTCCATTTTTTGTGTGTTAGGGATTATTTGCCTTTAATGTGTTGTTTTCTCCTCTCCCCTTCAAATAGGTAATCACCCTATGTAGCAAAACAGTGAAATAAATAAATTCATGGGTCGATGAATCGATTCAGTACGGGATTTCAAGGGGAACAAATATTTATTGCAATAAAGGTTTGCCCTTCACCGGCATTGACTTCTCAGAAACGTGAGGTTGGAGGTATTTCTTCCCTTTGCCTTATTCTTTAGTGACCACTGATGAGGATTTAGAGCTTTAGGGAGCTGCTGATTTCACTTAAAACTTGTGTGATTATTTGTATAATGGTTAGATAATTTCATCATTGATTTCCCAGTAAGAAATTCTATTTGTATTGATTAAAAGAAATGAATACATTATGCTTCCTTTGAATAAATAGATGTCTAACAATGCTTATCACAGTGTGAAAATTTCAGTGTATGACTACAATTTCTTTCTCCGGATCTTATATAATGAAAATAACTATGCTTTATATATATTTTATCTTGAAATTTTTGTTGAACAAAAAATGAATAAATCTGAGGTAAAGCCTTTTCTAGATTGAGGTTTGGAACTATTACTCATGCATACAAGAACCCCCAAAATAGTTGTTATATCCAATGATTTCTGAACATAGAATTACACACATTAAGTTGCACTTTTGAATCTAATTTTTGTTAATGTATTAGAGCCACTACAAAAGAGTGAATGAAGTTAGAGCAGTGGTTATTTAAGAGAAGAATACCTTAATACTTCAAATCATAAATTCTGAGAGTTGCGATACAAATGGTTTTCAACGGGTTGGAGGTGACATCCTATTCCTGCAACTTTTGTCAAACATGAAAATAGACTTCACAGGATTGTCAGAATTGTCTACAAATCGCCGACTTTTTAATCTGCAAGGAAGTCACGGGCATATTAAACTTTTATAGTCCTTTTTGTTGTAACTAAACATCTATGTATCATTTGATTGGTATTGGTGTAAATGGTGTAAATGCCTCACGACTGATGTAAATGCTATGAGGTTGAATTTTTGCTACACGTTGTATAGACATTGTGTAACCTCTCAGGTTTATATAGATTATTAAAGTTTGGATGAAGACAACATTTGGTGTCCTAGGGCATTCAAAATCAAGTATTAGATGTCATTTGAACTCCCCATGTCATTGTGCTTACATTTATTGGTCTCAACCCACTTGTAGTCGCATGATAAGTTTTATCGGGAGAAAAATGAAAATAGCCGGTTAGCCATTTATAAGTAAAACTTGGGTATTTGTGATGGGTGGTTGGTGAACTGATTCAAACTGAGAATAATTGCAGTATATTACTTCACACACAACAAAATCTTGTGACAAAAATAAATAAATAATTAAATTATTTCTACATAAGCAATCAGAAATTGGTGTGTATGCATTCTTACATTCTTGGAAGAAGAAATGGATGTTGCTGGAGGGACAAATTTAACCCTTCAAATATAATAATGATTCCTAATGTGCACAAATTAAATGTCAAAAATTGTGTTTTTTGAGATGTCAAAGGCAAATAACTATCTTTACAACTTTGAGCAAATTCCATTTCAATGCAGATCCTTCAATTCATCTGCCTAGCACATAAACATTCCTAGTTCATCCAAATCAAATATTCTAATTCTAATTTTCCTGACCTGTAGTAACATACTAACAAGGAAAAACACAATTTGGATCAAACAAAAGACCTATTTACACCATACACGAAATCAACTCCATTCACTCTAAGTAACAGAAATTAAATTAAATACCACAATTTTTTTTATTTGTTTTAGCCCAACAAACACCAAATAATTGCAAAATAGGAAAAATTAAAATAGAATAAAATCAAATTCATATCTTGTTTTTCACAGAACAGACTTAATACTCAACGTACCAATCACGTCATTGATGATAAGATTACAAGATTTTTTAAAATTAAAATTTGGGACATTTAGTGTTTCTGCAATCAGTGAAATTAGGGATAAATTAAGGATAACAATACAAATTACCTGAGTAGAAGAAGGTTGCGGAGGAGAAGAGGTGCAGAAGCGGCAGAGATACGGCAGCAAACGATGGAGAAACGACGGAGACGAAAATGGAGAAACAGGGGCTATTTTTGTCACCATTGGAGAACAGTTTACCGTCAGAGGAGGGCGGAGGTCAAGGGAGAAGACTGGAGGTCGAGGGACAAGAGGTTTCTGCATTGAGAGAGTCGAGAAGGAAAGACAGTTCTGCGTTTAGAGAGTGGAGAGGAGAGAGGAAGGATTTTGCGTTTTTTTGTTTTTAATATTTTTAACAATTAACAATATTTTTAATATATAAAATTAATTTTATTATGTGTGTCTTGAAAACAAGGAATACGGGTATCTATACGTAACCGTATTTTGGTCCAACTTTTGGGCCAATACGTATATGGTCCAAATAACGTTTCTGTAATTTGTATTCAATTTTACTTTTAGAAACATCAGCGATAATCAAAGTCAATTTTACTGCCAGTCAAATGTAAAATAATCTAAGATTCTCAAACCAAAATATTCCATGGATCTTCTATCCTTGTTGAGAGGATCTCCTTTTTAGTGACCTCAGAAAATAAAAAGGACGAAGGGTTTTAAAATATAGAAAAACACGATAATTATATATTGTGTTTCAATAGGCCCGACTTGCATGTGCTACTGCTATGGACCATATATGGCTCTCAAATTGGATATTCGTGGACCACTTCCGAAGGACCAATGGAATCTTGACACATAATTTGCAAAGGAAAACAAGTTCAGAAAGTACTTCTCTTAATGAACACGTGAAGAAGAGAAACGTTTTTTGTGTGGTTATTAGTTTTTCCACATCTAAATATCTATATATATGGGTGTGGTATGGGCTCTGTTTACGCAGAATCAAATAAAAAAATCAGAGTAGCGAAAAAGCAAAAGAGAGATGAAACAAACAAGAATGGAAGTATCACAGGTACTGCACATGAATGGAGGTGTTGGAGAAGCAAGCTATGCAAAAAACTCCTTAGTTCAGGTATATATGAAATTACATACTCGTAACACCATGTTACTTTATCTTCTACTGTTATATAATTAAATAATAATTACACAGTTCGTAAAACTAGGAATAATTAAACATTTGTATTACTACTACTATCACGCAGCTGAAACTAAAAGTGTGATCCTAACCAAGACTCGAGTTAGGGAGTCAAAAAATTTAAACGCTAAAAATATAATTAAAAACAACTTTAACAGATTAAATAAATAAATTATACAACTCAGTTGTTCCGAGAAAGAAATGAAATTCACGAGTGATGAGTTTGTGTGAGGTACGTAGTTGGGAGAGCCAACAATATTTTTAGGAGAGCCAAAATATTTTTATATAGAGGATAAGTGGATACTTTTTTTCAGGGGTTCAAGTGACCCACTCAATTAGTCTTGGGTCCGCCTCTGGTCCTAATGGAATAAATTGTCTAATTTTAAAGTGAGAAACGCTAAATAACTTTATTAAGATACAAAATGATAATTTAGAATGGTAGTTTGGTATTAACTGTGTTGTTCATATATACACAGCAAAAGGCAATTTCTTTGACAAATGACATTAGAGAGGAAGCCATAACCAGCTTCTACTGCAAAAAACTCTCAATTACAAGCTTGGCAATTGCAGACTTCGGTTGTTCTTCTGGACCAAACACTTTGTTGGTAGTGTCAGATATTATTAAGGTTGTGGAAAAGCTTTGCCGACAGTTGAATCATGAATCTCCTGAATACAATGTGTTTTTGAATGATCTACCAGGGAATGACTTCAACAACCTTTTTACGTCCTTTGACACATTCAAAGCGAAATTATGTGGTGAAATTGAAAGTACTAAAATGGGTCCCTGCTACTTTTTTGGTGTTCCTGGTTCTTTCTATGGCAGAGTTTTCCCTAATCGAAGTTTGCATTTTGTTCATTCCTCTTACGGTCTTCAATGGCTCTCTAAGGTTTATTTATTTTATTTGTTTATTTTTCTTATTAATCTGTTTGGTCTACTTGCTTTTCCTTGATCTTTTGACGAGTAAATTCACCCACGTAAAGTGGGGATCTCAAACCTAAACCTACACTGAAAAATATCTAGCTTAACAATGTCGATTTTGTCTAAATACTTTTATTGAATAATAATATTTTTTTATTAACTTTGATTAATTAGGTTCCCGAGGGTGTAGACAACAACAAGGGAAATATTTACATGGCCAGTACAAGCCCATCAAATGTCCTTAAGGCTTACTATGAGCAATTTCAAAGAGACTTCTCTTCTTTTCTCAAATGTCGTGCGGAGGAGTTAGTTGAAGGAGGTTGCATGATTCTAACATTTTTAGGAAGAAAAAGCGAGAATCGAGCTAGCAAAGAGTGTTGCTATATTTGGGAGCTTATGGCTATGGCTCTTAATGATATGGTCCTCCAGGTAGACAATGACATCCTAAAATAATTAGTGGTGTTAGATCTGTTTGATTTGGCTTAATAACAAAAACACAAAACTGTACAAATAAATTATATAAATATTAATATTGTTATTATCAACAAGGATACTGCTCCGAGTGGTAATTGGGTTTGGATCCAATGTCTCGGGTTCGAATTTTGGGTATGGTAAAAACTTTGTTGGGAGGGGAAAATCACACGGACTGGGAAAGCAGGATATAGACATGGCCAGCCAGTTATGTTCCCCAGCGTAGATTAGTCACTAGTAGAGCCGATAGATATTGCGCATTAATAACACGGTAACCAAAAATATTAATATCGTTTTTCTTTTTATGTACGCCGTAGGGAATCATAAAAGAAGAGCAACTTGATACTTTCAACATTCCTCAATATACCCCATCTCCATCTGAAGTGAAATTGGAAGTTCTCAAAGAAGGATCATTTGCCATCAATCGATTGGAAGCAACTGAAGTGAATTGGAATGCTCTTGATAATTGGAATGCTTTTGACTTTGAATCTGAAATGTCTGAATCACTTGGCAATGATGGATACAATGTGTCACAATGCATGAGAGCCGTGGCAGAACCTTTACTAGTTAACCATTTTGGTGAAGCTATTATTGATGAGGTTTTTAATCGCTACCAAGAAATCTTAACCAATCGAATGTCCAATGAGAGAACTAAGTTTGTCAATGTTACAATATTATTGACTAGAAAATAAAACAATAAAAGTTGAATTTTAGGATTATATATATTATTGTGAATAAAGTGAATGTGTCTCTACATTCCTTGTAATTGCTCTTCATGGTATATGTTAAGCACACATTATGTTAGACATTAATTCACTTGTTGGTTACAAAACTTGGGTCCTACAAATAAAACTCATACGACATTGTAAAACGCACCTTGAAGAGTACAATACAAAAGTTTTATTATTCTCTCATTTTCTTATTGTTGTTCTTGCTCTACTTTGGTTTATTTTATAATATATATATATATATATATATATATATATATATATATATATATATATATAGTTTTCTCAAAAAGATTTTCGAAGTTTTTTGTGGTTGTTAGTTTGCTTTGTTGCTCTGGTTAATTTGTAGTTAATAGGAAGTCTAATGATGGGGAAAGTATATTAACTAGGAGGGTAATGTTTTCTATAATATATTGGCCGACGATTATTTGTGATACATGCTTTGGCCGGCCTATATAAAAAAAATCATTTATATGGAGTTTATGATGTTTGTTATATTTCATATTCTTCTATTCAACTTGCTAAAAATTAAATATTGATTTTGAAGAAGCTTAACATAATTTACTATACCATATCTACCTACACTAGTTTTAGGTGTGTTGAGGTACTTATCTGATATGCCCTGGAAGTCGATCTCGACCCTGCTTACTTCGCCGAGATGCTATCAAAGTTGTACTTTCAGACTTGCTCCAGCCGATGTTTTACCGCGTTGATTCGACTTTTAGGGGGTGTACCTGCACACACTCGGACGCTCAAATCAGCTCAGAGAAAATGTATCAGGCAGTAATAAATGCGTATCTTATGCATTGATGGGACATCATATTTATTTGGTGAAGGTCAGTCGCCAAGATCTTTGTAAGTTCTTAGTCGTGCCGCAATGTGTACTTGCGTATTGCACTCTGGATTATTTGGGCACAAGGTTCTCCAAGTCACTCCCCTTTCTTTGGTTGGTGCAAAACCTCGACCACGTGAGTAAGTCGAGTTGGAGTTTTCCCTGACATTTGCCATGGTTCTCGCCGAAGCTCGGCAATTGAGACGGTTCAAATGAGATTCTGAGCAATCCTCAGTTTGGACTCCATGGTTGGTTTCGTCGGAACTAGTTTTTTACCCGTGCGTATACTGTATGGTCGGTGTATTACCATGAAATCATAATAGTAATTTGGAAGATATTGATAAGTTGTGAACAATGTCCAAAATGTATGATTTGAAATTCAAAGTGGAATATGCATCCCCGTTGACAATCAGAATTACATTGACCCATAATAATGTATTTGAACATTAGAGGTAAAATATGCATCCCCGTTGCCCCTCCCGTTTGCATCCTCGTTGGTCCTTTTGTTGGCACTCCCGTTGGCACTCTCGTTGCCACTCATGTTGGCACTCTCGTTGCCACTCCCGTTGGCACTCATGTTGGCAGTCCCGTTGGCACTCCCGCTCTCGTTGCCACTCCCGTTGGCGTTCTCGTTGGCACTCCCGTTTGCACTCCCGTTGGCATTTTACTCCTTTTTAGTAATTATAAAATAGTTATTTGGTAATTTTTTGTAGTGATTAAATTGACTGATTTTATTTTTTATGAAAAATTAATTGATTTTACTCATTTTAATTGATTTTAGTAATTTTAGTAGTTTGAGTAAATTATAAAAATGAATAATTTTTTTTAAAAAATATTTGTGTGGGAAAAAGTTAAAAAAAGTAGATTTGAGTAGTTTGAGTAAATTATAAAAATGAATAATTTTTTTTAAATAATTGATTATACTCCAATTATTTAGTTGGGAAAAACATAAGATTGATATTTTGGTAGTAGGTAAATGGTAAGTTTGAAAAAGTGTGTGGGAGTAAAAAACTTTGAAAAGGTGAAAAAATAAAATTACCTAAAGATACTCCAATTGCTTAGTTGGAAAAATTATAAGATTGATATTTTGGTAGTGGGTAATGTATGGACTCGGACAAAATTTAATTAGTCAGAACTTTATCCCGTGAAAATCAAGACAATTTTAAAGTTAACAAATTTAATTAGCCTAAAACAAATATTAAAATTTTGTCAAAATTTGAAAATTTTAAAATAGTAAAGAGGAAAAATGAAGGTGACATGTAGATTAAGAGTGAAAAAGTGAAAAGGATAAAATTGGTATTTTGGTAGTGGGTAAATGGTATAGATAGATAGTAGATAAGTTTGTCTTTCAATACTACTTCAGTCGAGTCAGAGATATGGGATACATCGGATTGGGACTCAATGACTACATTGTCCATGTATGTTTTACCATTTAAAATGATAAATCTTTTGAGGGAAAACTTTACCGCCAATTATGGTCCTACCCAGGGCCGACCCAAGGCCCAAGGCCCAAGCAACTAAAGTAAGGGTTTGGGCCTCAAAAAACTTGGTAAAAATGGGGCTTCAAAATTTACTATTAAGAAATTTATAAAGAAATTTCGGTTAGTTATACATAGATAATCGCAGCACATTCAGTACTAGAAGGCCTCATTATTCTCAGAAGAGCACTGCGATTTAGTAAGAATAGTTTTTGTGAGAAATGTAAGAAATACATTGGAAGCTAAATTGTAGGCACCAACTAACACTACACACCAAGTGTCTTGCTTTGTTATTTTTACTTTTCTTACGTTTCTTTTCTTACCATCTAACATTTCTCTTCTCAGAAACTTGCGTTCGATTCCTCAATCCCAATATTTTACTATAGTTTAATTTATATATTTATATATATTTGTTCTTGTGTAATAGAAAAACGGAAGTGCAGCCATATAATATATGGATTTTTTTGACACATCATATAATATATGGATGGATAGCTTTTCATTTTTTTTCTGATAAGCAATGAATCCTTGATTAAAGCATTAGGGATGCTCAAAACCACAAATACAAGAAGAACTTAGAAATTGTTAATACAAGTCAAAACATTATTCTACCAAGAAAGCGAAGACAAATTAGAATCTCTACCCACAGGATAGCTTTTCATTTCATAAGTTATAAATGATTTTTTGGTACAATCATATTTTTTTTGGTACAATCATATTATCTAATGTAAATAATTTTTTTTCTCTCCTTGTTAAAAAAATTGTCCTTGTCTCGCAAGATCATGGTCAATATTTTTAGTTTTTACTATTTATTTAACCCTGAATTTGGATAGAAAAAATATTTTAATTTATTCATTTATTTTTATCCAACTTAAATTATTTATTTATTTTTACCTAACTTAAATTATTTATTCAATAAGCTATTCAAATAATATTTTTAACGATGCTTGAATTTTGTTGTTGTTATAACGATGCTCAAGATTTCTATTTTCATTTCCTAAAAAAACAGTTTTTATCACTAAAATCAAGAAAATAAAGTTCAAATTATGTTGAATTGGATATTAAGAGATCACATTGTTTTACTATTTTATAGGCCTCACGTGAAAGTTTGCTTTAGGCCTCCATAACGGTTGGGCTGACCCCGGTCCTACTCAACTCGAGGGATTAGTCGCTCCAGTTACACGCAGAGGATACTCAATTTATACCAAAAAATATTTTAGTAGTATATATGGTTAAAGAGGAGAGAAAGATATGGAGTGTTACCTATTCGTTCCCGCATTCTTTGTACTCTATATAAAAAAGTCTACCAAAAAATGATGATATCAAAACAAATAATTAAACTATTTATTTAAAAAAACAGCAAAAAACAAAAGCAAACTAAAAACTACACAACATTATCTCCTAATGAAGGAGAGACTCCACTTGCATCTGCTAGAAGAAGACCCTCAATCCCAAAAGGGGGAGTAGCATAGAAATTCCAACTACTCGTGCCGCTTGCATCAAGTTTCGCCAAATAGTCCGCACACGCATTTCCTTCTCGTAAGTTGTGAACAAAGACAACATTCCAATTTCTAGAGAGCAACTCTGAGACATTCACTACAAAAAAAATTCTCATTAGCGAGTGATTTTTCCCTCGCTAAATGCCCCAAATCCGTCGCTAATGCCCATTAGCGAGGGAATCAGTCCCTCGCTAAATTGCTCCTCGTTAATGGGATTAGCGAGAGAAATTTGAATCTCTCGCTAATTAGCGAGGGATTCAAATTCAGTCGCTAAGTCTGACAGCCACGTGTCCCAATCTGAATGGCTTGTATTAAGTACTATTTTAATTTTTTTAAATCTGTTTTTTTATATATTTATTATTATTATTATTATTATGTGGTGGTGGTGGTGGTGGTGGTTGTTGAACCAAGGACAAACACTCTCGGTTTAATTATACAACCATTCGAACACGACACCGACTGCGCGAACGCTAAGCTGCGGTGTACCACGTTCTTTAACTTTAAACAAAATGCCGACTGCGCGAACGCTAAGCTGCGACAACTTATTACAACAAAGTACGACACCGACTGTGCGAACGCTAAGCTGCGGTGTATCGCACGACAAACTTTTTAATATAATGCCGACTGCGCGAACGCTAAGCTGCGACTAACCTGTTATGACTTGGTACGGCACCGACTGCGCGAACGCTAAGCTGCGGTGAACCGCACTGTACGACACCGACTGCGCGAACGCTAAGCTGCGGTGTATCGCACAACAAACAATTTAACATAACACCGACTGCGCGAACGCTAAGCTGCGGCGAACCCCATAACCAATAGTACTTTCCCTATTGGCACAGGGCCTAGGGTAAGGGATCATGACTGCCACGCCTAGTATGTTAACATGGGTCGTCACCCAACTCGATATATGTTAAATATATCTACACTCGATGACCTGTTAGTTCACCTATACTCAATGAACATTTAGTCCATCTACATTTGACCGATATCTGAACACAATACCCGCTTTGGGCCGTTTCCTATAGTCGATATAATATATATATCGTGAATCGTAGACCGGTTTAGACGAATAAATAATAACCATCACGCGTCAGTTATACCATACCACGCAGGACTCATAGTCCGCTTTATTATTAATAATATATATCCGCACACGTGTACTATTATTCGGTCTTTCGAAACAATTTGAACTTCGAAAACAGTTTTTTTTACCTTTTTAAATTGTATATTTAGTTAGGCCTCGGAATAAGCTTTCAAACGCATCTTAGAACACCTCAATCGGGTTCCCGGATCAAAAGTTATTGCGAAAACAAAATCAGTGAAAAACTGTTGAAAATCTGCAAACCGTCGCGACGCGAAAACAGTCAGAAATATTTTCGTTGCAAACTGAAGCATGGTCGCGACCCGAAGGAGGGGGGGTCGCGACGCGATGGAGACCTGATGCTGCAGAATTTTGGTGGTTTCGCGCGAAAACCGCTATTCCGCTCAATTCCGATTCTCGTTCCGATCGAAAACAGATTTGACAACCAATACAATAGACCCAATACAAACCACACAGTCAATCAATCCAATCAAAAATTCAATCAAAACGACCAAAATACGACATATTCCGATATTACGGTTTTTAAGTCAAAATCTTCCGACATCAAATCACTAAAAATTCCATTTCAACACGACTCAACCCGAGACTCGCTCGGATCAATTCCTAACCCGAATCAGACAGTACAAGAAATATTCCAGTCCAGCGAAAGCGATACAACAGTAAATCAATTAATTCGAAACGTAAAATCCTAAACGTGAGGAGAACTCACCCTTGAAGTGTGAGCCGATACCGGGCCGAAATCACCGAGTAACCACACGAACGCTCCCCGCTCCGGCGATACCCAATCCGCTTCCAAAGCTTTCCACTCGATCGCGAAACCTCTTTTTGACCGAAATACCGAATTCCTCGAAATCCTCCATGGACACTATTCATCATCCCTAACCTCCAAAACCACTATTCATCCATAACCCCAAATCTTTGATTTTCAACCCCAAATCACCCAACTAGCTTCCAATCTTTCAATCGAACATCCTTCACCGATCCATCATCCTTGGGTTCGCGCCAAACACAATCCTAAGCTATCCTTAAGCTTCAACCATCGAAACCTCACTTTTGAGCTCAAATTCGAAAATGGTGGATTTGAGGAGAGTGAGTTGATGATGAAGATTTTGGTACCAAAATGAAGAGGAAGTAACGCTGAACGCTTTTCGTGTTGGAAGGAAGTCGTTTTGATGAGCCGAACCCCCCCCCCCCCCCTTTTTCCTCTTCTTCCTCCTCACCATTCTTTCTCTTCTCCCTTCTTTTCTCTCCTTTCCCTCTCTGTCTCTCGCGTCCAATTCTTTCTTTTCTTTCTTAATTCTTTCCTTTCTTTTCTTTTAACACACACACACACACTTATTAATTTATTTAATAAATAAGTGGTAACGTGGTCCAATTTCCATATTGATCTAAATCTCTTATTTCGATTTCAAAACTACACTGATCCATATTATCCGGTTAACGATCCGATGACAACCAATAAATAATTTTAGCACTCAATAAATTTACCAGTCAAATGCTAAATTAATTTAATTGGGTTAACACCCAAATAATTCTACTAACTATTTTGAGGATGTTACATTCTCCCCAACTTGAAAGAATTTTGTCCTCAAAATTTCGTCAAGTCTTTCATCTGACTAACCGAGAATCGACATTCTCAGAAAGGTCCAAATTTGCTAGAAAACATTCTTGAATTAACGAAATGAGTGTGGAAAATCTTCCCAAGTTGGCACATCAATCTCCATGTATGATCCGCTACTACCCTAGAACGCTTTTAAGGTTATAGTTCGAACTCTTTTATTACGAATCGACACGAGAAACTCATCATTCGCCTACATCGTCTCGGCACCGCGTTTGAAAACACTTCCGAAGCTTCATTCCAATTATCCTCGTTTACTCCCCAACTTTGATTAATCTAAATCAAAGGGTGTAATATAAGACACTTGATAGACGTACAGGTTGAAAATGAGATCCACAACTGGTACTCCTCGGTAGAGGTAAAAACAACCACGATTTCCTCGAAGGGTGTAAACACTTTCTCCACAAATCTTCTACGACACATAACAGTTCTCGTACACATTGACAAATGTGACGGAAAGTCATTTGTGAAACTTCTTGACTCGCCTCCAAGACTTCGTGATAACACTTTTCAAAAGAAGATAAAATGAGGATTTTACATTAAGCTTTGACCTTAAACGTAGAAATAAACCGTGGGAACATCAATTAATTTCGAAGGCAATAAAAATCACCTCAGTTGTTCTCAAAACAACTATCAAACAAAACTCAACTCTTTTTCCTCTATTGCAACTTTATCACGAGGTTTTTACCAACGACGCACCCGATTCCTTTCCAAATTAGTCCATAGCGTTGAGAACTTCCCCTCAACCAAAGTAATCCTCCTAGGATTTTCTTCCTCAATCAGACGTTATTAACCTCTTGATTCGTTCCCAAAATTAACTTTAGCATGCGGGTTCTCACAAAAAGGATTTTTCAAAACTACCATACCGCACGCCGAGCTTCACTTCGGAAATTTCAGACCCTTGCAAGCAGATCCATCACTTAATCCTTTGGTGGTTAATCGCAATGTGAAAAACAGTCCACAGTTACCTCACTTACATATTTGTATTCACGTTCATCTTGTCAAACGGAATCTCGTAAGACAATCTCATTGTTAACCTTCACCAAGGAGAGGTTAACAAACTAATACCTCGCCACCAAAGTGGAAACTTATGGATGTACCCCAACTTAGATCTAAAAGACTCTAACAATTCCATTTCTTGCGTCATTAACTCTGCCATGTGAATGGATTTCCTACTCAGCGCATCTGCTACAACATTGGCATTTCCTAGATGATACTTCAACTCGAAGTCTTAATCCTTCTGAAATTCCACCCATCTTCTTTGCCTGTTATTCTGTTCTTTCTGATCAAACAGATACTTTAAACTCTTGTGATCACTAAAGATTTCGAAACGAGACCCATACAGGTAATGTCTCCAAATCTTCGATGCATACACAATAGCTGCCAATTCCAAATCATAAGTTAGATAATTCTCCTCATGGATCTTCAACTGTTTGGATGCATAAGCTACCACTTGATGATTCTGCATGAGAACACATCCTAAACCCTTCCCAGAAGCATCGCTGTAAATTTGGAATTTCAAAGACGGATCCGGAAGAATCAGGAATGGAGCAGAAGTCAACAATAGATAACTTTCTGTAGCGGAAGTCCTCATGGATCCAAACCTTCAATTCTTGAAAACATTCCTCACAATCAACATCCCGCGCAAAAGGTTGACCCTTACGAGTTAACCGAGTAATTGGAAGAACCAATTATGAGAATCCTTCGATAACTTTCTGTAGTAACCGGCTAGACTTAGAAAACTTCTGATTTCAGTGACTGACGTTAGTCGTTCCCAGTTCAACACAGCTCCCACCTTACTGGGATCCACCGCAACTCCCGATTGGGAAATCACGCGTTCCAAAAACTTCACTTCCGGCATCCAGAAGTCACACTTCGACGGCTTCGCGTACAACTTCTTTCCTCAGAGTACACTCAGAATAATGCGGAGATGTTGAACATGCTCCTCAATGGTCTTAGAGTACACCAAGATATCATCAATGAAAACGACTACAAATTGATCTTGGTAATTGAGGAAAACTCGGTTCAGGTAATTCATGAATATCGCTGGAGCATTAGTCGAACCGAAGGGCATCACTACTAACTCGTAATGTCCATACCTGGTACGGAAAGCTGTCTTCGGAATATCTAAGGCTCTAACTTTTAATTGATGATAACCTGACCTCAGATCAATTTTTTGAAAACACCACGGCACCTCGAAGTTGATCCAGCAATTCGTGTATCCTTGGAAAAGGATATTTGTTCTTGATCTTCACTTTGTTGAGTTGTCGATAATCAATACACAATCTCCAACTTCCATCTTTCTTCTTGACAAGCAACACCGGAGTACCCCATAGAGAAGCGCTCGGTCGAATGAATTTCTTTAACATCGACTCTTCAAGTTGAGACTCCATTTCCTTTAATTCTAAAGGAACATTCAATAAGAAACAATAGATATTGATCCCGTGCCAGGAACCAATTCTACAGTAAACTCCACCTCTCGCTCTGGAGGTCCAGAAGAAACTTCATCGTGAAAACATCCAGAAAGTCATTCACAACCTGAATGTTCGCCAAATCTAAACTAGTTTCAGTGGATGCAGATAACATACTAACATGTGCGTCCGCACCTTGGAATGAAGATTGACCGTCTAAGGTGAACTAGGTAACCGCTTCAGAATTTGTCCTAGACAATTCAACTGATTCTGAAGCGAAGCTGATAGTTGATTAACACAGTCGATTGCAACATGATTTGCAGTCATCCAATTCATACCCAAAATGGTGTCCACACTTCTCATAGGCAAACAATAAATTCTACAACAAAATTTCTGCCTCCTATGATAAGTAGACAATTCTATACAAAGATTAGGTCTGGACACGACCCTTAGCAGCAGTTAAGATGGTTATCGGCTCGGATAGCGGAGATAAGGTTAATCCCAATCGATCTACTCACGATGCTTGAATTTTGTTGTTGTTATAACGATGCTCAAGATTTCTATTTTCATTTCCTAAATAAACAGTTTTTATCACTAAAATCAAGAAAATAAAGTTCAAATTATGTTGAATTGGATATTAAGAGATCACATTGTTTTACTATTTTATAGGCCTCACGTGAAAGTTTGCTTTAGGCCTCCATAACGGTTGGGCTGACCCCGGTCCTACTCAACTCGAGGGATTAGTCGCTCCAGTTACACGCAGAGGATACCCAATTTATACCAAAAAATATTTTAGTAGTATATATGGTTAAAGAGGAGAGAAAGATATGGAGTGTTACCTATTCGTTCCCGCATTCTTTGTACTCTATCTAAAAAAGTCTACCAAAAAATGATGATATCAAAACAAATAATTAAACTATTTATTTAAAAAAACAGCAAAAAACAAAAGCAAACTAAAAACTACACAACATTATCTCCTAATGAAGGAGAGACTCCACTTGCATCTGCTAGAAGAAGACCCTCAATCCCAAAAGGGGGAGTAGCATAGAAATTCCAACTACTCGTGCCGCTTGCATCAAGTTTCGCCAAATAGTCCGCACACGCATTTCCTTCTCGTAAGTTGTGAACAAAGACAGCATTCCAATTTCTAGAGAGCAACTCTGAGACATTCACTACAAAAAAAATTCTCATTAGCGAGTGATTTTTCCCTCGCTAAATGCCCCAAATCCGTCGCTAATGCCCATTAGCGAGGGAATCAGTCCCTCGCTAAATTGCTCCTCGCTAATGTGATTAGCGAGGGAAATTTGAATCTCTCGCTAATTAGCGAGGGATTCAAATTCAGTCGCTAAGTCTGACAGCCACGTGTCCCAATCTGAATGGCTTGTATTAAGTACTATTTTAATTTTTTTAAATCTGTTTTTTTATATATTTATTATTATTATTATTATGTGGTGGTGGTGGTGGTGGTGGTGGTTGTTGTTGAACCAAGGACAAACACTCTTTGTTTTGTATGATAACAAATTACATTTTATCTACTAATGGTTACAGTGGTATAAAAGTACAGGACATGAATCAAAGGGCAGGATAACTTAAAGTGCAGAGGCTTGGAGGAGAAGCTATCCAGAGTTGAAGACCTAATTCTTATTTGCTTTTGATAGGACACAATGTAAGATCCTATCACTTCAGTTATATAACTTTTAGTAGTTGAGAGATGATGATTTTAAAAATATAACTATAGTGTTAAAAGCCTAGAAAAATATTTTATACAAACGCATGCATGCATAGGCAAGGCACGTAACATGAGAAAATGTTTTAAAGCATATAATCGATTTTATGCTTCCTTCACAGACCACATAATCGATTTTATGCCTATGGTTTTTTAAAGGAATATGTTTAGGAAAGAAAACAATCGATTAACGGCTTTGTGTTTTTAAAGAAGAGAATCGATTACACTCCTATTTTTGCAAACCACATAATCGATTCTTAGCTACTTGTTTAAAGAATAAAATCGATTATATGCTTCCTTCCATAAAGCAAATAATCGATTTCATGCTTCTTGTTTTAAGCAAAGAATCGATTTTATGCTTCCTTCCATAAAGCAAATAATAGATTTCATGCTTCTTGTTTCAAGCAAAGAATCGATTTCATGCTTCCTTTCAAAAAGAAATCAATCGATTACTCACTTATGAGTTATTTCCTTTTTAGAACAAAGAATTGATTATCACTCTTAGTTATTCAGGAACATAATCGATTCTAACATTTTACAAAATCCTCCAACGGTCATTTTTTTACAATTCCTATAAATAGGGACCTTGACTTCACTTTCAAAACACAAAAAAACACTACACGATTTCAAGATCTGAAAAAGAGAAAAAGAACTTTCATTGTCATATCATTTTCAAGTTCTTCTAGATCCAAATCACTCATCTCTCTCAGCTACTATATTGTTATACTGCTTAAAGTGATTGGATCATAGTTTCTCTATTGTAATCATCTTCTATTTGGTTATTGCGAAATCCTGGGAAGTGTTCTTGGGACGTTCAATCGGGGAGATTGAAGTGGTTGCAAAATCCTGGGAAGAGTTCTTGGGTCGTTCAATCGAGGAGATTGAAGTGGTTGTGAAATCCTGGGAAGAGTTCTTGGGTCGTTCAATCGAGGAGATTGAAGTGGTTGTGAAATCCTGGGAAGCATTCTTGGGTCGTTCAATCGGGGAGATTGAAGTGGTTGCGAAATCCTTAGCGGGGAGCTCGGGTTCTCAATTTGGGTAAATTGAGATTAGCTATAAGGAAGTTGCTTGTTTGTAAAACATTCTTCTCATATAGTGGTTGTCATCAAGTCCAAAGGTTGCAAAGCCGGAGGCCGAGGACGTAGGGCTTTTATCCCGAACCTCGTAAAAATTCACGGTGTATCTCTTTCCCTACTCTTTTACTTTACCGTTTATATTTGCCTGTTATTATAGTTGACATCACTGGGCTGCGTTCAATATCTGTTTATTTGATAAGCGTAAAATATCACTGTAATTGGATCTGTCATAGGTATAGCTTGCTTAGGTACTGCATATAGTTTAAATATTATTTTCCGCATTTGATTTAAACTGACATTGTTAACGTTTTGAAAATCAAAAAAGAATTCAAGTTTAGCGTATAACCTTATTCACCCCCCTCTAAGGTTATCATATAGTCCAACAGTGGTGGTGGTGAAGGGTATTAGGGTAGAGAGAGAAGGAGAAGAGTAAGGGATAAAGAGAGAGAGAGAGAGAGAGAGAGAGAGAGAGAGAGAGAGAGAGAGAGAGAGAGAGAGAGAGAGAAATGAACTATGTGGTGGTGGTGGTAGATGGTATTAGGGTAGAGAGAGAAGGAGAAAAGTAAGGGAGAAAGAGAGAGAGAGAGTGAAAACAAGCTATGTGGTGGTGGTGGTGAAGGGTATTAGGGTAGAGAGAGAAGGAGAAGAGTAAGGAGAAAGAGAGACTGAGAGAGAGAGGGTGAGGATGAGAGGAGGTGGTGGTGGTGTTGTGGTGGTGTGGTGGTGGAAGTTTTGGGAAGGTGGGAGAGAAGAAGAGAAAAGAGTGAAGAGTGTGAGGAGAGTAGGAGAGAAGAGTGTGTGTGAGAGGATAAATAAGCTGAAAAGTCCAAAATTTGGCGAGGGACTGAAAATAAGCTAAGTTAGTAGTCGTGTTGTCCATTTTTCCCCTTCCATCCTTAAATAATTAGAGAATTTTTGACTATAACCCTTTTAGTCTTGTTCATGTAGTTAAGTTTTTAGTTACTAGTATGGCTTTTGATCTAGCAAATTGAAAAGTAATTGGTAATTGGAATGACTTTAGTAGTTTGGTAAGGCTTTAATGAAAATTAATATTTTGTCATCAACTAATTTTTGATGATGATAGGTAATTTTGGATCTTACTTTAGAATCTTCTTTATAATCTACAAGACCTAGGAACAAATATGTATTGTCACTTGGCAAACTTCGCCATTTGGTCTTTATTATTTGATTATTATGATCTAGATTTGCACAATTTTGTGTGTCCTCGATCTATTGTGTTTATTCCGTAAAAGAGTATATAGGGGCAAACCGTCATTTTGGTCTCTAAATGTCCGAAGCGTTGTTATTATAGTCCCAAAATGTATTGAAATTACAAACACATCCTCAAGTGTCTCTTTAAGGAGTCATTTTCGTCCTCAAATGTGTTTTTTGTTAGTCATTTTTGTCCTCAAATGCGCGTTTTTTATCAATTTTAGTCCCTAAAAGTACTAAAGAATGACTTATTTGCAATTTTAATACATTCAGAGACTATATAATAACAGCGTCTCACACGTTAAGGCACCAAAATAACTATTTACTCGAGTATATAGTCTTGTTCCCTTTACCAAAATCTTTGCCTGAGATTTTTTTAGTCAGTTTTTCTTGTCTGCACTTTGCTTGAGAATGTTAAGCGTTAAGTAAACTTGAAAGTTGTTTTGCACATATGGAAGTTCCGGTAATTCCTCCTTTTCCAGGTGGATACTATCATGTTGGGAATAAAGTTGAGTTTCTGTTCTTGTCCTAGCATTTGCCTAATTGTTGGGTGTCTTTACTTCACTACAATTGATGTATGGCTGTCGTAGAAATTATGTCTATTTTTTTTATGATATTGGTGGTTGTTTTCACTACAATTGATGTTCTAGTATCTCTCTAATTGGGTGTCTTTACTTTACTACAATCAATTATTATTTTTAAATAATTATTTTCTTTTTAGTTCTTATGGTGAAACATTATACAACTTAGTTTTAATTTTATTGTTTTTGAAGGCATATCATTTTGAGCACTGCTATTTAGTAAGAATAATTTTTGTAAGAAATGTAAGAAATACACTAGAAGCTAAATTATAGGACACCAACTAACACTACACACCATGTGCCGTGTTTTGTTATTCCCTTATTCTTACGTTTCTTTTTGTTCTGTACCGAGCAGCTTTTTGGTCGTCTGCTGTTGGTAGGTCTCTTGCTGTCCTGACAGGAGGTCAATGAGCGCCCGGGGGGGGGGGGGGGAAGGTACCTGCAAGCCACTCCGACGCTCAAGTCAGTATATAGAATATAAGAGTGAAGGTACTAAGGATTCGAGATTCAACCTTTGTAAGGGCAAAGTTTGCCTGTATTTATAGGAAATCGTGCCCTCTTGTGGATCGTCGGATGGGTAGAGTCGATCTTGACCGTCCAAGCATACTGGGCTCGCATGAGGTGGATATGGGCTGAATTGGTTGGGCTGATCCATATGACTTGCTAAGTGCACCTCCTGGTTTTGCTAATGGGACCCTCTGGTTGACTCCAGAACAGTTGCCCCCCAAGCCGAGATTATTCCGAAGGATGGTCTTGGCTTGAAGGTTTTTTGTCAGTTTGCCGGCTCCGTAAGGTTATGAGGGACACTGCCTTTGTAGCGGCCGGGTTCTGTCATAGGAGAAATTTTTTCTGAGCGTTGTTTCGTCTGTCTTGACAGGTTGTTCGAGATTATTTGGTCGCGGCCGTGACTCACACCTCCTTCGGTGTAGTTCTTGTACCTGGTACCAAGCTAGGGTGACGTATCCTGGTGTTAGCGTCGCTTTGTGTTGAGCGCTCTGAGGTTGGCGCCCTCTTGGGTGCCTTGGGCGTCGTTCCCTCCTAGCGTGTGTTGGATGGCCTATCATGGAGCAGATTTGGCGGGTCAAGGTTCGGTGCTCTCGTGGGCGTCTTACTGCACAGTGCTGACCACCCTGCCGCGAAGGGTCTGCTTTCCGACTGCCCCCTGCCAGGCGCCCCTCTGCTGGGCGTTGCTTGCTCCTGCCAGGCGCCCACTTGGGCGCTGGCTACTCCTGACTGGCGCCCTCCTGGGCGCTGGCTGCCTTGACTGGCGCCCTCCTGGGCGCTGGCTGCCTCATTGGCGCCCTGCCAGGCGCCCTCATGGGCGCTGGTTTCCTTGACTGGCGCCCTGCCAGGCGCTGGCTGCCTCATTGGCGCCCTGCCAGGCGCCCTCATGGGCGCTGGTTGTGTAGATGGGTGCTTGGCACTTTGCTTTCTTTTTCACTGCTCATCTTGTCTTTTTTGTGTTTTTGAGCATGTCTTAAGGTGACAGGCGTATTGGGCTTCTACGTCATGGATATGGGCCCAGTTGTTTTGCCAGATCCGCGGTGTGGGGTGAAATACTAACTCCTATAAAAAGGCGGGTATTTTGTCTTGTGGTCCACACTTTCTTGGAGCGCTTTCTTTAGGGAGGAGGAAGGAGTAGGGACCAAGTCACCAACCCTAGCACCTACTTCAAGGAGGAGGAAAGAGTAGGGAGCAAGTCACCAACCTAGAGTCTCCTTAAAAAGAGGAGGAGGGAGTAGAGTCCACTTGTTTCAACGTCTCTTCTTCTTGGTAAGTGTTTGTTGTTCATTCCCGTTTGTTTACGTTGTTGACAATGCCCTCCTGCCAGGCACCCTCATGGGCGCTGGCTGCCTTGACTGGCGCCCTGCCAAGCGCCCTCATGGGCGCTGGCTGCCTTATTGGCGCTCTCCTGGGCGCTGGCTGCCTTGACTGGCGCCCTGCCAGGCGCCCTCATGGGCGCTGGCTGCCTTGACTGGCGCCCTGCCAGGCGCCCTCATGGGCGCTGGCTGCCTTTTTTGGCGCCCTGCCAGGCGCCCCTGTGGGCGCTGGTTTTGTGTGGGCGTGTGCTTAGCACTCTGTTTTATTTTTGCCGTTTTCTCCTGATTTTTAACCTGCCTTCTCACCTATGAATTTTCAGGGATTGTTTGGTGCTAAGGGGAGTTGCTCTTATCATCCTCTATTGACGTTCCCGCTAGTCTTTGCGACTTCTGACTTACTGAGGTAACTTCCGTGCGAACTTTCAGTTTATCTTTCTAGTTTCTTTGTTCTTTTGAGTATGTCTTGTCTTGCAAAGTCTCCAATCTCGGGGGAGGGGGTTGTCTCTAAGTTTTCCTGCCTGTCTCATGACTGTTTGTTTTGCCCCCTGTCCCGTAGGTTGAGAGATGGCAAGGACAAAGAAGACGGCTCAGATGCACCCTACCGCTCACCTGGCTAAGAGTCAAGCTGACGACTTCGAAGAGGGGGTTGGTGATACCGCGCCTTCGGAGGGGGCTGGCGCCCTTAGCTTTGTGGAGACTTCTTCTGATGATGATCTGCCGCTTGAGCATGAAGTGGTGGAGATTGGTGGTTGTAGTTATGACTGGGTTGCTCGTATGGTTTGTTCTGCCAGGAGCGTCTACCTTCCAGGAAAAGAGCCTCCCCGCTGTCTGCAAGATGTGTTGGGAGGCGACTGGCGGGTTGAGGTGGTTGACCCCCAAGACAGGGTGTGTAGAGTCCCTGACGGTAGAGAATTCATGATGTTTCGCAGTGTGGTTTACAAGGTGCGGGTTTCCCCATTCTTTACACCTTTCCATCTGGAAGTTATGAATCACCTTAAGATAGCTCCCTCTCAGCTCCACCCAAATTCGTGGTGTTTTGTGAAGTGTTTCGAACTGGTGATGAGAGTCCTTCGAAGAAGATGCAGCTTGAGGGTTTTTATGGTTATCTTCGAGGTGCAGCGTCGTCGAGATACTTCAGATGGCGTCATTCGTTACGAGTTTGTGTACTTGAAGTGTCGGACAAACTATGCTTTCTTTCAAGTGTACTCAGATAACCAGCATGATTGGAAGTTCAAGTACTTCTACCTCGTTCCTTCTAGCGAGAAGGCTGTCGACAGCATGGGCTTCTTTGATGAACAAGGGCGTCTGGTTAGGGATAAGTTTCGCCTCGGGTGGTGTAATGTCGATGCTGACCGCTCCTCTCGGTCTTATTGCATCCTCCCATCTGAGTTGTTCGATTCTGAGCAGAGGACTTTGGGCATGTTGAGGAAGATCGTCGGTGGCTTGTCCACTGTGCCACAAAAGTTTTTGTGCAGTGAGCTGTCCAAGGCCTCTACGGTTCTTGAAGCTGCCGAGCTCTTAGGTTGCTTGTTAGGTCTTGATGTATCTTTATTTGTCTTTTTGATGAATTATTTACTTATGTTGCTGATTCGCTACTTTGTTGCTCTGCAGATAAGATGGCCGCTCCGCTTTCTTTCAATGAATTAGCCTCTTTGGCCAGACGGAGGAGACCTTTGGATGCCGAACCTACCGAGGTCAAGAGCCCAGCTCCTCCTATATCTGTCCCTGTGCGTCCCTCTATGGGACCTAGCCTCAGTTTAGGAGCGCCAAGCCGTGCTGGAATGGATGTTTCCGGGGTGCCGAAGGTTCTAGTCGATTCCAGCATCCAAGGGACTCAGAGTCAGTCCAAATGCCAGAGGGGTTGTTCTCAGGGACCTCCCTCTGCTGTTTGTCCCTCTCCGGTTGGGCCTCCTCCTCCTGCTGACGACGAAGGTGAAATTGTCTTCTCCCCCGAAGAGCGTGATCATTTCTGTGAGCATCCTTTCGCACTTGCCGCGCACATGGTTAAGGTTGGGGAAGGCCTGCATGCGAAGTGGGAAGCTGAGAAGAAGTGCGGATCTCGTTCAAGTAATCCTCTTGAGTTATTTCTTACGGTATTCATCAAACCCGCATGGGCCACCACCCCTGTCTGGCGCTCTCATGTGCGCCGCTTGTTTCGACCTTGGTGCCCTGTCTGGCTCCCTCCTGGGCGCTGGCTGCTTTCCTGGAGGTGCTTTGCCAGGTGCCCTCATGGGCGCTGGTGATGTTGGTTCTAAGCTTTGTCGTGTTTGCTTCTCTCTTTGTGCAGGGGTGATCGAGGAAAGGGATCGGCTTCTCTTGGATATAAGCCGGCTTCAGGTGGATTTACACGAAGCGCTGGGATCTGCTCGTCGGGCACGAGACACTGTTGGTCACTATCAGAAGCGGGTGGAGGAGCTCCAATCTGAATTGGACCGTGTGAAGAAACAGAGAGATGTGGTTGAGGAAAGGGTGCAAGAGATGGCCGGGCAAGCCATGGACTTCTCCTACGCTGCTTACGATAAAGCGATAAGTCATGTTCAGTGCATGTACCCGGATGCAGTTCTTGAGTCGAGCATCTTCCGGTTTGACCATGAGGCTGCAGATGGGAGGATTGTTAGATACCACCCCAACGGGATTGACTTCAATGTCATTGCCCCCTGATGTTTCATCTAGGAGTTCAGTTGTTTTTGACTTGTGATTTCTTGTTATCCTGTCGGAATTCGTTGTATTTTTGTTTTATGGAGCTTGACTGATGATTTTACGTTATATCCACGTTTCCTTTATCATGCCTATTTTTCACGCTTCTGAACGTATCGCCTCCTATCGTCTCGTGGCAATGTTATCTCCGTCAGGAGCTTATCAGAATCGGTCCGATTTAAATTCCTCACTAGAGGTTGTGACATCTTGCGACGCCACTTCGCCCATCTAGGGACTCTAACAGGAGTTTATCAGAGTCTGTCCGAATTTAACTCACCCATTAGAGGTTGCGACATTTGCGATGCCGCTTCGCCCGTCTAGGGACTCTGACAGGAGTTTATCAGAGTCTGTCCGAACTTAACTCACCCATCAGAGGTTGCGACCTTTTCGATATGCCGCTTCGAGGTTGTCACATCTTGCGACGCCACTTCTCTATCACTTTTCTTACTATCCGTCATTTCTCTATCAATTTTATTATAGATAAAATTATTTTAATTTAACGTAACATGAATTTAGAATAAACAAACTTTTAAATATATAACATACTGATTACAAACACGATGTTTTCATACTTTCGTAAAAAAAAATTATTTCCATTGATGAATCTTTGTGTGTGTCTATATATATATATATATATATATATATATATATATATATATATATATATATATATATATATATATATATATATATATGTTGACAGGAAAATATCTATTGCATTTCTTCATGATAAAGGTAGCAATACAATTTGAAATTGAAATAAATACTTGAGAACAAAACTCAACAATGGCTACATTTGTTAATGAGAGTGAGCTACCATGTTTGTTTGTCTCTTGACAAAAACAACTTTGATAAGTTGAGAGAAATTACGGAGGTTTGTTTTACAATCTAAAATGATAGAGCCATATTTCGAAGCATCTTTCCTTTGTTGATTGACGTCATCCACAACTGTTTTGTAATTTTTCTCAAAATTAACATTAGGTAGTTGTAACTCAGTGAGACATTTGATTGCATACCAAAGACCAAAAGTCTCCCCTTCTTTGACACTAAACTGTGAATTTTTTCACGAAGTTTTTGCCAAGAGAAACTCACCCAAAGACCCTCTAACAGAAATACCAATACCAAGACCAACACCACCACCACTGAAACCTGCACCAACGTTGCATTTTACAATACCAGCCGGCGGCTTTGTCCAAACCGAAAACTGCACATTTGCATGAATGGCAGAAATTGAATCCAACCTGTGCATATTAGTTTTGGAAGAATTAATCCTTGACCAAGATTCTCAAACCGTGTGAGCAAAAGTAAGAATAGTTTTAACTGATTCATCCTTATTCTCTAGGAGTTTAAGATTTCTGTGGTACTAAATATTGTAGATAACCATTGAAAGATTAATGAACTGATGCTCATTTAGAATAGATTTCATGCCAAAGAAAAAATCTTTATAGCTTTCATATCTATCTAAATTTTTCTGTTCTATATGCCAAATACTAGCTTGCCACCAACATCTTCTAGACTTTGTGCCTGGAAAAAAAATGTGTCAAGTATTTTTAGGTGCATCATGGCAAACAATACAAAATGCAGTTATAGTCATACCTTTTTCACTAAGCCTTAACCTTGTTGGAAGATTATTTTTGCATGCCCTCCATAAAAATCATCTTACTCTAGGAGGGACATGAAGATCCCAAATAACGCGCCAATCTTCTTGCTCGTCAAGAAGTAGAGTCCACCACTCCTTGCTCTTGAAAAAATCTCATAGCATAAGTTGGATTGGCTGGATAACTGCTTTTATGAGTACCTCCTACTTTGGATAGAGATCTACCACTCCATGAATTTAATTTCTTCCATACTCTATCATGAATGTATTTGAATGTGATTTTTTTTGCTTCTACCTTTCATGGACGGTAATCCCAAATATTTGTCCGTGCCTAGAGCCACACGAACACCCAGCTTGTTTGACACCACATCGTTATTGTGTTGATGAGTGTTTTTGCTGAAAAAATTTCAAATTTGGAGTAATTGATGGATTGGCCCAATGCATGTTCATTTGTCTCCAAAATATGCTTCAATTCCGAGTCTCACTGTGACTTTCTCTAAAGAACAAGATACAATCATCTGTAAACAATAAGCGAGAAACTGTGTGGGCATTTCTAAAATTGTTGCACCATGGAGGTCACCGCGGAGCTCTGCATTATGGATCAAAGATGTTAAGCCTTTGGCACAAAAGATAAACATGTGAGATTAAAATGGATCCCCTTGCCGGAGACCTCTCCTGGGAAAAATAGGACCAACGACATGCCCATTAACAATCTTGGGTCTCGACAAACAAGGGCGGACTTTTTTTTTGGGCAAAGAGAAGGAAGGAAGCCTCGTTAACACCTTTTGATGGTGAAAACATCACGAAGGAAAAAGAATACTTCCCCCTAATTTTATTAAAAAAAGAGAAAAAAAGAGAGTAGACAGCAGAGAGGTAAAGGGGGAACTAGACCAATACCCTTGGCAAGAATAGAAAATAAAGTGAAAGCAATAGCAGGGAACCCTAATAATACTAAATTACAATAACCAGATCAAAAGGAGACAGAGACAGAATTTGCTCTTGAACGAGTGTTATAGCAAACGACTAATTTCTTTTTTTGCCTCAATTTCTTCTTTTGGGTCTTTGACACAACCGGTTCGAAATTATTATCCCGTGCAATTGTTCCTTGAGTATTGGTAGCAATAGAGCGGACTTACATACACTTTAGGGTGTGCAGTCAAATTTAAAAATTTGTACCAATACCTCAATCAAAATATATTTTGACACCCCTAGTTTTGTTTTTGTACACCTTGCTCTAATTCTTCTCTTATTACTACTAGCTTTTTTTCTGTTGCAGCTCTGCATTGCCTGACATCACCATACACTACTACTTTAGTCGCTAAATTGATCACTAAATTAGTCGCTAAACAAGTTAGCCACTGATTTAGCAACTGAAATTCAAAAGAGGTCCATGAATCTCGCTTAATCGGTTGCTGAAATAGTTAGCAACCTATTTTGAATTTCAGTCGCTAAATCATTGGTCGCTAATGCATAGTAATCGATTTGAGGTTTCGGTCGCTAAAACGGTTGCTAAATAGATATTTTTTAGTAGTTATTGATCACATGTGTAACTCCCCGAAATAATTGATTAATTATTTAACTAATTGTTTAGGAATTATTTAGTAGAAAATAATGGAATAACTATATGTTAGTGTATGTGGACCTATAATTAGTGTTAGGATTAGTAAAAGGAGGTGTTAGGGAAAAAGCCCATGATTAAGTCGCATAAGCTAAGGGAAAGCCCATGAAGTTAAATGAGTTGATGAATAGTAGAAAGCTAGTTAGGGTTTCATTATTAGAAAAACAAAAAGTTGGAGAGTGAGAGAGGGCTAGGAGGCGCGACGGCCAAGAGGAGAGAAGACGGAGAGAGCGACGCCAAGAGGAGAGAGGAGGCTAAGGTTTCGTGATCTTCTAAGGCTAGGGTTCGTGATCTTCTAAGGCTAAGGTAAGGGTGGGATTCAAGCATTATAATGGGATATATGAATTACTTTATGTGAGGGTTAGGATTTGATGATTGTCATATGTATGATCATATATGTATTGGATGCCTTGTTGAGTAGTTATGTTTGTGTGATTGATATTCCTATGCCCTAGAATTGTTGTCATATTTTGCCATGACCATGAGAAATTGCATTGGGTGCTGAAAGTGGCGCCCTGTCACTGTTTTCTGTTTTTGTTGTTGCTGAAAACGGCGCCCTAGGCACCCTGTTGCTGAAACTGGCGCCCTAGGCGCCCAGTCCCTGTTGTGTTGCTGAAACTGGCGCCCTAGGCGCGCAGTCCCTGTGGTTGTTGCTGAAACTGGCGCCCTAGGCGCCCTGTGCCTGGCAGTGTGTTGGTTGCTGAAGCTGGCGCCCTAGGCGCCCTGTGCTTGCTGATTTGTTGTTGCTGGTGTTGGCGCCCTGTCCCTAGGCGTCATACCCTGTTTCTGTGTTGGCGCCCTGTCCCTAGGCGCCACACCCTGTTTCTGTGTTGCTGGTGTTGGCGCCCTGTCCCTAGGCGCCACACCCTAGTGCTGTTGTTGCTGTGTTGCTGTTGCTGTGCTGTGTTCCTGTGTTGCTGTTGCTGTGCTGCTGTTGCGGTGCTGCTGTTGCTGCTGTTGCTGTTGCTGGGTTGCTGCTGTTGTGCTGCTGTTTGCTGTGTTGCTGTTGCTGTTGCTGTGTTTCTGTTGCTGTGCTGTGTTGCTGTGCTGCTGTTGCTGAGTTGCTGCTGCTGTGCTGCTGTTTGCTGTGTTGCTGTTGCTGTGTTGCTGTTGCTGGGTTGCTGCTGCTGTGCTGCTGTTTGCTGTGTTGTTGTTGCTGCTGTTGCTGTGTTGCTGTTGCTGTGCTGTTGTTGCGGTGCTGCTGTTGCTGTTGCTGTGTTGCTGTGCTACGTTGCTGTTGCTGTGCTGCTGTTGCGGTGTGCTGTTGGTGTTGCTGCTGCTGCTGTTGCTGTGGCCGTTGTTGCTATGGTTGCTGTTGCCGTTGTTGCTATGGTTGCTGTTGCCGTTGTTGCCATTGTTGCTGCTGTTGCAGTGTTGCTGTTCCTGTTTGTTGTTGTTGCATGTTGGCACCTTAGCGCCTATGGTTGTTGCTGTTGCTTGGTGGCACCCTTGCGCCCATTGTTGTGGCTGAATTGTTGGTTCAGATGTTGTTAGTTGACGATGTTACACCAAGTTGAATTGCCTCTATTTATTGGTAGGTGGTATGTTGTAGGCCTATGGCCAATGATGATTTCCGATGTTGCGTTGTTATGTAATCGTTGTTTATTGGTTGTGCATTTACATAGCGTCGCATACATGGCATATTTTTACGATGGAGCTATGCTCAAAACACGATGGCCTGGACTGGCAAATCACGATGAAATTAAATGATGTTACGATGTTGATGCCTGTCATACCCCAATTTTGTCCGGCTTAGGTCAAAACCCTAATTTTCCACAAAAAAATAAATAAATAAATTGATGAATGAAGAGCATCATGCATTGCATTTTGGGTCCTAGAAGTCATTCCAAGGTCTTTAAAATCATTTTTAGGGTTGGAATGCACTTTTTAGGCGAATTAGGGTTTTAGGGTCAAAAAGGGCATTTTGGTCTTTTTTCGCAAAAAGATGATTTTTTCGCCGAAAATGCACAACCACAAAAAGTACATTTTTATTCTATCAAGGATAATTTTTGTACAATTTTTAGAAAGAAAACCCCAGTCAAAAATAATTAAAAATGTATTTTTCCATTTTTAGTGCATAGAAAAATAAAAAAAAGGACCATTAAATATTCCTCAATTCTTAAGTGACAATTTTTATTGTCATGGGTGACTAAAGGGAATATTTTATGGTGCCCAAAAACATGTAACACATCTTCAATAGTTGCATTCCCATTATTTCCCATGCCCAAAAATTTTAAATTCAAAAACTCAAAAAAGGGAAGTGTCTTCAATAAGACAAAAGACCAAAAAAAACAAGTTTTTTTTCTCTCTTCCTCCCCCCACCTACGAATTCTCTCTCTCTCTCTCTCTCTCTCTCTCTCTCTCTCTCTCTCTCTCTCTCTCTCTCTCTCCAATTTCTTCCACACTCTTCCATTATACCCTCTTTGGTAAATTACTCCACTCACTTACACTAACCTATTCATAAGAAAACCCAAAATTCCCTCTTTGGTAACAATTCTCCCCTAAAATGCCCTTAACCCTACTTCACATAAAATATCTCTTCCAAAATAAGAAATTCATTTTTTTCTTTTCTTTTTTTCCCCCCTAACTTTCGCCCCCCACTCTCTCACTCTCACATTTTGTGTTTTCTCTCCACCCTCAATCCTTGTGATGAGTGATCTCAACCCTCCATTCAAAATCAAAGCTCAATCCTAAAGCACATCAAAATCACAAAGACTAAACTACCCTTAGACCTAATTTCATCCTATACTCCCTCAATCCCACACCTAAGGATCATCTCTCTTTTTGCTTCTCATTTGCCTCTCATTCCCCTACACAAAACCCTAGCACAGCAAAAGCACCTCCTCCCCCTCTCCTTCCTCACAAAAACCGTAGCCCTTCCTCCCCTCTTCCATATATTTTCTTCAAAAATCAACCACCAAATCCTCCATTTCTTGTTAGATCACCATCTTTCCTTCCATTCTCTTCAAGGTTGCATCATCAAATTGCTAAGAGCTAGTAATTTTTGAGCTTATCATCTCCTTCTTCACCTCCTTGTAGTTTTGAGGTAATCCTTGAAGCTTTGCACCTCACATTTGATTTTCTTGCATAATCTCTCCTCTACTCCAAACTCCTTCTTGATTGTTGTTTGCTTTGAGGATCCATTTCAAACATTTTGACAAAGACTTAGGGAGCTTTGGGTGTTTGAGATGGGTCCTTGGCCTTGAAGGAGTCATTCTTCTACTTGAATAATTTCCCTTGCATCTTTACATATTTTGCACTAGATTTCATAAATAAAGTTGTTGTTTATAGGCTTTAGTATTTCGCATATCATAAAAAAAATTAGGGTTGATATGATTTTGTTGTGCTTCCTTGCTTAATCATATACATCCTTGCAAAAAAATAGATCTATGTTGCTTAGTGTTAATTTTGGTGTTTTCTTTATTAAATAAAATGTGGATCTATGTTTCCTTTGGTTCACATGCTTATAGATCTAAAAATATTTCCAAGTTGATTTTGTTGTTGTTCTTTGTTTGGTGATGTTTAATCTTGTTATTAATATTTCATTTTAGTGTTAAATGTTACTTTTGTTGTTTGATGATTTAGCAATATGATTCCCACTAGTGCCTAGTGCACCTTGACCTAAGTGGTGAAGATTGCTAGAAATGACTCAATTTAGTTTATGTGTCCATTCATTCTTGTGTCTTATTTTGCTTGTTGTAAATTGTTGATGATAGGCAAGTTGATTCTCACTAGTGCCTAGTGCACTTTGCTCAAAGTGAGAGGATTGCTCTAGGTGATTCAACTTATTTGTGTGTTTAGTTGATCTTTGCATTTTAGTTTGCTTATTGTTCATTGTTGATGATAGGCAAGTTGATTCTCACTAGTGCCTAGTGCACTTTGCTCAAAGTGAGAGGATTGCTCTATGTGATTCAACTTGGTTTTAGTGTTTATTTACTTGTTACCTTTTTACTTTACCATTCATTAACTTTTTACCAAAAACATAAAAATATTTTACTACTTTGGTTTTTACCACTTCATTAATTTTTTACTAAAACATAAAAAGATTTTACCACTTCCCATTTACATCATGCATTTTTACTTTACCATCTCATTAAATAATTACCATTTACCTCATGCATTTTTACTTTACCATCTCATTAAATAATTACCATTTACCTCATGCATTTTTACTTTACCATCTCATTAAATAATTACCATTTACTTCATGCATTTTTACTTTACTTTTCACTAACTTCTTACTTAAAGTTTTACAACTTATCAACTTGCAAAAATACCCAAAACATTTTCACATTCATGCATCTTCATTCATACTTAGCTTATGTGACACTCTCATGCATCCTCATATGCTTATATCTCTTGCATCCTCTTATGCATCCTTGTATGCCATCCATTCATAAATAAAGTGCTATGCATCCATTCCTTGTACACTCATGCACTTACATGCTTACCTAATCATGCATCCTTGCTTACATATTCAATCATTTAACTTAGAATACTCTATGTTTACAATCAATTGTATTCACTTGTTCTTGATGCCATGTAAATGTCTTGACTTGATTGTGTGCCCTCCTCTCCACTTGTATGACCTCCTAATGGAGACGTAAGTCTACATGCATGTTGTAGCATAGAGCCATTAGGGTAAATACAATCCTTCCCACACACACACACAATTACTTTGAGAACTTTGTTTTGCATCTTTAATAATTGAATCCTTTGATTGTATGGGCATGTTTAATCTTGGTTAATGAATGATATGTTCGTAATTGCTTGAGTATTATTCATTCATTTGCATTTGGTTATGGATTTAGAATTGACTTGAAATGTTCTACTCCTTTTCTAAAACCCATTTCCTAAAATCATTTCAAAACAAAAAGAAACTTTTACTTTCAAAACAAAAATAAATCAATCGCCATTAAACACCAATCGCGCCGTTGCCGATTAGGTTGTTAATGATGATGTTGTTTTCAAAAGGAGTTAGTAGCGAGACCATTCTAACCGTTGTTGTTCGATATTCGCAAAAGCTCTATCCCATTTTCGAAAACTTATTCACTTCTCAAAAATAAACCGATTGTCATTAAACACCAATCGCGCCGTTGCCGATTAGGTCATTAATGATGATTTCATTTTCAAAAGGAGTTAGTAGCGAGACCATTCTAACCGTTGTTGTTCGGTCTTCACGAAAACTCAATCCTTTTTCAAAACCAAAAATCTGAGAACTACGTAGCTTTGATCCCTCTTCCAGTGAGGGTACGTAGGAGCGGGGTCCTGTCCCGTCAAGCACACTCTTAAAAAAAAAGCCGAGAACTAAGTAGCTTTGATCCCTCTTCCAGTGAGGGTACGTAGGAGTGGGGTCCTGTCCTGTCAAGCACACTTTTAAAAAAACAACTTTGTTTTGTTCCCCGAGAACTACGTAGCTTTGATCCCTCTTCCAGTGAGGGTACGTAGGAGCGGGGTCCTGTCCCGTCAAGCACACTCTTAAAAAAAATCTTTGTTTTGTCCTGATTTTCAAAGATAACCAACCGAGAACTACGTAGCTTTGAATTCTCCATCGCACCGGGAGATACGTAGGAGCGGGGTCCTGTCCCGTCAAGCACACTTTTAAAAAAAAACTTTGGTTTGTTCCGCTTTTCAAAGATACCAAAAATATCCCTTTCCCCCTCGTTTTCAATAAAACAAACTCCTAAAGAAAAGAAAAGAAGTATAATAAACCGCTTTCAAACTCAAACTTTTGTCCAAACCACACATCAAGTTAATGGTTCCCTTTCGGTAGAAAGGAGGTGCGGGGTGCTAATACCTTCTCCGTACCTAACCGACCCCCGAACCTACATCTCTGCGTTTTCAAAAGACCATCCGCCTTGTTTAAAAGACCTCTTTTCAATGTTTTGGTCTTAAAATTAAAATATTGGTGGCGGCTCCAAACTTTTTCCAAGTTGTCAAACGAAAAGTCCCAAACCGGATTTTTCGGGCGCAACAATGTGATGAACCCTCATCACATTCAAGAGAGTTTTTATACAAATTTAGTGATGAATTAGTTAAATTCTGTGATGAATTGTTCTGAATTGTGCTTTGTGGAATTTACTTGCTTTGCAGTGTATATGCTTGGTTTGTTGTATTTTTGTGCCCAGGGAATAGGTGGAACGAAAAGACAAGGCACTGCAAACAAATGTATTCGAGAGCGCAGGAGTTGGGAGTGGCGCGCCACTCACGCGCGGCGCGCAAGAGGCGCGCGAGACAACAGAAGAACCAGGAGGACGCATCTCTCCAGGGCGCGTAAGTGACGCGCGGCGCGCCAATGGTGCGCGAGTTCACAGCGCCTTCTGCCTCTCTGCGCGTAAGTGGCGCGCGCCGCGCCACTGCAGCGCGAAATCACTGTGCTTGCGTCAAAAACAGATCCAGGACGCGTTTTCAAGGACTTTTTGGCCGTTTTTTGGAACCCTAGAATAGGAGAAGAGCAATTCTGGCTGAAGGCTACCGAAGAATCAAGACTTGGGAACAAGGATTGAAGCTTCATATGTGTTCATCATCATCTTCCACTTGTAATTTTCCTTGTTTCTCTTCTTTTATCATGTGTAACTAAACCCGTTTATGTTAGGGATGAAGGAATATTGATGGAACCACTATTGTAGCTGATCTAGAACCATATTTATATCTTTCTCTCTCGGATTTGTGTGTCGGAATTTTGTGCTTAATGCGTTTTATGGTTGGAAAACTCATACAATGATATTTTGTTCAATTATGAAATGGAAGTTTTGTTTTGAATGTTTGAATTTCGATACCTTCAATTTGTGGCTTAGGAATAATCGATAAATTGTTGTATATTGCAAACCATTGTTTTTACTGCTTGTTGTTAATTAGAATAATCTAAGGCATTGGGGATTCTAGTTATCTACAAAGTACTAATTACCTAAGGAATTAGGAATTAGTTGATAGTGTTGGTTTGATAGCAAATTAGAGAGAGTTTATCCTTCGAATTAGATTAGCGCAATAGTGTGAAATCAATAGGAATTCATCCCTAGCATTTCCTCCATCGTATCTTTTCCAACGTGTTCTTCGTGTCTCTCGTTAAAAACTCAAAAATATTTTATTGCTTTACATTCGAGCTTCATAGCTCAACAATTATCAAACAAACCCCCTTTTTATTTGGTTTCTATTAGCTGTTGTTAACGTATTAGTAAATTGACTTCGATCCTTGAGGACGATATCCGGTTCTTACCGATTTTATTACTTGCACGATTTGGTACACTTGCCAATATCTTAACAAGTTTTTGGCGCCGTTGCCGGGGATCGAAATTACATTTACTAGTAATTCGAAGGCAACTGCTAATTCGAACCCGTACATATCTACATCCACTTTAGTTTTAATTCTGTTACTTTTTTTTATTATTGAATATATATTACACAGTTTGCTTTGACACTTGTGCAAGTTTCCTATGTTCTCAGTGCATGCGCGGAGCTGTTAATCCTCAGGATTTACTTTTCGATCCGGAGATTGAGAAAACCGCTAGAGCTAATAGAAAGGAAGCAAGGTTAAGGAAGCAAGGAGCAACAACCGGAGAATCTTCTGTGCAAAAAACTGTGACTGAAATTATGGGAGAAATTCCACCACCTGCTCGCACTCTTGGTGACTTTGGTAGAAGAAATCAAGGCGTCCAAGCATACACCTTCCAACCTGTGGGAGCTGTGGCATTTGAGATCAAGTCTTCGATCCTCACTGCCTTGAAAGCAGAACAATTCTCTGGGTCTGATGCTGAAGATCCAAATCAACACCTATTTCAGTTCTATGAAATTTGTGGGTCCACAAATCCTGTGGGAGTGACTGATGACCAGAAAAAGTTGCGTCTCTTTCCATATACTTTGACTGGGAGAGCTAAGGATTGGCTAAACACGATCCCAGCAGGAACTATTAACAATTGGGGTGATCTAGAGAGCAAGTACTTAGAAAGATTCTTTCCAATTTCTAAGTTCATCAAGAAGAGGGCTGAAATATCAAAGTTTGAGCAAGGAGATGCTGAGTCTCTCTATGATGCTTGGGAAAGGTTCAAACTGCTATTAAAAAAATGTCCTGGGCATGGAATTGATGACTTTGTTCAGTTGCAAACTTTCTGTCATGGTTTGCGTCCTCAAACAAGAATGATGTTAGATGCCTCAGCTGGAGGGTCTTTGGGTACTAAAACTGAAGCTGAAGCAAGACAGTTAGTGGAGCATATGGCTTCTAATGAGTACCGGATTCAAAATGATAGAGGGGCAACAAAGAGGCCAGGAATTTTAGAATTGGACGCTAATAGTGCTGTGTTGGCCCAACAAAAGGTAATGTCACTTCAAATTGAAGCTCTCACTAAACAGTTAGCTGCTGCTTTGCCAAGTGGATCTCAAAATCCTACAACCGTTCAAGCAGTGCAAACGGGGGCATGTAATTATTGTGGCAGAAATGCTCATGAAGGTGACTGTGCAACTCATGGAGATAACAGTGAACAGGTTAATTATATGGGCAACTTTCAAAAGCAAGGTGGTAACCCTTATTCTAACACCTACAATCCTGGGTGGAAGAATCATCCCAACTTCTCTTGGAAGAATAATGATACCGCAGGGTCACATCAGCAGCAACCTAGTCAAGAACAAAGAAAGCCATCTCCTATGGAGGAAGCGTTGACTCAGTTTATGCAAATGACAAAGACAACCTTTCAATCTCAAGACCAAGCTATGAAGAATATGGAAAAGAATCATGAAGCTTCCATAAAGAATCTAGAGACTCAAATTGGGCAGTTATCAAAGCAGCTTGCTGGATCATCTAACAGCGGTTTCTCAGCTAGTACAGTTGACAACCCTAGGGATGAAACTGCTAAGGCAATCTCTCTAAGAAGTGGTCGGGAGTTGCCGACTCCGGTGGTAAATTGTGAAAAGAAGGTGTCAGTTGAAAATGAAAGAAAAGAGTTGAGTGAAAAGAATGAAAATGAAAAAAATGGAGGAGTTGAAAATGAGTTGAGTAAGGAAAGTGAAGAAGGTGTGAAGTCTAACCCTAATAAAAACAATTTGTTCTTTGATGTGCAGGTACAAGAGAAAATCAAGGCATCTCCTCCGCAAGTGAAGTTACCGTATCCTCATGCTAGCAAGAAAAATCAAAAAGATGAGCAGTTTTCTAAGTTCATGGAGGTTTTCAAGCGGCTACAAATCAATATACCCTTCGCAGAAGCTCTAGAACAGATGCCCATATATGCCAAATTCATGAAGGAGCTTTTGACAAAGAAGAGGAGACTCAAAGAGGACGAAACAGTGGCTTTGACTGAGGAGTGCAGTGCTATAATCCAGAGGAAGCTCCCTCAGAAAATGAAAGATCCGGGAAACTTCACCATTCCGTGTGCAATTGGCGACATAGCCGTTGGCAAAGCTCTCTGTGATCTGGGGGCCAGTATTAATCTTATGCCATTGTCTATGCTGAAGAGGCTTGGTGGTGGTGAGGTGAAACCGACTAGAATGTCTCTGACACTTGCTGATCGATCAATAAAATACCCTTATGGAGTGTTGGAAGATGTTCTGGTCAGAGTTGACAAATTCCTATTTCCGGTAGACTTTGTGATACTTGACATGGAGGAAGATGCAGAGGTACCACTTATCCTGGGGAGACCATTTTTAGCCACAGGGCGAGCTTTGATAGATGTGCAACAAGGGAAGCTAATCTTAAGGTTCCAGGATGAGAAGATCACTTTTAATGTTTTTGAAGCTATGCGCCATCCTGATGACAAAGGACAGTGTTTTAGGGTGGATGTACTTGATAATTCTGTGAAAGAGACCTTTAGACAGGAAGTACCATCTCCTCCATTGGAAAAGGTAATTGTGAATTCTATTGAAGAAGCAGAGGAGAATCTGGGCAGTGAAATAGAAGACTGTGTCCGGCAGTTTGAAGCTTCTCAAATAGAAAATATCTCCAAGTAAAAGGAAGAGCTAGATAGGGGGGAGAGTCCCGAGAAAAAGATCCCTGAATTGAAACAACTCCCCTCTCATTTGAAGTATGTGTTCCTTGCAGATAATGATCTTCATCCAGCTATCATTAGCAACTCTTTGACCAAATTGGAAGAGGAGAAGCTGATGAGGGTACTAAGAAGCAACAAGAATGCGTTGGGATGGACTATCTCTGATCTTAAGGGGATAAGTCCAGCTTTTTGCATGCATAAGATCAAGTTGGAAGAAGAGTTCAAACCTGTGATCCAACCTCAGCGGAGATTAAATCCTACAATGAAAGGGGTGGTGCGTAAGGAAGTTTTAAAGCTCTTAGAGGCCGGCATGATTTATCCTATCTCAGATAGCTCATGGGTGAGTCCGGTTCATGTGGTCCCTAAGAAGGGTGGTATGACGGTAGTGAAGAATGACAAGAATGAGCTGATTCCGACTTGAACTGTTACGGGTTGGAGAATGTGTATAGACTACCGGAGGTTAAACCAGGCAACCAGGAAGGACCACTTCCCGTTGCCATTCATGGATCAGATGCTGGAGAGGTTGGCTGGACAAGCGTTCTATTGCTTTCTGGATGGATACTCTGGGTATAACCAGATAGCAGTGGACCCAGAAGACCAAGAGAAGACAGCTTTCACGTGTCCCTTCGGTGTGTTCGCATATCGGAGGATGCCCTTCGGGTTGTGCAATGCTCCAGCGACTTTTCAAAGGTGCATGCTTTCTATTTTCTCTGATATGATGGAAACTGCAATTGAGGTATTTATGGACGATTTTTCTGTTTTTGGTTCTACTTATGATTCTTGCTTGGCTAACCTTGATGCGGTTTTAAAACGATGCACTGAAACCAATTTAGTTTTGAATTGGGAGAAGTGCCACTTTATGGTCAAGGAAGGTATTGTGCTTGGCCATAAAATTTCTGCAAAAGGCATTGAGGTTGACCAAGCGAAAATCGAAGTGATAGAAAAGTTACCTCCTCCTCTAAATGTAAAAGGAGTGAGAAGTTTTTTAGGACACGCCGGTTTTTATCGACGTTTCATAAAAGACTTCTCCAAGATTGCAAAACCCTTATGCAATCTACTTGTTAAGGAGGCTGAGTTTGTATTTGATAATGATTGTCTGTGTGCTTTTAATATCCTAAAGGAAAAACTGGTCTCTGCTCCAGTCATAGTAGCCCCAAATTAGGATGCTCCGTTTGAGCTCATGTGCGATGCAAGTGATTACGCAGTGGGTGCTGTATTGGGGCAGAGATCAGAGAAATTTTTTCATGCCATTTACTATGCTAGCAAGGTCTTAAATGAGAATCAAGTCAACTATGCAACAACCGAAAAAGAATTGCTAGCCATAGTATTTGCATTGGAAAAATTTCGTTCCTGTTTGGTTGGATCGAAAGTGATTGTTTTTACTGACCATGCAGGAATTAAATATCTGCTAACCAAGGGCGAGTCTAAGCCTCGACTCCTTAGATGGATTTTGCTTTTGCAGGAATTTGACTTGGAAATCAAGGACAAAAAAGGGAGCGAGAACGTGGTAGCAGATCATTTGTCAAGGCTAGAGAACAAAGAAGTGACCGCTCTAGCAAAAGAAATCCTGGAAGAGTTCCCGGATGAAAAGTTGCTTGCCATTGTAGAAAGACCTTGGTTCGCCGACATTGCAAATTACAAGGCAGCCGGAAAGGTCCCGGAAGATCTCACATGGCAACAAAAGAAAAAGTTCCTCCATGATGCCAAACATTACCTGTGGGATGATCCTTATCTCTACAAGGTTGGGGCGGATGGAATTTTGAGAAGATGTGTGTCTGGTGCCGAAAGAAAAAGCATTCTCTGGCATTGTCATGACTCTCCCTGTGGAGGGCACTATAATGGGGAACGCACAGCTGCTAAGGTTCTCCAATCTGGTTTTCACTGGCCATCCCTCTTCAAGGATGCACATGACTACGTGAGAAGCTGTGACAAATGCCAGAGGACTGGCAATATTTCACGTAGGGGGGAGATGCCATTGAACCCCATTCTTGAAGTAGAAGTGTTTGACTGCTGGGGCATTGATTTTATGGGACCATTCCCACCATCTTACAACTGTGAATACATCTTAGTGGCAGTTGACTATGTCTCCAAGTGGGTTGAAGCTAGTGCCACTGCTAAGAGTGATTCCCAAACTGTGGTTAAATTCATAAAGAAGAACATCTTCTCTAGATTCGGTGTGCCAAGAGTCCTAATCAGTGATGGGGGTAGCCACTTTTGCAACACCCAACTCAACAATGTTCTCTCCAAGTATGGTGTTACGCATAAAGTGACAACTCCTTATCATCCTCAGAGCAATGGTCAAGCAAAAGTCTCAAACAGAGAGATTAAGAGGATCTTGGAAAAGACAGTTGGAAGCTCAAGAAAGGATTGGTCGTTGAAGGTAGACGATGCGCTTTGGGCATATAGAACAGCCTATAAGACACCTTTAGGCATGTCACCGTATCAATTGGTTTATGGTAAAGCGTGCCATTTACCGGTTGAACTTGAGCACAAAGCGTATTGGGCACTAAAGTTTTTGAATTTTACCACTTCGGCCTGTGGGGAAAAGAGAATCCTACAATTGCACGGATTGGATGAGATGCGTCTGCAAGCATATGAAAACAATAAGATCTACAAGGAAAAAATGAAAGCATACCATGACAAGAACATTTCAAGAAAGGAATTTCATCCAGGGCAACAAGTGTTGCTGTTTAACTCTAGACTCAAGTTGTTTCCCGGGAAATTGAAATCCAAATGGTCAGGGCCTTTTGTAGTCAAAGAAGTGACACCATATGGAGCAATTGAAGTGGAGGAACCTGAATCAAAAAGATCCTTCAAGGTCAATGGGCAGAGGTTGAAGCAGTACCTAGGCGAAGTGCTGGATAGAGAGAAGCTGGCATTGGTTTTAAGCGACCCTTAAAACCGGAGGTAACGTCAAGCTAGTGACGTTAAAGAAGCGCTTATTGGGAGGCAACCCAATTTTCTCAACCCTTATCTCTTTTATTGTTTCGCATTATTTTCTTTAACTTAGGCATTTTAGGATTCACAAGTCTGTCTAGTCGCGCGCGGGTGGCGCACCATTGGCGCGCCGTGCGCCAGGAAGTGCCTGCTGCGCCTGTAATTTCTGTTGCCCAGCGCGCCAGTTGTGCATAAGTCACGCGCCGCGCGCAGGGGAGCGCCTGTTGCATCTGAACCTTCTGTTGCCCAGCGCGCCAGTTGCGCATAAGTCACGCGCCACGCGCAGGGGAGCGCTTGTTGCATCTGAACCTTCTGTTGCCCAGCGCGCCAGTTGCGCGTAAGTTGCGCGCGCGCGTGGCTGGGGGTATAAAGCTCGCGCAGCACTCACGCTGCTGCATCATTTTCACGCGTGGGTTTCTCCAAGTAAGGGATTTTCAAATTTTCTTCCAAAAAAGGGTGCCAATCTTGGATTTTGCTTGTGGGGTTTTGCAATTATACCCTCCTTTCTTCATATTCTTCATTTATCAAGTAAGTTTCCTCCTCTCAATCTTAATTCATGCAACATTCATCTTAAGCTATCAATGAAAAACTCAAACTTTTGAGGTTGTTTTTGCTAAGAGTTTGTATTAGAAATGTGGTAGAGGTAATGTATGTGATTAGGAATGGGTAATAGAATAAGTTTGGGGTTGATAAGATTAATGGTAAGTTGTTGTTCATGAGTGGAACAAGTGTGCACACTAAGTGTTTGATAAATTGCCTAAACTAGGATCTCATGAGCAACAAGCTTGCAATTGTCTACCACAAGCTTGTCCTTGCAATGAATTTGTTTTTATGATGTGAACTCAATATTTTCCTCGAGCAAAACAATGTTCTATGTGACTCTGGTTGAAAGAAGGAGTTATGTAATGTGTGTATGCTAACCTTGACCAATTTTGTGCAAAATTGCTGTTTTTCTTATGGTGTGCGCAGGTGATGGCTGGTTCGGGCAAGAAGAGAAAGACTGTTAGACGTGGTTCGTCATCCCATTCCGACCAACCTGAGTATAATTCTCATTTGTTTAGGTCTCTCGGGTGCGAAAAGTTCCACGAGACTATTGCTGTGGATTCTAAGTTTGTTAAGGAAAAGGCTCTTTTCCTCCCCCCGGGCGAATTTGAGGAAATAAGACAAAACATCAGTGACCGGGGGTGGGAGCAATTTGTGGCATACCCCAAGGAAGCAAGCAGAGCTTTGGTGTATGAGTTCTTCTCCAATGTGTGCCCCAAGCCAGCTATTGATGGGGATTTAGTATTCTCAGGGTCCAAAAGTTTTGTGCGGGGCTGTGGAGTTCCCTATGACATTGATACTATTAATGAACTGTTTGGGTTAGTTTCTGTGCCTGTTTTAGATTGCTTTCTTGGAACCAAGATCAGTAACCACAATCTTAAGGCCAACCCAGAACATGCAGCTGAGGTTTGTGCTACACTGTGTCAACCAGGGGCGGATTGGGTCAGAAACGCTAGTGGGGAGCCGCAGAAAATTATGGTAAATTCTCTTACACCAGTGGCTAGAGGATGGACAGCGTTCATTCTTTCCACCATCTGCCCAAGTTCCAATCAGACTGAGCTGAATTTCCCCAGGGCGACCTTAGCCTCTTGCATCATTAGAGGAGAGCCGGTCAACTTGGGATGGGTGCTTGAGAATGAGATTAGAAGTTTTGCAAATTTCAAGGGTGGGGCGTTGCCCAAGTATTGGAGGCATGCTAGCCTCGTTTCGCTGCTGTGTAAAAAAGCGGGTGTTGTAGCGGATCCAAAGGAGGCCACCATTTCGCCAGCTGCTGCTATCACTGGGGGCTGGATTAGAGCTAGATCCGGACAAGAGCACCCGGGCCATAGAGAGGAGCAACCCCATGAGCAGCCAGATGAGAACGAACCAACCTTCACCATGGAAGATTTTCAGGCTGGGCCATCTGCTGAGGATTTCCAGCAGCTGCAATCAAGAATGGAGGCTCTCACAGCCAATCAGGATGAGTTGAGGAGGACCCAACTGAGGATGGGAGCAGAGTTTAAATTTGGGATGAGAAATCTTTACAAAGCCTTATGTACTATGCAGAGTGGAAGGCAGCTGCACCCAGATGCCGACATCTTTCGGACACTTCCGCAGTAGACCCTGGTTTTGCTCTCGTCCCCTCATCTCTGTCTTACTTGATTGTGTATTTTGGTGTTTTATTTCCCTTTAGTTGTCATTGCTTTATGTTTTGATGCTTTCCGTTGTGTCTGTTCATAGGCCTTCCCTATAAATTATCAGTGAGGACACCGCTGTGTTTTAAGTGGGGGGGAGGACCTATTGTCTTGTCTTTTTCTTATGGCCTACCCTATAAATTCCTAGATGGTAGGCATTCATGTAAAAAAAAAAAAAGGAGACAGTTGAGCTAACTTGGTGATGATTTGGTGAGATTTGAGCGGATAGTACCCCAGTGGTGATTGAATTAGTGCATTCTTGCTTCTACACTCATAACCAAAGCGCAGGTGGAACTTAGTGATCCTAGGGATGAGTTTAGTTGAGCTAGCTGTCTGGTGGACCATGGGAGTGCCAAATTTTTTACTAAAGATTTAGGGTAGCTGTAGAAGCTAAGTTGGGGGTGCATCGGTTGTATTAAGGCTGGGTATGAAGATTGTAGGATGGTCAGTGCCGTGTGTGTGTGCGTGAGTGCAGCACTGCAGTGTCCACCCGTAACGATTGTAGTGTATGCCGGGTGTGTGTGTTAGTACGCGTGAGTGCAGCACTGCAGCGTCGACCCGTAACGATTGTAGTGTATGCCGTGTGTGTGTGTAGTGCGTGTGAGTGCAGCACTGCAGCGTCTACCTGTAACGATTGTAGTGTATGCCGTGTGTGTTAAGTGTGTTTGGGAATAAGTGGAAAAATCCACATAGTTGTGTAATTGCTGCAAATGTCCCGAAGTAACTGCTGAGTAAATCTAAATCTTTGATGTAATGAGGGGGCTGCAGCCCAAAACTCTATGTTGTGTAGTTGTGTGTGTGTGTGTTGAAGTAGTTGTGCACTGGCCCAATCTGAAATGCCTAATTAAGACCCTTTGTCGTTGCCTTGAAGCCCCTCAATCTTATGTGAAACGCTAGTCTACCCTTTGTGTTGAACCATCTTTGGCATTCCCGGAAGGAAACCCTCTAGTCTTAGCTAAATGCATTGCGAAACTAGCTAAGTTCCAACTGAGTTAAATGTCACACACGCACTATTGAGCAAGTATGTGCTAGTGAAAGTACCATATGTGGGATTGAATTCGAGTGGCCAGTCTGAAAGTTGACGCTCAACTTGTCTCTGTGATATTCGTGTTAATTAGTGGATTCTACTTGATTGCTGGTTATCTGGTTTTGGTTTGTCTGGTCTTTGCTTGAGGACAAGCAAATGTCCAAGTTGGGGGTTGTGATGAACCCTCATCACATGATGTGGTTCATAGTTTTCAAGAGAGTTTTTATACAAATTTAGTGATGAATTAGTTAAATTCTGTGATGAATTGTTCTGAATTGTGCTTTGTGGAATTTACTTGCTTTGCAGTGTTTATGCTTGGTTTGTTGTATTTTTGTGCCCAGGGAATAGGTGGAACGAAAAGACAAGGCACTGCAAACAAATGGATTCGAGAGCGCAGGAGTTGGGAGTGGCGCGTAAGTGACGCGCGGCGCGCCAATGGTGCGCGAGTTCACAGCGCCTTCTGCCTCTCTGCGCGAAATCACTGTTCTTGCGTCAAAAACAGATCCAGGACGCGTTTTCAAGGACTTTTTGGCCGTTTTTTGGAACCCTAGAACAGGAGAAGAGCAATTCCGGCTGACGGCTACCGAAGAATCAAGACTTGGGAACAAGGATTGAAGCTTCATATGTGTTCATCATCATCTTCCACTTGTTTCTCTTCTTTTATCATGTGTAACTAAACCCGTTTATGTTAGGGATGAAGGAATATTGATCGAACCACTATTGTAGCTGATCTAGAACCATATTTATATCTTTCTCTCTCGGATTTGTGTGTCGGAATTTTGTGCTTAATGCGTTTTATGGTTGGAAAACTCATACAATGATATTTTGTTCAATTATGAAATGGAAGTTTTGTTTTGAATGTTTGAATTTCGATACCTTCAATTTGTGGCTTAGGAATAATCGATAAATTGTTGTATATTGCAAACCATTGTTTTTACTGCTTGTTGTTAATTAGAATAATCTAAGGCATTGGGGATTCTAGCTATCTACAAAGTACTAATTACCTAAGGAATTAGGAATTAGTTGATAGTGTTGGTTTGATAGCAAATTAGAGAGAGTTTATCCTTCGAATTAGATTAGCGCAATAGTGTGAAATCAATAGGAATTCATCCCTAGCATTTCCTCCATCGTATCTTTTCCAACGTGTTCTTCGTGTCTCTCGTTAAAAACTCAAAAATATTTTATTGCTTTACATTCGAGCTTCATAGCTCAACAATTATCAAACAAACCCCCTTTTTATTTGGTTTCTATTAGCTGTTGTTAACGTATTAGTAAATTGACTTCGATCCTTGAGGACGATATCCGGTTCTTACCGATTTTATTACTTGCACGATTCGGTACACTTGCCAATATCTTAACACAATGCCTCTATTTATTGGCTGAATTATGATACCACATGCATTATAGGGCGGTGGCCCTGAGTCGAGTTGCATTCTGCATTCATGTTGCATATATAAGCGATTGGAAAGATTTTGACTGTTGTGACGTAATGACTTGACCATTGTGATATGTTGATATTGACTGCTGTGAAATGATGATTTGATGCCCTGACCTGATGTATATTGTCTTTCATATGATTCATTATATAGTTTGATATCTCACCCCTTCTGTTTGAATGTTACCCCAATGTTGGTAACGTGCAGGTAATCACGAATGAAGGCTGCTCACCTTCGTTTGATCGAGTCGGTGTCGTCGCTCTGATATGTAACACTCGGGGGGAATGAACACACGTTTTAATATTGATGCTATGTCATTTCGTTATTGAAACTTTAAGTTGTTATGTCGTGGTTTTGAGCTGTCTTGAGTTGTTAAGACGCCATGTCAATTTGAATTAACTTGTTATGAATCCGCTGCGTATTAATTAAAGAGGAATTACTTTGAAGACTAAAATCTTGTTTTATTGGTTCATCCGAAAGCGCTATGTATCTGTTTTCAAAAGCGAATTAACCCGTCTATTGTTTTCACGAAGCAAATGTAGCACTCCATTGTTTGTTGAAAAAGATTTTTATGAACTCTGATTTTGCATTATTTTACCGGGTAGAAATGGGGTGTTACAATGTGTTACTATCATGGAGGAGTGTAAAAACTTTAAGGTAGGTGAGATATAGTCAAACCTTTTTTATGATGTGTCGTTTTGTGATTTACTGACATTGTAAAAAATATTTTACGACGACGATGTATATAAATTAAATCACACACATGTATATATATAATATTAATTCAAAACTTTATTTAATTAAATCGTTTGACCACCCTGAACTAAGGTCCTAAATACGTCACTGTCGACAAAAACACATGCAACGACTTAGTATAAAATTTATTTGTATATAACAAAAAATTTGAGTCACTATATGTTTTTTTTTGTCGAGACCAGGGTATCCACCACCGAACGCAGTGACTAATCCCCTCGTTGGATTAGAGGCACCTCGAAAGTAAGTCACTATATATTGGCTCCTCTTATCGTATACGATAATATTATTATTATTATTGGATACCTCGTATACGATAATATTGGTATTGAAAACATCTTATCCAAATAATTTATAGATCAAAAAACATTGTAGTTTGTACCAAGATGATATTTGGACCAATAAGTGGACCAAAAAGTTGCCCAAAATATACACCTTAAAATACCAACTCACTTATCTTATTATTTTTGAACTAAATTAATCAAAAAAATACCAACTCAGCTTCTTCCCTCAACCTTCATTCGCGCAACAAACCACCGTCATCTTTCTTCTCTTCTTCTTCCTCTTCTTTTCTTCCTCTCTGCAATTCTTCTTCTCTTCCTCTCTTTCTCGTTCCTCTTGTCCTCCGCGTTAACCTTTCACTCCGTCACTCATTCCACGACGCTGGTGACGTCACTCAACCTCCTTTAAGCATGGTTTACTTCCATCTTCCTTGTATCTCTCTCATTTTTTTTCCATGACTTCCATTTTTTGTGCGTATTAGGGTTTGTTTGCCTTTAATGTGTAGTTTTCTCCTCTCCCCTTCAAATAGGTAATCGCCCTATGTAGCAATGCAGTGAAATAAATAAATTCATGGGTGGATGAATCGATTTAGTACAGGATTTCAAGGAGAACAAATATTTATCGCAATAAAGGTTTGTCCTTCACCGGCATTGACTTCTCAGAAACCTGAGGTTGGAGGTATTTCTTCCCCTTTGCCTTATTCTTTAGTGACCACTGATGAGGATTTAGAGGTTTAGGGAGCTGCCGATTTCACTTAAAACTTATGTGATTATTTGTATAATGGTTAGATAATTTCATCATTGATTTCCCAGTAAGAAATTCTGGTTGTATTGATTAAAAGAAATGAATACATTATGCTTCCTTTAAATAAATAGATGTCTAACAATGCTTATCACAAGGTAAAAATTTCAGTGTATGACTACAATTTCTTTCTCCAGATCTTATATATTGAAAATAACTATGCTCTATATATATATTTTGTCTTGAAATTTTTGTTGAAGAAAAAATGAATAAATCTGAGGTAAAGCCTTTTCTAGATTGAGGTTTGGAACTATTACTCATGCATACAAGAACCACCAAAATAGTGGAAATGGATTGTCTACCTTGATGGCGGGAAAAGGCAGCTACCTTTAGGCAATTTTAGTCATAAAAGAGGAGAGAGGATGTAGACAAATATGGAGGGAAATCAAGAGTGAGAAAATGAGAGATGAGAGAGATAGAGACAAAGGTAGCTACCTTTTCCCGCCCTCAAGTTAGACAATCCATACCCCAAAATAGTTGTTACAACCAATGATTTCTGAACATAGAATTACACACATTAAGTTGCACTTTTGAATCTAATTTTTGTTAATGTATTAGAGCCACTACAAAAAGAGTTAATGAAGTTAGAGCAGTGGTTATTTAAGAGAAGAATACCTTAATACTTCAAATCATAAATTCTGAGAGTTTCTATACAAATGGTTTTCAACGGATTGGAGGTGACATTCTATTCCTGCAACTTTTGCCAAACATGGAAATAGACATCACAGGATTGTCACAATTGTCTACAAATCGCCGACTTTTTAATCTACAAGGAAGTCACGGGCATATTAAACTTTTATAGTTTTTTTTTTGTAACTAAACATCTATGTATCTTTTGATTAGTATTGGTGTAAATGGTGTAAATGCCTTAAAGTTTGTGTAAATGGTGTAAATGCCTCACGGCTAATGTAAATACTATGAGGTTGATTTTTTGCTACACGTTGTATAGACATTGTGTAACCTCTCAGGTTTATATAAATTATTAAAGTTTGGATGATAACAACATTTGGTGTCCTAGGGCATTCAAAATCAAGTATTAGATGTCATTTGAACTCCCCATGTCATTGTTACATTTATTGGTCTCAACCCACTCGTTTAGTACTCACTTGTAGTCGCATGATAAGTTTTACCGGGAGAAAAATGAAAATAACCGGTTAGCCATTTATAAGTAAAACTTGGGTATTTGTGATGGGTGGTTGGTGATCTGATTCAAACTGAGAATAATTGCAGTATATTACTTCACACACAACAAAATCTTGTGAAAAAAATAAATAAATAATTAAATTATTTCTACATAAGCAATCAGAAATTGGTGTGTATGCATTCTTACATTCTTGGAAGAAGAAATGGATCTTGCTGGAGGGACAAATTTAACCCTTCCAATATAATAATGATTCCTAATGTGCACAAATTAAATGTCAAAAATTGTGTTTTTTTGCGATGTCAAACGCAAATAACTATCTTTACAACTTTGAGCAAATTCCATTTCACTGCAGATCCTTCAATTCATCTGCCTAGCACATAAACATTCCAAGTTCATCCAAATCAAATACTCTAATTCTAAATTTCCTGACCTGTAGTAACATACTAACAAGGAAAAACACAATTTGGATCAAACAAAGGACATATTTACACCATACACGAAATCAACTCCATTCACTCTAAGTAGCAGAAATTAAATTAAATACCACAATTTTGATTGCACTACTACAATTTAGGCTATTCGCATCGGTTAAAAATGACATTTCGCATCGGTTCCGTGTCCGTTACAGATTCAGGTGATGTTAAAAGTACGCACCTTTTACATCAGGTACGGACCTGATGCGAAAAGTATTTTTCGCATCGGTTGTATTACCACCCGATGCCAAAAGTCCCTTTTAATTAGATTTTAGCACCTTTTTGGCATCGGATTTTCAGAACCACCTGATGCGAAAAGTACTTTTCGCATCAGGTCCTGATGGGAACCGATGTTAAAACTAACTTTTTTAAATAAAAAAAAAATTCTTTGTCACCTTTTCTCTTATGGAGAAAATCTTCATAATGCAACATTCTATGATCAATTATTATTTTTCCATCAGCAAAAACTATGTCTTAATATTATCCTAACCTAATTAGACGAACAAGAATAATGCATCAAAAGATAACATGTCATCAAGTAGTAGTAATGTCTACAAAATGCCAAATATAAAGTTTAAAGATCAACTGCTTCTTGGTTAGACGTACGTAGTAGACTGATAATATTTACATTTGGTAGTAGTGTTCCAAAAACATGCACTTGATCCATACAAAAAGATTTGAAACACTTCAGTGATGGTAATGATCTTCACTCCCTTTCTATGTCCTTAAGTAGCTTCTCTCCTTTTAGTTGCAGCTTACCAGCTGATAAGGAGCTTGAACATATGATGGATGCATGACAATATGGAAGGATAAATCACAGGTCTCTAAAGAGCTTGCTCTCTCAAGTGTTGTAACTTCCTTAGCATCTATACTTTGTTTGTCAGCAAAATTAGAACATCCTAAGCCAAACATTTCTTGATCTCCAAGCTTCTTGTCCAAGTCTAAGTGTCTTTTATCAAACTCATTTGGTAAATTCTGCCAAGCAAAACAAAAAGGCTAGTGCTAATCAGTATCATGGAGATAGAGAACAAGGAATAGAAAGTATTTATGCAAAAGTGCATCTGCACTTTTTAATAAATAGTTCATATATTTCATTCATTGAATAAATAGTACCACCAGATAGACACCTACTTTATCATACTAACTAGAAACTATTTGTATGCCAAAAGATTGAGCAACTAACCATGATGCATTACAACAAAATATGGAAACCCCATTATGATATATATTAACCAAAAACTAAACTATATCTGGTCAGAAAAACAGTTATAGGCACATACCCTAACTTGGTAACATGGTACTCACCTTTTATCAACAAGATCAGTTTTGTTTCCAACCAAGACAATGATAACATCACTACCACGCTCTTGACGAACCTCCTCAACCCACTTGTTAGTGTTTAGAAATGATTGCCTGTCTACATCAAAACAGCATAATTAGGCATGAGAGCTGGAATGTGCATGCAAGCAAGCACCCTAAACTGACTTAAGCACTTCCGAACCACATGCAAATGCAATTTAGAAAAATAAGGCATGAGAGCTGGAATGCGCATGCAAGCAACCACACACATCCCGGGAGGATGATATTCTCATCACAACATTATATGTATCTATGGAAGTAAGATCAGAGAAGTCAATCAAGCAACTATATATTGAACATGCATTCATACGCTATAAAACATCCCCCCCCCCCATGTAACATAACTAGTCTTGGAAATTTTACATGAAGAGAAAATCAGCAAAGATAAAATTTGGTATTGAAAAAATAAACATAGAACTTACTGACTACATCATAGACAATAACTGCAACAGAAGAATCTCTTATGTAGCTTGGAATAAGACTTCTAAATCTTTCTTGCCCTGCAGTATCCCTGTGAAGGTAGAGTCAGCATTGAAAGAGGAACACATTATAGGCCATATTGAAGGGATGTCTATCCAGCAGGTACAAAAATATGTCATTTTTCCTTAGGCTAACTTCCATCATGTAAGTGACAAACCATAAAATGTTCTCTGCTTTCAAATTTTAGGCATTAGAAGAGAATAAGTTGTTCATTCTGGATTATCATGATATTTACCTGCCATTTCTGGATCGGATCAATGCTCTCGACGAGCGCCAAGCCTATGCGACAACCACAATTTTCTTCCTCACAAAAATGGGAACTCTGAAGCCGATTGCCATCCAGCTTGCTCTGCCAAAAAAGGATCCAAATACTGCATATAAGCAGGTTCTCACCCCTCCTCCTCCTGTAGATGACACCTCCAAATGGTTGTGGCAACTTGGCAAAGCACATGTCTGCGCCAATGATGCTGGCGTTCATACACTTGTGCACCACTGGTATGAAATTTGATTTCCCTACAAATGATTGTAAGAACCTTGTCATCATATATATAAAATGACAACAACATGAATCAGTTGGTGCCATAAAATCATGCTATGTATATTAGATTCAATGATAAACTATTCACGTTAAAATTTCTAAATAAGGTTAGTAATTTACATGATGACATTGAGCTATATGATAATGGAACAGGTTAAGAATACATGCATGCATGGAACCATTAATAATTGCTGCTCATCGGCAACTAAGTGTGATGCATCCTGTTTTTAAGCTTCTGAAAGCCCATATGCGATACACAATCAAGACAAATGCAATAGCCCGAGAGGTACTAATCAATGCTGAAGGTTCCATTGAAACAAACTACACTCCTGAAAAATACTGTATGCAAATTTCTTGTGCTGCCTACAAAGACTGGTGGCGGTTTGATATGGAAAGTCTTCCTGCAGATCTTATAAGAAGGTAAATAAAACTATTTTTGTTATGAAAATTTTCTGCAGCCCCCCTTAATAATATTTTTAGCTTTGAAAAGTATTTCTATCTTGCAATGCAATTCTATGTGTAGTATCCAGAAATGGATAGCAAAATGCCAAAATCTAATAATTTGGTTTTTCTTATAGAGGTTTAGCAGTACCTGATGCAACTCAGCCGCACGACATTAGACTAATTATTGAAGACTATCCTTATGCAGCTGATGGACTCCTCATATGGTCCAGTACACAAAAGTTGGTCAAGACCTATGTGAACCATTATTACAAAAGATCGAATGCCATTTCTTCTGACAATGAACTCCAATCATGGTACAAAGAATTCATCAATATGGGACACCCTGATCATAAAAATGCTAGCTGGTGGCCCAAACTTAACACCTCAGAGGATCTCATATCCTTGCTTACCACCATTATCTGGATTGTATCAGCACAACATGCTGTCTTGAACTTTAGTCAATACCCCTATGGTGGGTATGTACCAAAACGTCCACCTTTGATGCAAAAAAGAATGACATAACAGTAGACTTATTCAAAATAAAGAAATCACATCAAACTAAGTACAAGATTATGCAATTCTAGAAACATATAAGCACCACTCTTGCATTAAATCGTATTCAAGTAATTGCTCACCAATCCAACCGATCTGTAGCACAAACGACAACCATCACGAACCTTGACATTTGTCTCGAAACCCCATCACACCGTCTATTCTGCTCTAAGCATGTTCTCTTCAGATCTAACTCTCGGTCTTACAAACCAGGTGAAGAACGAAGCTGGTAAAGAGAGTAGAGTGATAGCCAGACACAGCGATGAAGGTCTATATCACGATGAATAACAAAGATGAAATCAAAAACAAAAGCGAAATTGTAATCGAAGATTAAAACAAGAACGAAAACGCGATAAGATGAAGGCTTACCTGTACAACGGAAAGATGAAGGTGCCATCAGAGATTGAACGGTGCCTTCGTTACGGCCGAAGAAGAAGGCTTAGTCGCGCAAGGGTTTTCCCTACGCGAATAGAGGGAAAAACCAATGTGACAGGAAACTTGGAATTATAGGGAAACTGAAAAATCTCATAAATCATAAATGGAACTTACTTGAAGAGGCGGCGATGCGAGAGATCGGAACAGCGACGGCATGGACGACGCAGAGAGAACGGCGTGGACGCGAGAGATCGGGACAGCGACTGCGTGGACGACGCAGAGAGAACGGTGTGGACGACGGAGAGAGAACAGCGTGGAGAACGTTTGGGGTTTAGGGTGAGTGGGTGAGAGAGAACGACACAGAGTGAGAAGGAGAGAACGGCGCCATGTCAGAGGAAGAGAACGGCGCCGTGTGAGAGGGAGAGAACGACAGTGAAGGGTGAGAAAGCAGAATGTGAGAACAAAGAGCTAAATGAAATGTCGTGAGACCTCAAAAAATTGGGGATCGATTTTCCGCATCGGTTCCAATTAGAGAGCCGATGTTAATTTTCGGTTTTCCGCATCAGTTGCCATTGGACCTGGTATTGAATGAGTAATCTTGCCTTAGGTGTGCAATTCTACATCGGTTAGAGCCTCAATCGATGCCAAAACTTTAATGATAATTTCAAAAATGCCACCGCATTATATTTAACATCAGTTAGTTTTTGAACCGATATTAATTGATGATGCAGAATCCATTTTTTCCACTAGTCTTGATTTTAGCCCAACAAACACCAAATAATTGCAAAATAGGAAAAATTAAAATAGAATAAAATCAAATTCATATCTTGTTTTTCACATAACAGACCTAATACTCTACCAATCACGTCATTGATGATAAGATTACAAGATTTTTTAAAATTAAAATTTGGGACATTTAGGGTTTCTGCAATAAGTGAAATTAGGGATAAATTAAGGATAACAATACAAATTACCTGAGTAGAAGAAGGTTGCGGAGGAGAAGAGGTGCAGAAGCGGCAGAGATACGGCGGCAAACGACGGAGACGAAAATGGAGAGGGAGGGAGCAGATAAGAGGCGCGACTAGAGGGAAAAACATGGGCTATTTTCATCACCACCGGAGAACAGTTTACCGTCGGAGGAGGGCGGAGGTCAAGGGAGAAGATTGGAGGTCGAGGGAGGAGAGGTTTCTGCATTGAGAGAGTCAAGAAGGAGAGACAGTTGTGCGTTTAGAGAGTGGAGAGGAGAGAGGAAGGGTTTTGCGGTTTTTTTTGTTTTTAATATTTTTAACAATTAACAATATTTTTAATATATAAAATTAATTGTATTATGTGTGTCTTGAAAACAAGGAATACGGGTATCTATATGTAACCGTATTTTGGACCAACTTTTGGGTCAGTATATTGTCCAAATAGGATTTCTGTAATTTGTATTCAATTTTAATTTTAGAAACATCAGTGATAATAGACAACATGGACCACTTGCGAAGGACCAATGGAATCTTGATTCTTGACACATAATTTGCAAAGGAAAACAAGTTTAGAAAGTACTTCTCTTAATGAACACGTGAAGAAGAGAAACGTTTTTTGTGTTTATATTGGTTTTTCCACATCTAAATATCTATACTATATAAATGGGTGTGGTATGGGCTCTATTTACGCAGAATCAAATAAAAAAAGCAGAGTAGCGAAAAAGCAAAAGAGAGACGAAAAAGCAGAATCTAAATATCTATACTATATTTATTAAATTTTGCAACTTTCGACGTATTTATAATTTCATAGAAAATTATAACAAATACAGTATCACTCGTGCGTATGCACAGAAAAAATACTAGTATATATATATTATTAATATTACAACTTTACCTATATTATATTATATAGTTACTATTATTACAATTTTAAATATATCCAACTTTAAAAAGTTAAATCCAAATTACTAATATTTTGGATGTTTTTAATTCACTAAATACTATCATGTGTAATATTTTAATTCGTAGATACAAAACAATAATAACTTTTTAAATTAAATTATAATGTTTTTAATGTTATTTATTATTTTTTGTTGTTAAAGTGCAGGTAATAGGCATGCTATGCGCACTTGGTGGCCAGAGGGTATAGGGACGAGCATTATAGTACATTGCCCATACATGTTGCTCTGGTTTGTAGTTAATAGGAAGTCTAATGATGGGGAAAGTATATTAACAAGGACATGCCTCATTAAAACCTTACTAAGAGAAAAACCCAATGGGAAAAAATCTTAGTGAAGGAAAAAGAGTACAATATCCTCTGATGAGAGCTGCCTTGTTAAAAACCTTACCAGGAAAACCCATTGGGACAAAACCATGGTGAAGGAAAAAAGAGTGCAAAATGTGTTTATTTCTCCCCCTCATGCATGCAATCATATCTGAGACGGCAAAGGCTGATTCTTTATATAAAGTGCTTAAAAGTTTTGCTTGACAATGCCTTTGTTCGAAGAATTGCTAAATTATAACATGAACGGACTTGTTGAATGCTAATATCTCCTTTCTTGTATTTGTTGAATCACCAACATCAACCAAATGCATTCTCGAATTGACTCTTGTAGTGCTAAAATTTGATCATATCACAAAATTAGCAAACTACATTAATGCCTCAATTGCACTAAAATATGGTACTTCAGGACCAAGTAGTTCTTCATCATTTTCTCAAGGTTAAAAAGAATCTTTGTTCACATATACCCTTCTTACGAGCATTGGAGTGTAAAACATATGTGAATCTTTCACATTGAAATGTTTTAGTACTTTTGCTGTAAAAGCTTCTTGAAACATAAAAAGTTCAATCTTTAAAAAGTCCAATTGTGATAGCAAACAACTCTTTATCATTTCAAAGTATTTCCTCTCAAACTCTTTATTTAAGCAATTAACATTCAGAAGGTCGTATACTATTTATGCCATCAATATACACAACAATTATTTTGAATATGCACCGAAGTGATTACACCACATGCGTCCAAATTGTTTTATCTCACAAAGTGACCAATTCAATTTAAGTGAGTAATCTTCTCTAGAGTCCGAACAATGTGTCTTATGTATTTAAATCCTTCAGGGATCTTCACTTAATTATCACTATCAAATGAGCTATATAAATAATTTGTAACTCATCAATCATATGTGAATTGACTCTTTTATGTGCTACTAGACTAATAAAGTATTAAAGATTACTTGTATTCACTACAGGTGAATATATTTTCAAAATCCATGTTAGCTTTGTGCAAATACTCTTGAATAACTGGTCAAACTTTACATCTCACTACTTCACGATTCTCATTTCCTTTTTGCATAATAATCGCTAGTATCTAAGTAGCTTTACAACTTCAGGTGTACGGGCTGAAAGTACAAGAACTTTTCAGCTTGCAAAACGAGTTTAATTTTCACTTCAATTGCGTCTTTTCATTTTGTCCAATAATTTCTTTGTTGTCTATGGTCCTTGATAGACTTTGGTTCATGATCCTCATTTCCAACTATCATGTTTAGCGCTATATTATATGTCAATATATCGTCAACGTTGACTTTACTTCGGTTCCATCTTTCTCCATTCGTGGCATAGTTTATTGAGATCTCATTTCCACAAATTTCAGAATTTTGCAGGTACCTGATTAGTTCTTCTGGAACTTGAAAAATCAATTATGTCAAATTACTCTTTTAGAGCTTCCATATCCTCCTTTGGGCCATCTTACTTTTAAGCTCATTTCTTTGTTTGAGGATTATTTCTTTTTCTTTGGAACCGACCATGCTACACGCTTCATGTGTGGTTAAAATTCATTTGCAATGTTTAAGTGTCCAACAGGGACATCAATTTTAATTGGAGCACTGCAGCTGTGATTAATTTGCTAAATTTACAAATGAGTTATCAACTGTAACACCCCGGTATTTTCATTTAGTAAAAATACCCAAGTGTACCATCCCTAGAACATCAGAGATATATTTCCTACTTAGACACTGAATATCACTATAAATTTTCGCTGAATATAAACCAAACAGTCTTAATCACAAACAAGACGATACGGTTCTCACACCATAAACCATCAGCAACTATAGTATTCAGTATCATACAAGAAAGCGGAAGAAAGATATAACACTAAAGACATAGTGTTGCAGTACATAGACAATAAAGGGAAACATAAACTTAAGCATAAAGCTAAGTCATCAGCAACCATCCGAGCTCAACCTACTCGTTCCTCTGTGGTCCTCTCTTTCCCTGTTTCTCTGTAAAACAACAACATATAAACAATGAGATACAATCTCAGTGAGTTCTACCGAGACCCCTACTAACACTCTCGGTTTAATTATGAAACCTTTTTGACTCAACAAGGCACCGACTGCGCGAACGCTAACTCCCTATGAACCGCATTATTTTACACATAGCATTCCACCGAATGCGCGAACACTAACTCCCGGGGAACCTGCTTTAACTCAGTACGACACCGACTGCGCGAACGCTTCAAAACCCGGTGAACCGCACAACAAACAACTTAACATAACACCGACTGCGCGAACGCTTCCAAACCCGGCGAACCCCCTTACCAATAGTACATTTCCCTATTGGCACGGAGCCTAGGGTAGGGGATCATGACTGCCCCGCCTAGTAAGTTAGTCCCATGGGTCGTCACCCAAATTCGATATAATATATATATATATATATATATATATATATATATATATATATATATATATATATATATATATATATATATATCTACCATCATATGAACCCATAGTTCATTTGCATTAGACCTTTATTTGAACATTTAGTTCACATCATAAACAAAATCTACGTTTGCTCTCGCATACTAACTTGTCGCTTTACGAAATAATTTATGACTTCAAAAACAGTTCATTTTACCTTTAAAATTGTATATTCAGCTAGGCCTCTGAATAAGCTTTCAAACGCATCTTAGAACACCTCAATCGGGTTCCCGGATCAAAAGTTATCGCTAAAACAAAATCAGTGTACAGTTGCTGAAAAACTGCAAAGCGTCGCGACGCGAACTGCTTCTGTCGCGACACGAAAAACATCAGAAACATTTCGTTGCATATTTTTAAGGAGGGTCGCGACGCGATGGATGCGTCTCGCGACGCGATGGCTGCTGAGAAATGCAGATTTTTGCGGTTTCTCGCGAAATCTGCTATTCCGCTCAATTCCGATTCTTGTTCCGATTCAAAACAATTCAAACAACCATAAAAACAGATCCAATCCCCATCACCCAATCAATCAAATCAATTAAAAACTCAACTTAAACGAATTTTTATCAAAATACGATATATTTCGAAATAACAGTTTTCGACTCAAAATCTTTCGAAATCAATCAATGTAAAATTCATTGTAAAACGAAATAATCTAAACGTGAGTAAAACTCACCCTTGAAGCGAAAGTCGATACCGAACCGAAATCACCGAGACTTCAAAATCCCCAAACGGAACCCTATAGTCTCCAATCCGCTTCCAACTTCGATTCGAACTTCAAATCGCGTTCAATCTTCCTTGGCTTCGTTCCTAATCATGTTTCAACCATGAATATAATTCTCCAATCCATGATTTCGATCAATCCCTCACCAAAACCCTAAAATTCGAAATCAATCAAAGTTGGGGAAAAATGGGTGAGAGGTTACCTAGTTCTTGGAGGGCAACAATGGAGGTGAGATGATGATGATGATGAACTTTGGGGGCTTGGGGTTGAGAGATTCTTCCTCTTCTTCTTCCTTTCTTCTTTCTTCTCTTCTCTTCTTTCCTTCGATTCCTTCTTTCTCTTTTCCTTGACTTCTCTTCTTTCTTTTATTTCTATTAAGTGGTAATATGGTCAAATGACCATATTTCCCTTAATCTCTTATCTCTTCCCCAAATCACTCTTATTCCGTTTTATTGGGTTAGCGTTCCGGAGCCAACCAAATAATTACTTTAGCACTCAATAATTTTACTAATCAAGCATTAAAATAATTCAATTGGGTTAACATCCAAATAATTCGACTAATTATTTTGAGGATGTTACAGTTATCCTTTAAACTTTTGGTTCTCATTGGTTTGTAAGAGGATCAAGATGATATAATAATAATTTATTTCAAATAATATTCATTTTCAGCTGCTCGTCTCTCCCCCTAATATTGGGAAAACTAATTCATCATAATTTTAATCAACTAACTTAGCTATAAATGTGAACACTAAATTTTTACCGGTATTTTTCAGTTTTTCGAAAAAATTACAAAAAGTTGTCGCTTTTTGGGTATTTTCGGGTTTTAGTTTTTAGCTACTATGCGAAAGAAATTTCTCTCTCCTCGGACCTCGTTTTGACGATCCGAACGGTGAAAATGGAGACATATGTCCCACGAACCTGCTGTCAAAAAACGAAGATGATCCAACGGTTAACGAATCCGGAATCGCACCTTTACGGTGAGAGGTTTGAGAAAAAATGGACCAAAAACTGCAGCTATTGCGAAGGCAATTTCTCTCTCCTCAGACCTCGTTTCGACGATCCGAACGGTGAAAGTGAAGATATATGTCTCACGAACCTACTGTCAAAAAACAAAGACGATCGAACGGTTAACGAATCCGGAATCGCGCTTTTACGGTGACAGATTTGAGAAAAACGGGAATTGTACATGTTCTCTAAGTGGGAATTGTTTTCTCTATCTTGTTTTAGTCCCACATTGCTTGCAAGAAACAACAACCCTATAGCAATTGACTATAAAAGAGGTTGAGAGGTGAAGGTTTGGAGGAGGGAGTCATTGGCAGATTAAGTGATCTTTTGGGCTAGCCTTTGCGGTCCAGACACTAAAAATCTGTCTTTGATTATTTTGTAATTTTTTTTTTGAATCGGTTTTTCAGGTCTCAAAGCAGTCCGGTTCGCAGTTGACCTGGTCTCTGCTCGGTCCGGTTCGGCGTTCATCGCGTTCATTAGCTTGAGGTTAGTTTTGTATTTATTTATTTATTTATGTACATATCTATTGATTTATTGATTATTTATTTATTTTTTTAGTTTTTTTTTGTATATCTTTATTTTATGCTTAATATAAACCCTAGGGTAGAAGACTATTATTTTCTGTACATGTGTTTGTTTGTTTTGCAACTAGGGGGTATATTTAACATTTTGCTCCTACACACACTCCACTATCACACTTCTGCACACACGTGAGAATAGTCCTGTACCCGGACTGGAGAATAACCTAAGTTAGAAGGAGACTGCGTAGTGATGGCCTACTGGATGTGCGTCCTGTTGGGTGGTCACGAAAGTCTCACCTAGAGTTTGGTCACGAAAGTCTCACCTAGAGTTTGGTCCCTCTTGAGAATGCTGGCACTCCTAATAGCTTGCCTATTGTTGTTGATCAGTGTTCTTAATTGGGGTCGTTGGCTCTAGGAACCTTATTTAGGACTCTATAGAGCTACCTTTGAGAGGTTCACTTGATAGAAAAAGCCTTAGATCTATTCCCAAAGGGACCCCTCTAGGACACAAAGGAGCTTAATACTTTTGCATTCAAGCAACCAATAATACAACTCCCTTTTTGCAAACTGCACCCCATTTTACTATTGCACCCTCTGTTTTCGTTTTTATTATTTCCTTTTACAAAAAACCTATAAAAATAAATAGATAAATATTTCATTTTCAAAAAAAATATAAATAGGGGACTAAATCGACTGTACAGTCGGGTTAGTCAGCTTTTTAGGTTACTAATGAACCGTTACGGATCATGTCCTAAAATCCCTATTTAAAACAAACAATTTCTAAATCAAAATAAACACAAACATATTTCTTTCCATAAATCAAAAACTCGATTTTTCGAAAATAGGGGACTAAGCCGACTGTACAGACGGGTTAGTCAGCATTCTAGGATAAATGAACCGTACGGTTCAAGAGTCCTAAAATCCCTATTCAAATAAAATCAAACCAACACACATAAAATCATTTTCGAAAACTCCAAAAACTCCATTTTTATAAAATAGGGGACTAAGTCGACTGTACAGACGGGTCAGTCAGCGTTCTAGGATGGATGAGCTGTACAGCTCAATAATCCTAAAACCCCTATATTATAAAATACCAACCAACAAAATTTTTCAGGAAGAACTACGTGACTTTTGAGTTCCTCATTGCACCAGAGGATACGTAGGAGCGGGGCTTCCCCGTCAAGTCAAAATTAAACTTTTTTAAATTAGCCCTTATTATTCTCTACTATTTTATTTTTGGGTAAAACAAATAAATTCGTAATTTATATTTGCACAATCAGATTTAGGGTAACTGTCTTAGGACGGATGTACTAGGGGTGTAGTGGAATTAAGTTTTCGCCCTTCCCTATGCATAACCGACTCCCGAATCCAACCTAGTTTACGCAGACCATTAATTTTAAGGTAGGGTTTTCTCAATTTTCCCTATTTAATAAATTGGGTGGCGACTCCCTGAAATATCGATTTTTGGGCCGTCTAAGACGGGATCCCGGTCACGACAGATGGCGACTCCGCTGGGGACCTAGTGAGAGTCAAGCCTTTTATAATTTGAACGTGCGAGATATATTTGAGTAATAATTTTATTTACCCTTTACTGAATTATTGTATATAGTGTTTTACATTTTGCTTAAATATGAACCCTAGGATAGAAGACCACTTTTCGGTATGTATGTTTGTTGGTTTTGCAGCTTGGGGGGTATTATTGATATTTTGCTCCTTCACACACTCCACTATCACGCTTTTGCACACACGTGAGAATAGTCCTGTACCCGGACTTGAGAATAACCTAAGTTAGAACGAGACTGCGTAGTGATGGCCTACTGGATGTGCGTCCTGTTGGGTGGTCACGAAAGTCTTACCTAGAGTTTGGTCCCTCTTGAGAATGTTGGCACTCCTAATAGCTTGCCTATTGTTGTTGATCAGTGTTCTTAATTGGGGTCGTTTGCTCTAGGAACCTTACATAGGACTCTTTAAAGCTACCTTTTGAAAGGTTCACTCAATAGACGAGCCCTAGACCTATTCTCTAAGGAACCCTCGTAGGACACAAATGAGCCTCATACCCCTGCATTCAAACAGACACAGATACATTTTTTCGGTCTTCCCAAAAAAAAAAAAAATCTTTTCCCCATAAACAAACTTTTGGGTTCAGAAAATCACTCATTTTTTTTCTATAAAATTAAAAATCATATTGCATTTCATGCATAAACAACATAAAAATTGCATTACATTTCATGCATAAATAAAAACATAAAAAATAAAACACCTCATATTGCATTTCATGCATGAAAGAAAAAAAATCATGTTGCATTTAGAAGTTCATTTCATGTAAAGACAAAACTAAAATTTAATCGATCTTTTTTTCCGCGTGTCATTCATTTGCATTTTGCATTGCATATGTCCTTAGAAAAATTGCATGTAGCGCACATTTCCATTTCATTGTCATTCATCATACTCATTTGTAAAAAAATAAATATAAAAATCATTCATCATAAAAATTCCTCCATATTTCATTTTTTTTCTTCGATGTATGTAAAAATCTTTGCATAAGTAAATAAAAAAATTATCATTGCCATTTGTAAATTTTCATAGCATATTCCCTTCAAAAAGGGCAATTGCATTGCATTTTTTTGCATAAAACAATGAAAAAAAATTACAAAACAAATGCATATTGCATCTTAGGATGAGTGCTTGCATACATACCATGCATTTCATAACATCTTGTGCTCTTTGACTCATTCTCATATAGCATAATTTTTTCTCTCTTTAAATAAAATCAATAAAAAAAGAGTTTTGAAGTCATTAAGTTTTCATTCATGTTGAATTTTTGTGCTTGCGTGAATATGGATACCAATCAAGCTTAGACTCATAGAATTAGATCATTCCCTTGAAAGTTGTTGAGAAGATTTGTCATTCGAGGATTAGAGTAGAGGAAAGATATCAGGGAGCACTATATTGGGGCATTTTGGGAAAGATGAAAAAAAAAGAGAGACATAAGGTTGGCAATCAGTTCTCGGATAAATAAATAAAAGAGTGGGAAAAGATGATTGTCATTAGCGCTTGTTTAGTCATGTAAGCTTGAAACCAAGTTAACTTAGTTGAAGCTTTACACTAATGGATTTGCATGTATTTAAAAACTCATCTCCATCATTTCTCCCCGTGTCCCCTTAAAACACCGACCCCTTTTGTGTTCTTGCCTCAAGTGACAATTCTTAAAGCCCTTTAGTTGCGTCATTCAGGATGAACCGGTGAGCGAATATCGGATATCAAATGTCCATTTCCCAAAAAAAAAGCAAAGAAAAAAACAAAAAAGAAATCAAAAGAAATAAAGAGCAAAGAATGTGTAAAAGAGTAGATGTTATTTCAAAATTAAAATTTTGCAAACGTGGAATCATATGAAGAGTGGTTGTCTTTCTCTATCCCAAACAAAATATATCCCTTACCATCCCCTTTGAGCCTGTAACGTCCCTTCACTAAACCATGGACAAGGATCGACACTACAATAGAATTTGGTGCATTCAGTTTTCCAAAGTTATAGAGATGGTGGAAAAAGTTCAAAAGAAAAGAAAAAGAGAAAAATGAATAAAGCCCGCAAGACTGAAAGCAAGTATTGTCAGTCTTGGCAAAAATTAGGGCACAAAAGAAAGAGTGATAAAAAAGCAGAGGGGGTGAAAGAAAAAAAAAGTAATAAAAATCAAAAAAAAGTGAATGATATGAGGTCTGGGGAACACAATAGAAAGCTGAATGTACTAAAGATCCTTGATCCATTCCCATAACCCATAACCTAAAACCTTTCTTTGAGCCCTCTATTCATTTGTCTCCCATAGCATGTAACCCATACTCGCAAAACATTTCTTTGAACCTTCTACTCATTTCCTTTCCATAACCTATAATCCATGCCTGTAAAGCATTCCTTTAAGCCTCCCAATCAATCCATCCCGATAACCTGTTACTCATGCCCGTTCTTTGAACCTTCTAACCATCTTTCTTCCATAGCCCATAAATCATGCCCGTAAGACGTTTCCTTGAGCGTTCTAATCGTCTTTCTTTCATAACCCATAACCCATAGTCACATTACAAGCCTCAAAATCCCACTCTGATTGATGAATGATCGTTTTCATTTTATTAATGTTAATTTTGAGATAAATCATTTGCTTCTTTTAAATTATTCTTTGCTCTAATAAAAAAGGAAGTGAAAAAAAAAATCCCGCTAGATTGAAAACCCGAAAGGGCGGTCTAGGCAAAAATTAGGGAGAATAAAAGAAAAATAAAGCCCGCTAGACTGAAAACATGCAAAGGCAGTCTAGGCAAAAATTAGGGCACAAAAGGGGAATGAGACTTACAATGAGAAGCTTATGTAGTTCACTGGGAAATTTCTTCTACTTGGGCCACACAATAGTGTACATTTGGGAAACTTTGTGAAGGATAAGCTTGAGAGTCTCGAGAAAACCCCACACTGGGGCAAGTTTCGTAACACCTTTAAGAGTCAAATGTGTTTTGTTACATCAGGTAGTATTATCTCAGGGCAATGCCTTTCACCAGAATGAGGCAAAATCCTTACCATACCCTACATCCGTCAACTTTGCCACACCAGTGCACTCTTGTGAGCAACAACTTTCACCAGTACTGGGGCAAAACCTTTGTAAGACCCGTCATGAGTCAAAACTTTCTTTTCCACACCTGAGCTGTTTGAAGCAAAATCTTTGCAGGTCCTTTCATGAGTCAAACTTTGTTTGGTACACCCGTGTGGCCTTCTCTGGGGGCAATACCTTCTACTAACACCGGGGCAAAAGTGTTTGCATAACCGTATGTAAGACCCGTCATGAGTCAAAACTTTCTTTTCCACACCTGAGCTGTTTGAAGCAAAATCTTTGCAGGTCCTTTCATGAGTCAAACTTTGTTTGGTACACCCGTGTGGCCTTCTCTGGGGGCAATACCTTCTGTAACACCCCGATATTTTTATCGAGTAAAAATACCCAAGTGTACCATCATAAAATAATCAGAGATATAAAATTCCTGCATAGATACTGAACACTACAATATAGTTCTCGCTGAATAACAACAAAACAGTCTTAAATACAAATAAGACCGAACAGGTTCTCTGACCATAATCTTCAGCAAACTATAGTGCTCAATATCGTACAAGAAAGCGGAATAAAGTCATAACATTAATACATAGAGTTGTAGTACACAGACAACAAAAGGAAATATAAACTTTAGCATAACGCTAAGTCTTCAGCCACCATCCGAGTACCACCTACTCGTGCCTCTTGGATTTCCGCTGTCCCTGTTTCTCTGTAAAACAACAACATATAAACAATGAGATACAATCTCAGTGAGTTCTACCGTGACCCCTACTAACGCTCTCGGTCCAATTATGAAATCGTTTTTACTGTATACGGCATCGACTGCGCGAACGCTCCAAACCCGATGAACCGCATTATTTAATCTTTGACAGGTCATCGACTACGCGAACGCTACATACCCGATGAACCTGTTACAATCAAGTACGATACCGACTGCGCGAACGCTACATACCCGGTATACGCACAACAAACAATTCAACACACCACCGACTGCGCGAACGCTACATACCCGGTGAACCACCTTACCAATAGTACTTTCCCTATTGTAAGAGGCCTAGGGTAAGGGTGCATGACTACCCCGCCTAGTATGTCTACATGGGTCGTCACCCAAACTCGATATAATATATATATCTACAGTACTATGAACCCACGGTCCATCAAATCAGACAATCAGTCAAACACTTTAATCCATATTTTATAAATTCCAAGTTCACACTCGCACTCTAGTTGACCACTTTTCGACACAATTTTAAATATCAAAAACAGTTCATTTTGCCTTAAAAATAGAATATTCAGTTAGGCCTCTGAATAAGCTTTCCAACGCATCTTAGAACACCTCAATCGGGTTCCCGGATCAAAAGTTATCGCGAAACGAAAAACAGTGTTTGGTTGCTGAAATTCTGTCAAACTGCGCTGAAGTCGCGCTGGAGCGCAAGTTAGGCGCGAACAGGCAGAAAGTTCTGTCAAACTGCGCTGAAGTCGCGCTGGAGCGCAAGTTAGGCGCGAACAGGCAGAAGGGGGGGTCTGTTAAGGGCAGATTTTGGCGGTTTCGCCCGAAAATCGCGATTCCGCTTAATTCCGATTCTCGTTCCGATTGTAAACAATTTTGACAACTATAAAAACAGTTCCAATCAAAGTCACACAATCATTCAAGTCAATCAAAAACTCATTCAAAACGGATTTTATCAAAACGCGACATATTTTCCAATTAACGGTTTTTAAGTCAAAACCTTTCGAAATCAAATCACCAAAAATTCCATTTCAACGCGACACAACTCGAGACTCGCTCCGATCGATTCCTAATCCGAAACAGACAATATCCAGAAATATTCCAGTCCAGCGAAAGCGGTAAAACAGTTAATTAATTAATTCGAAACATAAAATCCTAAACGTGAGTAGAACTCACCTTTGACGCGTGATCCACGATCGAGCCGAAATCACCGAGTAACCACACGAACATTCCCCGCTCCGGCGACACCCAATCCGCTTCCAAAGCTTCCCACTCGATCACGAAACCGCTTTTGACCGAAATACCGATTTCCCCGAAATTCTCCACGGACACTATTCATCATCTTCCTCCCCTAACCTCCATGACACTATTCACCAAAACCCCAAATCACCCAACTCGCTTCCAATCTTTCAATCGAACCTCAATCAACGATCCATCATCCTTGGGTTCGCTCCTAACCGAACCTAAACCTTCAAAACCAACCCAAAATCGGATTTCCCACAAAAGCTCCAAAAAAAACGAAAATGGCCAAGTGAGAGAGAGTGAGCTGATCGTCACGAAATTGGTACCAAAACGAAGAGGAAGTAGCGCTGAACATTTTTCGTGTTGGACGGAAGTCGTTTCGGTGAATTCTCCTTCCTCCCTCTTCTCTTCTCCCTCACGCCATCTCTCTCTTTTCTTCTCCTTTCCTTCTCTGTTTCTCTTCTCTCGCTGTTTCCTTTTCTTTTTTTTTTCAGTTCATCCCTTTCCTTTCTTTTAATAACACACACACACACTTATATTTATTTATTTAATTAATTAATTCTTTCTCTCTTCACTCACACACACACACGTATACATATAGATATTTATTTAATATATTTGTTGTAACGCGGTCAAATTACCATATTGATCGAAATCTCCTATTTCGATTCCAAAACTTCCTTGGTCCGTATTATCCGGTTAACGATCCGATGACCACCAATAAATAATTTTAGCACTCAATAAATTTACCAGTCGAGTACTAAATTAATTTAATTGGGTTAATATCCAAATAATTCTATTAATTATTTTGCGGATATTACATTCTCCCCAACTTAAAAGAATTTTGTCCTCAAAATTTCGTCAAGTCTTACGATTGACTAACCGAGAACAGACATTCTCAGAAAGGTCCAAATTTTGCTGGAAAACATTCCTGAATTAACGAAATGAGTGCAGAAAGTCTTCCCAAGTTGGCACATCAATCTCTAAGTATGATCCACTATTACCTTGATACGAACTCTCTGGTTACAAATCAACACGAGAAACTCATCATTCGCCTACATAGGCTCGGCACCGCGTTTGAAAACACTTCCGAACTTCATTCCAATTATCCTCGTTTACTCCCCAACTTTGATTAATCTAAATCAAAGGGTTTAATACAAGACACTTGATAGACGTACAAGTTGAAAACGAGATCCACAAACTGGTACTCCTCGGCAAAGGTAAAAAAAACAACCACAATTTCTTCGAAGGGAATAAACATGTTCTCAACAAACCTTCTAAAATCCATAACAGTTCTTGCGCACATTGAAAAATGTGACGGAAGGTCATCTGTGAAACTTCTTGGCTCGCCCCCAAGATTTCGAGACAACACTTTTCAAAAGAAGATGAAATGAGGATTTACCAGAAACGTTTATCTTAAACGTAGAAATAAACCACGGGGACATCAAATAATTTGAACGTAATGAAGGTCACCTCAGTTGTTCTCCAAACAACTATCAAACAGAACTCAGAGCTCCTTTCCGAATTAGTCAATAGAGTTGAGAGTTTTCCCTCAACCTAAGTAATCCTCTTGATCCATTCCCAAAATTAACTTTAGCATGCGGGTTTTAACAAAAAAAATGATTTTTCAAAACTATCATGCCGCACACCAAGCTTCATTTCGGAAATTTCACTCGCTTGTAAGCAGATCCATCAATTAATTCTTTGATGGTTATTCGCAACGTGAAAACAGTCAGCAGTTACCTCATTTACATATTCGTATTCACGTTCGACTTGTCAAACGGAATCTCATAATACTATCTCATTGTTAACCTTCACAAAGGAGAGGTTAACAAACTAATACCTCGCCACTAATACATCTGCTTTATATTCTGTACACCCAGGAACAGAATATAAACTTCGGTGTTCTTCCTCTAACACTTGCCTTTTATTGTTCTCATCATCGGGCGTACAGATCCTACCGTTGAAACAACTGACTCCATCACTATCCATGGTAAAATCTGGAAATACCTTTTGTGATTGTAACTTCACATCAACTTCCTATGCTAAGCGTATAGAATCCCTTAGGGAACTAGAGATCCTCATATGGCTCAACACTAACGGGATTCTCCTTGATCTTGAATTCAGATTTAAGTCTCTGAAAGACTCCGATAATTCCATCCCATGCATCAGCTTCAACATTGGAATTTCCTGGATGATACTTCAACCCGAAGTCATAATCCTTCAGAAATTCTACACACTTCTTTGCCTGCTATTCAGTTCTCTCTGATCAAACAGATACGTTAAACTCTTGTGACCACTAGAGACTTCGAAACGAGACCCATACAGGTAACGTCTCCAAATCTTCAGTGCATACACAATAGCTATTAACTCCAATTCGTGAGTTGGATAACTCTCTTCACGAGTCCTTAATTGTCTGGACGCATAAGCGACCACTTGTTAATTTTGCATTAGAATACATCCTAAACCCTTCCTTGAAGCGTCATCGAAAATTTAAAATTCCAATGACGGATCCGGAGGAATCAGGATTGGAGCAGAAGTCAACCAAACCTTCAATTCTTGAAAACATTCTTCACAATCAGCATCCCACGTAAACGGATGACCCTTACGAGTTAACCGAGTAAGTGGACAACTAACTGTGAGAACCCTTTAACGAACCTCTTACAGTAACCGGCTAGATCCAGAAACTTTTGATCTCTGCGACTGACGTTGGTCACTCCCATTCAACAACGCTTCCTTCTTGCTGGGATCTATAGAAATTCTCGGCTTGGAAAATTACATGTCTCAAGGACTTTACCCCTGACACCCAAAAATCACACCTCGAAGGTTTCAAGTACAACTTCTTTTCTCGGAGTACACTCAGAACAATGAGGAGATGTTGGACATGCTCCTCAATGGTCTTCGAGCACATCAAGATATCATTGATGAAAACGACTTCAAACTGACCCTAATACGTATGAAAAACTCGGTTCATGTAATCCATGAATACCGCTGGAGCATTAGTCAAACCGAAGGGCATCACTACGAACTCGTAATGTCCATACCTAGTACGGAAAGCTGTCTTTGGAATATCTAAGGCTCTAACTTTTATTTGACGATATCCCGACCTCAGATCAATTTCTGAAAACACTGCAGCACCTCAAATTGCTCAAGCAAATCGTCTATCCTTGGTAAGGGATATTTATTCCTGATCGTCACTTTGTTGAGTTGTCGATAATCAATGCACGATCTCATGCTACCATTTTTCCTTTCGATTAACCACACCAGAGCACTCCTTAGAGAAGCACTCGATCGACAGAATTTCTTTAACATCGACTCTTCAAGTTGAGACTCTATTTCCTTTAATTCTCAAGAAACCTTCAATAAGAAACAATAGATATTGATCCCGTGCCAGGAATCAATTCTACAGTAAACTCTACATCTCGCTCTGGAGGTTCAGAAGAAACTTCATCGTGAAAAACATCCAGAGAACATCCAAAAAGTCATTCACAACTTGTACAGATGATAAATCTAATACTAGTTCCAGTGGATGCAGATAACATACTAACATGTGCTTCCGCACCTTGGAATGAGGATTGACCGTCTAAGGTGAACTGGGTAACCGCTTCAGAATTTGTCTTAGACAATTCAACTGATTCTGAAGAGAAACTGGTAGTTGATTAACACAGTCGATTACAACATGATTTGCAGTCATCCAATTCATACCCAAAATGGTGTCCACACTTCTCACAGGCAAACAAATAATCCTTCCTCGAAATTTCTGTCTCATATAACACGTAGGCAATTCCGACACAAAGATTGGGTCTGGACACGACCCATAGCCGCAGTTAAGATAGTTATCGGTTCGGATAGCGATGATAAGGCTAATCCCAACTGATTCACACGCGATCGGGATATACAGCAATAGGTTGCACCCGAATCATATAATATACTGACAGAGTTATTGAAAACTGATCCCATACCCCTCAGTAGATTGTCTGCAGTCGTAACTGTCTAAACATCCCGAGTGTTGACTCGTCCTCGTCTTGGAGCTGCTTGTAACCCCTTGGAGCTCGTCCTTACAGGGCACTCTATACCATAGTGACCCTCTACATTTCTATAATAACACCGATTAGATCTTCGCTTGCAATCACCGCTGTGAGGCTTTCCACAGTTAGAACATCTTCTGACCTTCGAAGAATCAAAAAATTGCATCTGCTTTTCCTTTGATGAAATTATCTTAGGACTTTGCATTCGGAATTGATATTTCAACTACCTTCTTTCCTTCCCCATATTTCCTATGAGATCACCCTCGGCGACATTAGATGATTGCACCAAGGCAACATAATTGGTAGCAGTATAAGAACTGAGACCATAAATCATAAAAGCACTTATGCCCGTCTTATTCTTCTGCATTCTCCGTTCGTCATCCGAAGCTTACTTTACCACTTGGTAAAACTGAGACAACTTCTCAAACTTAGCGGTGTACTCTTCCACCGTCATGTCACCTTTCCTGAGGATGCACCGGTTGAAGATTCCGATTGTGGTCGAGGATTGCATCTTGATCATCCAGTCATAATTCCGCTTATGATGCACTAAGTATTAAGTTGATCAGGCTCAATGTCTCTTAGCATCACAAGTGTAATTACAAAAAGGACTAGCAAGGAATCGACTCAACCCTAAACTAAGTCCGACTAGGTCGAACTGCTCTGATACCAACTTTAACACCCCGATATTTTTATCGAGTAAAAATACCCAAGTGTACCATCATAAAATAATCAGAGATATAAAATTCCTGCATAGATACTGAACACTACAATATAGTTCTCGCTGAATAACAACAAAACAGTCTTAAATACAAATAAGACCGAACAGGTTCTCTGACCATAATCTTCAGCAAACTATAGTGCTCAATATCGTACAAGAAAGCGGAATAAAGTCATAACATTAATACATAGAGTTGTAGTACACAGACAACAAAAGGAAATATAAACTTTAGCATAACGCTAAGTCTTCAGCCACCATCCGAGTACCACCTACTCGTGCCTCTTGGATTTCCGCTGTCCCTGTTTCTCTGTAAAACAACAACATATAAACAATGAGATACAATCTCAGTGAGTTCTACCGTGACCCCTACTAACGCTCTCGGTCCAATTATGAAATCGTTTTTACTGTATACGGCATCGACTGCGCGAACGCTCCAAACCCGATGAACCGCATTATTTAATCTTTGACAGGTCATCGACTGCGCGAACGCTACATACCCGATGAACCTGTTACAATCAAGTACGATACCGACTGCGCGAACGCTACATACCCGGTATACGCACAACAAACAATTCAACACACCACCGACTGCGCGAACGCTACATACCCGGTGAACCACCTTACCAATAGTACTTTCCCTATTGTAAGAGGCCTAGGGTAAGGGTGCATGACTACCCCGCCTAGTATGTCTACATGGGTCGTCACCCAAACTCGATATAATATATATATCTACAGTACTATGAACCCACGGTCCATCAAATCAGACAATCAGTCAAACACTTTAATCCATATTTTATAAATTCCAAGTTCACACTCGCACTCTAGTTGACCACTTTTCGACACAATTTTAAATATCAAAAACAGTTCATTTTGCCTTAAAAATAGAATATTCAGTTAGGCCTCTGAATAAGCTTTCCAACGCATCTTAGAACACCTCAATCGGGTTCCCGGATCAAAAGTTATCGCGAAACGAAAAACAGTGTTTGGTTGCTGAAATTCTGTCAAACTGCGCTGAAGTCGCGCTGGAGCGCAAGTTAGGTGCGAACAGGCAGAAAGTTCTGTCAAACTGCGCTGAAGTCGCGCTGGAGCGCAAGTTAGGCGCGAACAGGCAGAAGGGGGGGTCTGTTAAGGGCAGATTTTGGCGGTTTCGCCCGAAAATCGCGATTCCGCTTAATTCCGATTCTCGTTCCGATTGTAAACAGTTTTGACAACTATAAAAACAGTTCCAATCAAAGTCACACAATCATTCAAGTCAATCAAAAACTCATTCAAAACGGATTTTATCAAAACGCGACATATTTTCCAATTAACGGTTTTTAAGTCAAAACCTTTCGAAATCAAATCACCAAAAATTCCATTTCAACGCGACACAACTCGAGACTCGCTCCGATCGATTCCTAATCCGAAACAGACAATATCCAGAAATATTCCAGTCCAGCGAAAGCGGTAAAACAGTTAATTAATTAATTCGAAACATAAAATCCTAAACGTGAGTAGAACTCACCTTTGACGCGTGATCCACGATCGAGCCGAAATCACCGAGTAACCACACGAACATTCCCCGCTCCGGCGACACCCAATCCGCTTCCAAAGCTTCCCACTCGATCACGAAACCGCTTTTGACCGAAATACCGATTTCCCCGAAATTCTCCACGGACACTATTCATCATCTTCCTCCCCTAACCTCCATGACACTATTCACCAAAACCCCAAATCACCCAACTCGCTTCCAATCTTTCAATCGAACCTCAATCAACGATCCATCATCCTTGGGTTCGCTCCTAACCGAACCTAAACCTTCAAAACCAACCCAAAATCGGATTTCCCACAAAAGCTCCAAAAAAAACGAAAATGGCCAAGTGAGAGAGAGTGAGCTGATCGTCACGAAATTGGTGCCAAAACGAAGAGGAAGTAGCGCTGAACATTTTTCGTGTTGGACGGAAGTCGTTTCGGTGAATTCTGCTTCCTCCCTCTTCTCTTCTCCCTCACGCCATCTCTCTCTTTTCTTCTCCTTTCCTTCTCTGTTTCTCTTCTCTCGCTGTTTCCTTTTCTTTTTTTTTTCAATTCATCCCTTTCCTTTCTTTTAATAACACACACACACACTTATATTTATTTAATTAATTAATTAATTCTTTCTCTCTTCACTCACACACACACACACGTATACATATAGATATTTATTTAATATATTTGTTGTAACGCGGTCAAATTACCATATTGATCGAAATCTCCTATTTCGATTCCAAAACTTCCTTGGTCCGTATTATCCGGTTAACGATCCGATGACCACCAATAAATAATTTTAGCACTCAATAAATTTACCAGTCGAGTACTAAATTAATTTAATTGGGTTAATATCCAAATAATTCTATTAATTATTTTGCGGATATTACACCTTCTACTAACACCGGGGCAAAAGTGTTTGCATAACCGTGAGTTAGATTTTGCTTGCTACCCCTGGAAGTCTCCCCTATGGTAAAACTTGTTTCCAATACCCAGCTAATTCCCAACAAGTCAGGCACTATGTAAGACCCGTCATGAGTCAAAACTTTCTTTTCCACACCTGAGCTGTTTGAAGCAAAATCTTTGCAGGTCCTTTCATGAGTCAAACTTTGTTTGGTACACCCGTGTGGCCTTCTCTGGGGGCAATACCTTCTACTAACACCGGGGCAAAAGTGTTTTCATAACCGTGAGTTAGATTTTGCTTGCTACCCCTGGAAGTCTCCCCTATGGTAAAACTTGTTTCCAATACCCAGCTAATTCCCAACAAGTCAGGCACCTCAAGTAAATGGAATCCCCAATAAACTCGAGGTTGCCATAATACCTTTTTTCCCTACCATCCTGTGTCGCCTTTGTCTTCCCTATGTTTTCCCTCCAAAATACCCCCCACTTTCAAGCCAAAAATCCAAACCCAAAAAGTTCCAGCTCTTAAATACCTGTGAATCCATGCATGCTCATTAAGTAATGCTCCAAAAATAGTCAACTTGGAATCAGTAATGTGATTTAGAGAGCTAATGACAATCAAAAAAAGAAGAGGGAGAAGGTCAAATTTGAGGGTGATTTGCTTGAAAGGAGAGAAGTGGTCATAAAAAGAGAAAAAAGGGCCTAAGCAAGTTAGCTGTGTTGAGGATAAACTTCCATATGAGGACAAGCTTGATTGGCTTCAAATAAAGCCTGCACAAAAAGAAAAAATTCTCAGTGAATCCAGCTTTCAAGACAAGTGCATCTTAATTTCAACTCAAGATCATGCATAATTCATGCATTTCATGTCATAGTTTGCATACATTTCATGTCCATCCATGCATTCCACTTCATGAATAGAATCATACATTTCTGTTCAGTACTTTGTAAATAAAGTAATAAAAAAAGAGTCCTCCAAAGCAAGACGTGCATTGACACTGCTTTACCTTTCATGCTAACGGTTCAGCCCTGGCATTTGTCTTTTTAAATTTCTTGCTAACGATTCAGCCCTGGCATTGTCGTTTAAATTTCGTGCTAACGGTTCAGCCCTGGCACTGCTTTACCTTTCATGCTAACGATTCAGCCCTGGCATTTGTCTTTTTAAATTTCTTGCTAACGGTTCAGCCCTGGCATTGTCGTTTAAATTTCGTGCTAACGGTTCAGCCCTGGCACTGCTTTACCTTTTATGCTAACGGTTCAGCCCTGGCATTTGTCTTTTTAAATTTCTTGCTAACGGTTCAGCCCTGGCATTGTCTTTTAAATTTCGTGCTAACGGTTTAGCCCTGGCACAGCTTTACCTTTCATGCTAACGGTTTTGCCCTGGCATTGTCTTTAATTTTCCTGCTATGGGTCTCGCCCTGGCATTGTCTTTAATTTTGTGCTATCGGTCTCGCCCTGGCATTGTCTTTAATTTTCATGCTAACGGTTCAGCCCTGGCATTTGTCTTTTAAATTTTCTTGCTAACGGTTCAGCCCTGGCATTTGCTTTTAATTTTCTGCTATCGGTTCAGCCCTGGCATTCGTCTTTTAAATTTCATGCTCACGTGTTAAAATTTTATTTACAAGATGTCTAGTTACATTTAGTTCCCTCGACAATCGCATATTTCACCGGTTAAAATTGAGGTTCGTATCTGTACTTATCTCTTACTTTGATAATACGACAAAACATGGAGAACATGGTTTTGTGTGTTATATCGTAAAAGAGTAAGCACAGAGGGGCAACTGTGAACACTCAATTTTTACCGGTATTTTTCAGTTTTTCGAAAAAATTACAAAAAGTAGTCGCTTTTTGGGTATTTTCGGGTTTTAGTTTTTAGCTACTATGCGAAAGAAATTTCTCTCTCCTCGGACCTCGTTTTGACGATCCGAACGGTGAAAATGGAGACATATGTCCCACGAACCTGCTGTCAAAAAACGAAGACGATCCAACGGTTAACGAATCCGGAATCGCACCTTTACGGTGAGAGGTTTGAGAAAAAATGGACCAAAAACTGCAGCTATTGCGAAGGCAATTTTTCTCTCCTCAGACCTCGTTTCGACGATCCGAACGGTGAAAGTGAAGATATATGTCTCACGAACCTACTGTCAAAAACAAAGACGATCGAACGGTTAACAAATCCGGAATCGCGCTTTTACGGTGACAGATTTGAGAAAAACGGGAATTGTGTTCTCTAAGTGGGAATTGTTTTCTCTATTTTGTTTTAGTCCCACATTGCTTGCAAGAAACAACAACCCTATAGCAATTGACTATAAAAGAGGTTCTGAGGTGAAGGTTTGGAGGAGGGAGTCATTGGCAGATTAAGTGATCTTTTGGGCTAGCCTTTGCGGTCCAGACACTAAAAATCTGTGTTTGATTATTTTGTAATTTTTTTTTGAATCGGTTTTTCGGTTCTCAAAGCAGTCCGGTTCGCAGTTGACCTGGTCTCTGCTCGGTCCGGTTCGGCGTTCATTGCGTTCATTAGCTTGAGGTTAGTTTTGTATTTATTTATTTATATCTATTTGTTTATTTATTTATTTATGTACATATTTATTGATTTATTGATTATTTATTTATTTCTTTAGTTTTTTTTTGTATATCTTTATTTTAGGCTTGATATAAACCCTAGGGTAGAAGACTATTATTTTCTGTATATGTGTTTGTTTGTTTTGCAACTAGGGGGTATATTTAACATTTTGCTCCTACACACACTCCACTATCACACTTCTGCATACACGTGAGAATAGTCTTGTACCCGGACTGTAGAATAACCTAAGTTAGAACGAGACTGCGTAGTGATGGCCTACTGGATGTGCGTCCTGTTGGGTGGTCACGAAAGTCTCACCTAGAGTTTGGTCCCTCTTGAGAATGCTGGCACTCCTAATAGCTTGCCTATTGTTGTTGATCAGTGTTCTTAATTGGGGTCGTTGGCTCTAGGAACCTTATTTAGGACTCTATAGAGCTACCTTTGAGAGGTTCACTTGATAGAACACGCCTTAGAACTATTCCCAAAGGGACCCCTCTAGGACACAAAGGAGCTTAATACTTTTGCATTCAAGCAAACAATAATACAACTCCCTTTTTGCAAACTGCACCCCATTTTACTATTGCACCCTCTGTTTTCGTTTTTATTATTTCCTTTTACAAAAAACCTATAAAAATAAAAAGATAAATATTTCATTTTCAAAAAAATATAAATAGGGGACTAAATCGACTGTACAGTCGGGTTAGTCAGCTTTTTAGGTTACTAATGAACCGTTACGGATCATGTCCTAAAATCCCTATTTAAAACAAACAATTTCTAAATCAAAATAAACACAAACATATTTCTTTCCAAAAATCAAAAACTCCATTTTTCGAAAATAGGGGACTAAGCCGACTGTACAGACGGGTTAGTCAGCATTCTAAGATAAATGAACCGTACGGTTCAAGAGTCCTAAAATCCCTATTCAAATAAAATCAAACCAACACACATAAAATCATTTTCCAAAACTCCAAAAACTCCATTTTTATAAAATAGGGGACTAAGTCGGCTGTACAGACGGGTCAGTCAGCGTTCTAGGATGGATGAGCTGTACAGCTCAATAATCCTAAAACCCCTATATTAAAAAATACCAACCAACAAATTTTTTCAGGAAGAACTACGTGACTTTTGAGTTCCTCATTGCACCAGAGGATACGTAGGAGCAAGGCTTCCCCGTCAAGTCAAAATTAAACTTTTCTAAATTAGCCCTTATTACTCTCTACTATTTTATTTTTGGGTAAAACAAATAAATTCGTAATTTATATTTGCACAATCAGATTTAGGGTATCTGTCTTAGGACGGATGTACTAGGGGTGTAGTGGAATTAAGTTTTCGCCCTTCCCTATGCATAACCGACTCCCGAATCCAACCTAGTTTACGCAGACCATTAATTTTAAGGTAGGTTTTTCTCAATTTTCCCTATTTAATAAATTGGGTGGCGACTCCCTGAAATATCGATTTTTGGGCCGTCTAAGTCGGGATCCCGGTCACGACAATAAATATATCTCGAGTTGTTGGCTCAATATACTTTATCATGGATGGAGATTCATATACTCATGTATTCTCAACATTCTTTAGGCATACTTCTTATTGTATAGTAGTGTAGTAATGTGAGCATACACAACACATCCAAAAATTTAAGATGGGGGATATTGGATTATTGACTAAAAATCAATCATAAAAGGAAGAACTTACATATGATATCTTATTGGCTTGATGTGTATCAATGTCTTTGCATGCAATATTGAATGTCCCCATGTAGAAATTGAAGTTTTGATCTCATAAGAATTGATCATATTATTAACTTTAGACGTCTAATGAATGGTTCTTCAAGACCATTTTCTGAATAAACATAGCTATGTGATGTCCAATATCAATTCTAATATACATACAATACTTACCAAATGATTCCAAGATAATTCACATAATTACCTCTTACTCAAATTAGTTGAGCAAACCTTCTCACAAACTTCTAGTTGTGAGTTGACGACAAATATATGTAGTATATATGTGGTCGTCTAATTGTTGCATCAATTAAAATCATAAAATATCACGTGAATAATGTATTTGTTTACAAATATCACCTTATACCCATTTTAGAAATGTGAGAGACTTATTCTTTCAAATTCTCAACTTTTTTTGGGAACTAGTAATACACAAAAGTTAATGAATTGAAGAATCTACGGGCTCTTCAATACATGTTCACTAAAATTCTTAACTATTTTACGCATCATAATAGACCCGGGATGGCCCAACCGGTCTTGCCAACGATAAACTTATTATAATCCATAAACTTCTGGTTTAAGGTAGCATGTGTTGTACTAATATGAATTTTGTATCAACCAAAAGAAACAAAAGTTTTTTTTAATACACATTTGTATTTTCTAATGTATGTCTCATGATATACAGATGTTAGAATTTCGGCAAGTGTACCGAATCGTTGCAAGTTATAATAAAATAGTAAGGACCACTAGTCGTATCCACAGGGATTGAGAGTTATTATCCACTAAGCAAGTGTGGTAATTCTTAGGCGTAAAGTGATTTAATAAGTTTGTAATTTATAGTAACCGAAAACAGAATATTGGTAAATAAAATCTAAGAGTAAAAGCGATTAGGAATCGAATCCTCTCCCCCACGCTATCATGCAATACACCTTAGATCAATTTCAATGTAATTACCCAATTTAACAGATTCAATTCAGTTATAAGATTAAGGGCAATCCCTTGCCTCAAAACCCCTTTTCTCTAATGGGAACCCTAATTCCTTAAGTGAATCACCAATAGACAAAGCATTAACCACGAGAATTAACGAATTCACAAACACAATCTCATATTCCTATGATCATCACCTTTGTGACCTAATACCCCAATATCCGGTAAACATACCCATCTCCCAATGGTGAACATAAACCCTAATTCAGTACAACAACAGATATTATTGTAAAGCAGTACGAACGGAGGTAAAGGCAATTGTTAAACTGAATATTAATCGAATTGAACATATCAAAAGGTTCACATGATAGTTTTGGAGAGATTCATCTCTCCCTAACCCTAGGAAACTAGCTACTCATACTCAAAGTAATGAAAGATAAGATTAAAGAGAAGTTACACAAGGAGGAGTACATTGGATCCTTCAACTCCTTGTTCCCAAGTGTAGAGAAGCCCCAAATCTTGCCCTTTTTCACAGCTCCAAAACCCAATTTTGGGCTCCAAGAAGAAGTCCCCAAAAAACTCTGCAATTTCGCTTAAAACGCCAAAAATTTTCTGTCATCCGTCGCGACGCGATGCGACTCCGCCGCGACGTGATGGTGCTGAAAAATGCCTGGTCGCGACGCGAAGCCTCATGTTCGCGACGCGAAGAATGGCAGATTCTTCTCCTTCTTTTCTCTGTTGCGTCACCAGGCAAGCTTTCTGGTTCGCTAGTTGACTACACATAAAATAGAAGGTCTTCTATTGCAATAGGCACTAGGGATGACGAAAATAGCTTACAATTCAATCCTAATACATCAATCTAAATCTACGCTAATTCCCCTGACAATTGACTGAAATACAATCAAATAACAGCAATTTTGGCTTATAAACTGAACAACACTATACATATGACGATGAGTCAACAACAGACATTGAAAATTTTCTCCATTTATTTTTTGGTATGGTATATCCACTTAGATGAATATCCTTGAAACTCAAGTTGTAACACCCCATTTTCTACCCGGTATTTAAATAAAATTTATCAGAGTTCAAAAATTATTTTTCTTCAACTAATCCAAACGGGATGCTACATTTCTTCGAAACAAACATCAACCACATCATAAAATTCCTTTTATAAATCAAAGAAAATACGCAACACGTGATCAATGGAATGGGGTTCCCAGAAACATATTATTCAGTCCACATGACAGGAAATACAACGTCTCGCAGCGGAATAAAATTAAAACTCAGCACACATAACGCAGCCTCAACATAAAAATCTCAATAAAAACATTTAACAACTCGAGTAATCAAACAAAGGAAAAACTAGCGCTCATCCCCTGAGTGTTACATATCAGAGCACTAGACTGACGCAGGAATGAGGGAAGACAAGCCTTCACTCATGGTTACCTGTAGTACTAAACAACAAAAGGGGTGAGTCTAAACCGCATGATAAGGCTTATAATAAGCGGTATGCTAGAGTATAAGGACTACACCAATCACAGCAATACATTTATATTTTATACATATACAGCAACATTTCCAACTGATAAATAAACATCAACATCCGCAATATATAATTGTCACACAGTCATATTGTACACCAAACAAAGTAATTATCAATAATGAGCATGTGTGTATGCGGTGCAGAATGCATGTGGTACCATTATCACTTCTCATTAGCCAATTGGGCACGTCGCGACCGCAGCCGAAAAATACGTCAAGACCGCAGCCTAAAAATGCATCGTCAAGACCGCAGCCTAATGTATGCATGTGACTCCATGAACAATCAATAAGCATAATTTTTAACAATCCCAAGTCACACACATCATCATTATAATTACAACGTCAAGACCGCAGCCTAAAATCATCACCAACATTTTGGTCCGTAAACCCACCGTCACTTTACCACACCACTAGCAAAATACAAGTGTCCAGAAACTTTCAGCCAAATTAATTATTTTTCACATTACAGTAGCATACACAGATAGAGGACTGAACGAGCTTCGAAATGCACTTTGAAGCACTTAAAACGGACACCCGAGTCAAAAGTTATGTCAAAAACAAATTTGGGACAAAACCGAGACACGTGCTGAAAATGGCTCCCAGGCGCTGGGCGCCTAGCAGGGAACAACAGCACACAAAAACTGGCGCAAGGGGATCCTGGCGCCCACAGAAAACTGGCGCAGGGCGCCTAGCGCCCAGACACAGAAACTGGCGCAGGGGGATCCTGGCGCCCACAGAAAGCTGGCGCAGGGCGCCTAGCGCCCAGACACAGAAACTGGCGCAGGGCGCCTGGAGCCTAGACACAGAATTGGCAACACAGCGCACATTAGCAACACCCACCGAGACAACTCCAAAATGACACATGCAAAAATAAAACCACTCGAGCCAAAATGTTTAAAATTGAATTTGGGCAGGCAAATACAAAAGATGGCACGGTAAAATATGCCCAGAATTTGAAGTTCACCCAAAACAGCACCTAAACACAAACCGGCAGGCAACAAGGCTCCCGGGGGAGGGGATCCCAGTAACTTTTTAGTACACACAGTTTAACAACCCAAATTCGACCCCAATGATATCCAAATAACATGACTACTCAGAAACACAACTCGGGAACACAACACGGGCAGCCAAAATTAGGCGCCCTTGGCGCCCAGGCACAGGGATCCTGCGCCCAAGGCGCCACTGCACCAAGGCAGCAACACCGAAACACAGCAGATAGGCAATAGGCGCCCATGGCGCCCAGACAGCAGCAACAAAACATGGAATTGACAACAACAATGGCGCCTAAGGCGCCTAGGGTCCTTCAAAACTCAAATTCTTCCAAATTTCATATGCTCAATCATTCAATAATTATTTCTAACACTTCAATTTCAATCTCATATCTTCAATTACACATTTTATCAATTATTTGGCATACACTATGATTATCACATACGTCTCATAATTCATGCAATTTTCAACAAAACACATAGGGACAATCAATCTTCACGTAATTCAATCATGTATCAATTCAACAATAGAATTATGGAACAAATAGTATAAACCCTAAACCCTCACATATAACCCATTCTAAGTCCTATTATAAGGTAAGACCCACCCTTACCTTGATTACACCGAAGACGAAGTCCTTCCTACGGAGTCACCAACAAAACCACAGCAACACGGAGTTCTCCTTCTCCCTTTCTCCCTAGCGATCGCGCCCTTCTTTCTCTTCTCACTCCTTCGCGATCTCTCTTCTCTCTCTTGCGATCTCCTTCTTCTCATTTTCTTTCTCTCTTCGCGACTCACTCTTCTCTCCTCTCTTCTCACGATTTCTTTCTTTCTTTTTTCCAAGAATGAGGCGCAAAACCCCTAACCCCAGCGCCTTAGGAGCCTAAGTCTCGGGCTTGGGCTTCTTGGGCCAACCTTACCACCCCGAAATTACCAATATCGCTCCCTTCAATTTAAATAAAATAATATGTTAATAATTAATATAAAAATAATATTGCAACACTTAAATAATTCAATTAAATAATTAATTAAATTATTTTGGGTGTTACAACTCTCCCCCAGTTAGAATATTTTCGTCCTCGAAAATTTACCTACCCACACGAACCCTCCTCCACTAACACCCAAAGCCATCTAGACATCTATCACTATCTACCATGCTGATCACTACTGCTTTAGTTACCCGCGATAAGTGATTGGGCGGCCGTCCCTCCTACTTGTTCAGCCAGGTAACTCAAGCACTAACAATCAGACCCATCCTCCAGAGGTTCTATAAGGATCCTTGATAGGGGTTTGAGCGTGATCCTACCGGTACCACACGATCACCCCCAAACTCTATTAAAGTTCCTTCTTAATATAGTATGCCAGGACTCCGCTGCGCTACTCTGATAAACTGACTTGTAGATATTATTCGTGTTCTACCTCACTCATCTGTCTCTACGGTGCCTCATAGGTTTCATCACAACATCACAACAAGGTTTACAGAGTGCATAACAGTTGCAAGACAAGCCACATAATCAACAACACGACAATAACGACGACAACATCAACAAACAACAACAATAACAGCAACAACTAAAATTGCCACTCAGGCGACATCAACGACTAAATTCGCCACTCAGGCGACATCAACAACGACAAAACCACAACATTGGCCATAGGCCCACAACACAAAATCCGTCACAACAATTTGGGCCATATCGGCGTTACCCACAACAAAACAATTGGGCCATTCAGCGGTACCCAAGGAAAAAAATGTGGGCCATTCGGCGTTACCCACGACAAAACAGTGTGGACCATTCGGCGATATCCACGACACAGCAATGTGGGCCAGTCGGCAATACCCACGACACAACAACGTACTCAACATAGACAATAACGACATAGGCGACAACAACATAAGCAACCACACGGCAACAACATAGCAACGACATAAGCAACAACATGGCAACAACATAGTAACAACACTAGGGAACAACACTAGGCGCTAAGGGCAACCCACAAAAATAGGAACAACTCGCAAAGGTAGGGATAGTGCCCAAATATAGGAGCAATAACAGTATTTTTCGAAAACAGTACAGCAACTTTCGGGAACAGTTTTCAGAAACAGCAACAATTTTTGAAAACAGTTTTCAGAACAGCAACAATTTTCTTGTAGAAACAGCAGCAATGATTTACAGCAAACAGCAACAATGACTCACAGCAAACAGCAATACTAATTCACAGCCAACAGTAACAGTAATTTACAAATACAGCAACATTAATCTTTCAAAAACAGCAACATTAATTTTTGGAAAACAGCAACAATGTTTTTCAGCATGGCACATGTGATTTTTAATTCGATTTCTAGGATCATGGCAATCATCAAGCAACTTTAGGGCATGGGAAAATATCAACACATAATAAAATCGTTCAATCAAGGCATTAAGACATAACCACCATATAAAAATCATGACGCATACCCATGGTAATTATCAAAACCCTTACGAAAGCAGAAAATAGTCTCATTGTCACGTACCAATCATTATCTGTATTAACGTGATAAAAAAGAAAATTGGGGCCATTTCACAGGTGCAACACATGCCATTTGCTATACAATATCAACATGCAGTCAAGAACATGCTACAACAAAACTTTACACAAGGTTAGCATTCATTTATTAAAATAAATTTAATACCAATTTTAGTATCATAAAATTGTGTAATAGATGTCCACAAGCAACCTCAGAAATCAATTTATTTCTTTTTAAATTACCAACCCACATAACGTAAACCACGAAGTAACAACCAAAAAAAAACTGTCATAAAACTCAAGTGTACAAGATCAGGTTTCACGTAGCATGGAAATTATGGAACAATTCACAGTTAACCTTACAACAATACACAATGCTAAATAGTTGAGTTAAACCAATTAAATCAATTTTTGTGTATATAAAATACATATATGAGTAATCCAAAATAAAAATAATTTAACCAATTCAATAGAAGTGCACGACCAATCTTAGCACACCTTATCATTCTAAGATTTCCAAACCACGTAATACAATTAAAAAAAAGAACAAAAAAAAAATAGTAACAAGGATTAAATCATAAAATGGGTAACACCAAGGTATAATAAACCTTGAAAACAACTACATCTAATTTCTGTCATAAGAATTTAGGAAATTAGTAATCGAAGGATTTAAGAATTAATAGGTCTTACCATAGGCAGTAATCGAAAACGGTACGACACATAAGTGATGAAGTGGCAACTTAAAACATTTAATCAAGAAAATCCCATGAAACACTCAACTGATTAACACACGATAAAAACACGTTATAACAACGACATTATGCATGTGAACATCTTGCGATATGAACTAACTTAATAGAGGTGCACAATTAGACTAAATACTCAAGTCATTCTTAGTCACTAAATCGCACAACAAAAATAATTTCTTAACAACAGCAAGGTCAAATCCTAGAAGGACAGACTAATGAAGTCGGGATTCAGAGAACAACAAATACAAAGCAAAAGCAGAATCACCGAGTCCACACAGAGAAAACATAATACAGCAAACAATACCAGTAGGGGCATCTCCCCCACTAGTTCTCTTACCATCAGCAGCTTTCTGTTTACTTGTACTTGCAGGAGCATCACTACAACACAAACAATGGTTAGGACTAAAAGACAACAGTTGGTCGTTAACCGACACAACGACTCGACGACTTGGCCGGACGGACCAACCATTGCTCTGATACCACTAATGTAACACCCCATTTTCTACCCGGTATTTAAATAAAATTTATCAGAGTTCAAAAATTATTTTTCTTCAACTAATCCAAACGGGATGCTACATTTCTTCGAAACAAACATCAACCACATCATAAAATTCCTTTTATAAATCAAAGAAAATACGCAACACGTGATCAATGGAATGGGGTTCCCAGAAACATATTATTCAGTCCACATGACAGGAAATACAACGTCTCGCGGCGGAATAAAATTAAAACTCAGCACACATAACGCAGCCTCAACATAAACATCTCAATAAAAACATTTAACAACTCGAATAATCAAACAAAGGAAAAACTAGCGCCCATCCCCTGAGTGTTATGTATCAGAGCACTAGACTGACGCAGGAATGAGGGAAGACAAGTCTTCACTCATGGTTACCTGTAGTAATAAACAACAAAAGGGGTGAGTCTAAACCGCATGATAAGGCTTATAATAAGCGGTATGCTAGAGTATAAGGACTACACCAATCACAGCAATACATTTATATTTTATACATATACAGCAACATTTCCAACTGATAAATAAACATCAACATCCGCAATATATAATTGTCACACAGTCATATTGTACACCAAACAAAGTAATTATCAATAATGAGCATGTGTGTATGCGGTGCAGAATGCATGTGGTACCATTATCACTTCTCATTAGACAATTGGGCACGTCGCGACCGCAGCCGAAAAATACGTCAAGACCGCAGCCTAAAAATGCATCGTCAAGACCGCAGCCTAATGTATGCATGTGACTCCATGAACAATCAATAAGCATAATTTTTAACACTCCCAAGTCACACACATCATCATTATAATTACAACGTCAAGACCGCAGCCTAAAATCATCACCAACATTTTTGGTCCGTAGACCCACCGTCACTTTACCACACCACTAGCAAAATACAAGTGTCCCGAAACTTTCAGCCAAATTAATTATTTTTCACATTACAGTAGCATACACAGATAGAGGACTGAACGAGCTTCGAAATGCACTTTGAAGCACTTAAAACGGACACCCGAGTCAAAAGATATGTCAAAAACAAATTTGGGACAAAACCGAGACACGTGCTGAAAATGGCTCCCAGGCGCTGGGCGCCTAGCAGGGAACAACAGCACACAAAAACTGGCGCAGGGGGATCCTGGCGCCCACAGAAAACTGGCGCAGGGCGCCTAGCGCCCAGACACAGAAACCGGCGCAGGGCGCCTAGCGCCCAGACACAGAAACTGGCGCAGGGGGATCCTGGCGCCCACAGAAAGCTGGCGCAGGGCGCCTAGCGCCCAGACACAGAAACTGGCGCAGGGCGCCTGGAGCCTAGACACAGAATTGGCAACACAGCGCACATAAGCAACACCCACCGAGACAACTCCAAAATGACACATGCAAAAATAAAACCACTCGAGCCAAAATGTTTAAAATTGAATTTGGGAAGGCAAATACAAAAGATGGCACGGTAAAATATGCCCAGAATTCGAAGTTCACCCAAAACACCTTATATACGCACACGAGCAACACCCACCGAGACAACTCCAGAAAGACACGTGCAAAAATAAAACCACTCGAGCCAAAACGTTTGAAATTGAATTTGGGCAGGCAAATACAAAAGATGGCACGGTAAAATATACCCAGAATTTGAAGTTCACCCAAAACAACACCTAAACACAAACCGGCAGGAAACAAGGCTCCCGAGGGAGGGGATCCCAGTAACTTTTCAGTACACACAGTTTAACAACCCAGATTCGACCCAAATGATATCCAAATAACATGACTACTCAGAAACACAACTCGGGAACACAACACGGGCAGCCAAAATTAGGCGCCCTTGGCGCCCAGGCACAGGGATCCTGCGCCCAAGGCGCCACTGCACCAAGGCAGCAACACCGAAACACAGCAGATAGGCAACAGGCGCCCTTGGCGCCCAGGCACAGGGATCCTGCGCCCAAGGCGCCACTGCACCAAGGCAGCAACACCGAAACACAGCAGATAGGCAACAGGCGCCCAAATTCTTCCAAATTTCATATGCTCAATCATTCAATTACACATGGCGCTCAAATTCTTCCAAATTTCATATGCTCAATCATTCAATAATTATTTCTAACACTTCAATTTCAATCTCATATCTTCAATTACACATTTTATCAATTATTTGGCATACACTATGATTATCACATACGTCTCATAATTCATGCAATTTTCAACAAAACACATAGGGACAATCAATCTTCACGTAATTCAATCATGTATCAATTCAACAATAGAATTATGGAACAAATAGTATAAACCCTAAACCCTCACATATAACCCATTCTAAGTCCTATTATAAGGTAAGACCCACCCTTACCTTGATTACACCGAAGACGAAGTCCTTCCTACGGAGTCACCAACAAAACCACAGCAACACGGAGTTCTCCTTCTCCCTTTCTCCCTAGCGATCGCGCCCTTCTTTCTCTTTTCACTCCTTCGCGATCTCTCTTCTCTCTCTTGCGATCTCCTTCTTCTCTTTTTCTTTCTCTCTTCGCGACTCACTCTTCTCTCCCCTCTTCTCACGATTTCTTTCTTTCTTTTTTTCAAGAATGAGGTGCAAAACCCCTAACCCCAGCGCCTTAGGAGCCTAAGTCTCGGGCTTGGGCTTCTTGGGCCAACCTTACCACCCCGAAATTACCAATATCGCTCCCTTCAATTTAAATAAAATAATATGTTAATAATTAATATAAAAATAATATTGCAACACTTAAATATTTCAATTAAATAATTAATTTAATTATTTTGGGTGTTACACAATTACTTTCTATGAAACTGGAGAGAATATGACATCAATGTGTAAAAGCTTTGTTCTTCAAACTAGGTAACAATACAATTAGCTCTTCTGGAGTCTTCAATTACATTTGCAAACTTTTGGTTGCAAGTTGATAATAAGAACACACACTACCATATGACTTTCTCATAGTTTAAATGCATTAAGAACACATGACACACAAAAACTTATTATATTGAAGAATCTTCTAGTCCTTCAAAAATATTAATGTGTCGTCATATTTATATTAGAAAAATATATATAATTGAACACATACTAAATAGTAAAATCATGTAGACCATTAAACTTCAGGGTTAAAACAACATTTTACTTTTAAAAGTGCATAATTTTAATTGCACTCATATGCTTTACAATATTAAGTTATGTAACATCCTCAAAATAATTAATCGAATTATTTGGAGGAAGACCCAAATGAATTATTTTAGTACTTGATTTGTGTACTTATCGAGCGCTAAAGTTAATTATTTGGTTGTCTCAGGAACGTTAAACCGATAAAGCGAAATAAGGGTGATTTGGGGAATAAATAAGAGATTAAGGGCAATATGGTCATTTGACCATATTACCACTTAATTGAAAAGAAAGAAAGAAAAGAATAAAAGAAAGAAAAAGAAGAAAGAAAGGAAACGAAGAAGAGAAAGAAAGCAGCGGAGAGAAGAAAGAAGAAGGAAGAAAGAAGAGAAAGAGGAGAAGAAGGGTTTTCATCACCACCCAAACTCCAAGTTATTCACCATCATCATCATCTTCCTACTAGCTTCCTTTCCTCATAGTTTTGGTGAGCTTATTTTCCTCTTTTCCCCTCTATTTGATTTTAGAATTTGAGATGATTTGCGGGATTGATGATGATTTTGGTTGGTTGTTCATGATTTGAAGCAAGCCTAAGGTGGACTAAACGCGGATTGAACTTCGATTCGAAGTTGGAAGCGGATTGGAGAATATAGGGTTCCGTTGGGGATTTTGAAGTCTCGGTGATTTCGGCTCGGTATCGACTCTCGCTTCAAGGGTGAGTTTTACTCACGTTTAGGATTGTTCCGTTTTGAAATGAACTTTTCGTGATTTGGTTTCGAAAGATTTTGAGTCGAAAACCGTTATTTCGAAATATATCGTATTTTGATAAAATTCGTTTTGATTGAGTTTTTGATTGATTTGAGTGATTGCGTGACATAGATTGAATCTGTTTTTATGGTTGTTTGAACTGTTTTTAATCGGAACAAGAATCTGAATTGATCGGAAAGCGAATTTTCATGAAAAGGCTATTTTTGCAATGCTGTCAAATGCGCACGACCAGTGCGTCCCAGGGGCACGATTCGTGCGCCTGGTTCGGTTTCTGTTTTTCGAAATGCTCAACAGAGCGCACGATCCGTGCGTATGGGGGGCACGGACCGTGCGTATGGTTCTGTCAAAATTTTACAAAGTGCCCGAAATGATTCCGTTTCGATTCCAATCCTCTTTTAATCCTTTCCTAACCCTTTTCCAATGATATTAGGCTTATAATGCCATGATTTTGAAGATGTTTTCAAAGGTTTTTATAATGGTTTGCAAAGTTATGTTTTATTCGAAAAATCGTAAAATAGTATACGGGAGCGAACACATAATATGCGTGTCAGTAGAACTAAACGTCCAATTAACGGTCTAATGTAAACGAACTAAATGTTCAAGTGAAAGTATATATATATATATATATATATATATATTATATCGAGTGTGGGTGACGACCCACAAGGTTAACATACTAGGCGGGGAAGTCATGATCCCTTACCCTAGGCCCGTAAACCATTAGGGAAAGTACTATTAGTAAGGGGGTTCACCGGGTTTCAGCGTTCGCGCAGGCGGTGTTATGTTAAAAAGTTGTTGTGCGATATACCGGGGTTAGCGTTCGCGCAGTCGGTGTCATACTGAGTCATAACATGTACACCGGGGTTTAGCGTTCGCGCAGGCGGTGTCATGTTAAAAGTTTGTTGTACAATACATCGGGGTTAGCGTTCGCGCAGTCGGTGTGGTATTGGATTATAACACGTTCACCGGGGTTTAGCTTTCGCGCAGGCGGTGTCCTGTTGCTTGTTAATGCACGTGGTTGTGAATTGAACCACGAATGAAAGAAAGTCCTATAATACGGTTTACCGGGTTTTAGCGTTCGCGCTGGCGGTGCCGGGTTAGATTAAAAGGACTCATAATTGGACCGAGAGTGTTAGTAGGGGTCTCGGTAGAAATCACTGAGATTGTATCTCATTGTTTATATGTTGTTGTTTTACAGAGAAACAGGGACAACAGAAATCTACGAGGCACGAGTAGGTTGAGCTCGGGTGACTGCTGATGACTTAGCTTTTATGCTGAAGTTTATATTTCCTTTTGTTGTCTATATACTACAACTCTATGTCTTAGTGTTATGACTTTATTCCGCTTTCTTGTATGATATTGAGCTTTATAGTTTGCTGAGGGTTATGGTCAGGGAACCTTCTTGGTCTTATTTGTATTTAAGACTGTTTTGTTGTTATTCAGCAAGAACTATATTGCAGTGTTCCGTATCTATGCAGGAATTTTATATCTCTGATGTTTTAGGGATGGTGCACTTGGGTTTTTTTACTCGATAAAAAATTACCGGGGTGTTACAGTTTCTATGAGACTGAAGAGAATATGACATCAATGTGTAAAAGCTTTGTTCTTCAAACTAGGTAACAATACAATTAGCTCTTCTGGAGTCTTCAATTACATTTGCAAACTTTTGGTTGCAAGTTGATAATAAGAACACACACTACCATATGACTTTCTCATAGTTTAAATGCATTAAGAACACACGACACACAATAACTTATTATATTGAAGACTCTTCTAATCCTTCAAAAATATTAATGTGTCGTCATCTTTATATTAGAAAAATATATATAACTGAACACATACTAAATAGTAAAATCATGTAGACCATTAAACTTCGGGGTTAAAACAACATTTTACTTTTAAAAGTGCATAATTTTAATTGCACTCATATGCTTTACAATATTAAGTTATGTAACATCCTCAAAATAATTAATCGAATTATTTGGAGGAAGACCCAAATGAATTATTTTAGTACTTGATTTGTGTACTTATCGAGCGCTAAAGTTAATTATTTGGTTGTCTCAGGAACGTTAAACCGATAAAGCGAAATAAGGGTGATTTGGGGAATAAATAAGAGATTAAGGGCAATATGGTCATTTGACTGTATTTTAGTACTTTACAATATTAAGTTAACATGAAATCAAAACAAGATAAAAAAATAAGAACATAAAAAGATCTAATTCTTTAAGAAATATCTGACTGTATCACATGTTCTTTTTATTGTTTCCACTCATGAAATCGAGTACTAGATTCCAAGGGTAAGTAGAAAGATAAGTTACACTTAGAAAAATTAAACTTGGCCATAATGTATATGACTTACTACATCATTATTTTCATAAAAATAAAACCGCTACACCATTATGAGAAATAGTAAAGAATATAAACATAAATCATATATGTTTATATGGAAATCCAAGCATGAGAAAAAAAATAAGTAACATATTTCCTTAATGCCAAAATACTAAACTACTATTAGCAATACCAAAGGTCATAACCACAAATTATACTAATGACCTTTAAATAGGATAATGATAACCTTTACTACATCAAAAAACATAGCCACAACTTTTATTGTCCCCAAAATTTTAATGAAAATCATTCACTTCTAGGAATGAAGTTCACTTTACCATATATGTCTTTTCTTTTAATTTCCTTCAAAACATACTAAAATAGAATATAATGCAAAGAAAATCATAAAGGATTATCAAAGGGGAAAACCAGACTTTTATGTAATGTTCTTCGTAACATCCTCAAAATAATTAATCGAATTATTTGGATGTTAACCCAAACGAATTATTTTTAGTACTTGATTAGTGTATTTATCGAGTGCTAAAGTTAATTATTTGGTTGTCTCAGGAACGTTAACCCGATAAAACAGAATAAGGGTGATTTGGGGAAGAAATAGGAGATTAAGGGTAATATGGTCATTTGACCATATTACCACTTAATTGGAATAAAAGAAAGAATTAAGAGAGAAAGAAAGGAATCGAAGACGAGAAGGAAGAAGAGAAGAAGAGAAAAGAAGAGAAGAAGAGGAAAGAAGAGAAGAGGAGAAGAAGACGAAGAAGGATCATCACACCCATCAACCCTATGTTCTTGATCATCACCATCATCTTCCTTCCATCCTTGTTCCCTTGAGCTAGGTAGGTTACTATTCATTTTCCCCTCCCTATTGACTTTCGATTTTGAGAGTTGGAGTGGGATGATTTCGATTTTTGATGTTGATTTTGATGATTGAAAGGTGATTAGAAGCAAGCCAACGAAGATTGAAAGCGGATTGAAGCTCGATTCGAAGTTGGAAGCGGATTGGTGATTATAGGGTTTCGTTTGGGGATTTGCGAGATTTCGGTTCAACCGTCGCTCTCGCGTCAAGGGTGAGTTTTACTCACGTTTAGGTTTTGATTGAGGATTTCGAATTGTCGACGTTGAGTTTTGAAAACCGTTATTTGAAAATTAACGTATTTTGACATAAACGATAAATTGTTTATGGTTGTGTTTGTGATTGACAAATGATGATATGATGATGATCATTGTTGTTTGTATATGTTTTTGGACTGTTTTTGTGTTGGGACCGGTCTAGAATAGGTATCGGAATTGATCGGAACGATGAAAAAACACGAAACGGGGTAAAAATAGAGTGCTGTCAAATGAGCACGACCAGTGCGTCACAGGGAGCACGGACCGTGCGCAGTGTTCTGTCCAAATTTTCCAAACTTGCCCGAAATTGTCCCGATCGATTCCAATCCTCTTCTAATCCTTTCCTAACCCTTTTCCAATGATATTAGGCTTATAATGTCATGATTTTGAATATGTTTTCAAAGGTTTTTACAATGGTTTGCGAAGCTATGTTTAATTTGAAAAACCGTAAAATAGTACACGGGAGTGAACACATAATATGCTTGTTATGTAGAACTAAATGTTCAGTAACGGTTTAATGACACTGAACTAAATGTTCGCGTTATAGTTATGATATATAAATTATATCGAGTTAGGAGACGGCCCAATTCGGGTGGATATATATATTATATCGAGTTTGGGTGACGACCCATGGGACTAACATACTAGGCGGGGTAGTCATGCACCCTTACCCTAGGCCCTGTGCCATTAGGAAAAGTACTATTGGTAGGAGGGTTCGCCGGGTTTGTTGCGTTCGCGCAGTCAGTGTTATGTTAAATTGTTTGTTGTGCGATTCACCGGGTTTGTAGCGTTCGCGCAGTCGGTGCCGTGTTAAGTTGGTTTGCCGGGTTTGTAGCGTTCGCACAGTCGGTAATTTGTTAAAATTTATATAATGCGGTTCATCGGATTTGTAGCGTTCGCGCAGTCGGTGTCGTGTTAAGTTAAAACCAGGATTCATAATTGGACCGAGAGTGTTAGTAGGGGTCTCGGTAGAACTCACTGAGATTGTATCTCATTGTTTATATGTTGTTGTTTTACAGAGAAACAGAGACAGTGGAAATCTAAGAGGCACGAGTAGGTTGAGCTCAGGCGACTGCTGATGACTTAGCTTTTATGCTTAAGTTCACATTTTCCTTATGTTGTCTATGTACTACAACTCTATGTCTTAGTGTTATGACTTTATTCCTCTTTCTTGTATGATATTGAGCACTATAGTTTGCTGAAGGTTATGGTCAGGGAACCTTTTTGGTCTTATTTGTATTTAAGGCTGTTTTGTTGTTATTCAGCGAGAACTATATTGCAGTGTTCAGTATCTATGCAGGAAATTTATATCTCTGATGTTTTAGGGATGGTGCACTTGGGAATTTTTACTCCATAAAAATACCGGGGTGTTACAGTTGGTATCAGACCAGTTCGACCTAGTCGGACTTAGATGTTAGAGTCTTTTACTTCCTTTAGTTGTGATTATTCTTAGTATGCTATTAGACATTGAGCTTGATCAACTTAATACTTTGTGAATATTTTGCAAAATCATGGCCAGAAGAGGTAGAGGAGTCCCTCCTCCTGCTCATCCACATTTCGAATGGATGCAGAATGTGATTGGGAATCAGCAGAAGATGAAGCAGGATATGTTGCAAATGCAGCATGATCAAATGGGTCTGCAGCAGCCCAATGTTCAACTTCATTAAGAAGATCCTAACCGGACATATTTTCGATTTCAAAAGATGAAGCCCCCGGCTTACAAGGGTGGACCAGATCCAATGGTTGCTTATTATTGGATAGATGCAATGGAGAAATTTTTTCAAACATTGCAATGCGGGGAAGCATAAAAGGTAATATGTGTGGCAAATGTGCTCAATGAAGATGCCCACACCTGGTGGTGTAAAGCAAGGCAAATGATGGAACTCCAAGGTACTCCCCTCACTTGGGACAACTTCAAGGAATCATTTTTGAAGCAATATTTCCCTTCGGTGAAGAAACTAAGCAAGCAGGCAGAGTTTGTGAACCTCAAACAAGGTGATTTGTCGGTTGGGGAATATGCTGCGAAATTTGAAAGACTGTCTCAGTTCTATGAGTTGGGGAGCTATGCCCCAAATGATATATGGAAGATGAAAATGTTCAAAGAGGGTCTCCGAGCTGATGTGAGCCAAGGCCTCAGTTCTTACACTCTGGTTAATTATCCTGCCTTAGTGCAACAAGCATATGTTGCTGAGGAGGATCTGAGGAAAATGTATGCTGAAAGGAAAGATTATTGGAAGGGTAAGAAGAAGGCGGCTGAGTCTTCTACTCCAAACAGACAATTCAAGGGAAGCAATTATAAAGGGAAGCAGGTGAAATCGTTCGATTCATCAAATAACAGAAATTGTACAAAGTGTGGAAGGTATCACATTGGGGACTGTCAGCAAAGATCCAATCGATGCTATGTCTGTAATGAAGAGGGTCACTATGCAAATCAATGCCCAGCAAATAAGAGCTTTCAAGGAGCACCAGCTCCTAAGCAAGGGCGAATCAACACTCTGGATGCTCGAACCATCACACCTAATGACAACTTACTGAGGGGTACGGGATCTCTTTTCAATAACTCTGTCAGTATATTATATGATTCAGGTGCAACCCATTGCTTTATAGCACAAGCATGTGTAGATCGGTTGGGACTAGCATTATCTGCGCTATCCGAGCCGATAACTATCTTAACTGCTGCTAAGGGTCGTGTCCAGACCCAAACGTGTGAAAATTGCCTACTTGTCATAGGGGACAGGAATTTTGTAGTAAAATGTATTTGCTTGCCTATGAGAAGTATGGACATCGTTCTGGGTATGGATTGGATGGCTGCAAATCATGTCACAATCAACTGTGCCGATCAAACAATCAGCTTCGCCTCCGAGTCTGCGGAATTGACAAAAGCCAATTCTGAAACAGCTATCTCTTTCACCTCAGCAAACCAATCACTATTCCAAGGTGCGGAAGCTTACATTATTATGTTGTCTGCATCCACTGAAATGGGTTTAGATTTGTCATCTGTACAAGTGGTGAATGAATTTCTGGATGTTTTTCCGGATGAAGTTTCTTCTGTACCTCCTGACCGTGAGGTAGAGTTTTCTATAGAGTTGGTTCCCGGCACAGGATCAATATCTATTGCTCCTTATAGAATGTCTCCTTTAGAATTAAAGGAATTGAAGTCATAACTTGAAGAGTTGATCTCTAAGAAGTTTATTCGACCGAGTGCTTCTCCATGGGGTGCTCCGGTGTTGCTAGTCAAAAAGAAAGATGGAAGTATGAGATTGTGCATTGATTACCGACAACTCAACAAACTGACGATCAAGAATAAATATCCCTTGCCAAAGATAGACGATTTGCTTGACCAACTTCGAGGTGCCGTAGTATTTTCAAAAATTGATCTGAGGTCGGGCTATCATCAAATAAAGGTAAGAGCCTTAGATATTCCGAAGACAGCCTTCCGTACTAGGTATGGACATTACGAGTTCGTAGTGATGCCCTTCGGTTTGACTAATGCTCCGGCGGTATTCATGGATTACATGAACCGAGTTTTCCACACGTACCTAGATCAGTTTGTTGTAGTTTTCATTGATGATATCTTGGTGTACTCTAAGACCATTGAGGAGCATGTTCAACATCTCCGCATTGTTCTGAATGTACTCCGAGAAAAGAAATTGTATGCAAAGCCGTCGAAGTGTGACTTCTGGATGCCTGAAGTGAATTTTTTGGGACACGTGATTTCTCAATCGAGAGTCGCGGTGGATCCCAGTAAGGTGGAAGCTGTATTGAACTGGGAACGACCAACGTCAGTCACTAAAATAAGAAGTTTTCTGGGTCTAGCCGGTTACTACAGGAAGTTCATCCAGGGATTCTCACAATTGGTTCTTCCACTTACTCGGCTAACTCGTAAGTGTCAACCGTTTACGTGGGATGCTGATTGTGAAGAATGTTTTCAAGAATTGAAAGTTAGGTTGACTTCTGCTCCAATCCTGATCCTTTCGAATCCGTCTTTGGAATTCCAAATTTACAGCGATGCTTCTGGAAAGGGTTTGGGATGTGTTCTCCTGCAGAACCAACAAGTGGTAGCTTATGCGTCCAGACAGTTGAAGATTCATGAGGAGAATTATCCAACTCACGATTTGGAGTTGGCAGCTATTGTGTATGCACTGAAGATTTGGAGAGATTACCTGTATGGGTCTCGTTTCGAAGTCTTTAGTGATCATAAAATTTTGAAATATCTGTTTGATCAGAAGGAATTGAATAACAGGCAGAGGAGATGGGTGGAGTTTCTGAAGAATTATATGACTTCAAATTGAAGTATCGTCCGGGAAAGGCTAATGTTGTAGCCGATGCACTAAGTAGGAAATCCATTCACATTGCCGGGTTAATGATGCATGAAATGGAATTGTTGGAGTCTTTTAGAGACTTAAATCTGAATACAAAGCCAAGGAGGAACCGGTTAGTGTTGAGCCATATGAGGATCTCTAGTTCCTTAAGAGATTCTATTCGCATAGCACAGGAGGTTGATGTGAAGCTACAATCACAAAAAGTATTGCCAGATTTTATCGAAGATAGTGATGGAGTTATTTGTTTCAACGGTAGGATCTGTGTGCCCGATAATGAAAATATTAAAAGGGAAGTACTAGAGGAAGCACACCGAAGTTTATTTTCTGTACATCCTGGATCCACCAAGATGTATAGAGATTTAAAGCAGATGTACTGGTGGCATGGAATGAAGTTAGAAATTGCTGAATTCGTATCTCAATGCTTAACTTGTCAAAGAGTTAAGATAGAACATCAGAGGCCTGCTGGTCTGTTGCGGCCACTAGACGTGCCAGTGTGGAAATGGGAAGACATTTCCATGGATTTTTGTTATGGCGTTGCCAAGGTCTCAAGCCGGTAACGACTCCATTTGGGTAGTTGTGGATCGGTTAACTAAATCAGCTCATTTTATTCCCGTTCGTTCGACCAGTAAAGTATCTAAGTTGGCCGAAGAATATTTGAGGAACATAGTGAGGTTACATGGGGTCCCTACCAGCATTGTGTCGGATCGAGATCCGAAATTCACTTCTCGATTTTGGAAAGCTTTGAATGAAGCATTGGGAACAAAGGTATTTGTTAGTACCGCTTATCACTGGCAGACAGACGGTCAGACCGAGAGAACTATCCAAACTTTAGAAGATATGCTTCGGGCTTCCGTGCTCGATAACGAAAAGAAGTGGGAGGATCACCTTCCATTAGTGGAATCGCTTACAACAACAATTATCATTCCAGCATAGGAATGGCACCATTTGAAGCTTTGTATGGAAGGAAATGTAGAACTCCTTTATGTTGTTGGGACGTCGGCGAGAACCGATTGTTAGGACCTGATATGGTTCATGAAACTACTGAAAAGATTCGGCAAATTAGAGAAAGAATGAAAGCTGCCCAGAGTAGGCAAAAGAGCTATGCCGATAAAAGAAGAAGGCCGTTAGAGTTTGAGCCTGGTGATCATGTATTTTTGAGATTGTCACCGACAATTGGCACAGGTAGGGCGTTACGGGTGAAGAAACTCAGTCCTCGGTATATTGGACCCTTTCAAATTATCGAGCGAGTTGGGCCACTAGCATACCGTATTGCTTTGCCTCCACCATTGTTGAATCTTCATGATGTATTCCATGTGTCCCAGTTACGAAAGTACATTCCCGATCCAAGTCAACCTTTAGATTTTGAAACGATTGATCTTCGACCGGACTTGTCCTTCCAACCCCATCCTAGTTACATAATGGAGCATGGCGAGAAAACACTTCGGACGAAAATGATTCTCATTGTCAAGGTGGTTTGGGATGGTTTTTCCGTTGAGGAAGCTACGTGGGAATTGGAGGAAGATATGCGGACTCGATATCCGTATCTATTCTCTTGAGGTATGCTTTGTTCAATTTTGAGGACAAAATTCGTTCAAGTTGGGGAGAATGTAACATCCTCAAAATAATTAATTGAATTATTTGGATGTTAACCCAAACGAATTATTTTTAGTACTTGATTAGTGTATTTATCGAGTGCTAAAGTTAATTATTTGGTTGTCTCAGGAACGTTAACCCGATAAAACGGAATAAGGGTGATTTGGGGAAGAAATAAGAGATTAAGGGTAATATGGTCATTTGACCATATTACCACTTAATTGGAATAAAAGAAAGAATTAAGAGAGAAAGAAAGGAATCAAAGAAGAGAAGGAAAGAAGAGAAGAAGAGGAAAGAAGAGAAGAGGAGAAGACGAAGAAGGATCATCACACCCATCAACCCTAAGTTCTTGATCATCACCATCATCTTCCTTCCATCCTTGTTCCCTTGAGCTAGGTAGGTTACTATTCATTTTCCCCTCCCTATTGACTTTCTATTTTGAGAGTTGGAGTGGGATGATTTCGATTTTTGATGATGATTTTGATGATTGAAAGGTGGTTAGAAGCAAGCCAACGAAGATTGAAAGCGGATTGAAGCTCGATTCGAAGTTGGAAGCGGATTGGTGATTATAGGGTTTCGTTTGGGGATTTTCAAGATTTCGGTTCAACCGTCGCTCTCGCGTCAATGGTGAGTTTTACTCATGTTTAGGTTTTGATTGAGGATTTCGAATTGTCGACGTTGAGTTTTGTAAACCGTTATTTGAAAATTACGTATTTTGACATAAACGATAAATTGTTTATGGTTGTCTTTGTGATTGACAAATGATGATATGATGATGATGATTATTGTTGTTTGTATATGTTTTTGTACTGTTTTTGTGTTGGGGCCGGTCTAGAATAGGTATCAGAATTGATCGGAACGACGAAAAAACACGAAACGGGGTAAAAATAGAGTGCTGTCAAATGAGCACGACCAGTGCGTCCCAGGAGCACGATCCGTGCGCCCCGTTCTGTTTCTAATTTTCTAAAATGTTTTACAGGGAGCACGATCCGTGCGTATGGGAGCACGGACCGTGCGCAGTATTCTGTCCAACTTTTCCAAACTTGCCCGAAACGGTCCTGATCGATTCCAATCCTCTTCTAATCCTTTCCTAACCCTTTTCCAATGATATTAGGCTTATAATGCCATGATTTTGAATATGTTTTCAAAGGTTTTTACAATGGTTTGCGAAGCTATGTTTTATTCGAAAAACCGTAAAATAGTACACGGGAGTGAACACATAATATGCTTGTTATGTAGAACTAAATGTTCAGTAACGGTTTAATGACACTGAACTAAATGTTCGCGTTATAGTTATGATATATAAATTATATTGAGCTAGGAGACGGCCCAATTCGGGTGGATATATATATTATATCGAGTTTGGGTTACGACCCATGGGACTAACATACTAGGCGGGGTAGTCATGCACCCTTACCCTAGGCCCTGTGCCATTAGGGAAAGTACTATTGGTAGGAGGGTTCGCCGGGTTTGTAGCGTTCGCGCAGTCGATGCCGTGTTAAGTTGGTTTGCCGGGTTTGTAGCGTTCCGGCAGTCGGTAATTTGTTAAAAGTTATATAATGCGGTTCATCAGGTTTGTAGCGTTCGCGCAGTCGGTGCCGTGTTAAGTTGGTTTGCCGATTTTGTAGCGTTTGCGCAGTCGGTAATTTGTTAAAAGTTATATAATACGGTTCATCGGGATTGTAGCGTTCGCGCAGTCGGTGCTGTGTTAACTTGGTTTGCCGGGTTTGTAGCGTTCGCGCAGTCGGTAATTTGTTAAAAGTTATATAATGCGGTTCATCAGGTTTGTAGCGTTCGCGCAGTCGGTACCATGTTAAGTTAAAACCAAGATTCATAATTGGACCGAGAATGTTAGTAGGGGTCTCGGTAGAACTCACTGAGATTGTATCTCATTGTTTATATGTTGTTGTTTTACAGAAAAACAGGGACAGTGGAAATCCAAGAGGCACGAGTAGGTTGAGCTCGGGCGACTGCTGATGACTTAACTTTTATGCTTAAGTTCACATTTTCCTTTTGTTGTCTATGTACTACAACTCTATGTCTTAGTGTTATGACTTTATTCCGCTTTCTTGTATGATATTAAGCACTATAGTTTGCTGAAGGTTATGGTCAGGGAACCTTTTTGGTCTTATTTGTATTTAAGACTGTTTTGTTGTTATTCAGCGAGAACTTTATTGCAGTGTTCAGTATCTATGCAGGAATTTTATATCTCTGATGTTTTAGGGATGGTGCACTTGGGTATTTTTACTCGATAAAAATCTCGGGGTGTTACATTCTTCAAGAACTTGCAATAAACTATTATAAAGGGTTATCAAAGAAAGTCATATTTTATGATCATATGTTCTTCTAGAACTATATCTCACATCTAAACGATGACCAAAGATAAATCATACTTTAAGCAATCCTACAATGGAATAAAGTATTGATCATTACGTAATATATTCACTTCTGGGAATAAAGTTCAATCCATTATGTGATCTTTCACATTTTAATCATTCATAAGTCCTTTGTTCAATCACAATTGTGACTAAATTTCCAAAATATTCTAAAATATTTTCTCACTTTTGCTACTCAAAGAGCATATTCTAGTAGGATAAAGAAATACATTCCCATTTTTTTCTTTGTTTCAAGTTAAATTAAAATTAAATAGATCTTTTAGATTACAATCATGGTCTAAAGATTTAGTTGACCACAAATTTTTCATTAGTGATGATCACGAAAAATCATCATTCTTGAAACAATCCTCCAAGGATGGTTGAATATTAAGATTTAGTTCTTCAAGAACTTGACCACAAGTTTATATGATTACCATCATTCTTTGAACAATCCTCCAAGTATAGTTGAATATTAAGTTTTTTTTAAGTTCTTCAAGAACTATCACAAATCGTCACATTTTGAGTAATCCTACAAGGACACTCAAATATTCATTTGTTTTTTCAGTTCTTCAAGAACTATATAGAACAAATCATCACAAATAATGATAAAAAAAATTCTTAAAGCAATCTTACAAGGATGCTCGAATATTGTGTTTTTCTCACGAGACTAAACATTGAAAAAAAATGCTTTGAACAATCCTGCAGGGATTCTTGAATATAAGTTTTCTCTCTTCATTGAGTTCTTTGTGCAATCCTTCTAGGATGCTTGAATGATGAATTCTTCTGGAATTCATCAAGAATAGACAAACATGATAGATGTCTTTATGCAATCCAATAGGGATGCTTGAATGTTGAATTCTTCGGGAATTCATCAAGAATATAAATCATATTAATCGTTGTAGCTAAATACAATTCTCAATAAAATTTCGATGCACCAAATATAAAAGATTAACATGTTAAAATATAAGCTAAAAGAAAGAACATGATAACATAAGTTAGATTAACGCAAATGGAAAATAACAGAAGAAAGTGTACCTTTCCAAAATAGCATCCAAACCGATTAAGTCATCACTTTGGTTAGAGCATGGTGTTGATAACGTGTTATGAAATTGACCAAAACAAGAGTAAGATATAACCACTATAATAGACTATAGCTGAAGAAGAAATAGAAGAAGAGAATGAGAAAAGAAGAGAGCATTCGCATTCTACTCTTGAAGGTGTGTTCTTTACAATGTCATATGAGTCCTATTTATAGGACATAAATCTTGTAACCTACAAATGAATTAACTCCTACCATAATGTGCCTTTAACATATACAATGAAGAACAATTACAAGGAATAATAATCTATATAAATGAGTGTTTTCTAATATTCATCTACTATGTAACACTTGTAACTCGTGGGCATCCACATTACTATTGTTCATAACAGGCTGGTAGTTTTGGTAAAAAAAATATATTGGCCGACGATTATTTGTGATACATGCTTTGGCCTATATAAAAAAAATCATTTATATGGAGTTTATGATGTATGTTATATTTCATATTCTTCTATTCAACTTCCTAAAAATTAAATATTGATTTTGAAGAAGCTTAACATAATTTACTATACCATATGTACCTACACTAGTTTTAGGTGTGTTGAGGTACTTATCTGATATGCCCCGGAAGTCGATCTCGACCCTGCTTACTTCACCGAGATGCTATCAAAGGGTTACTTTCAGACTTGCTCCAGCCGATGTTTTTCAGGGTGGTGTACCTGCACACACTCAGATGCTCAAGTCAGCCCAGAGAAAACGTATCAGGCAGTAATAAATGCGTACCTTATGTGTAACACCCTAATATTTCTATCAAATAGAAATGCTAAGATGCACGAAATGGCAAACATCAGTGTAATACTTCCTGATTAGATATTGAACACAACTAATATTTTTTCTCGATGATTAACAATAACAGTCTTACATTCCATAATTCAATTAAAACCAGATAGGTTCCATGTCTTTCAATATATTTATAACCTAGTGTTCAATACCATCACAAGAAAAGCAGAAACGGTTACATAACTTAAAACAAATTCAAGTCACATTATCGAGTTACAAAGACAACAAGGGAATCCAATATCATAGATAAAAGAATAAAGTCTTCTAACTTCTCCTCAAGCACATCACCTACTCCTATCGTAACCCCTCACAATAACTCTCGGTCGATTTATTTCCTTTTCCTTACTTTAATCGTAGTCCATATAGGGCCTACGTGCATATGTCTTTTCTTTTCATGCCATAGCCATCTTCGGTAATGACCACGCCTTTACCGTCGAACCTCTCCACTAGTTTACACTCGCTTCAAACCTTTGAGGCCTAGGTTCTGGGGCTCATGACTTCCCCTCCCCTAGTGTACTAATCTACTGGGTCGTCACCCATCCTCTAATATATATATATATATATATATATATATATATATATATATATATATATATATATATATCTTAACCTTGAAACAACATTTAGTTCCATTACCTTTAAACAATTAATTGAACATTTAGTTCCATGACCTTTATACATGACCCATGCCCACTCGCGTGCACTACTATTCGGTTTTTAAAACATTTATAGATTTGAAGATAATTTCCAAAACCATCTTTGAACATGTCAAAAACAATGTCTTAAAAGTGAAAATTCATCACAAAGGGTTGGAAAGGAGATTACAAGAGGTTTGGAATCAAAAGGAGCGACGAAACGAGAATTCAGTGTCCGGTGACAGAAGCTCACGCACGGTCCGTGTGCCCTAGGCGCACGACCCGTGAGCACTGGATCTTGTTTTAAAAAACCATTTTACGAACATGGCGCACGATCTGTGTGCCCTAGGCGCACGATTCGTGCGCTTTTGTCTGTGCACCATTTCATTCCGCTTTTTCTCATTTTCGCAATTCCGTTCGAGTCCAATCCGTATTCCGATCAAATTCCAACGAAAATACAAATAATATCAAGAAATATTCCAGTCAATCCAGTCCATACAATCACATATAAAATTCGATAAAAACCGTAAAATGTTATTTTTCCGAAAACGGTTTTCGACTCTTAAAGCTTTTCGAAACAAAATACACTTCAAAACCGATCACATGACAATCATTTCAGAAATACAAAATGATCCTAAGCGTGAGTAGAACTCACCGATCGTGATGAAAATCACGAAGCACCAAGACTTCTCGTAGTTCAACCGATCCGAAACCTCACGAACTCGATTCTAACGCATCAAAGACTTCAAATTCGGGTTTGGCTACTTCGATCCCTCCGAATCCACTCACTAGGAATTTTGAACACAGCAACTTGGATACTTCGATCCCTCCTCAAATTCGCAATATAGCTAGCTTATGAGCTCTAAGATTGAACCCTGCACTTCACACACCACCTACAAGCTTCCATAGATAACATGCAAGGAAAACTTCAAGGTTTGGCTATGGTTGAGCTCCAAATTCGAAAATGGTAGAATTAAATAGGGGAAGATTCAGCTGCTGAAATTGGTATCATTGGAAAGAGTTTGAAAAACTAAAAAGAATGGTATCAAGATCACTTACATGCATTAGGATTTGAGCTTGTTGCCCTTCTTCTCTTCTCCCTCACTCTCTCGAGTTCTATCTCTCTTCTAAAAATTGTGATTAGGGTCTTATGGAGTTAAGGAGTATGTTTCGGTGTTGAGTAATTTGGGTTAGGGTTCGAAAGATATGGAAATGACCAAAATAACCTTGGTCCCCTAATCCTCACATAATTCTATTTCTACCTCAAAACGATCACGTAATTCATACTATTAGCAACTAAATGTTGCTTTCACGTTTTAACATGTCCATGACTTGAATTATTATTTTATCGAGTAACAATTCGCTAGTTAATTTCTCAAAACGAAATCAACCGAAATTAGGGATGTTACATTATGCATTGATGGGACATCGTATTTATTTGGTGAAGGTCAGTAGCCAAGATCTTTGTAAGTTCATAGTCGTGCCGCAATGTGTACTTGCATATTGCACTCTGGATTATTTGGGCACAAGGTTCTCCAAGTCACTCCCCTTTCTTTGGTTGGTGCAAAACCTCGACCACGTGAGTAAGTCGAGTTGGAGTTTTCCCTGACATTTGCTATGGTTCTCACGGAAGCTCGGCAACTGAGAGGTTCAAATGAGATTGTGAGCAATCCTCGGTTTGGACTCCATGGTTGGTTTCGTTGGAATAAGTTTGTCTTTTAATACTACTTCAGTCGAGTCAGAGATATGGGGATACATCGGATTGGGACTCAATGACCACATTTTCCATGTATGTTTTACCATTTAAAATGATAAAACTTTTGAGGGAAAGCTTTACCGCCAATTATGGTCCTACCCAGGGCCGACCCAAGGCCAAAGGCCCAAGCAACTAAAGTAAGGGGTTTGGGCCTCAAAAAATTTTGGCAAAAAAGGGGCCTCAAAATTTACTATTAAGAAATATTATAAAGAAATTTCGGTTAGTTATACATAGATAATCGCAGCACATTCGGTACTAGAAGGCCTCATTATTCTCAGAAGAGCACTGCTATTTAGTAAAAATAGTTTTTGTAAGAAATACATTGGAAGCTAAATTGTAGGCACCAACTAACACTACACACCAAGTGCCTTGCTTTGTTATTCTTACTTTTCTTACGTTTCTTTTCTTACCATCTAACATTTCTCTTCTCAGAAACTTGCGTTCGATTCCTAAATCCCAATATTTTACTATATTTTTTGATTAATATATATATATATATATATATATATATATATATATATATATATATATATATGTTCTGGAGTCAACTAGAGGGTCTCATTAGCAAAACCAGAAGGTGCGCTTAGCAAGTCATATGGATCAGCCCAACCAATTCAGCCCATATCCACCTCATGCGAGCCCAACATGCTTGGACGGTCAAGATCGACTCTACCCATCCGACGATCCACAAGAGGGCACGATTTCCTATAAATACAGGCAAACTTTGCCCTTAAAAATGTTGAATCTCTAATCCTTAGTACCTTCACTCTTATATTCTATATACTGACTTGAGCGTCGGAGTGGCTTGCAGGTACCCCCCCGGGCGCTCATTGACCTCCAGTCAGGACAGCAAGAGACCCGACCTCCTGTCAGGACAGCAAGAGACCTACCAACAGCAGACGACCAAAAAGCTGCTCGGTACAGAACAATATATATTTGTTCTCGTGTAATAGAAAAACGGAAGTGCAGCCATATAACATTTCTTACGTTTCTTTTCTTACCATCTAACATTTCTCTTTTCAGAAACTTGCGTTCGATTCCTCAATCCTAATATTTTACTATATTTTTTGATTAATATATTTATATATATTTGTTCTTGTGTAATAAAAAACGGAAGTGCAGCCATATAATATAAGGATTTCTTTGACACATCATATAATATATGGATGGATAGCTTTTCATTTTTTTTCCGATAAGCAATGATTCATTGATTAGAGCATTAGGGATGCTCAAAACCACAAATACAAGAAGAACTTAGAAATTGTTAATACAAGTCAAAACATTATTCCACCAAGGAGGCAAAGACAAGCTAGAATCTCTACCCATAGGATAGCTTTTCATTTGATATGTTATAAATGATTTTTTTGGTACAATCATATTATCTAATGTAAATAAAAAAAAATTCTCTCCTTGTTAAAAAAATTGTTCGTTGTCTCGCAAGATCATGGTCAATATTTTTTAGTTTTAGCAATTTATTTAACCCAAATATTTTAATTTATTCATTTTTTTTATTCAACTTAAATTTTTTATTTATTTTTACCTAACTTAAATTATTTATTCAATAAGCTATTCAAATAATATTTTTAATGATGCTTGAATTTTTTGTTGATATAACGATGCTCAATATTTCTTTTTTAATTTCCTAAAAAAACAGTTTTTACCACTAAAATCAAGAAAATAAAGTTCAAATTATGTTGAATTGGATATTAAGAGATCACATTGTTTTACTATTTTATAGGCCTCACGTGAAAGTTTACTTTAGGCCTCCATAACCGTTGGGCCGACCCTGATCCTACTCGGCTCGAGGAATTAGTCTCTCCAAGTACACGCAGAGGATACCCGATTTAGGCAAAAAAAATATTTTAGTAGTTTGCAAGATTCCACCAAACCCAGCTTGACCCAGGTTGCCTAGGTAGCTGCCATCAACATTTAATAATTAAACTAGTCCTTTTTGGAGGACTAGTGGACAATATAAGGTTTGGTAGCCCAACATACACTTAATTGTGCAGCCCACCACTATCGATATCATTCAATGTATTGCTCTATTGTCTAGATTCATTGTGGCACCATGACTTAGATCTAAATCAATTTTCTGGCACCATGAATTTTTACAACCAAAAAAAAATTCATCACGCGGATACTCACTACAGAATACAAGGAATCCCTCAAAAACAATTTCTCTTGCACCTGTTTAGTTTGCATTTGCATTGTGTTGCATCTTTCAACTTAATATGAAAATTTAGATTTATTTTAAATAATATAGTGATAAGATGGCTCAAATACATCGTTTTCTTGTCCCTACCAGTAGGAGACAGTTTAAATTTAGTCCTTGCAACAAAAATTATCAATAACTCCTAGTAAATATCAATAATTTCTTGTATAAGCTATACAAAGTCGTTGAGCCTAAGGCTCTATTTAGTAAAAAGTAGCATTTAATGGAAAAGAACAAAGTTGGTAGATTGACTTTACAAAACAGAGCTTAGAGCTACTTGTCATACCCCAATTTTGTCCGGTTTATGTCAAAACCCTACTTTTCCCCAAAAAATAAATAAATAAGAGAAAAGAGCATCATGCATTGCATTTAGGGTTATAGAAGTCATTTCAAAGTTTTTAAAATGATTTTTGGAGTTGGAATGTACTTTTGGACAATTTAGGGTTTTTCAGTGCAAAAGGGTGTTTTAGTCATTTCGCAAATAAGGGATGTTTTCTCAGAACAAGCCACTTAACATGCATCCCAACGTCTTAGAGGTCATTCCTAGGGGGAAAAGTCATTTTTAAAGTGAAAATGTGCTTTGGGCAAAAACTAGGGTTTTTAGGGTGAAAGGGCATTTTGGTCATTTCACGCTAGAAGCGGTTTTTTCGTCCCAAATCACCGAACCATCACCAAAGGATTATTTGAGGAAGATTTGTGCTTAGTTGTGATTTTTTTTGTGCGCATAAATATTAAGTCTCCTAGCATAAAACTCAATTTTTGAACAAAAGGGCAAAATGGTCATTTTCGCTAGACTGGGGCCCAAACTCAATTTTGGGAATGGTGTTGTCATGGAATTTTGGGCCCAATGATTGAATCCTAGGATGAGCCCAAAATAAAAAAAAGAATCTTCATGGAATAAAAGAATAATCATAAAAAGAAAAATCAAAAAGAATGAAAATAAGGTAGGGTCCTCAATAAGACAAAATGTATTATTTTGTGCAAGCTTGCATTTTTTCCCTCTCCTTCCCTACTCATTGCTGCGAATTTCAGCCCTCCTTTCACCCTCATTTGTGTTTCTTCAACACCCTCAATCCATGTGATGATGCATCTCCACCCTCCATTCAAATTTAAAGTCTAATCCTAGTGCACCTCTCAAAGCCAATGACTAAAATACCCTCTAACTTGGTGACCAAGTTCAAATTAATTTTATTTATTAATATTCAGCTGAATATTAATTGATTTAATTGGTTTGATTACCATTTTACCCCAAAGCTCACTCCCACCCTATAAATACCCTTTCATTTTCCACACATCACAACTTTTTGCTCAATCTCTCCTACACTAAACCTAGCACACAACTCTCTCCTCTCCTTCCCTCTCCTAGGCCGTAGCCCCCCCCCCCCCCCCCCACTCTCCTCTCTTCCATTTTTTTGTTTCCATCACCCAAACACCACCAAATCACTTCAAATCCACTCCTCCTTCATAGATCTTCCTCCTCTCATCATCCATTTCATATCCTCCTCATCAAACACTTGGGTATTTGGGAATTTGCGTGGGGTTAGTTGATTTGGTTACTTGTTCTTCATTTCCTACTTCTATTAGCTTGGATCCAAGGTAAATCCCTAAAACTCTTGCATCTTCTCTCACATTTTTGCATTAAAACCCATTTTTCTTTTCATCACATTTTTGCATCCTCATCTTTAAAATGTAGTTGTTGTTGTTGTTGGGGTGAGAGTTGGCATCTCACCCTTGAATAAATTGTATTTTTGTGATTTTCATCTTGTTCCTTGCATTTAGTGAAAGTAAATGATGTTTTAAACCTTATATATGTTTCGCACCCCTTGGTCTTGACATGATTTTATTGTTCCTCTTGGCTTGTTGATGTTTAATACTTATTATTAGCATTTGGTTTTGTTGTTAAATGTCTATTTTTGCCATTTCTACTTGCAAATAATTTGTTGATGATCTAGCAAGTTGATTCTCACTAGTGCCTAGTGCACATTTCTTCAAGTGAGAAGATTGCTAGATGTGATTCAACTTTGTTTATGTGCCCTTTTATTTAGTCTTATTTTAATGTGCTTACAAGTAATTTGTTGATGATCTAGCAAGTTGATTCTCACTAGTGCCTAGTGCACTTTTCTTCAAGTGAGAAGATTGCTAGATGTGATTCAACTTTGTTTATGTGTCCTTTTATTTAGTCCTATTTTAATGTGCTTGCAAATAATTTGTTGATGATCTAGCAAGTTGATTCTCACTAGTGCCTAGTGCACTTTTCTTCAAGTGAGAAGATTGCTAGGTGTGATTCAACCCTAAGTGATGAGGATTACTACAAGTGACTCAACTTGCTTTTAATTTTCAATGAATAAATGCAAGTTTATGCTTATGTGGAATTGAGAATGCTGATTTTTGGGGCTTGTAAATGTGATGTTTTGGGTTATTAATTTGTTCAATTGGATGATGATTGGTGAGATGAATCAACATGTGTTTTCTAGCACCATTTTAAAATGTTGAGGATCACTTGAAAGTGATTCAACTTTTACCTATGCTTTAATGTTAATTTGGTAAAATGACTAGACACTTATGCATTGAGCATTGTTAACAAGTGTCAAGGATTACCAAATACTTTTAACTTGTGTCTAATGCCTAAAATCCGAACCAAGCTTTTGCAATGTTTCCTTAAGTGCCTTTCTTGGCAACTTATTTGGTTGTTTTTGATCTCATATATTCATGCCATTAATTGTTGATGACTCAATGTCGTTCTTGTGTACAATTGTTGTAAATGGAAATGCTTATGCTTGTGTTCCCATTATTGATTACTTTGCTTGCAAATTGGTAAGTATTGCATTTTGGTTTTGACTTGAAAGTTGATTGAAGATTCTACTTTCTTTTCTTTTGTGGCCAAGCCACCCTCGAATTCTCTTACTCTCCCCTCTAATCAATCCTTTTTCAAATGATATTCCAAAATCCAATGCTTCGCTAATTGTCTTCACAAATTAATCAATTTCTTTTTAGATCAATAATCAACCTTTTGAAAACTCATAAGGAGGCAAGTCGGACGTACGGCCGATGTTGTCTAGCGTCCTAAGATCGGAGTTGTACAACTCAAACATCTTGGGATACTTATAAGAATTAAAACCGGTAATTAACAACTTCAATCCTTTTCAAAAATGAGTGAGGAACCGATTCGGATGTACGTTCGACATTGGTTAGAGTCCTAGGATTAGCGAGTTGTACAGCTCGTGCGAGCCTAAGATACTTGCTCGAACAAAAACTACCAATCTCACAGCAAATCTTTTTTCTCAAGTAACTCAAATCACTTTTCGATTAGTAGGGGGCACGTCGCCTGTACAGGCGGGGATGTCTATGTTTTAGGGTTAGTGGACTGTACAGTTCAGACCCGAGAACCCCTGCAATAAAAGACACCAACACACCCAAAGTTTCTCGACCCAAGAGAACTACGTAGCTTTGATTTCCTCATTGCATCTGAGGATATGTAGGAGCGGGCCACGTCCCGTCAAGCACCCTTTTCAAAAATACCAAAAAAATCTTTCTTTTCCCCGTCTTCTTTCCAAACGCTTTTCTCAAATAAAAAAAGAAAAACGAAAAGAAATAGAACATCGTTTCAAATCAAACTTTGTCGAAACCACACATCAAATTAATGGTTCCCTTTCGGTAGAAAGGAGATGCGGGGTGCTTATACCTTCCCCGTGTCTAACCGACCCCCGAACCTACATCTCTTGATTTCGAAAAGACCACCCGCCTTGTATAAAAAGACGTTTTTTCAATGTTTTCGTCTAAAAACTAAAATATTGATGGCGGCTTCATTTATCTTCCACGTTGTACATCGAGAAATCCAAACCGGATTTTTCGGGGTGCAACAGCTGGCGACTTCACTGGGGACCTTTTTTTTTAAAAAAAGACGAGGGTCAAGCCTAATTAACTTGATGTGTGGTTTAAAATTGTTCGATTTGAGTGATTGTTCTATTTCCCTCTTTTCGTCTTCTTCTTTCTTTTTTTTTCTCTTCCTCTTTCTTTACCAATTAATGATTGAGCATTCTTTGCATTTTCAATGTGTTGCATTCATGTGCATTTGCCTCTTTTCTTCTTCTATGTTTGCTTCTTGTTTCTTCTACTCCTTTCTTTACTTATGTTCATGCATTCCTCCAATCCCCATGATCCCTTCTTCTTTGCTCCCTTTCTTCAAAGGTAAGCTCATGCATCATTTCCCCCCATCTTATTACGTCCCCTTCTTCTTCGCTCCCTTTCTTTGGTAAGTTCATGTATTCCCCCTTTCTATCATGATCCCCTCTTCTTGGCTCCTTTTCTTGAGATCAGTAGAGCATCAGATGATTGTTAGTACCCTAGGTTGTTTTCTTGCTTGTATTGAAATGATATATGCAAAACCCTAGGGTAGATGATTTTCTTTGGCTGGACTGTTTCTGGATTTTCTTTGCAGGTGGGGGGGTATGTTTGGCATTGTACTCCTACACACACGTTGCACTCCCTTTGTTTTTATTTCTTGGTGAGACAGCCCTATACCCGGGCTAGAGTATATCTTAGGCTAGAACGAAGTCATTAGTGGTTGCTCACTGGACGTACGTCTTGTTGTGTGATTGCGAAGACTTCACCTAGAGTTTGGCTTTGTTTGATGACATCATCACTTGGACGTACGGCCTTGTGATCGGTGCTCTCAGATGAGGTCGTTGGCTCTAGGAACCTTATCTAGGGGCCTTTTAGTGATATCCTTGAAGTGTGAACCCCTAAAAATAGCCTTAGATCCTGTCGCTAAGAAACCCTGTAGGACACAAAGGAGCTGCATACCCCCGCATCCAAACTTTTTGACAAAATCAAAAAGAATATATTTTTCCTTCTCTTTCATAAATACCTATATGAGGTGGCATATAGGGTATACTGCCCTAAATTTTCAAATCCCCACCTGTAAATATCTTTCTTTAAATAACATGAAAAAGCATCCTCAACATCCGCACTTTGCATCATGGCATCATGTATTACATAAAACAAAATTTTGGAAAAAAAACAATTATCATCCCTATGGTATTTCATTCATTCATAATCATGAAAAATCATCAAGTGATGCAATTTACGGTATCCTCATTCAAAATGCACATTCGTTCATTCATTCACCCACTCATTCCGTCGTCCATCCATATCACATCATCGCATTAATACTTCTCTGTGTCGCAAATCAAAAATAAGCATTAACGTCTCATCTCACATGCACCTTCCTTCAATATCTCTCATGCATTAGGAAAGTAATTGCAAGCATCACGCATTTCATTTCATTGCATAAGAAAAATGAAAACCAGAAGCAGCTATCATCCATATCGCATTTCATTCATCCTTGATTATGCAAAAGCTGTCATCAAATAAAGGTGGGCATCACATCAATATTGCATGCATATATCATTCCGCTATTCATATAGCCTTAGCTCAAATGCACCATTTTCTGCATGCATTATTATTTTTCTCTTTCATATCATAACAAATAAACAAAAATCCAAAAATGTATGTTTTCTACTAGAATTTAGAAAAATGCATCGCATGTACCCCTTTTCCCTTTTTCATGGCATAAAAAAAATAAGCACTTGAACGTTTCATTTTGCATGCATTTCCACGCGTTAAAAATAATTGTGAGTATCATGCATTTCATTTCATTGCATAAAAACAAAATAAAACAGGAAGCAATTATCATCCGCATTGCATAAGCATCACATTCATCCGGGTGCATGTATAAAAAATCATCATCAAATAATACGGACATCACGCCAATGTGGCACTCATGCATCATTTCATTAACCTCATCACTTTGTTCGAATACATCATTTCTCCCTGCATGCATCCTTTCGAAACAAAGAAAAATTTCTCATGTGATGGCTTAATGGATAGAAGTGCACCTTTGAACGACGAAGGGTAATGTCTCAAATTTGTTTGTCGACTACAAATTTGAGATTTTACTCTACGATGTCAGAGCACTTTGACCCAGTCGCACGTGTTTTAATTTCAAGAAGGAAATTAAATTGGGCCAACTAATTGTCAAAACGTTTCAGTACATTGTGTGAAGTATTGAGTCAGGATCCACTCAATGTCTCAGGCAAGTTACTCAGGGTAACGACAATCAGTTGCCTCATATCACCATTCTTGCATCTCTCATCATTCAAAAAAGGGGCATTGGCATTTCGCATCTTGTCTCGCCTCTAAAAAAATAAAAAAAAAATCAAAAATCATTTTGAAAAAAAAGGGGGGCATCATTCTTGCATCATTCGCATTGGTATTCCATATTTTGTCTTGCATTAAAAACAACAAAATAATTTAGAATAAGCCACACTTTTCGAGTAGTCGTTCTCCACGCATTTGCATCATACTTGCATATCATAATTTGTTCATTCATTCATTGCATAAAATAAAAGTTGTGATGAGAAGCGAGACGTTCTTGCAAAACAATCATCTTTTTTGAAAAAGTTTATCCTTACTTGGTTGCAAACTCAAGGTGTTTCAAGGCACTCAGTTTTTCAAATCAATAGCTCATTTGCATGTCTTTCAAAAGCACTGCATCCCATCCATTCCATGACAAAAAAAAAAACTGAAGCAGCTCATCAATTCATTGTTCTAACTAATGTTGACTCTCTGTGAAACATTCCAATAGTGAACGTGCATGACACGTGCAGTTTCTCTTGTTTGAGTCAGTCAGTTTCCTTCCTTGTCATCATCCCCATCCAAGTCTAACCCCGCCCCATCCATCCATAAGGCGCATATTCTCTCCCATCAGTGCATACTTGACTTTTTGGTTCATTCTCACTAACACTCTAAGTCCTCCATGCTGGGGCAATTCTGTGATCACTAACTTTCTTTATCGGCATTATATTCCTTTAGTGCAAGTCTTTCCAAAAAAAAAGAGTAAAGAAGAGATAAATGAGAAGAACAAGCTCGCTTGGTTGAAAACCCGCAAAGGGCAGCCTAGGCAAAAAGGAGCGCCCGGTGGATTGAAAACTCGCAAAGAGCGGTCCAGGCAAAAATTAGGGCGTAAAAAAAATGCAAAGAAAAGAGCAAACACATATAGATAGATAAATTGTTGTCAGGTTTTACGAGAAAATAAGCAATCGGAATTTGAAATGAAGTTTGGCCATCCAGAAGTTCCCTTTCCTACCCACCTTAAGCCAAGAAAAACCAAAATCCAAAAATCACCCTAGACAAGGATCACCTCAAATACCCAAAAAAAAAAAAGTGTATCACTTTTTATTAGCTCACCCGAGTCAAAGAAGGAAAAGAATCATAAAACAAAAAAAAAAAGAGAGAGAAAATCAAAAAAGGGATTCAAAAATAAAAATCCCAAAACAAAAGAAAATACAAAAGAAATGTAAGTGGTGAGTTGGTACATGTTACCACAAAACACAAGAGATCCTTGTCTCAATAACCTTCAAACACTTCATCATTCCCATACACCCCTCCTTCCATAAACCGCAAACACTTCCCTTTGACCTCGGTAACCCGCCCTCCACAAACCCTTAGCCAAGAATAAAACTTCCAAACACCTCATCAAGCCAATTAACCATCATAAATCATCGATCGTCAGCCAACGCCGAATAAAAATCATCCTACCATTAGCCCCCAAGCTCTTCATTAAGCCCAATCATCCCTCCTCCACAAAACACCACAACCCCGAAAAGTCCATTCCGATCAATGACCGAATGCTGTTGTTTTCTCAAATTTTAAATCTTAGGACAACTAAATTTATCTGTCTACAATGTGTTTGCCCAAAAAAAAAAAAAACAAACGATCAGAAAAAGAAAAGCTGATCAAAGAATGAAGAGCAAAAGAAAAAACAAACAGTCAGAAAAAAGAAAGCTGACAAAAGAAACAAAGAATCAAGAATAGGATCCCATTGCATTCATCATTCCGCTAAATCATCACATCGCATGCACTCACATGACATGCATAGCATGCACCCATACTCCATGCACCATTCCTTGCATTAACTAACGTATGCAGGTACCTCAATCCAATACAGCAACATCGGTCATTTCAAATCAACCAATCAACAGAATTTGTGAGCCCTCTGTGCTCCTCCTGAGCCCTCTGTGCTCATCCTGAGCCCTCTGTGCTCCTCCTGAGCCCTCTGTGCTCCCCCTGAGCCCTCTGTGCTCCCCCTGAGCCCTCTGCGCTCCTCCTGAGCCCTCTGTGCTCCCCCTGAGTCCTCTGCGCTCCTCCTGAGCCCTCTGTGCTCCTCCTGAGCCCTCTGTGCTCATCCTGAGCCCTCTGTGCTCCCCCTGAGCCCTCTGCGCTCCTCCTGAGCCCTCTGCGCTCCTCCTGAGCCCTCTGCGCTCCTCCTGAGCCCTCTGTGCTCCTCCTGAGCCCTCTGCGCTCATCCTGAGCCCTCTGCGCTCATCCTGAGCCCTCTGTGCTCCTCCAGAGCCCTCTGTGCTCCTCCAGAGCCTTTTGTGCTCCCCCTGAGCCCTCTGTGCTCCCCCTGAGCCCTCTGTGCTCACCTTGAGCCCTCTGTGCTCCTCCTGAGCCCTCTGTGCTCACCCTGAGCCCTCTGTGCTCACCCTGAGCCCTCTGTGCTCACCCTGAGCCCTCTGTGCTCCTCCTGAGCCCTCTGGGCTCCTCCTGAGCCCTCTGTGCTCATCTTGAGCCCTCTGCGCTCCTCCTGAGCCCTCTGTGCTCATCCTGAGCCCTCCGCGCTCATCCTGAGCCCTCAGTGCTCCTTCTTTACTGCTTTCTTTACCGCGTTCTTTACTGCTTTATTTCCTGCTTTTGCACGCCAAGTGTTAAACTCACAAATCGTTGTTTTTACATTAGCACGCCAAGTGGTGATTCAAAAAAATCTAATCTGTTTTTGCATACATATTGCATTTTTCACCTGACATCAACAAAAACAAAAAATGAGAAAAGAAAAAATGGGAAAATTCGGATTTTTACCTAAGGAGACAAAATCGGTATAATTCCTGAATTCTTTATCTCTATTTTGCCTCGGAATATGTTTCAGCCAATCCATATTCCTCGTTAAAATCCAGATAAATAGGGGCAGCTGTCATACCCCAATTTTGTCCGGCTTAGGTCAAAACCCTACTTTTCCCCAAAAAATAAATAAATAAGAGAAAAGAGCATCATGCATTGCATTTAGGGTTATAGAAGTCATTTCAAAGTTTCTAAAATGATTTTTGGAGTTGGAATGTACTTTTGGACAATTTAGGGTTTTTCAGTGCAAAAGGGTGTTTTAGTCATTTCGCAAATAAGGGATGTTTTCTCAGAACAAGCCACTTAACATGCATCCCAAGGTCTTAGAGGTCATTCCTAGGGGGAAAAGTCATTTTTAAAGTGAAAATGTGCTTTGGGCAAAAACTAGGGTTTTTAGGGTGAAAGGGCATTTTGGTCATTTCACGCTAGAAGCGGTTTTTTCGTCCCAAATCACCGAACCATCACCAAAGGATTATTTGAGGAAGATTTGTGCTTAGTTGTGATTTTTTTTTGTGCGCATAAATATTAAGTCTCCTAGCATAAAACTCAATTTTCGAACAAAAGGGCAAAATGGTCATTTTCGCTAGAATGGGGCCCAAAATCAATTTTGGGAATGGTGTTGTCATGGAATTTTGGGCCCAATGATTGAATCCTAGGATGAGCCCAAAATAAAAAAAAAAGAATCTTCATGGAATAAAAGAATAATCATAAAAAGAAAAATCAAAAAGAATGAAAATAAGGTAGGGTCCTCAATAAGACAAAATGTACTATTTTGTGCAAGCTTGCATTTTTTCCCTCTCCTTCCCTCCTCATGGCTGCGAATTTCAGCCCTCCTTTCACCCTCATTTGTGTTTCTTCAACACCCTCAATCCATGTGATGATGCATCTCCACCCTCCATTCAAATTTAAAGTCTAATCCTAGTGCACCTCTCAAAGCCAATGACTAAAATACCCTCTAACTTGGTGACCAAGTTCAAATTAATTTTATTTATTAATATTCAGCTGAATATTAATTGATTTAATTGGTTTGATTACCATTTTACCCCAAAGCTCACTCCCACCCTATAAATACCCTTTCATTTTCCACACATCACAACTTTTTGCTCAATCTCTCCTACACTAAACCTAGCACACAACTCTCTCCTCTCCTTCCCTCTCCTAGGCCGTAGCCCCCCCCCCCCCCTCACTCTCCTCTCTTCCATTTTTTTGTTTCCATCACCCAAACACCACCAAATCACTTCAAATCCACTCCTCCTTCATAGATCTTCCTCCTCTCATCATCCATTTCATATCCTCCTCATCAAACACTTGGGTATTTGGGAATTTGCGTGGGGTTAGTTGATTTGGTTACTTGTTCTTCATTTCCTACTTCTATTAGCTTGGATCCAAGGTAAATCCCTAAAACTCTTGCATCTTCTCTCACATTTTTGCATTAAAACCCATTTTTCTTTTCATCACATTTTTGCATCTTCATCTTTAAAATGTAGTTGTTGTTGTTGTTGTTGGGGTGAGAGTTGGCATCTCACCCTTGAATAAATTGTGTTTTTGTGATTTTCATCTTGTTCCTTGCATTTAGTGAAAGTAAATGATGTTTTAAACCTTATATATGTTTCGCACCCCTTGGTCTTGACATGATTTTATTGTTCCTCTTGGCTTGTTGATGTTTAATTCTTATTATTAGCATTTGGTTTTGTTGTTAAATGTCTATTTTTGCCATTTCTACTTGCAAATAATTTGTTGATGATCTAGCAAGTTGATTCTCACTAGTGCCTAGTGCACATTTCTTCAAGTGAGAAGATTGCTAGATGTGATTCAACTTTGTTTATGTGCCCTTTTATTTAGTCTTATTTTAATGTGCTTACGAATAATTTGTTGATGATCTAGCAAGTTGATTCTCACTAGTGCCTAGTGCACTTTTCTTCAAGTGAGAAGATTGCTAGATGTGATTCAACTTTGTTTATGTGTCCTTTTATTTAGTCCTATTTTAATGTGCTTGCAAATAATTTGTTGATGATCTAGCAAGTTGATTCTCACTAGTGCCTAGTGCACTTTTCTTCAAGTGAGAAGATTTCTAGATGTGATTCAACTTTGTTTATGTGTCCTTTTATTTAGTCATATTTTAATGTGCTTGCAAATAATTTGTTGATGATCTAGCAAGTTGATTCTCACTAGTGCCTAGTGCACTTTTCTTCAAGTGAGAAGATTGCTAGGTGTGATTCAACCCTAAGTGATGAGGATTACTACAAGTGACTCAACTTGCTTTTAATTTTCAATGAATAAATGCAAGTTTATGCTTATGTGGAATTGAGAATGCTGATTTTTGGGGCTTGTAAATGTGATGTTTTGGGTTATTAATTTGTTCAATTGGTTGATGATTGGTGAGATGAATCAACATGTGTTTTCTAGCACCATTTTAAAATGTTGAGGATCACTTGAAAGTGATTCAACTTTTACCTATGCTTTAATGTTAATTTGGTAAAATGACTAGACACTTATGCATTGAGCATTGTTAACAAGTGTCAAGGATTACCAAATACTTTTAACTTGTGTCTAATGCCTAAAATCCGAACCAAGCTTTTGCAATGTTTCCTTAAGTGCCTTTCTTGGCAACTTATTTGGTTGTTTTTGATCTCATATATTCATGCCATTAATTGTTGATGACTCAATGTCGTTCTTGTGTACAATTGTTGTAAATGGAAATGCTTATGCTTGTGTTCCCATTATTGATTACTTTGCTTGCAAATTGGTAAGTATTGCATTTTGGTTTTGACTTGAAAGTTGATTGAAGATTCTACTTTCTTTTCTTTTGTGGCCAAAGCCACCCTCGAATTCTCTTACTCTCCCCTCTAATCAATCCTTTTTCAAATGATATTCCAAAATCCAAGGCTTCGCTAATTGTCTTCACAAATTAATCAATTTCTTTTTAGATCAATAATCAACCTTTTGAAAACTCATAAGGAGGCAAGTCGGACGTACGGCCGATGTTGTCTAGCGTCCAAAGATCGGAGTTGTACAACTCAAACATCTTGGGATACTTATGAGAATTAAAACCGGTAATTAACAACTTCAATCCTTTTCAAAAATGAGTGAGGAACCGATTTGGATGTACGTTCGACATTGGTTAGAGTCCTAGGATTAGCGAGTTGTACAGCTCGTGCGAGCCTAAGATACTTGCTCGAACAAAAACTACCAATCTCACAGCAAATCTTTTTTTTCAAGTAACTCAAATCACTTTTCGATTAGTAGGGGGCACGTCGCCTGTACAGGCGGGGATGTCTATGTTTTAGGGTTAGTGGACTGTACAGTTCAGACCCGAGAACCCCTGCAATAAAAGACACCAACACACCCAAAGTTTCTCGACCCAGGAGAACTACGTAGCTTTGATTTCCTCATTGCATCTGAGGATATGTAGGAGCGGGCCACGTCCCGTCAAGCACCCTTTTCAAAAATACCAAAAAAATCTTTCTTTTCCCCGTCTTCTTTCCAAACGCTTTTCTCAAATAAAAAAAGAAAAACGAAAAGAAATAGAACATCGTTTCAAATCAAACTTTGTCGAAACCACACATCAAATTAATGGTTCCCTTTCGGTAGAAAGGAGATGCGGGGTGCTTATACCTTCCCCGTGTCTAACCGACCCCCGAACCTACATCTCTTGATTTCGAAAAGACCACCCGCCTTGTATAAAAAGACGTTTTTTCAATGTTTTCGTCTAAAAACTAAAATATTGATGGCGGCTTCATTTATCTTCCACGTTGTACATCGAGAAATCCAAACCGGATTTTTCGGGGTGCAACACTACTCACGTGTTTCATGTGACTCTCCTCTTCACACCTTGATTCCAGAATCACTAACAAACTAGTTGTCCGGCTGTGTATCTGCTAAGTTAGTAGTCGTGTTGTCCATTTTTCCCCTTGTATCCTTAAATAATTAGAGAATTTTTGACTATAACCATTTTAGTCTTGTTCATGTAGTTAAGTTTTTATTTACTGGTATGGCTTTTGATATAGCAAATTGAAAATTAATTGGTAATTGGAATGACTTTAGTAGTTTGGTAAGGCTTTAATGAAAATTAATATTTTGTCATCAACTAATTTTTGATGATGATAGGTAAATTTGGATCTTACTTTAGAATCTTCTTTATAATCTACAAGAAGACCTAGGAACAAATATGTATTGTCACTTTGCAAACTCCCACTAGTGCGAAAATGACATTAAAAAGCACCATTTAGCATCGGTTGTTTGAACACCCGATGCTAAATGTGTGACCGGTGGCAATTTTGCAATTAAATGGTAGTTTTCAGTATTCACGCCTACATTTAACATCGGTTGTTTAATCAAACATCGCACAACCTAGATCCATTCAATCAAACTTCGATTTCGCCGTCTGGTTTCGTTCTTGGCTTTGGATCTGGTTTCGTTTCTAACCTCTTCGTCTGGAATGTTCCGTTTTAGTTTTGTGTTGGGGTTTCTACTTTGGCGTCGTCAAGTGCTGCCTAGCTGCTTGGTTGTTGTCTTGCTGCGGTAATGGTGTTCCGGTGTAGTGTGAAGGCGTAGTTGTGTTTTTTTTTCTGTTCATTAGCAATTTTCGGTTCATTCTTTGAAAGTATTTCCCTCATGGAAATTTTCATGTTAATTTTTGCAGGATATCAGATTCTTAATGGAAGATATTCAGGCACTGAAACCAACTATATTTTGTGGTGTCCCTCGAGTGTATGACCATGTTTATACTGGTATGGCAAGAATGCTTCTTGTGCTAGTCTTATTATCTTGTTCTATATACTGTACTTGAATAATGTTTTAAGCATTGAATTCAAGCTAATTGTGATTGTATGACGAGATTGTTGTTTTTAAATGATGACTATTAAGCGTTGTGCCTGAAGGTATCGATAACAAAATTTCATCTGAAGGATCCCTGCCAAAGACATTGTTTCAATATGCATATAACTAGTATGTTTTGCCACTGAACTCTTTACAATTTCAAACTTTTACTTTTCTACCCTATTGCATACTAATATGGAATCTACTGACAGCAAGTTAGGATATCTAGAGAAGGGTCTTCCACAAGACTAAGCAGCACCTCTGTTAGATAGGCTTGTATTTGACAAGGTATTCCACTTTATACAGTAATTTTAGTTCAGAAAGTTTTGTTTGAAACTTGAAATGTTGCATTTTTTGATAGATAAAACAAGCATTAATTAGGTGGACGAGTTCGTATCTTGTTATCAGGAGCTGCTCCTTTATCTAGGCACGTGGAGGAGTTTTTGAGGGTCACTTTTGGATCTACTTTGGCACAAGGATATGGTATAGTACTTGAATCTTTGGTTTAAAAAGTGGAAGTGGATTGTTTTATGTCAATGTGATGAAAAGACTCATCTTATATTAGGTCTTACTGAAACTTGTGGGGGGTGTTTCACTTCCATAGCCAATGTGTTTTCAATGTTGGGAACGGTTGGAGTCCCTATGCCAACCATTGAGGCCAGGCTTGAATCGGTGCCAGAGATGGGATACGATGCACTCCCGAGTCAAGCCCGTGGAGAATTTTGCCTGAGAGGGACTACCTTGTTCTCTGGTTACTACGTTAAGATCTCACTGAAGAGGTCTTGGTTGATGGCTGGTTTCATACAGGTAAAATCCTCATGTTGCTATGGATTAGACAGGTAAAATCCACTTGAATGTTAACTCTTCTTATTTGTTTAGGCACAAATAATTAGAAGAAAAAAAGAACGAATTAAAATTCTAATACATACATAGTTACATACTGCATATAGATGATTAAAATTGCTAATTTTCCTCTAAATACAGTGTGTTTTGAAATACTTTGAAAAATCCTTACAGGTGACATTGGAGAATGGTTGCCATCGAAAACCTTGAAAACAAGTATTTGTGGTGCCCTCTCATAGCATCGGTATGTTTCTCCTTAAATTGGACATTCTGTAAAATTAGAGACACTGGTATAACATTTCATTTCTGTTGGATGCAAAGTTTTTATGTGAAAATTGACTTAATAATGCAAATCAATTAAAGCATAAGTTTTTCTCTGGTGTGCAGATTTAGGTCTATGGAAACAGTTATCCGTCTTTCTTGGTGGCAGTGGTGGTCCCTGAAAGACAGGCCCTTGAAGATTGGGCAAGGAAGCATGATTTAACTGATGATTATAAATCTTTATGTGGAAATATGAAAGCAAGAAAGTACATTTTGGATAAGCTCAACAACACTAGTCAGGAACACCAAGTATGTATATACAATGCCCAATTCCATGAACTTTTTCTTATTTTCGTAACATAATTGCTTCTGTTGTGTGGTTTCTATAATATACTGCATTGCATTAGTTTCTTAGATTAAGATTTTAACATTATAACCTTAAGGGTATGTTTGGGAGGGGAAGGGAGGGGAGGGCATATTTTTCAATTTAGAATTGAGGAAGCTATAAAATGTCTCTAAACATAAATCAAGTGTGATTTAAAATGTTATATTGATATCTATCAATTTGTTCTTTTAATTTTTTAAAATATAAAATACATATTAAAATATAGACTAATCTTTTTCAAGCCCTCCCCTCCCTTCCCCTCGCAAAACCCCCTCCTAAACATACCCTAAAAGTATTTCTGATAGTTTAGTCCCTTGATCTGGTTGAAATATTATTTTTTTAATATGATGTTATCTTAAAAATGTCTTGGCAGAGAGATTGAAAAATTGAAGCTTGCTGATATGACTTGACGACAATTGCTACGCCAGGCTTTAGGAGGTACAACCTTCAAGATGAAATTTGGTCACCAGGGAGGAAATCATCCCGTGCGTAACCTTCTAAGTCGCTTTGAAATTAATTCTCAGGTATGCAAATAAACCAGTAATCAATTAAGGCTTACCAAAGTCATCAATTAAGGCTTATTTGGGAGATTGGAATGGAAGAGGCTGGGCCTTATTGACTGGTTTTCTTTGTGGGGTTTGGTAATGGTCTTCAATTTATGGGTGGTCAAGCTGCTGGATATGCTGCAGCAGATGCTGTCCAGGTTAGTTTTATTACATTTATAAGTAAGATGCAAGGCATGGCCTCTCCCACCCACCTAATTTTCTCAATATCCAGTTTTATCTGTTCAATGAATTATTGAATAATTTCATCATTTGAATGTGTTGATGAAGCAGGCACTTCCCCTTGTAAGCACTTTTTGGGGCATCATAATATTTGGAGAGTATAGGAGATCATCAAGAAGAACTTATATACTGCTTGGGAGTATGTTGTGCATGTTTATTGTGGCTGTTGGTGTGCTCATGGCATCATCAGGTCATAGGAAACATTGAATAAGCTGTTATTGAATAAATTAAGTATATGTCAATAATTAGTTTGAGTGTACACATGTTATTAAGTTGATACTAATGAATGTTTAATTTGTCTTTTAGAAATATTTTGTTTTAGATACACTAGTTCCAATTTGTAAATTCTGGTTATGGTTTTTTTGTTTGGGCAGAAATATTTTGTTATGGTTCTATGGTTTGTGTTGCTTCCGGATAAAAATGAACAAAATAAAAAAAGAAACTAGACATTTAGCATCGGTTGTTTCAAACAAGCGATGCTAAATGTCATTTTTTTATCAAGAAAATGACATTTAGCATCGGTTGTTTCAAATAACCGATGCTAAATGTATCAAAAAATGACATTTAGCATCGGTTGTTTAAAATAACCGATGCTAAATGTATCAAAAAATGACATTTAGCATCGGTAGTTTCAAATAACCGATGCTAAATGTCATTTTCAGGACATTTAGCATGCATCGGTTGTTTGCAACAACCAATGCTAAATGTCCTTTTTGATACATTTAGCATCAGTTGTTTAAACAACCGATGCTAAAAATCATTTTCAGACATCAAAAACAGTGATGAAATAGACATTTAACATCGGTTATTTGAACAACCGATGTTAAAAGTCACTTTTAGCATCAGTTATTTAACCGATGCTAAATGGCTCACTTTTAGCATCGACAAATAACCAATGCTAAATGTCCAAAATAACCGATGCTAAATGTCTTTTTTGCACTAGTGTCCGCCATTTGTTCTTTATTATTTGATTATTATGATCTAGATTTGCACAATTTTGGGTGTCCTCTATTGTGTTTATTCCGTAAAAGAGTATATAGGGGCAAGCCGTCATTTTGGTCTCTGAATGTCTGAAGCGTTGTTATTATAGTCCCTAAATGTATTGAAATTACAAACACATCCTTAAGTGTTTCTTTAATGAGTCATTTTGGTCCTAAATGTGTGTTTTTAGTCATTTTTGTCCTCAAATGCGCTTTTTTTATCAATTTAGTCCCTAAAATTACTAAAGAATGACTTATTTGCAATTTTAATACATTCAGAGACTATATAATAACAGTGTCTCACACGTTAAGGCACCAAAATAACTATTTACTCGAGTATGTAGTCTTGTTCCCTTTACCAAAAACTTTGCCTGAGATTTTTTTTGGTCAGCTTTTCTTGTCAGCACTTTGCTTGAGAATGTTAAGCGTTAAGTAAACTTGAAAGTTGTTTTGCACATATGGAAGTTCTGGTAATTCCTCCTTTTCCAGGTGGATACTATCATGTTGGCAATAAAGTTGAGTTTCTGTTCTTGTCCAAGCATTTGCCTAATTGGGTTGGGTGTCTTTACTTCACTACAATTGATGTATGGTTGTCGTAGCAATTATGTCTATGTATTTTTTTATGATATTGGTGGTTGTTTTCACTACAATTGATGTTCTAATATCTCTCTTATTGGGTGTCTTTACTTTACTACAATTAATTATTATTTTTAAATAATTATTTTCTTTTTAGTTCTTATGGTGAAACATTATACAACTTAGTTTTAATTTTATTGTTTTTGAAGGCATATCATTTTAAGCATTGCTATTTAGTAAGAATAATTTTTGTAAAAAATGTAAGAAATACACTAGAAGCTAAATTATAGGACACCAACACACACTACACACCATGTGCCGTGTTTTTTTATTCACTTATTTTTACGTTTCTTTTCTTACTATCCGTCATTTCTTTATCAATTTTATTTTATTATTGATAAAGTTATTTTAATTTAACGTAACATGAATTTAGTATAAACAAACTTTTAAATATATAACAAATTGATTACAAACACGATGTTTTCATACTTTCGTAAAAAAAAATTATTTCCATTGATGAATCTTTGTGTGTGTGTCTATATATATATATGTGTGTGTGTGTGTGTGTGTGTGTGTAATATCTATTGCATTTCTTAATAATAAAGGTAGCAATACAATTTGAAATTGAAATAAAAACTTGAGAACAAAACTCAACATAGGCTACATTTGTTAATGAGAGTGAGCTACCATGTTTGTTTGTCTCTTGAAAAAAACAACTTTGATAAGTTGAGAGAAATTACGGAGGTTTGTTTTACAATCTAAAATGATAGAGCCATATTTCAAAGCATCTTTCCTTTGTTGATTTACGTCATCCACAACTGTTTTGCAATTCTTCTCAAAATTAACATTAGGTAATTGTAACTCAGTGAGACATTTGATTGCATACCAAAGACCAAAAGTCTCCCCTTCTTTGACACTAAATTATGAATTTTTTCACAAAGTTTTTGCCAAGAGAAACTCACCCAAAGACCCTCTAACACAAATACCAATACCAAGACCAACACCACCACCATTGAAACCTGCACCAACGTTGCATTTTACAAGACCAGCCGGCGGCTTTGTCCAAACCGAAAACTGCACATTTGCATGAATGGCAGAAATTGAATCCAACCAGTGCATATTAGTTTTGGAAGAATTAATCCTTGACCAAGATTCTCAATCTCAATCCGCGTGAGCACAAGTAAGAATAGTTTTAACTGGTTCATCCTTATTTTCCAGGAGTTTAAAGATTAAAGAACGGATGCTCATTTAGAGTAGATTTCATGCCAAAGAAAAAATCTTTATAGCTTTCATATCTATCTAAATTTTTCTCTATAATATGCTAAATACTAGCTTGCAACCAACATCTTCTAGACTTTGTGCATGGCAAAAAAATGTGTCAAGTATTTTTAGGTGCATCATGGCAAACGATGCAAAATGTAGTTATAGTCATACTTTTTTCACTAAGCCTTGACCTTGTTGGAAGATTATTTTTGCATGCCCTCCATAAAAAGCGTCTTACTCTAGGAGGGACATGAAGATCCCAAATAACACGCCAATCTCCTTGCTTGTGAAGAAGTAGAGTCCACCACTCCTTGCTCTTGAAAAATGCTCATAGCATAAGTTGGATTGCCTGGATAACTGCTTTTATGAGTACCTCCTACTTTGGATAGAGATCTACCAGTCGACGAATTTAATTTCTTCCATACTCTATCAAGAATGTATTTGAATGTGATTTTTTTTGCTTCTACCTTTCATGGATGGTAATCCCAAATTTTTGTCCGTGCCTAGAGCCACACGAACGTCCAGCTTGTTTGACACCACATCGTTATTGTCTTGATGAGTGTTTTTGCTGAAAAAATTTCAAATTTGGAGTAATTGATGGATTGGCCCAATGCATGTTCATTTGTCTCCAAAATATGCTTCAATTCCGAGACTCACTGTGACTTTCTCTAAAGAACAACATACAATCATCTGTAAATAATAAGCGAGAAACTGTGGGGGCATTTCTACAAATTGTTGCACCATGGAGGTCACAGCGGAGCTCTGCATTATGGATCAAGGATGTTAAGCCTTTGGCACATAAGATAAACATGTGAGATGAAAATGGATCCCCTTGTCGGAGACCTCTCTTGGGAAAAATAGGACCAACGGCATGCCCATTAACAATCTTGGGTCTTGATAGACAAGGGCGGACTTTTTTTTTGGGCAAAGAGAAGGAAGGAAGCCTCGTTAAAACCTTTTGATGGTGAAAACATCACGAAGGAAAAAGAGTACTTTCCCCTAATTTTTTTAAAAAATAAGAAAACAGAGAGTAAACCGCAGAGAGGCCAAGGGGGGACTAGACCAATACCCTTGGCAAGAATAGAAAATAAAGTGAAAGCAATAGTAGGGAACCCTAATAATACTAAATTACAATACCCATATCAAAAGGAGACAGAGACAGAGTTTGCTCTTGAATGAGTATTATAGCAAACGACTAATTCCTTTTTTTGCCTCAATTTCTTCTTTTGGGTCTTTGACACAAACGGTTCGAAATTATTATCCCGCACAATTGTTCCTTGAGAATCGGTAGCAATAGAGCGGACTTACATACACTTTAGGGTGTGCAGTCAAATTTAAAATTTTGTACCAATACCTCAATCAAAATATATTTTGACACCCCTAGTTTTGTTTTTGTACACCTTGCTCTAATTCTTCTCTTATTACTGCTAGATTTTTTTTTCTGTTGCAGCTCTGCATTGCCTGACTTCACCATACACAACTACTTTAGTCGCTAAATTGATCACTAAATTAGTCGCTAAACAAGTTAGCCACTGATTTAGCGACTGAAATTCAAAATAGGTCCCTGAATTTCGCTTAATCGGTTGCTGAAATAGTTAGCAACCTATTTTGAATTTCAGTCGCTAAATCGTTGGTCGCTAAAGCGTAGTAATCGATTTGAGGTTTCGGTCGCTAAAACGGTTGCTAAATAGATATTTTTTAGTAGTTATTGATCATGTGTTACTATCATGGAGGAGTGTAAAATCTTTAAGGTAGGTGAGATATAGTGAAACCTTTTTATGATGTGTCGTTTTGTGATTTACTGACATTGTAAAAAATATTTTACGACGACGATGTATATAAATTAAATTAAATCACACGTACATGTATATATATAATATTAATTTAAAACTTTATTTAATTAAATCGTTTGACCACCCTAAACGAAAGTCCTGAATACATCACTGTCGACAAAGACACATGCAACGACTTAGTATAAAATTTATTTGTATATAACAAAAATTTTGAGTCACAATATGTTTTGTTTTTGTCGAGACCAGGGTGTCCACCACCGAACGCAGTGACTAATCCCCTCGTTGGATTGGAGACACCTCGAAGGTAAGTCAGTATATGTTGGCTCCTCTTATAGTATACGATATTATTATTATTATTATTATTATTATTATTATTATTATTTTTGGATACCTCGTATACGACAATATTAGTATTGAAAACATCTTATCCAAATAATTTATAGATCAAAAAACATAGTAGTTTGTACCGACATGATATTTGGACCAATAAGTGGACCAAAAAGTTGCCCAAAATATACTTATGGGATACACCTAAAAATACCAACTCACTTATCTTATTATTTTTAAACTAAATTAATCAAAAAAATACCAACTCAGCTTCTTCCCTCAACCTTCTTTCGCGCAACAAACCACCGTCATCTTTCTTCTCTTCTTCTTCCTCTCTGCAATTCTTCTTCTCTTCCTCTTTTTATCGTTCCTCTTGTCCTCCGCGTTAACCTTTCACTCCCTCACTCAGTTCGCGCTGCAACCCCTCACCGTCGGTTCGTTGACGCCGTCACTCATTCCACGACGCTGGTGACGTCACTCAACCTCCTTTAAGCATGGTTTGCTTCCTTCTTCCTTGTATCTCTCTCAATTTTTCCATCATTTCCATTTTTTGTGTGTATTAGGGTTTATTTGCCTTTAATGTGTAGTTTTCTCCTCTCCCCTTCAAATAGGTAATCGCCCTATGTAGCAAAACAGTGAAATAAATAAATTCATGGGTGGATGAATCGATTCAGTACAGGATTTCAAGGGGAACAAATATTTATCTCAATAAAAGTTTGTCCTTCACCGGCATTGACTTCTCAGAAACGTGAGGTTGGAGGTATTTCTTCCCTTTGCCTTATTCTTTAGTGACCACTGGTGAGGATTTAGAGCTTTAGGGAGTTGCTGATTTCACTTAAAACTTGTGTGATTATTTGTATAATGGTTAGATAATTTCATCATTGATTTCCCAGTAAGAAATTCTGTTTGTATTGATTAAAAGAAATGAATACATTATGCTTCCTTTGAATAAATAGATGTCTAACAATGCTTATCACAGTGTGAAAATTTCAGTGCATGACTACAATTTCTTTCTCCAGATTTTATATAATGAAAATAACTATGCTCTATATATATTTTATCTTGAAATTTTTGTTGAAGAAAAAATGAATAAATCTGAGGTAAAGCCTTTTCTAGATTGAGGTTTGGAACTATTACTCATGCATACAAGAACCACCAAAATAGTTGTTACATCCAATGATTTCTGAACATAGAATTACACACATTAAGTTGCACTTTTGAATCTAATTTTTGTTAATGTATTAGAGCCACTACAAAAGAGTGAATGAAGTTAGAGCAGTGGTTATTTAAGAGAAGAATACCTTAATACTTCAAATCATAAATTCTGAGAGTTGCTATACAAATGGTTTTCAACAGGTTGGAGGTGACATCCTATTCCAGTAACTTTTGTCCAACATGGAAATAGACTTCATAAGATTGTCACAATTGTCTACAAATCGCCGGCTTTTTAATCTGCAAGGAAGTCACGGGCATATTAAACTTTTGTAGTCCTTTTTGTTGTAACTAAACATCTATGTATCATTTGATTGGTATTGGTGTAAATGGTGTAAATGCCTTAAAGTTGGTGTAAATGGTGTAAATGCCTCACGGCTGATGTAAATGCTATGAGGTTGATTTTTTGCTACACGTTGTATGGACATTGTGTAACCTCTCAGGTTTATATAAATTATTAAAGTTTGGATGAAGACAACATTTGGTGTCCTAGGGCATTCAAAATCAAGTATTAGATGTCATTTGAACTCCCCATGTCATTGTGCTTACATTTATTGGTCTCAACCCACTCGTTTAGTACCCACTTGTAGTCGCATGATAAGTTTTACCGGGAGAAAAATGAAAATAACCGGTTAGCCATTTATAAGTAAAACTTGGGTATTTTGTGATGGGTGGTTGGTGATCTGATTCAAACTGAGAATAATTGCAGTATATTACTTCTCACACAACAAAATCTTGTGACAAAAAAAAATAAATAATTAAATTATTTCTACATAAGCAATCAGAAATTATTGGTGTGAATGCATTCTTACATTCTTGGAAGAAGAAATGGATGTTGCTGGAGGGACAAATTTAACCCTTCAAATATAATAATGATTCCTAATGTGCACAAACTAAATGTCAAAAATTGTGTTTTTTTGAGATGTCAAAGGCAAATAACTATCTTTACAACTTTGAGCAAATTCCATTTCAATGCAGATCCTTCAATTCATCTGCCTAGCACATAAACATTCCTCGTTCATCCAAATCAAATATTCTAATTCTAATTTTCCTGACCTGTAGTAACATGCTAACAAGGAAAAACACAATCTGGATCAAACAAAGGTCCTATTTACACCATACACGAAATCAACTCCATTCACTCTAAGTAACAGAAATTAAATTAAATACCACAATTTTGATTGATATTAGACCAACAAACACCAAATAATTGCAAAATAGGAAAAATTAAAATAGAATAAAATCAAATTCATATCTTGTTTTTCACAGAACAGACTTAATACTCTACCAATCACATCATTGATGATAAGATTACAAGATTTTTTAAAATTAAAATTTAGGACATTTAGGGTTTCTGCAATCAGTGAAATTAGGGATAAATTAAGGATAACAATACAAATTACCTGAGTAGAAGAAGGTTGCGGAGGAGAAGAGGTGCAGAAGCGGCAGAGATACGGCAGCAAACGACGGAGAAACGACGGAGACGAAAATGGAGAGGGAGGGAGTAGATAAGAGGCGCGAGTAGAGGGAGAAACAGGGACTATTGTCGTCACCACTGGAGAACAGCTTACCGTCGGAGGAGGGCGGAGGTCAAGGGAGAAGACTGGAGGTCGAGGGAGGAGAGGTTTCTGCGTTGAGAGAGTCAAGAAGGAGAGACAGTTGTGTGTTTAGAGAGTGGAAAGGAGAGAGGAAGGGTATCTATACGTAACCGTATTTTGGACCAACTTTTGGGTCACTATATGGTCCAAATAGGATTTCTGTAATTTGTATTCAATTTTAATTTTAGAAACATCAGTGATAATAGACAACGTGGACCACTTGCGAAGGACCAATGGAATCTTGACACATAATTTGCAAAGGAAAACAAGTTCAGAAAGTACTTCTCTTAATGAAACACGTGAAGAAGAGAAACGTTTTTTGTGTTTATATTGGTTTTTCCACATCTAAATATCTATACTATATATATGGGTGTGGTTAGGGATGGCAAAACGGTCCGGCCCGGCCCGGCCCGGCCCGGCCCGTTTTGCCTTCGACCCGTTAAAAACGGGGCGGGGCGAGTCGGCCCGCCAAACATTGCGAGTTCAAAAGACTGGCCCAGCCCGCTAAGTAATGGGCTGGCGGGTTGGCGGTCCGGCCCGCCTGATTTTTTTTCCAATGTTTTTGAACAAAAAACTTACATGTTTTTAACATTTCAATTTCAATAAGATTTTTCACCTGCTTTTTAAAATAGATTTTTTATAAAGCATTTTTAACAAATTTTTACTTTAAAAACTCTTGATATATTCAAATAAAAGTATAAAACAATAATAGCATTGGAATTACTAGGATTAACCATTAAGAAATGTCACCTAGAAGGCTTGGAATTGTTCCTCGGTATCTCTGACTTACTTAACATATTTGGAAGTAAACTACTGCTATGGATTAACAAACTTAATGGCATCCTCAACTGCCAAAAGCATGGTTCAACTTGCAGGGATGAAAGTGATCAAATGCAAAGTAAAGGAAATAGTAACCGATGAGGAAAATAAAGGTGAAGTGATCGAGGTAGTTGTATTTAGCAAATTGATTTCTATGGAACTCGTGGGATTAGAAAATCTTACAAGTTTCTGTTCCTACAAGAACTGTGAATTTAAATTCCCATCTTTGGAAACATTGATTGTGAGAGCATGCCCCAAGTTGGAAAAATTCACTGAGAGCCACACAACAGCACCAAAGCTACAAACTATACTTGTCGTTGAAGGAGAAGAGGAAGAGAAAAGGCACTGGGAAGGTGACTTGAATGCCACCATACAGAAGGTTTTCAAAGATAATAAGAAGGTACTTGCTCCTAAATTTGTTGAATTTTCTTCTTCAAACAGAGATAAAAATTGCACAAATCCAACTAACATCATTTTTTTTATGATTTGTCTTGAGGACAGGTAGGCGAACTTGATGGCAAAGGCAAAGGCAAAGCCATTTGGTGAAGAGGAACACCGTTGAAAGGAGATGAGACGCCGTTGAAAGGAGAAGAGCGTGTTTGGTTATTGTTTGTACAGTGAGAAGTGAAAGAAGGGGAAAGTTGAAAACCTAAAGTGATTCTGTTTAAAGTTTTTTTTTATTAAAAAAACGGGCCGGCGGGCTGACCCGCCCCGTTATTGCTTTAGCCCGCGGTTTTTTTTTTTTTGGCGGGGCAGGTTCAGCGGGTCAGCGGTCTGAATACCCCAGCCCAACCCGCCTTTTTTTGGCGGGTCAGCGGGCCGGCCCGGCGGGCCAAACCTGTTTTGCCATCCCTAGTGTGGTATGGGCTCTGTTTACGCAGAATCAAATAAAAAAAGCAGAGTAGTGAAAAAGCAAGAGAGACGAAAAAGCATAATCTAAATATCTATACTATATTTATTAAATTTTGCAACTTTCAACGTATTTATAATTTCATATCAAATTATAACAAATACAGTATCACTTATGCGTATGCACAGGAAAAATACTAGTATATATATATTATTAATATTACAACTTTACCTATATTATATTATATTATATTATATTATATTATATTATATACTCACTATTATTACAATTTGAAATATATCCGACTTTAAAAAGTTAAATCCAAATTACTAATATTTTGGATGTTTTTAATTCACTAAATACTATCATGTGTAATATTTTAATTCGTAAATACAAAACAATAATAACTTTTTAAATTAAATTATAATAATTTTAATGTTATTTATTATTTTTTGTTGTTAAAGCGCAGGTAATAGGCATGCTATGGGCACTTGGTGGCCATAGGGTACAGGGACGAGCATTATAGTACATTACCCATACATGTGCGGACTCGGGTACCGACACTATAGTACCCTGCCCATCGGGTATCTATTGTCATCTGTACGTATACCACATGTCAAACCAAAATATTGTAAGATCCTTTAGTGGCATCTGGACCTCAGAAAATAAAAGGACGAATTGGGTTTTAAATATTGTGTTTCACTAGGCCAGCCTTGCATGTGCTATGGACTATATAAGGGTTTTTTATTATATACCCCCATCTACCCCCGCTCAATACCGTAATCCCAAAAATACCCCTGACATAAATTACAAAAATTGATTTTTGGAAGATTCTCTGGTGGGAGACCACTTTATCTGGTAATCGAATTTACCTAAATGGAAGGTAAATCCGATTAGCTTTAAATACGTATTAAATACACACCCATAAGTCAAATCAGATCTATCAAACTGACAGATAAATCCGATTTGACCATTTAATTCAGAACAGAAAGCGAAATTTTAATAAATCGGATTTAGCTAAATCTGATGCGCAATCGGATTTAACTAAATCCGCTTATATCTTTTAATGAATCGGATTTACCTGGATGGGGGTATATCCGATTTGTAAAAATAACAAAGCGGATTTACGTTTGAGGCACGTAAATCCGATTTCATTTTTTTTTTGAATTATTTTCTCTATAACTGTTGTTCTATTTTGAAACAGATATTGTGCATACAGAGTCGCAGGTTGTTCCTTTCGTGGTAGACACTACAGAGGCATTCTGGACGGAGAGGGTATATTTTTCAAACTAATTTTCTTAATCAAAGTTTGGTAGATATTTAATTAATTAAGTACGCAACATTTATCTATTTTTTCTATTTTGTAGATATTTTCTACAGGCCAGGATGTTGAAGAGTGGGCTAACGCGATTGGTAGGCGTATTGGAGTTGTGGTTATCATTGTAAGATCTGACAAAGCTGGAGGTAAAATGGGTTCTAGAGATAAGATTATTTTTTGTTGCGAGAAGCAAGTGAAGTGGTCTAATGATTCTAGAGTTTTTGGGTCTAAGAGAAGAAGCTGTCCGTTTACATTGAGAGCTACTTGTACAATACGTCATGGGGGTTGGCGTGTGAATGTTAAGTGTGGTCTTCACACACATGAGTTGCTTACTACCCCAGTCGGGTCGACAGCTTTTGGTCGTTTAACTAAGCCGCAGAAAGCTATTGTTAATGAGCACACTGATCTGAATGTTGCCCCGAAAGATTGTCTTACTGTTTTGAAGAACCATTATCCGGACAACGTCACTTCTCTTCCTCAAATATATAGGCAGCGTTACTCCTATAGGTCTTCTAAGAGGGGTCCTAGAACGGACATTCAGGAGCTTTTGAGATTGATTGAGTCGCAAAATTATTTATATTGGAGCAGAAAAGTTGAGGGTTCCGATGTGGTAAGTGATATTATGTGGGCGCATCCAACTTCTATTAAGTTATTCCGGTTATTTCCAAAGGTTCTTTTATATTTTATTGTTATTGTCGTTGGTTATGTTTTATCTTGTATAGCATGAAATCGAAATTATATCTTTTATCCACAAATATAATAAACAAGAAATACTAATAATCAAGTAATATAAAAATAGTTCAAGCATACAATCACACAAAACCCCCTAGTCACGCCCCCTCGGTAGCATATCCAGTAATCGGGTGAGGCGAGCGTATGTCTGACTACCCATCCTAATGTCTCCGCTCCGAAGCCCCATCCGAATCTCGTCCTCCACAATCTCTAGCAAATCTAGCTGTACTGGTGGTGCAGCTGGCTGTACTGGTGGTGGTGGTGGTGATGCAACCCGTAAGAGTCTAGGAATAGATGCTCTCACATACCAATGTATGTAGTCCGGAGCAACCTGACCCAACTCCTCAGCAGCATAAGTAGTACGCAAAACGTCCTGCACCACAGGCATATAATGTGCAATCCGAAAAATGCAGTCTGCATGGCTCGGACGACCGGTAAGAGGGTGACGTGGGATCACCTGCACGTACCCAAACTGTCTGAGGCACCTATCGGGCATGTAGGGAACAGTGATGTCTCCCCAGCTGATGTGGCCCCTGTATAATGAGACCTGCTCAAAGTCTCTATCCTCCTCCCAGTGCTCCTCAAACGGTCGCCAGCAGACATCATCCGAGGTCAGTGCATCAATCCTCTGCCTGTATGCCCCCAGCTTCACTCCATCTGTCTTCTTCTTCCCCCAACGCCCACACAGTGCTCCAGTCCGCAATTCACTCCTCCTCCCCCATGCATATGATCCCACACCAGCTGCACTGACATCCTCAAGTAGCAGCAGCCACTTAGCCTCAGCCCTGTCGCCGGTCTTGACTGTGAAGATGGACCAGCTCAGGATCAGAAGGATAAAGGCCCTGACAGCAGGACGCGTGTCATTTCCTATGGACCCTCTAGTAACAATCTCCTGCAGCCACTCAAAACGGTAATATGGGCCAGATGAAGCTCGACACTCCAGCCCCGCCTCCTCCATAGTCACACCTAGATAAACATGTGCTAGGTGGATGGCTTGATCAGTGGTGACTGAAGTAGGTGGGGCTCTGTAGTAGTTCCCCGTAATGGGTAGATGCAGCAAACAGGAGACATTATCCAAAGTAATCGTCATTTCACCAAATGGTAGGTGAAATGACGATGTCTCTGAGTGCCACCTCTCAACAAAAGCAGACATCAGCTCATGGTACACCTTTGTATGTCTGGTCGGGACGAGGGGGGCTAATTTGGAACCAGTGATAAAATCCCACATCCGGTGGTTTTGGGCAAACCCAAGCAGTCTCTGAGCCAGCTTGTTACCATGGTTGGTTACCTTCAATTTCCGCTCATATGTCTGTATTATAAAAGTATCAGAAATAAGTCTATGTAATTAATTAAACTAAGAAGGCTATGTAAATAAATTAAATTTACTGGGTCTCGCAATATAATGGAACAAACATGAGATCCTAGCCCAGTGAATAGAGGAGACTGCTCCTCATGCTGTTGAGGCTGATGGTAGTGCTCCTCCTGGTACTGCTGATACTGCTGATGCTACTGATACTGCTGCTGCTGCTGATACTGCTGCTAATAATACTGCTGCTCAGGCATAGAATGGTCCTCAGACATAGAATCCTCATCAAGAGGATGCCCCTGCTGGCCCTCCTCATACTGATAGTCAGGGGCCTCCTCCACCTGCTGATACTGCTACTGTCGCCTATGGCGGGCAGACGCATGTCCCGCAATCCTGTGGCGGGTGCGTGTACTCGGAGCAGATGGCGATGCCCAAGACGAGGAATCCCCTCGATACCTGTTAGACACTGGAAAAAAAACAAAGCGGATCTACCTATATCCGATGCGAAATCGGATATAGGTAAATACGATGGGGAATCGGATTTAGCTAAATCCGACTTACTGTTAGCGCTGTCTCTTGGGGAATCGGAAGTACGTAGATCCGATGCGTAAATCCGAACTGGAAATCGGATATAGCTCTGAATGGTAAATCCGATTATCTCTGGTAAATTTCTGGTCAAACGGATGCAAGTGAGAAATGGTAAATGTTTTGTAACATTGTCAAATTTTTAAGGGTATTTTGGTATTTTCACAGGGATGATAGGGGTAGAAGGTGAATTGATGGGGGTAAAAAAAAACCCACTATATAATGGTTCTCAAATTGGATAATCCCGACCTTGTGTTATCAATAATTGATAATAGACAACGTGGACCACTTGCGAAGGGCCAATTTCATATGAATGAATCTTGAAGGAAAAAAAGTTTTTTGTATGGTTATTGTTTTTTTCAGATCTAAATAGCTATACTATATATATGGGTCTGGTATGGGTTCTGTTTACGTAGAGAAGCAAACTCGTCAAATAAAAAAAAGCAGAGTAGCGAAAAAGCAAAAGAGAGATGAAAGAAACAAGAATGGAAGTATCACAGGTACTGCACATGAATGGGGGTGTTGGAGAAGCAAGCTATGCAAACAACTCCGTAGTTCAGGTATATATGAAATTACATACGACACCGTCACACCATGTTAATTTATGTTCTACTAATATAAATTATAATTATAATAACAAAGGTCGTAAAACTAGGAATAATTAAACAGTTGTATTACTACTATCACTTATCAGAAACTAAAAGTGTGGTCCTAACTAGTGGTGATTCCAAGACTCGAGTTAGGGAGTCAAAAATTTTAAACACACGAATCGATAAAAATATAATTAAAAAAGAACTTTAAAGCAAGAAACGCTAAATAAATTTATTTAGATACAAAATGATAATTTAGAATGGTAATTTGGTATTAACTGTGTTGTTCAAATATACACAGCAAAAGGCAATTTCTTTGACAAATGACATTAGAGAGGAAGCCATAACTAGCTTCTACTGCAAAAAACTCCCAATTACAAGCTTGGCAATTGCAGACTTCGGTTGTTCTTCTGGACCAAACACTTTGTTGATAGTGTCAGATATTATTAAGGTTGTGGAAAAGCTTTGTCGACAGTTGAATCATGAATCTCCTGAATACAATGTGTTTTTGAATGATCTATCAGGGAATGACTTCAACAACCTTTTTACGTCCCTTGACACATTCAAAGCGAAATTATGTGGTGAAATGGAAAGTACTAAAATGGGTCCCTGCTACTTTTTTGGTGTTCCTGGTTCTTTCTATGGCAGAGTTTTCCCTAATCGAAGTTTGCATTTTGTTCATTCCTCTTACAGTCTTCAATGGCTCTCTAAGGTTTATTTATTTTATTTGTTTATTTTTCTTATTATTCTGTTTGGTCTACTTGCTTTTCCTTGATCTTTTGACGAGTAAATTCACCCACGTAAAGTGGGGATCTCAAACCTAAACATATCTAGCTTAACAATGTCGATTTTGTCTATATACTTTGATTAATTAGGTTCCCGAGGGTGTAGACAACAACAAGGGAAATATTTACATGGCCAGTACAAGCCCATCAAATGTCCTTAAGGCTTACTATGAGCAATTTCAAAGAGACTTCTCTTCTTTTCTCAAATGTCGTGCGGAGGAGTTAGTTGAAGGAGGTTGCATGATTCTAACATTTTTAGGAAGAAAAAGCGAGAATCGAGCTAGCAAAGAGTGTTGCTATATTTGGGAGCTTATGGCTATGGCTCTTAATGATATGGTCCTCCAGGTAGACAATGACATCCTAAAAAAATTAGTGGTGTTAGATATGTTTGATTTGGCTTAATAACAGAAACACAAAATTGTTTCATATGGTAACTGATATTTGCTTTTGGTGCCCTGAAAAAATTCTGTCTCATGGTATATAAATATTAATATTGTTATTATCAGCAAGGATATTGGTCCGAGTGGTAATTGTGTTTGGATCCCACTCCAATGTCTCGGGTTCGAATCTTGGGTATGGTAAAAACTTTGTTGGGAGGAAAAAATCACACGGACTGGGAAAGCAGGATATAGATATGGCCAGCCAGTTATGTTCCCTAGCGTAGATTAGTCATTAGTAGAGCCGATAGATATTGCGCAATAATAACACGGTAACCAAAAATATTAATATCGTTTTTCTTTTTATGTACGCCGTAGGGAATTATAAAAGAAGAGCAGCTTGATACTTTCAACATTCCTCAATATACCCCATCTCCATCTGAAGTGAAATTGGAAGTTCTCAAAGAAGGATCATTTGCCATCAATCGATTGGAAGCAACTGAAGTGAATTGGAATGCTCTTGATAATTGGAATGCTTTTGACTTTGAATCTGAAATGTCTGAATCACTTAGAAATGATGGATACAATGTGTCACAATGCATGAGAGCTGTGGCAGAACCTTTACTAGTTAACCATTTTGGTGAAGCTATTATTGATGAGGTTTTTAATCGCTACCAAGAAATCTTAACTAATCGAATGTCCATTGAGAGAACTAAGTTTGTCAATGTTACAATATTATTGACTAGAAAATCAAACAATAAAAGTTGAGTTTTAGGTTTGTCAAAAAAAAGTTGAATTTTAGGATTATATATATTATTGTGAATAAATTGGACGTGTCTCTACATTCCTAATGCTTTTGTAACTCCTAGTAGTAAAAGACTTTCATTTCCTTGTAATTGCTCTTCATTGTATATGTTAAAGACACATTATGTTAAACCTTAATTCACTTGTAGGTTACAAGACTTGGGTCTTATAAATAAAACTCATATGACATTGTAAAACGCACCTTGAAGAGTACAATACAATAGTTCTATTATTCTCTCATTTTCTTATTGTTGTTCTTGCTCTACTTTGGTTTATTTTATAATATATATATATATATATATATATATATATATATATACACACATATATACTAGGGGAATACCTGTGCATTGCACAGGTTGTTCTAATATTTTTTATTTAGTTTTATTGAATTTTTTCACAACATATACAAATTATTAATATAAATTATGTTTATATAGAATATAGTATGATATAAATATGAGTTTAATTTTTTGTATCAAAATTATCTATTTTAGGAAATATTATTATATAGGGTATGTGTTTTTAAATATTAATAATTGTTAATAATTTTTATCAATTTAATTGTTTTGAAATATATAACAAAAGTGAAATGAATTTTACAAAGTTTATTAAATACTTTAAAAGAAGAGGCTTGAGATTTAATAGAAACATAAATTATAAAATTAAGGAACATCGTAGAGGCTCCATTAGAGATTTATTTTACAAAATATTTATACAATAAATTAGAAAACATTTATATATATATAATGTTATTTTAATTTAAATACATAAAATGTTAATAATAAAATATCTTTAGAAATTTTGAAGTACAAAAACTCTAAGATGAGGTTTAAAAGTTTGATAAAATAATTTAATAATGTTCGTCTTTCACTATTTTGAATAAAGAATTCTAATATATCGTTCTCTATTTTTTACGCACAAAACTTCCTAATGACATATATTTTCCTTCTTGTAAAATTCGGTTGAATATATTTGTAATATTCTTTATGATAGTAGCATGTATGTAGTTTTTCCGAAAAATATTCTAAATAATCAAGTAGCGTAATGTTACTTAAATTAATAAGAATTTTATAAACAGTATACAAATAGATACGTTTTCATCAAATAACACCATATTTAGGTTGATAATTCTTTACTTCGATGTATATTCAGTGTCCCACACTCTTAAAAATTTTCATGGCATCCTTCTGTGTGGTGCTGCATAGTTTGTTGAGAAAACTAAACATAACAACATCGTCAAAGTGAATGTGTAAATTTAATAGCTAATGAAATTGATTTGAAATAAAATTATGTACTAACTTCAATAATTGTTATGGTTGTAGGTACCTAAACCAAAAACTGATAAGGTGAAAATTGTTAACGATGTAAAATGTAGAACAATGGTAAAAAGTGCATGATTAGTTGTGTGTATAAAAACTATAAACTAGAGAGAAAATACATGAATTAATTTTTTCAGTTAAGGTAACATAAGTAAATCATTTAAATCTAGTACATCATACAATTTCACATAAACTATTAAAATTAAACCTTTTTCTAAAGAACAATATTAAAATATTCATGATTTCTCATTACCTATAACTTTACAAAGAACTAATTGATCCAAATTTATCTTCCTGTCTCTTTGTCAACTTCAAAACTGTAACACCCCGGTATTTCAAAAACAAGAAATACCTAAATATACAATTTGGTTCACATCAGAGTATAAAAAAAATTCCTGCTTAGATATACATCTTTACAAGAAATAGCGGAAACTCATACATAACATAGCTCAAATTCGAGTCATGATATCAAATACAGAGACAACGACAGAAGAACATAAACAACTAGGAATGAGTCAATCTTCAATCTTCTCCTCGATAAAATTATGTACTAACTTCAATAATTGTTATGGTTGTAGGTACCTAAACCAAAAAGTGATAAGGTGAAAATTGTTAACGATGTAAAATGTAGAACAATGGTAAAAAGTGCATGATTAGTTGTGTGTATAAAAACTATAAACTAGAGAGAAAATACATGAATTAATTTTTTCAGTTAAGGTAACATAAGTAAATCATTTAAATCTAGTACATCATACAATTTCACATAAACTATTAAAATTAAACCTTTTTCTAAAGAACAATATTAAAATATTCATGATTTCTCATTACCTATAACTTTACAAAGAACTAATTGATCCAAATTTATCTTCCTGTCTCTTTGTCAACTTCAAAACTGTAACACCCCGGTATTTCAAAAACAAGAAATACCTAAATATACAATTTGGTTCACATCAGAGTATAAAAAAAATTCCTGCTTAGATATACATCTTTACAAGAAATAGCGGAAACTCATACATAACATAGCTCAAATTCGAGTCATGATATCAAATACAGAGACAACGACAGAAGAACATAAACAACTAGGAATGAGTCAATCTTCAATCTTCTCCTCGAGTGTGACAACTGACCATTCCGCTTGTAACATCCCCAAAATAATTAATAGAATTATTTGGATGTTAACCCAATTGAATTATTTTAGTACTTGACTGGTAAATTTATTGAGTGCTAAAATTAATTATTGGTTGTCATAGGATCGTTAACCGATTAATTCGGAGCAAGGACGATTTAGAAACGAAATAAGAGGGAGAAACAGAGAAGAAAAGAAAGAAAAAAGGAAAAGAGAAGAGAATGGGTATGGAAGGAAGAAGGGGAGCAAGGGAGAGATAGGATCATCGAAACTTCTTCCTTCCAACACGAAAAATAATCAGCGTTCTATCCTCTTCAAATTGGTACCAATTTCATCACAAACAACTCACTCTCCCTCTTATTGCCATTTTCGAATTTTAGAGTAAGTTGAGGGATTTTGTGATGTTCACTTCCTTTGGGAAGTTAGGAAGCTTGGGAAACACAAACAAGAGGTTGGGTTCTAGTTTGGAGTGAAGAAATTAGAGTTTGGTTGGGTTATGGTGAGTGAAACAAAAATGAGGGTTTATGTGTGAATAGTGCTTCATGAGGTTGAAGATAATGAATAGTGTTTGATGATTCAAGGATGATTAGGAACGAAACCGAAGCGTAATGAGTGCGGAACGAAGTTCAATTTCGCGAATTGAAAGTTGGTTGGTGATTAGGGTTCGAATGGCGGGATTTCGAGGAATTCGGTATTTTGGTCAAAAAGATGTCTCGTGATCGAGTGGAAAGCTTTGGGAGCGGATACGGATGTCGCCGGAACGTGGAGTTGATTCGGGGAGCGTTCGTGTGGTTATGACAGAAAAGCAATTTCACGGAAAGTCTCGGCTATTTGTGATTTTCATCACAATCGGTGAGTTTTACTCACGTTTAGGTTTATTCCGTTTTGAAATGAATTTTATGTGAATTGATTTCGAAAGATTTTGAGTCGAAAACGTTATTTGAAATATATCGCGTTTTGATGAAATTCGTACATGTTGAGTTTTTGATTGGATTGATTGATCGAGTGATGTTATTGGATATGTTTTGGTACTGTTTTGGTGTTGGGATTGGACTGGAACAGGTACTGGAAGTGATCGGAATTGATTGGAACGACGAAAAACGCAAAGCGGAATGAAAATAGAATGCTGTCAAATGCGCACGAACCGTGTGTCTGGTTCTGTTTCTATTTCGCAAATTTTTAAAACAGGGCGCACGACCCGTGCGTATGGGAGCACGGACCGTGCGCAGTGTGTAACGCCCCAAAATAATTTAATTATTTATTTAATTAAGTTATTTAAGGCTTACAATATTTATTTAATTTAATTAAATAATTCAAGGTTTAATTTATTTTATTTTATTTATTAGGAGGTGTTGTCACGAATTAAGTGGTGCGAATAAGGGCCCGTGATCCACAATTAGGCCCGTGGCCCATTGGCTTGTCATGGAATTCGACTCACTAGGGGTCTTGTGACTTAGTTTGCATTTTACTCAATTGTGAAAAGAAAGAAAAGAAACGTAAAAAGAGAGAGTGAGAAGAGGAGAAGTTGCGAAGTGAAGAGGAGAAGAAGAGAAAGGGGCGAATCACTCAAGGAGGAAGAGAAGGCTTGTTGGTGACTTGCATTTCCTTGGAGCATTGTCTAGCCAATTTCGACTTCTAAGAGGTTAGGGGGTCCTCTTTTTATTTTTAATGGCTTATGCGAATTAGTAGTGCCTAGGGTTAGGGTTTTAGAATGATTTATATGAATGAATTGTGATGTTGTAGATTCAATTGTAATGTTGTGATATATGATTATGAATTGCCTATGTTGAAATCGCATGATTGATGTTGGAATTGTTGCTAATGTGAATTGTATGTCATATGTTTGAATATATGACTCGTTGGTGCTTGCTTGGTGAAAATTGAGGATCATGATGATGATTGAATTATATATATATATATGATTGGGTGTTTGGTGAACTTAATTTGGTGTTTGAATTTGAAAAATTCTGATTTTGGAAGCCCCTAGGCGCCTTGGGCGCCATATGCATGGTTGCTGTTTTTTCTGTGCCTCAGTCATGGGCGCCAGGCGCCCAGCCAGTGTGCCTGCGCCAGTTTTCCAGTTTCTGTTGCCACTGTGTTGCTGTTTCTGTTGCCACTGTGTTGCTGTGTCTGTTGCCACTGTGTTGCTATTTCTGTGTCACTGTGTTGCCAGTTTGGCGCTAGGTGTCTTGTGTCATGGGCGCCAAGGGTCCCCATTTTCTGTTGCTTATTTTACGAAATTTGTTACTGGGTTTTCATGTCCAAGTTAAATGGCTCGTTCAAAACAAATTTTGAAGCCATAGGAGTTGTGGTTCGTCTTAGCCTTAGGCGCCTAGTGCATGGGCGCCAAAAATGCGTGCCGCTTTTTGCCAAAATTTTTATTGGGTTCTCATATTCTGAGCATTTGGCTCGTACAAAATCAATTTCGAAGTAAAATGAGTTTTTTTGCGTGTTGGCCTAGGGCGCCTAGTGCCTGGGCGCTGTGTTGCTGTTCTGGGCGCCAAGCGCCTATGCGTGTTGCTGTCCTGGGCGCCAAGCGCCTATGCGTGTTGCTGTCCTGGGCGCCAAGCGCCTATGCGTGTTGCTGCTTCCTGGGCGCCAAGCGCCTATGCGTGTTGCTATTTCCTGGGCGCTAAGCGCCTATGCGTGTTGCTGCTTCCTGGGCGCCATGCGCCTATGCGTGTTGCTGTTCCTGGGCGCCAAGCGCCCATGCGCCAAGTTCCGTGTTGCCCCTGGGCGCCAGTTTCCGGGATGTCTAAGTATTTTTCCGATTTTATTTTTAATGTAACTTTTGACTCGGTTATCCAAATTTGACGGTTCAAAATGCGTTTCGAAGCTAATTTCAGTGTCTATCCAAATGTTCAAATTTTATGCAAAAATGGATTATTTTGCTGGTGTTTCTGGGCTGAGGTGTTCAAGTGTCTAAATGGCAATTTTTATTCATTTTCCCTATGTCGTGTCAAATCCTAAACTGGCCTAATTGAAATTGGTATTGGTGTGAGTGGTGTTTGAGTTGGTGAGTGCATTATGGTGAGATTGGTGAGCAGAGGCTTTGGCCTAATCTTAATTGGTGAGCTGATTAATACAATGGTGAGAATATGAATTAAAATGGTGAGTTGAATTAAATGGTGAATTGATTGAATTGTGGTGTGTTGTGATGCATTTCCATAGCATCTCATGAAACATGTGCATTATTGGTGAGCAGAGGCTTCGGCCTAGTTTTATTTGGTGAGCAGAGGCTACGGCCTATTTGTATTTGGTGACGGATCCGACATGCATGTGCCCGTGGAGTTTGGGTTGCATTTCATGCATAACCATATATTGTGTAGTGCTGCTTGGAAATGTAATGTTGATGTGATTGTTGCCATTGTTGTGAATCGGTGTGCCTGGTTTCCTTTTTCCTATGCAGTGCTTAATTTCCATATGTTATTAATTATGAAAAGAGACTCACCCTACTGCTTTTATGTTGCTTCTTATGTCGGCAACGTGCAGGTAATAACGAGTGAAGGTTACCTTTACACCTTCGTTTGGTAGGAAGTGTCATGCTCTGATATGTAGCACCGGGGGGGCGTCTTATGCTTAAGTGTTATTGTCCTTATACTGTTAGACCATTTTGGTGATGTATTGGTTTTGTTTTCGAACTTAATTATTATTCCGCTGCTGGTAGTGACTGTATTTAGTTGATGTGAACTAAACGGTTTTTCTCGTTATGGTGCTATGTATCTTGTGGTTTTAATTGAACTATGAAAGTTGAAGTTTTTGATTTTAATGCAGTAAGTGTAGCACTCGCTTAAATTGTTTTCAAAAAAAAAAAAAAACTCTGATTTTTATTAAATAGTAAGGTTACTAGAAAAGGGGTGTTACATTAGTGGTATCAAAGCCAAGTTCGGTCTGTCCGGCCAAGTCGTCCTGTCATAGTGTCTTATGACAAATAGAATTGTTAGATTAGTTCTAAATTTCTGTTTGTGCTGCAGTGATAGTTTGAAATGGCTGGGAGGAACGACGCTGCTCTTGCTGCTGCTTTGCAGGCTATGGCTCAGGCTGTTGGGAACCAGCAAAATGGTGCTGAAAATGCTGGGACTCGCAGTTTAGCCACGTTCCAGAGGGAGAATCCACCTGTTTTTAAGGGCAAGTACAATCCAGATGGTGCTCTAGCATGGCTGAAAGAGATCGAGAGGATATTCCGTGTCATGGATTGTGACGATGCGCAGAAGGTCAGGTATGGTACCCATACGCTGGCAGAAGAAGCTGATGATTGGTGGATGGAGGTTAGGCAGAGGTTAGAGACTGCTAATGAGGGGATAACTTGGGCTGTTTTCCGCAGAGAGTTCCTACGGAAGTATTTTCCAAAAGATGTGAGGGGAAAGAAAGAAATAGAATTCCTTGAGCTAAAGCAAGGAAGCATGTCAGTGACAGAGTATGCTGCCAAGTTCACTGAATTGGCTAAGTTTTATCCCCACTATGCTGATGCTGATTCTGAATTTTCAAAATGTATAAAATTTGAGAATGGACTGAGGGCTGATATAAAGAAAGCTATAGGGTACCAGAAGATTCAGGTATTCGCTGATTTGATCGACAGTTGCAGGATATTCGAAGATGATAGTAATGCTCACTCCAAGGTCATGAGAGATCAGTGGGGTAAATTTCAGAACCGAGGTAAGCCATATGAGGTTCAGGCTGGTAAGGGTAAGCAGAGGTATGCTGATAATAAGAAACCAAGTGGGGGAGATGCCCCTGCGAAGGTTGTGTGCTACAGGTGTGGCAAGCCGGGCCATAAGAGTTTTGACTGCTCGGATAATAAATGTTTCAAGTGCGGTAAAGAAGGTCATGTGGCTGCGAAATGTGAGAAAAGGGATGTGGTGTGCTACAACTGTGGGGAAGCAGGTCATATTAGTACCAAGTGTACTAAGCCGAAGAATGAGAAGTCCCATGGAAAAGTGTTTGCTCTCGCAGGATCAGAGGATACTAATGAGATTAGAGGTACATGTTTTATTAATGGTATTCCCTTGATTGCTATTATTGATACTGGTGCTACGCATTCATTTATTGCTGCTTTATGTGCTGAGAAATTGGACCTTGTTTTATCTTCTATGATGAGGGAGATGGTTATTGACACTCCAGCTAAGGGTTCAGTAACTACCTCTCTTGTGTGTGCTAAGTGCCCTCTGTCAATCTTCGACAGAGATTTTCTTGTTGACCTTATTTGTTTGCCGTTGGGAGGGTTGGATGTCATTCTTGGTATGGACTGGTTAGTATTTAACCATGTGCATATTAATTGTTTCCGAAGATCTGTGAGTTTCCTTCCTCCCGAAGAAGAAGAATCTGTTTTGTTGCCTGCTGGTCATTTGCATAAGGTAATGAAAGAGGGAGTTCATCTGTTTGCTTTGATGGCGTCATTGTCTGCTGAGAATCAGGCGATCATTGAAGGGGTTCAGGTAGTGTGTGAATTTCCTGAAGTGTTCCCGGATGAAATTCCAAGTATTCCTCCAGAGAGGGAGGTTGAGTTTGCTATCGATCTTATACCTGGTACTAGGCCTGTGTCTATGGCCCCGTACCAGATGTCAGCCTCAGAGTTGTCTGAATTGAAAGAGCAATTAGAGGATCTACTTGAGAAGAAATTTGTAAGGCCAAGTGTGTCACCATGGGGTGCTCCGGTATTGTTAGTGAAAAAGAAGGACGGAAGTATGAGACTTTGTGTCGATTATAGACAATTGAACAAAGTGACAATAAAGAACAGGTATCCGCTTCCCAGAATTGATGATCTGATGGACCAGTTGGTAGGTGCTAAGGTGTTTAGAAAAATCGATTTGAGGTCGGGTTATCACCAGATCAAGGTAAAGGATGAAGACATTCAGAAAACCGCTTTCAGAACGAGATATGGGCACTATGAGTATTCTGTGATGCCGTTTGGTGTTACCAACGCGCCGGGTGTGTTTATGGAGTACATGAATCGTACTTTCCATAGTTATTTGGATCGGTTTGTAGTTGTGTTTATTGACGACATTCTGGTGTATTCTAAGACGGAAGAGGAACACGCAGAACATTTGAGGTTAGTACTAGAAGTGTTGAAAGAAAAGAAATTGTATGCAAAATTGTCTAAGTGTGAGTTCTGGCTGAATGAAGTAGGTTTCCTTGGTCATATTATCTCCGGTAATGGTATAGCTGTGGATCCAGCCAAGATTGATGCTGTGTTGCAATGGGAGAGCCCGAAGTCAGTTATAGAGATTAGAAGCTTCTTGGGACTAGCTGGTTATTACAGGAGGTTTATAGAAGGTTTCTCGAAGTTGGCCCTTCCGTTGACTCAATTGACATGTAAGGGAAAAGCATTTGTGTGGGATGCTCGCTGTGAAGAGAGCTTCAATGAGTTGAAGAAGAGGTTGACAACATCGCCCGTGTTGACTTTGCCTGTTCCGGATCAACCGTTTGTAGTATATTGTGATGCTTCCAAGATGGGTTTGGGAGGTGTGTTGATGCAAGAAGGTAAGGTAGTAGCTTATGCGTCCAGACAGTTAAGGACCCATGAGAAGAACTACCCTACTCATGATTTGGAGCTTGCTGCAATTGTGTTTGTGCTGAAAATTTGGAGGCACTATCTGTATGGTACTAGATTTGAAGTATTTAGTGACCATAAGAGTCTGAAATACTTGTTTGATCAGAAGGAGCTAAATATGAGACAGAGACGTTGGTTGGAATTGCTGAAGGATTATGATTTCGGCTTGAACTATCACCCCGGCAAAGCTAATGTCGTGGCTGATGCTTTAAGTCGGAAGAGCTTGCATATGTCGGCTATGATGGTGAAAGAATTAGAGTTGATTGAGCAGTTTCGGGACATGAGTCTGGTTTGTGAAGTGACACCGCAGAGTGTCAGATTGGGAATGTTGAAGATCGGCAATGAATTTTTGATTAGTATTCGAGAAGCCCAAAAGTCAGATGTTAAGTTGGTAGACTTGTTAGTTGTGAATGATCAAGCTGTGAATGGGGATTTCAAGTTAGATTCCCAAGGTGTATTGAGATGCAGAGATAGGATTTGTATTCCTGATGATGTTGAGATGAAGAGAATGATTCTTGAGGAGAGCCATAGGAGCAAGTTGAGTATTCATCCAGGGGCTACGAAAATGTACCAAGATTTGAAGAAATTGTTCTGGTGGCCTGATATGAAGAAGGATGTGGCACAGTTTGTGTATTCTTGTCTGACTTGTCAGAAGTCTAAGATTGAGCATCAGAAGCCCGCGGGGTTGATGCAACCATTGGAGATTCCGGAATGGAAATGGGATAGCATTTCCATGGATTTTGTGGCTGGTTTGCCAAATACAGTGAGAGGGTTTGATGCTATATGGGTGGTTGTGGACAGGTTGTCAAAGTCTGCTCATTTCTTACCAATTAATATGACTTATCCAGTTCCAAAGTTGGCAGAGATCTACATCAAGACAATTGTGAAGTTGCATGGCGTTCCGCTTAGTATTGTATCTGATAGAGATCCAAGATTCACTTCTGAATTTTGGAAAAGTTTGCAAGAAGCTTTGGGTTCTAAGTTGAGGTTGAGCTCCGCTTATCATCCGCAGACAGATAGTCAGACGGAGAGGACTATTCAGTCGTTAGAGGACTTGTTGATAGCATGTGTTCTCGAGCAGGGAGGTTCATGGGATTCTCATCTTCCGTTGATAGAGTTCACCTACAATAACAGTTTTCATTCTAGTATTGGAATGGCACCGTTTGAGGCGTTGTATGGTCGGAGATGTAGGACTCCGTTATGTTGGTATGAATCTGGAGAGAGTGCAGTATTGGGGCCTGAGATTGTGCGAGAAACAACTGAGAAGGTAAAATTAATTCGTGAGAAGATGAAAGCGTCGCAGAGTCGGCAAAAGAGCTATCATGATAAGAGAAGGAAGGATTTGGAGTTTCAGGCCGGTGATCATGTGTTCCTGAGAGTCACTCCGGTGACTGGTGTTGGGCGTGCCTTGAAATCAAAGAAGTTAACTCCCCGTTTCATTGGTCCGTATCAAATTACGGAGAGGGTGGGAAGTGTTGCCTATAGGGTGGCTTTGCCGCCTAATCTTTCGAACTTGCATGACGTGTTTCACGTGTCACAGCTTCGAAAGTATGTTCCGGACCCGTCTCATGTGATTCAGATGGATGAAGTAGAGGTGCGGGATAATCTCACTGTGGAGACTATGCCTGTGCGGATTGAAGATAGAGAAGTGAAGACTCTGAGAGGGAAAGAAATTCCTTTGGTGAAAGTGGTGTGGCTAGGAGCTGCTGGTGAGAGTATGACTTGGGAGCTGGAGAGTAAGATGCGGGAAGCATATCCGGAGTTGTTTGATTCAGATAATTTCGAGGACGAAATATTCTAAGTGGGGGAGAGTTGTAACGCCCCAAAATAATTTAATTATTTATTTAATTAAGTTATTTAAGGCTTACAATATTTATTTAATTTAATTAAATAATTCAAGGTTTAATTTATTTTATTTTATTTATTAGGAGGTGTTGTCACGAATTAAGTGGTGCGAATAAGGGCCCGTGATCCACAATTAGGCCCGTGGCCCATTGGCTTGTCATGGAATTCGACTCACTAGGGGTCTTGTGACTTAGTTTGCATTTTACTCAATTGTGAAAAGAAAGAAAAGAAACGTAAAAAGAGAGAGTGAGAAGAGGAGAAGTTGCGAAGTGAAGAGGAGAAGAAGAGAAAGGGGCGAATCACTCAAGGAGGAAGAGAAGGCTTGTTGGTGACTTGCATTTCCTTGGAGCATTGTCTAGCCAATTTCGACTTCTAAGAGGTTAGGGGGTCCTCTTTTTATTTTTAATGGCTTATGCGAATTAGTAGTGCCTAGGGTTAGGGTTTTAGAATGATTTATATGAATGAATTGTGATGTTGTAGATTCAATTGTAATGTTGTGATATATGATTATGAATTGCCTATGTTGAAATCGCATGATTGATGTTGGAATTGTTGCTAATGTGAATTGTATGTCATATGTTTGAATATATGACTCGTTGGTGCTTGCTTGGTGAAAATTGAGGATCATGATGATGATTGAATTATATATATATATATATGATTGGGTGTTTGGTGAACTTAATTTGGTGTTTGAATTTGAAAAATTCTGATTTTGGAAGCCCCTAGGCGCCTTGGGCGCCATATGCATGGTTGCTGTTTTTTCTGTGCCTCAGTCATGGGCGCCAGGCGCCCAGCCAGTGTGCCTGCGCCAGTTTTCCAGTTTCTGTTGCCACTGTGTTGCTGTTTCTGTTGCCACTGTGTTGCTGTGTCTGTTGCCACTGTGTTGCTGTGTCTGTTGCCACTGTGTTGCTGTTTCTGTGTCACTGTGTTGCCAGTTTGGCGCTAGGTGTCTTGTGTCATGGGCGCCAAGGGTCCCCATTTTCTGTTGCTTATTTTACGAAATTTGTTACTGGGTTTTCATGTCCAAGTTAAATGGCTCGTGCAAAACAAATTTTGAAGCCATAGGAGTTGTGGTTCGTCTTAGCCTTAGGCGCCTAGTGCATGGGCGCCAAAAATGCGTGCCGCTTTTTGCCAAAATTTTTATTGGGTTCTCATATTCTGAGCATTTGGCTCGTACAAAATCAATTTCGAAGTAAAATGAGTTTTTTTTGCGTGTTGGCCTAGGGCGCCTAGTGCCTGGGCGCTGTGTTGCTGTTCTGGGCGCCAAGCGCCTATGCGTGTTGCTGTCCTGGGCGCCAAGCGCTTATGCGTGTTGCTGTCCTGGGCGCCAAGCGCCTATGCGTGTTGCTGCTTCCTGGGCGCCAAGCGCCTATGCGTGTTGCTGCTTCCTGGGCGCCATGCGCCTATGCGTGTTGCTGTTCCTGGGCGCCAAGCGCCCATGCGCCAAGTTCCGTGTTGCCCCTGGGCGCCAGTTTCGAGGATGTCTAAGTATTTTTCCGATTTTATTTTTAATGTAACTTTTGACTCGGTTATCCAAATTTGACGGTTCAAAATGCGTTTCGAAGCTAATTTCAGTGTCTATCCAAATGTTCAAATTTTATGCAAAAATAGATTATTTTACTGGTGTTTCTGGGCTGAGGTGTTCAAGTGTCTAAATGGCAATTTTTATTCATTTTTCCTATGTCGTGTCAAATCCTAAACTGGCCTAATTGAAATTGGTATTGGTGTGAGTGGTGTTTGAGTTGGTGAGTGCATTATGGTGAGATTGGTGAGCAGAGGCTTCGGCCTAATCTTAATTGGTGAGCTGATTAATACAATGGTGAGAATATGAATTAAAATGGTGAGTTGAATTAAATGGTGAATTGATTGAATTGTGGTGTGTTGTGATGCATTTCCATAGCATCTCATGAAACATGTGCATTATTGGTGAGCAGAGGCTTCGGCCTAGTTTTATTTGGTGAGCAGAGGCTACGGCCTATTTGTATTTGGTGACGGATCCGACATGCATGTGCCCGTGGAGTTTGGGTTGCATTTCATGCATAACCATATATTGTGTAGTGCTGCTTGAAAATGTAATGTTGATGTGATTGTTGCCATTGTTGTGAATCGGTGTGCCTGGTTTCCTTTTTCCTATGCAGTGCTTAATTTCCATATGTTATTAATTATGAAAAGAGACTCACCCTACTGCTTTTATGTTGCTTCTTATGTCGGCAACGTGCAGGTAATAACGAGTGAAGGTTACCTTTACACCTTCGTTTGGTAGGAAGTGTCATGCTCTGATATGTAGCACCGGGGGGCGTCTTATGCTTAAGTGTTATTGTCCTTATACTCTTAGACCATTTTGGTGATGTATTGGTTTTGTTTTCGAACTTAATTATTATTCCGCTGCTGGTAGTGACTGTATTTAGTTGATGTGAACTAAACGGTTTTTCTCGTTATGGTGCTATGTATCTTGTGGTTTTAATTGAACTATGAAAGTTGAAGTTTTTGATTTTAATGCAGTAAGTGTAGCACTCGCTTAAATTGTTTTCAAAAAAAAAAAGAAACTCTGATTTTTATTAAATAGTAAGGTTACTAGAAAAGGGGTGTTACACAGTGTTCTGTCCAAATTTTCCAAAAATGCCCGAAACGATCCCGATCGATTCCAATACTCTTCTAATCCTTTCCTAACCCTTCTATAATGATATTAGGCTTATAATGCCTTGATTTTGGGTATGTTTCAAAAGGGTTTTGTAAAATACTTTTGAAGTTGAAATTGTTTCGAAAAACCGAACAATAGTACACGTGTGCGAATATGTTTTATTAATAATAAAGCGGACTATGAGTCCTACTTGGTACGGTATAATGCAAATGAAGGTTTAATGCAAATGAACTATGGGTTCATATGATAGTGGACATATGTGTATATTATATCGAGTTTGGGTGACGACCCATGAGACTAACATACTAGGCGGGGCAGTCATGATCCCTTACCCTAGGCTCCGTGCCATTAGGAAAAATGCTATTGGTAAGGAGGTTCACCGGGAGTTAGCATTCGCGCAGTCGGTGTTATGTTAAATTGTTTGTTGTGTGGTTCACCGGGATTTAGCGTTCGTGCAGTCGGTGTCGTACTGAATTATAGCAGGTTCCCCGGGAGTTAGCGTTCGCGCAGTCGGTGGAATGCTATGTGTAAAATAAGTGGTTCATCGGGAGTTAGCGTTCGCGCAGTCGGTGCCGTGTTGAGTTAAAAAGGTTTCATAATTAAACCGAGAGTGTTAGTAGGGGTCTCGGTAGAACTCACTGAGATTGTATCTCATTGTTTATATGTTGTTGTCTTACAGAGAAACAAGGAAAGAGAGGACCACAGAGGCACGAGTAGGTTGAGCTCGGATGGTTGCTGATGACTTAGCTTTATGCTTAAGTTTATGTTTCCCTTTGTTGTTTATGTACTGAAACACTATGTCTTTAGTGTTATATCTTTCTTTCGCTTTCTTGTATGATACTGAATACTATAGTTGCTGATGGTTTATGGTCTGAGAACCGTATCGTCTTGTTTGTGTATAAGACTGTTTAGTTTTTATTCAGCGAAAAATTATAGTGATATTCAGTGTCTAAGCAGGAAATATATCTCTGATGTTCTAGGGATGGTACACTTGGGTATTTTTACTAAATAAAAATATCAGGGTGTTACACCGCTTGCTTTCCCGTTTCCTATTCTCTGTAAAAACAACAACAGATGATAGGGTGAGACAACTTGTCTCAGTAAGTTCTACCAAACCCCTCACAATCACTCGGTTCAATTATAAAAACCGTTGCAACATAGTTTAATTTATAAACTATTTGCTCAAATATATACTTAGCCCATTACCGACCGTGCACACAACCACAATCTCGGCATCTAATGTGCTATTCATATATATTATTAAGCCTCGTAATTTAATTTATAATTAATAGTTTACCAAACGAAACACCGACCCGTGCAAACACCCACAATCTCGGTGAATCGTGCACCTATTGTAGCATACAATATTGGCCGTGCAAACAACCACAATCCCGATAACCCCCGCTAGTACTTTCCCTAACGATCAGGGCCTAGGGTGAGGGCTCATGACCTTCCCTTCCTAGTATGCCATTCGTTGGGTCGTCACCCAACTTGATATAATTTATATATCACACCCGCATTGGGCCGACTTTCATATTCAATATATCTATATCTCACGCTGTCTATAACCCGTTTTGATGAATAATATACAAGACATCCGGCGTTATAACCACAGTACAAAATTGTACATATAATCCGGTTTGTTATTCAAAACGTGAACTCACACGCGGTCTACTTTTCGGTTTCTCGAACGATTATAACTTTCAAAAGAAAACGTGCATTATAAAATTTAAAATATATATATATATATATATATATATATATACATATAGTTATTTCTTTGAATAAGCTTTCAAACGCACCTGAGAACACCTCAATCGGGTTTCCAGACCAAAAGTTATCGCGAAAACAAAATCAGTGTATTTTGCTGAAAAACTGCAAAGCGTCGCGACGCGAACAGGTTCCGTCGCGACGCGAAAAGTTATAGAAGTGAAAACTGTCAAAAAAAATTAAACAGGGTCGCGACGCGATGGTTAGCACAAGTGCAGAAAAATAGCATTTCAAAACTCGGTTTTGTGCCGTTCCGCTTTCTAGACGGCACCGAGACATTCCATGACCTTTGTAACTTAAAAACAGATACTATAACCATCAAATCCAGTCCAAGTATTCAATCAAAATTCGTAGAGAATTGCATATAATTTGTAGAACCGTAAAATGTTATTTTTTCCGAAAACGGTTTTTGACTCGATAATTCTTTCGAAAACGACTTAGGTTCAGAAACTGAATTTCAAATCCTTCAAGGTTAAAAAAATGAAACCCTAATCGTGAGTAAAACTCACCCGGAATGACAAAGTCACAACCAATCGAAATTCCACACAATGCTCAAGACGAGTATCCACTCGAGCGGTCCCCGAGTTTGATTCCCGCGCTCCAACGAGCTTGAAACCGCTTCAAAACTAGCCCCACCACAAAACCAGCTACTCGAGCGTATCCAAATGCATCGAAATTCAACAATGTAATTCCCTTCTCAGGATGATCTAACGTCAACTCCGGGAACGCGGCCATTAATCTTCAAATCCGGCTTGGCAGCATCTGTAAGCTGTTTTGCAACAGACATAACTAATTCGATTCTTAAATCACTCCAATCAACAATGTGGCTTCAGCTCTAACCTACTCTGGCTTCAGTTTGGACATGCAACTCCATTTTACAATGTAGCCCCAATTCTACCTCAACCTAGACTTCATTTGCACATGCAAGGTAGATAGGGGTTCAAAACTCCATTAATGGTCACAAGGAGCTTTGAGCTTTGACCATGGAAGAACAGAACTGGAGATGAATCAGTAGCTGGAAATGGTACCAATGTGAAGAGAATCGAAAATGGGAGAGATTGGTGCAAAGAAGGCCTACATGCATTGAAGGGATGATGACTTCCTTCACTTCCTCTCCTTCTTCCACTTCGCATTCTCCCTCTCTTTCACCTTCTTTTTCTTCTGATTTTAGAGGTTTGGCTAAAATGAGGGAGTGTGGAAGTTCAGTTGGGTTAGGGGCTGATGTGTTTTAAAAAGCAAGGGAAATGACCAAAATGCCCTTAGCTTAAAACTCCCACTTGCTCCATTTTTAATCCATCAAGCACTCATCAATTCATATGACTTAGGAATTTTCATACCACTCTCATGATCCTACTATGACTAGGACCCAATCTATCATTCATTAATTGACACATCGTCGATAAGAGGTGAAATGACGATTTTGCCCTTGTGCTCTAATTTCCACAACAACTCTCAGAATTCAATTAAAATTGCAGATATAGTTCACACGATTGAGCAATTAAATATTGCTTTCACGATATATAGCCATATCCGAGACTCGATTTATCCTTTAATCGAATGACAAATCGAGAGTTTATTTCGTAAACCAAAATTAACAAAACTAGGGGTGTTACAAAAGCTATCAAAAACATGAAACCCTTTACCCTTCGTGAATCTCACTCTCTTCTTCTACTTTTTTTTTCATAATAATTTTTTTTGTCTCCTTTAAACAGTCATTACTTGCTATAATTGACTAAAACTCTACATCTTCCACTCATGTTCTACTAAATCATGAGTTTATTGTCAATTAAAGCAATAACTCATATGAAAGTGGAACCCCTCCCTTTCTGTAAACACCCCGGTATTTTTATTTAGTAAAAATACCCAAGTGTACCATCCCTAGAACATCAGAGATATATTTCCTGCTTAGACACTGAATATCACTATAATTTTTCGCTGAATATAAACCGAACAGTCTTATACACAAACAAGACGATACAGTTCTCAGACCATAAACCATCAGCAACTATAGTATTCAGTATCATACAAGAAAGCGGAAGAAAGATATAACACTAAAAACATAGTGTTTCAGTACATAGACAACAAAGGGAAACATAAACTTAAGCATAAAGCTAAGTCATCAGCAACCATCCGAGCTCAACCTACTCGTGCCTCTGTGGTCCTCTCTTTCCTTGTTTCTCTGTAAGACAACAACATATAAACAATGAGATACAATCTCAGTGAGTTCTACCAAGACCCCTACTAACACTCTCGGTTTAATTATGAAACCTTTTTAACTCAACACGGCACCGACTGCGAGAACGCTAACTCCCGATGAATCGCATTATTTTACGCATAGCATTCCACCGACTGCGTGAACGCTAACTCCAGGGGAACCTGCTATAACTCAGTACGACACCGACTGCGCGAACGCTAACTCCTGGTGAACCGCACAACAAACAATTTAACATAACACCGCCCGCGCGTACGCTGAAACCCGGTGAACCCCCTTACCAATAGTACATTTCCCTATTGGCACGGAGCCTAGGGTAGGGGATCATGACTGCCCCGCCAAGTATGTTAGTTGTAAAATCAGAGTTTTCAAATTTTAAATACACCACAAGGGATGTCACACTTACTTCGTTAAACTTCACGCGCCAAATTACTCGCTTTTCGAAAACAGTCTTATAATACTTACAAAACGTCATTGTAAATTAAAATACAACTTCACAGCGGAAAGTCCAACAATTATACACCGTCTTGAATAAACTAAAACAACGTTCTATTTCCCCCAAATGTTACATATCAGAGCAGACGACCCGACTCAGCTAGCGAAGGTTCCTAAGCCTTCACTTGAGCTCACCTGCACGTTACCGCATAGGGGTAACATTCAAACAGAAGGGGTGAGTTCATCTAACCATATAATAAAGCATATGATAAGCACTATGCTAGAGTTATGACACTATATCAACCACATCACGAAATATCAAATCAATCATCAAGTTAATCACCACAACAAATCATCACAATGCCAACTATATAACCCACCTCACAACATCAATTCAATCACTACAACAACTCATCACAATGTCATGTGGGTATATGAAATGCAACCCACTCGCGGGCATATGCATGAGGTACCTTTTCACAAACGTCGCTTAGCCTTTTTGGGCCTCATCGTCACTTAGCCTTTTGGGCCTCAAACGTCACTGGGTTTATGCATATGGGATGCATGAGACACTATAACATGCACCACGCACAAACACACAATCACGGTCAACTATGTGACCCGCCACTTACCAATTTGCCAAATAAGAGGCACAGCACCTGTCAATTCACAATTACACACAACAACATCACTTAGCCTTTTTGGGCCTTATCGTCACTTAGCCTTTCGGGCCTCAACGTCACTTATTTTCATCGTCACTTATTCATAAACATCATCAGTTCAAACAATAGCCACTGAGGGTAAAAACGTCATTTACTAGCCACCAAGGGCATCATCGTCATTTACACATCATTATCAACAACATTGGCCACTAAGGCAACAAGGTCATTTAACTAGCCACTAGGGCATCATCGTCAAAATCATCACTTTTGACACTAAAACGTTAAAACTGTGATCATACACAAAGGGGGATTTTTAAAGGCACCAAAACGATTTTTCAATGTCACAGCAACGACCACCGGGGACAGCCACTTGGGGCGCCCAGCAACCTTCAGGAATAATAAGTTTTTATTTTTAAAAATGGGACACATAGATAGACAACTGAAAAGGCTTCACAACACTTTTTGAAACACTTAAAACGGACACCCGAGTCAAAAGATATAGCGAAAACAGTTTTATAAAAAATTTGGGAGCATTCTGAAAAATGGCGCCCTTGGCGCCCAGCGCCTGGCACCTGGCGCCCAGCGCCCAGCCACACATCACACACGCACACTGGCGCCCTTGGCGCCCAGTGCCTGGCGCCTGGCGCCCAGCGCCCAGCAACACGCAACACAACACACACACTGGCGCCCTTGGCGCCCAGCGCCCAGCAACACGCGACGCACACACACGCACACGGCGCACAGCGCCCTTGGCGCCCAGCGCCTGGCGCCCAGCAACATTTCCAGCAACCAAAATTCAGCAACAACAATGCTTGGCACAGGGCGCCCCACTCAAGGGCGCCTAATTCTGCACCTAGACAACAAAATCCAGCAACACCATAAACACAAAAATGGCGCCCTATGCGCCTATGACACCAACAACAACGGATTCGGGCAACACAAATTCATCAAATCACATACATGATCACATCAACATATTAAACACCAAATTCCATCATCAAGGCTCAATTCAACAATACGAACATCAAATTATCATAATCATCCCCAATCATCATAAATCACAATATCATGAACAATTACTCAAACACTTGGTACGCACAACATGATTTTTCAACAACAAGTCTTCATATGCCTAGGGTTCATCAATAATCACTAAGAATACATAAAAAGGCATACATAGAGCCTAGCCCCTACATAATCCCCATCATAAAACCCTATTATAGAGAAGATGAGACCCACCCTTACCTTAGGTTATGACGAACACGACATCTCCTTATACGTAAGCTCCAAAGAATCGCTGTAACACGACCCCTCTCCCTTTTCTCCTTGGGATTTGCGCACTTCTCCTCTTTCTCCTCTCTCATGAGCGCCGTTCCTCTCTTCTCACCCTCTCTCCATTTCGCTAATTTCTTTCCCTTGCACAAATGAGCTAAAACCCTAAAATGTCAGCTTAAATATGCGCCTAGGTTGTTGGGCTTGGATTGCGGGCTTTCCCGCAGCTTAAGCCCAACTAATTTGCAGCACCACCTCCTAATACAATACCACTCCTTATTTTATTTAAAACACCTTATAACTACTTCAACAAATAATAATTAATAATTATATTATTGCTCTACCACCAAAATCTCTTTTAATTAATTAAAATAATTTATTCTATTATTTTTGGGGTGTTACAACTCTCCCCCACTTAAAGGAATTTCGTCCTCGAAATTTTTACCCGCCAAGGCTAACACTCTCCCACCAACGACTAAGCTATCTAGGCAACTAGTTCTATCTACCATGCTGATCACCATTTCTCTGATTACCGGCGGTAAGTGATTGGGCGGCCGTCCCTCCTACTTATTCAGCCAGGTAGCTTTGAGAAATAACAACCAGACACATCCTCTCCCTAAGGATCTCCGATAGGGATTTGAGCGTAATCTCGTTGGTACCACGTGATCACCCCCCAAAGCTCCATTAAAGTTCCTTTCCAATACGATATGCTAAGACTCCGCTGCGCTACTCTGATAAACTAGCTCGCATTCTACCTCACTCATCTACCCTTAAGGATAACAAAATACATCAATCATCACATCATCACGACGAAACTCGCAGGGTGCATAACAGTCGTACAACAAGCCTCATAATTTAGCAACACGACAACAACATCAACAAACAACTTTGCCACTCAGGCGACATCAACAACTAAAATTGCCACTCAGGCGACATCAACAACGACAAACCAACAGCAAAGCAACATCATCAACAACAACAACGCATGGGGCATAGTAGCGGCGTACTAATCAATAATGGCCATCGGCCCACAACAACAAATCAACAACAATATAACTTGGGCCATTCGGCGGTACCCAAGACAACACATAAACATCAACATTATTAACGAGGCAACCACAAGCAACAACAAAGCAACAATGCGGAGACAACTCCGGGACCAACCCTCCCATGACAACAACTTGGAGACAAGACTCCGGGACCAACAATCCCATAATCAATAACACATCAGCAACTTCGGGCACCAAGGCGCCGACACTGCAGCAACGACTTGGGGCACTAAGCCACCGACAACACAATAACAACTTGGGGCTCTAAGCCACCGACAACACTACAACAATTTAATTCGACCGACACGCCTAAAAATCAACGACCCCAGAAACAGTCAATTTTGCCTTGAAATTAGAATATTCAGTTAGGCCTCTGAATAAGCTTTCCGAAACATTTTAGTTTACTCAAATCGGACTCCAGGTTCAAAAGATATTGCAAAAACAGTTTTTCTGTTACAGTGACAGTACAAACTAAGCAACGCAGGAAATTCCCGCACTCACACATAAACTTCAACAATTTATTTACCCTATCAAACGACATCGGAATTTAGCAAACAACCCCTATATGGAAAACTTACGGAGTCTAGTTTCTGGCTATATTTTTAGAATTTCAAGATGATGAGTCCAATAGCACAGTTTTCGCAAACAAGGCAGTAGGTCCAGAAAATGGGGCAGCGACTGTCTCCTAAGCTGTGACTCTTCTACAATGACCAAAACAAACCCAAATGACTTGAAACTTCAGCCTAAACAGTAAAACATTTTGTCTAGTTTTCAAAGAAATTGGATCCATTCGAAAAGGAGTTCATTTGAAAGCACCACAATCAAAATACCGACCCTATGTCCAGACTGTTCTCAGAATTTTACCTTAACTTGTGAAGCCTATAACTGGAGCTATACTACCCCAAATGCGACCAAACCAAAGCCAAAATGACAAGCATTCAGTCTAGTTTCTAAAATTGTAAGTTATATGATTTATCAACCAGTAAAACAGTCCCAGTTTAGCCGAAAGTCAAACCTACTCAAAAAGTGCCTACACAGTGAGCTTAGCAACAAATTAAGCATCCAAGCAGCCACAAATTCAGCCATCAAGCATAGTTTAAACTTCCCAATAATCATATACCAACCAATTAAAATACATCAATCACTTCAACACACTCGCTATGTAAATTACAAGCAATACATATTCCATATAAATCAAACAATACATAGAGCACGCCAATTTTTTTAACCAATTTAAACATCATAGAGCACACAAGGTTTCATACATACTAATACACTTTTGCTCCCAAAGAAACCCAATACTAGTTTCAAAATCGTCATCAAATCATTTTTGACAAGGTTTTTTTTTTTTTTTAAAATCGGCACAACAACAAATCATTACTCTTTTTCAAATAAAACCAACTAGAAAAATCATTTTCCAATCCAACAAAAACTTCACCTCTATACTTCCTCATTTAAAATCCTAAGTCAAAAATAATTTTATTTCCTTTGATCTCCACCACATCAACACCCACGTTCATTCATTAAAAATAGATTTTATTACTAATTTTAGTATCCAACCGTAAAATCGTCCATTAGACATTTCAAAAACAATTTCAGAAATCATTTTACTTTTCAGATCACAAAACTACATAGCACAAGGCATTAGTATTACTCAAATAAAACGGTTTTCAGAAACAGCAACAATTCTTGAAAACAGTTTTTAAAAACAGCAACAATTTTCGGAAATAGCTTTTTGCAACCAACAGCAATTAAACCGCAACAGCACAGTAATTTCAGCAACAATGATTAAACAGTAGCAGCAACTTGGTTTAAATTAAAACAACAACTGCACCTAATTAGCACGATAAAATAGCACAGTAATCAATTTTCAGCGACACAGCAAGCAGCAATAAACAAACGGCAACATCAATAGTAGTTTCAATAACAACAGTACACAATACCAGTAGGGGTATCTCCCCCACTAGTTCACTTACCATTAGCAGCTTCCGTTTACCTGTACCTATAGGAACATCACTACAACACAAACCAATGGTCAAGACTAAAAGACAACAGTTGGTCGTTAACCGACACAACGACTCTACGACTTGGCCGGACGGACCAACCATTGCTCTGATACCACTAATGTAACACCCCTTTTCTATCCATTAATTTATTTGCGTAAAATCAGAGTTTTCAAATTTTAAATACACCACAAGGGATATCACACTTACTTCGTTAAACTTCACGCGCAAAATTATTCGCTTTTCGAAAACAGTCTTATAATACTTACAAAACGTCATTGTAAATTAAAATACAACTTCACAGCGGAAAGTCCAACAATTATACACCGTCTTGAATAAACTAAGACAACGTTCTATTTCCCCCAAATGTTACATATCAGAGCAGACGACCCGACTCAGCTAGCGAAGGTTCCTAAGCCTTCACTTGAGCTCACCTGCACGTTACCGCATAGGGGTAACATTCAAACAGAAGGGGTGAGTTCATCTAACCATATAATAAAGCATATGATAAGCACTATGCTAGAGTTATGACACTATATCAACCACATCACGAAATATCAAATCAATCATCAAGTTAATCACCACAACAAATCATCACAATGCCAACTATATAACCCACCTCACAACATCAATTCAATCACTACAACAACTCATCACAATGTCATGTGGGTATTTGAAATGCAACCCACTCGCGGGCATATGCATGAGGTACCTTTTCACAAACGTCGCTTAGCCTTTTTGGGCCTCATCGTCACTTAGCCTTTTGGGCCTCAAACGTCACTGGGTTTATGCATATGGGATGCATGAGATACTATAACATGCACCACGCACAAACACACAATCACGGTCAACTATGTGACCCGTCACTTACCAATTTGCCAAATAAGAGGCACAACACCTGTCAATTCACAATTACACACAACAACATCACTTAGCCTTTTTGGGCCTTATCGTCACTTAGCCTTTCGGGCCTCAACTTCACTTATTTTCATCGTCACTTATTCATAAACATCATCAGTTCAAACAATAGCCACTGAGGGTAAAAACGTCATTTACTAGCCACCAAGGGCATCATCGTCATTTACACATCATTATCAACAACATTGGCCACTAAGGCAAAAAGGTCATTTACATAGCCACTAGGGCATCATCGTCAAAATCATCACTTTTGACACTAAAACGTTAAAACTGTGATCATACGCAAAGGGGGATTTTTAAAGGCACCAAAACGATTTTTCAATGTCACAGCAACGACCACCGGGGACAGCCACTTGGGGCGCCCAGCAACCTTCAGGAATAATAAGTTTTTATTTTTAAAAATGGGACACATAGATAGACAACTGAAAAGGCTTAACAACACTTTTTGAAACACTTAAAACGGACACCCGAGTCAAAAGATATAGCGAAAACAGTTTTATAAAAAATTTGGGAGCATTTTGAAAAATGGCGCCCTTGGCGCCCAGCGCCTGGCACCTGGCGCCCAGCGCCCAGCCACACATCACACACGCACACTGGCGCCCTTGGCGCCCAGCGCCCAGCAACACGCAACACAACACACACTGGCGCCCTTGGCGCCCAGCGCCTGGCGCCCAGGGCCCAGCAACACGCGACGCACACACACGCACACGGCGCACAGCGCCCTTGGCGCCCAGCAACATTTCCAGCAACCAAAATTCAGCAACAACAATGCTTGGCACAGGGCGCCCCACTCAAGGGCGCCTAATTCTGCACCTAGACAACAAAATCCAGCAACACCATAAACACAAAAATGGCGCCCTATGCGCCTATGACACCAACAACAACGGATTCGAGCAACACAAATTCATCAAATCACATACATGATCACATCAACATATTAAACACCATATTCCATCATCAAGGCTCAATTCAACAATACGAACATCAAATTATCATAATCATCCCCAATCATCATAAATCACAATATCATCAACAATTGCTCAAACACTTGGCACGCACAACATGATTTTTCAACAACAAGTCTTCATATGCCTAGGGTTCATCAATAATCACTAAGAATACATAAAAAGGCATACATAGAGCCTAGCCCCTACATAATCCCCATCATAAAACCCTATTATAGAGAAGAAGAGACCCACCCTTACCTTAGGTTATGACGAACACGACATCTCCTTATACGTAAGCTCCAAAGAATCGCTGTAACACGACCCCTCTCCCTTTTCTCCTTGGGATTTGCGCACTTCTCCTCTTTCTGCTCTCTCATGAGCGTCGTTCCTCTCTTCTCACCCTCTCTCCATTTCGCTAATTTCTTTCCCTTGCACAAATGAGCTAAAACCCTAAAATCTCAGCTTAAATATGCGCTTAGGTTGTTGGGCTTGGATTGCGGGCTTTCCCGCAGCTTAAGCCCAACTAATTTGCAGCACCACCTCCTAATACAATACCACTCCTTATTTTATTTAAAACACCTTATAACTACTTCAACAAATAATAATTAATAATTATATTATTGCTCTACCACCAAAATCTCTTTTAATTAATTAAAATAATTTATTCTATTATTTTTTGGGTGTTACATTAGTCTCATGGGTCGTCACCCAAACTCGATATAATATACACATATATCCACTATCATATGAACCCATAGTTCATTTGCATTAGACCTTTAATTGAACATTTAGTTCGCATCATAAACAAAATCTACGTTTGCTCTCATGTACTAACTCGCCGCTTTTCTAAAAATTTATGACTTCAAAAACAGTTCATTTTACCTTTCAAATTGTATATTCAGTTAGGCCTCTGAATAAGCTTTCAAACGCATCTTTGAACACCTCAATCGGGTTCCCGGATCAAAAGTTATCGCGAAAACAAAATCAGTGTACAGTTCCTGAAAATCTGCAAAGCATCGCGACGCGAACAGATTCTGTCTCGACGCGAACAGTGACAGAAACGAAACTGTAACAATTTCTGGAAGGGGTCGCGACGCGATGGATGTGTCTCGCGACGCGATGGGTGCTGAGAAAGTGCAGATTTTGCGGTTTCTCGCGAAATCCGCTATTCCGCTCAATTCTGATTCTTGTTCCGATTGAAAACAGTCCAAACAACGAGAAAAACAGATTCAATCAATATCACACAATCAATCAAATAAATCAAAAACTCAATCTAAACGAATTTTGTCAAAATACGATATATTTCGAAATAACGGTTTTCGACTCAATCTTCCGAAACCAAATCACGAAAAATTCATTTCAAAACGGAACAATCCTAAACGTGAGTAAAACTCACCCTTGACGCGAGCGTCGATCCCGAGCCGAAATCACCGAGACTCCAAAAATCTCCAAACGGAAGCCTATGATCACCAATCCACTTCCAACTTCAATTCGAGCGCCAAATCGCGTTCAATCTTCCTTGGCTTCGTTCCTAATCAAGTTTCAATCATCAATTTCATCCCACTTCACATGATTTCAACCAATCACCCTCCAAAACCCTAAATTTTCGTATTCCACAAAAAGGGGGAAAAAGGGGTGAGGAGCTTACCTAGTTCTTGGGTTTTGAAGATGGAGGGGAGATGATGATGATGATGATGATGATGATGAAGTTTGGGGCTTTGGGGGGTGAGTGTTGCTTCCTCTTCTCCTCTTTCTCTCCGTCTTTCTTTCTTTCCTTCTCTTCTCTTCTTTCTCTCCTTCGATCTCTTCTTCTTTCTTCTTTCTTTCATTTCTTTTATTTCTTTCTTTCTATCTATTAAGTGGTGATATGGTCAAATGACCATATTGCCCTTAATCTTTTATTTCGTTTTATCGGTTTAACGTTCTTGAGATAACCAAATAATTAACTTTAGCACTCGATAATTACACAGATCAAGTATTAAAATAATTCATTTAGGTCTTCCTCCAAATAATTCGATTAATTATTTTGAGGATGTTACACTTTCAATGCATAATTGTTACGTAAAAAAGAATTGTAAAGGTCAACTAATTATTTAGTATTTCAAAAATATATTATTTTGATTAAAAATGGAAAGATATGTGTATTGTAATATTTTGAAATCATCTAAACTATTATAGTTGGTAAATATATTTATTCAACTAATTAAGATTTTAATCAATTATAATAGTAATATAATTTCACAAAAACAATTAAATAACTACATTATTTTATAAATATAATTGAATATCTAATATATATTTACTATTTCATATTTAATTATATATATGTAGGTTGTGGAATCAAGGTCGTTTCAATTTTTCATATTTATTTTGACTCTTGCAAAAATCATATCACATCTTTGTAAATTTCTCAATACATTAATAAATCAGAAAATTTGAAATTTAAGTCCACATATTTACAAAGGAGTATTCTTTCACTAAATTTCTTTATATTTATATTAAATGTTATAAAAAAAACAAATCCATATGTATTGTATTCTTTTATATCTATCTAAACTATTAGAATTACTAAATATTAAGTATGTTTATTAAATTAATTTAGATTTAATCAATTATAATAATAATAATAATAGAATGTCTTTGTTAAAGAAATTTATAGTTATAAACTATATACTGATATTTATCTAGGTAGAACATTTGTTAAAACAAAATATCAAAAATAAGCAAAAACTTAATCTCATGAATTTAGTAAAATAAGTAAAATTTGATCCCAAATTTTACACAAAATAAAAAAGAAAAAGCAAGTAAAAACTAGATTTCATGAAATTGTAAGGAGATTAAGTAATAAGAGAAAAAACCTGATATTTAATTTATAGAAGAAGAAAATAGATATTTAATAGAAATGTAAATTCAAAAATTTAAAAAGCATTATGATATTTAGTAGCTGAAGAAAATGATATTTTTCTTGTTTTTTTTTTCTTAGAAGTGGCACGTAAGGTAGTCTCCTTCGTAAAAAAAAACACCAAAAGTTATATACATCGTGTTTGATTTGTGCACTCGGTGTAAAGACAAACAAAAGCACTATCTATTATGAGAAAAAAAGGTCTTCTTTTAGTCTTGAACCGGAATTGATGAACATTCAAGGAACATAAGCAAATCATTTAGACCTAGCACATCGTACAATTTCACCAAAACTATTAAAATTAAACGTATTTCTAAGAACAAAATTAAAATATATATGATTTCTCAATGCCTATAACTTTACAAAGGATAGTTGTTTCCATTGCATGATTCAATAACTGATCCAAATTTTTCTATTTGCCTCTTTGTTGACTTCAAAATTGCCAAGAACACGAATTCATTCACCCTTTTGGTGCATTCTACCTCTTCTTGCGAAACTGACTCCTTTCTTCTACTCCTTGTTTTTCATCATGAACTTTTTTGTCAAAACCTCTCCACTCACAATCCAAAATTGTCTCCTTTAAATAGTTATTTTTAAATGACTAAAACTCTACCTCTTCCACTCATATTCTACTAACTCATGAGTTTATTGTCATTTAAGGGAGTAATTCATATGAATGTGAAACCCCTCCATTTCAATGCATAATTGTTATATAAAAAAGAATTTGAATGGTCAAATAATTATTTGTTATTTAAAAAAACTTATATTAATTTTGATAAAAAGGGAAATACATATGCATTGTAATATTTTTAATTCATCTACACTATTATAATTGGTAAATATATTTATTCAACTAAGTTAGGTTTTTACAAATTCAAATAATAATATAAATTTTTTGCAAATAAATAAATTATTTTAAAAAATACATTGAGATTTATCTCTCTCTCTCTCTCTCTCTCTCTCTCTCTCTCTCTATATATATATATATATATATATATATATATATATATATATATATATATATATATATATATATATATATATATATATGTAACACCCCGGTATTTCTAACATGTAGATATACCGTAATGCAAAACTATAGTAATAATCAGAGGACACAATTCCTGTTTAAGTATTGAACGTACAAACTTTTTTCGAAAATAAAACATAATACTTCGGATCCATTCGTCTTAATTCCATAATGTTTCAAACACCTGAAGGAATACAACCCAAGTGTTCAATACCATAAACAGAGAAATCAAAAGCGGTTCATACAACTCATAAACAATTACAAGTTATATAACCATAACAGGTCAACCGGAAAGATAAAAGAAAACATCAAAGTTGCACTTCGTGGGCACCTCCGCAAGCACGTCACCTACTCGTGTCGCTTACTCTTTCTCTTTCCCTGCTTCTCTATAAAACCAACAACAATGATTGGGTGAGACAACTTGTCTCAGTGAGTTCTACCGTGCCCCCTCACTATCACTCGGTTCCATTATAAAACTGTATACATAGTTAAATTATAACTATTTGTGTCAATATATGACTAGCCCCTTTACCAGCCGTGCAAAGCCCACAATCCCGGTAAACAAAGTGCTATCACATATTTTTAAGCCTTGTCAATTAATATATAATTACAAGCTTTTCACGAACGAAACATCGACCGTGCAAAGCCCGCAATCACGATGAATCGAAAACCTATCTTAGCATAAATCAGCCGTGCAAAGCCCACAATCCCGATAACCCACATTAGACCACGCCATAACGTTTCAGGGCCTAGGGTAGGGGCTCATGACTTCCCCGCCTAGTATGTTATTCATTGGGTCGTCACTCAACTTGATATAATCTATATATCACACCCGCATTGGGCCGACTCCTAAATTCGATATAATCTATATCTATCATTGTATCTATAATCTGTTTTGATGAATACGAAATTAGGCATCCGGTATTATAATACAGTACCAAATTGGACGGGTTATTCATTTTGTTATTCAAAATCATATGCTCACACGCGGTCTACAATTCGGTTTTGAAAACAGCTTTGACCTTCAAAGACAGTGTATTTTACAAACCAAATTATATATATATATAGTTAGGTCTTTGAATAAGCTTTCAATCGCACTTGAAAACACCTCAATCGGGTTCCCGGATCAAAAGTTATCTCGAAAACAAATTCAGGGTATTTTGCTGAAAAACTGCAAAGCGTCGCGACGCGAAATGGTTCCGTCGCGACGCGAAAAGTTACAGAAGGTTTTCGTTGAAAAAAATAGGTGATGGTAGCGACGCCAAGCCTTGGGTCGCGACGCGATGGGTGACAGAATTGTAAGAAAAACAGCATTTCGAAAACCCGTTTGGTACCCTTTCGCTTTCTATTCGACCCCGAGACATTTCCTGACCATCGAGACTTAAAAATAGACATTATAACTAGCAATTCAGTCCATATTCCAGTGAAAGCATTAAAATCAACAAATTCATGAAAACATATATATTTACAGAAAAACCGTAAAAACGCTATTTTCCCGAAAACGGTTTTTGACTCGATAAAAGTCTCGACACGAAATCAATCACCAAAACAGAATTTCTAGACATTCCAGAATATTAAACACACTCCCTTATCGTGATTAAAATTCACCGAATACCGAAGTCACGCGAGTTGAGCCGAAGTTCGAAGCTACCAAACCGTTATCACACGAACAATCCCCAAATGAGCCCAATCGTGCAAGACAGCAGCACCACTTCTTTTCAGTTCGAATCCAGCAACTTCCCCAACACAAAACTCCTTCCAAATAGAAATGTAGGTTCAGTTTTGTCCTTCTTCTATCTCCACATGAACATGCAAGACACTAAAAGTCTCAAGACTCCATTGTTTGCCTTTGGAGATTCAAAAATCTAAAATGGCCAAATACAAAAGAGGAAGGATGAGGTTCAGAATGTAGGTTCACCAGAAAGAGGTTTGTGAAGAAAGAACTTACATGCAAGAACTTCCTCTCCTCCTTCTCTCCCGCTTCTCCCTTGCGCTTCCATTCTCTGTCTCTCCCTTTTCTCTGTTTTCTGATTTGGCTGAAATGGATAAATGAAGGGAGTGAGCTCAGCTGGTTTTGAGTTGGGTTAGTGAGCTGAGGGTTTAAAGAGGTCTTGAAAAGACCAAAATGCCCTTGGCTCATTAAATCATACTTTAGGCGCTGAAAATCCTTTTCGATCCTACGGTTTCCGCTCGGCGTAGCTTTTCTCGACTAACCCGGTTACGAATCGTGACTCATTATTTTCCTTGACTCGAGATTATTTATAATTCACATAATTATATTTTAAAAATTTGGGATGTTACTATATATATATATATATATATATATATATATATATATATATATATATATATATATAGAGAGAGAGAGAGAGAGAGAGAGAGAGAGAGAGAGAGAGAGAGAGAGAGAGAGAGAGAGAGAGATGCTTTTAACAATGAAAATAAAACAATAAATTAAAGTTTTATTTTTTAAGTCTGATGAATTTAGAATGAATAAAAATTAATATTAAAAACAAAAATTGAATTTGTTATTTAATTATACATTAAAGATTAAAATGGAAGTCTCATTTATATAAAAATTATAATTTAATATAAATAAAGATAATGAGAAGCATTAAAACTAAAGTTTTCCTTTTGTGGAAATGATAAATAAATATTATATTAGATTAAAAATAATGATAGTCATATTTTAAGTATTTTGATACTTGAAATAACAAAACTTTTAAATTGATGTATATTTAGTCATATTTTAAGTATTTTTTCAAAAGAAAAAAAAAATTGAAAATAATCCAATATCACTAAGCAATTTAATTTTTGATAGAATACTCAAGATGTTTGATATTTAATATATAAAAAAACCAATATAAATTGTTTTTCTAAGTAAAATATTATTTAGTTTAAGGATAAAATTAATTTGTAAGGGTAATAATAAAGTTTTAAATCATTTATTAAATTAACTTGTAACATCCCCAAAATAATTAGGCAATTATTTTGATATCTAACCCAATTTATGGTTCTAGTACTTGATCAATGATTTCATTAATTAAGTGCTAGATTAATTAATTATTTGGTAGGAGGTTTTAATTGAATGGGGTTTGATTAGAAATTAAGAAGAGAGTAAGGGTATAATGGTATTTTACCCCCACCCTCACTTATGTGAGTATTTAAAAAGAAAAAGAAAAGAAAAGAAAGAAAAAAGAAAAGAAAGAATCGTAGAAAGAAAGGAAAGAAAGAAAGAATGGAGAGAAAAGAGAAAGAAGGTCACGAGAAGGGAGAAGAGAGGAGAGGGTGTGAGGTTTCCTTCAAACTCAAGTTCTTCTTATACAAAAATGATCACTTCCTCCTCCTCTTCATTTTGATACATGAATCAAGGCTTATGGTTCTCTTTCTCTCCCTCCACCATTTTCGATTTTCAAGAGGAAAAAGGAGGGTTTTGATGATTCAAGTTCAAAGGGTAGCTTAGGAGAGGTATTGATGTTCCATAGGAGCCATATTGTTGGTTGGGTAGCTCAATCACTCAAGTTTTGGAGCTTTTGGAGGAATTAAGGGTTAGTGTTGAAATTGGGGTTTAGGTGAATAGGAGCAATTGGAGGTTAGGGATGATGAATAGTGATTCATGGAGGTTGAAGGTTGAGATTGAGGTTCATGGTTCAAGATCAAAGTTTGGGAATCAATTTTGGGTTTGTGGGATGAATTGTGAAGCCTAGGAGCATATGTTGGTGTCTAAGTGAAAAGCGGATTTCTCGAGTCTCGCGAGCCGGATGTTCGAGTAGCGGAAAGTCGCGGTGTTTCGTGATTTTCATCACGATAGGTGAGTTCTACTCACGTTTAGGATTTTATGTTTCGAATTGATTGATTGAAATGAATTTAATGTTGATTGATTGCTTGATGTGATTGTTTCGGTTGAATTGCGTGTAAAAATATCGTTTTGGTCGAAAAACCGTTAGATCGACGATTAACGGATTTTGAGGAAATTGATGTTTGACTGTCATGGATTGATATGTTTGATTGATTGTGTGACTTTGATTGGGACTGTTTTTATGGTTGTCAAATCTGTTTTCAATCGGAACGAGAATCGGAACAGAGCAGAATAGCGGTTTTCGCGCGAAACCGCCACAAAAATTCACTTACAGCAGGTAAAAGCGCCCCAAGCGCTCGGCCATGCGCCCAAGCGCACGAGAGGCAGAACCAAAACTGTCCAAAGCGCCCCAAGCGCTCGGCCATGCGCCCAAGCGCACGAGGGACAGAACCAAAACTGTCCAAAGCGCCCCAAGCGCACGACCCGTGCGTCCAAGCGCACAGTGCAAATTTTCAGCAACTATTCACTCATTGTATTTTCGCAATAACTTTTGATCCGGGAACCCGATTGAGGTGTTCTAAGATGCGTTTTAAAGCTTATTCCGAGGCCTAACTAAATATACAATTTAGAAAGGTAAAATGAACTGTTTTTGAAGTTGAAATCGTTTCGAAAAGCCGAACAATAGTACACGTGTGCGGATATGTTTTATTAATAATAAAGCGGACATTGAGTCCTAAGTGATATTGTATGAATGACGCGGGATGATTATTAAATCATCTAAACCGGTCTATGGTACGTTCTACTTATTGAATTATGCAACTGACGCGGGATGTTTATTAAGTATTCATCTAAACCGGTCTATGATTCTTGATATATATATTATATCTAGTCGGGGTGACGACCCCTATGAAGTAGCATACTAGGTGAGGGAAGTCATGAGCCCTTGACCTAGGCCCCTATGTTGTTACTTTTTGCCTTTGGGAATTGTACACCTATTGGCTATGCGGGGTTCACCTAAGCTTGCGGTAGTTGGTGACGTGCTAAATATTAAAAGGTTATGTTTGTAATTCATTAATTGAATTACCAGTAATTGTTTGTAATTCATATCGAATTACCAGTGAATAATTGCATGGGCTGGTTGTAGCATTAGCGCTTTTATTTGCGAATCCCTTTGTTTAATCTTTTAAAAATAGAAAGATAAAAATATTTTCAGCAACTATTCACTCATTTTATTTTCGCAATAACTTTTGATCCGGGAACCCGATTGAGGTGTTCTAAGATGCGTTTTAAAGCTTATTCCGAGGCCTAACTAAATATACAATTTAGAAAGGTAAAATGAACTGTTTTTGAAGTTGAAATCGTTTCGAAAAGCCGAACAATAGTACACGTGTGCGGATATGTTTTATTAATAATAAAGCGGACATTGAGTCCTAAGTGATATTGTATGAATGACGCGGGATGATTATTAAATCATCTAAACCGGTCTATGGTACGTTCTATTTATTGAATTATGCAACTGACGCGGGATGTTTATTAAGTATTCATCTAAACCGGTCTATGATTCTTGATATATATATATTATATCTAGTCATGAGCCCTTGACCTAGGCCCCTATGTTGTTACTTTTTGCCTTTGGGAATTGTACACCTATTGGCTATGCGGGGTTCACCTAAGCTTGCGGTAGTTGGTGACGTGCTAAATATTAAAAGGTTATGTTTGTAATTCATTAATTGAACTACCAGTAATTGTTTGTAATTCATATCGAATTACCAGTGAATAATTGCAATTCAATAACAGGATTGCTAGGTAAAGGTTTTATAAATAAACCGAGAGCGTGGTTAGGGGTCTCGGTAGAACTCACTGAGATGTTTATCTCACTGTTTATGTTTTGTGGTTTTTACAGAAAAGCAGGGGAAAAGCAGATATGAAGAAGCACAGTTAGGTGGTGTGCTTAGGAAGACAGTGAAGACTTAGTTTTCATTGTTAATGTCTTTCCCTCGAGATCTTTGTATTTCCGATTGTATAGCTTGTATCAGGGAAAGTTGTAAAATCGTTTTCGCTATTTCTTTGTATTTGGATATTGGACTCTAGGTTATGAGCTTGTTATAATTATGTTCAATATCTAAAACAGGAAATTACTCTCTGATGTATGCCCAGATGTGCACTTCCGTATTTCTACATGTTAGAAATACCTGGGGTGTTACATAACTTGTTTTAGGAGACCAAAAGGCAACTAAATCAAGACATCAACTAATGAATTAAGAGTAATAAATAAAAGAAGAAAAAAAAATTAAATTGAAATCAAAAACTTGAAATTCATTGTGGAGGCTCCATTGGGGTTTCCTTTATATATCTTATATATTATAAACCATGAATGACAGACACATCACCAGACACAAAATAATATATCATTGATGACATATTTCCACCTCACCCGTTTTTGACACATTGGCATCTGACTCAACCTCCATTAAATACGAAATCTCATCTCTTAATTGGCTTTAGAGGTGTCATAACTTCAAAACCGAATTTTATTAATACAACAATTAAAACCGTGAGTCATCATTGACTAACAATTATGGAAACGTTTCATGCTCATGTTGTGACAATTAATGGTCTATTGAATGCATATATCACATATACAGTCCACATCCATTCACCTAAAGAAACAAATTTATGGTAACACCTCTATTTTAGTAATTTGGATTTATTGTTAATTGATACGCGTGTTTCCCACCGTTTCCTAATTTTCAGCTTAAGATTTATCTATAAGGGTGTGGTGTACCTAATGACTAGCATGGCTGTTGCGCGCTCAATTGGTAGTGGGAAGGGGGTTTAACTTGCACTTATGCCTCAGGTGCAAGGTTCGATTCCCACGGAAGGCAAAAATTCTACAAGGGGGGTAGAAAAGACCGTGAGGTAACAGTGGGACCGGGGTGGCCGCTGCGGTGGACCTGGGCTGTTACAGCCAACCTGGGTGAGTATCGATCAACTAACCATGCTTGGAAGCTTCTCTTTAAGAGGATCTGTCATCAGGAAAGTGGACATCAGTTTAGTCCCTCCATACGTTTACACATTCACGCTGCCGGCAGACATGCCGACTTACAAAAAGTTGTTGAACTAATGGTGTGTTTGGTAGCCATGAAAACCTAGAGAGAAAAAGAAAAGGAAAGAAAAGTAAGAGAATATACCATTTTCCTTTGTTTGGTTGCTTTATAATAAAATAAGAAAGAAAGAATAGTTTTAGTGGGGCCCATTTTGAGATGAATATTAAGGGAAAACCCAATTTTTTATGTAAATGACATTTTTAACCTTGCACTAAAATTAATGTGTTGCAATAAAAAAATATATTACTTTTTTATTAAAGGTTAATTTTGTGATTTTCAACATATACACTTTTCTTATATCTTATTTTTTCTCCTATCAAACAAGGGAAGAGAAACATCTCATTTTCTACTTAAATGTGCATTATTAATAATAATAATAATAATAATAATAATAATAATAATAATAATAATAATAATAATAATAATAATAATAATAATTTCAAACGAAAATTGGTATGACGGCAATAAAATCTTTAATGCGTTTTATTTAATATCCGGAATATCACAGAGAAGTAATTTGCTTCATGTAGAATAATTAGTCTAGATTGGCATATGATTGCTGTCATAGAATTAATGTAGAATAATTTAAATTTGAATTTGTATTAATAGGCATTATAGCAGTAATTATAACATTTCAAATAATTTAAATTTGAAATTGAGTAATCAGAATATATTCCCAAAATCTGTTTGTATTAATTGGCATTATAGCAACCAGTAATTATAACATTTCAAATAATTTATATTTGAAGTAGAGTTATAGATTTTAAATATCAAATGAATTTTTTGAGATTTTTTTGTTTAAAATATTATTTCAAATTCAATAAAATTGCAATGTAAAATTATACAATTAATACACAATTATTTAGATATATACAAAAAAAAACTCCTTTAGTTTGTATGACCCTTATTACCGAAATTCAAATTTCAAAATATATATTCAATAGCATTGAAATATTTTCAATAAATATAGTAGTACAAAAGCCTGATGTCATCATAAGAAAAAATATCAGATTTTTATCCGATACATTTTTAATACTATTACTGCTAATCATTGTTCAAAAAATATCACGTAGTTACTTTAGTTCTCTTATGTGGTTTTAAATGGTATTCCATTTTGTGTAACTCTTGATTAATTAGTCTAGATTAAGAAGAAAGAACCCAATTTTTTTTTATGAAACCAATGTCATTGCTACTACATTTTTGTCGAAGGACAGATCTTTGGATGTGAGAGGAGAGATTGAAAGAACATAAGAGAATAGAAGAAATCGAATGAGGAATAACACATTAGTCTTGCATGAAACTGATTAACTTCATGTTTAAATTAATGGTTAAGTTTTCTTTTCATAATTGTTTGATATAACTCGACACTTATTTTCATTATTTTTAGTTTAGTGAAAAATGATTTCAAAAAAATATGCATTGCTAGAAGAATTACGCCTGTATTTATCATTGTTTCCTTCATTTCCATGTATCTTAACTTCACTTTTTCTGTAACCACAAGAATCACGCCTTTATGATGCCTTATCTACTTCTACAAGTACAATCGCAAGTAAACATCCCACGACTAATGTGTAGACCTCGAGTCTTTATTTACGGTTTTTCCAATTTGGTCTAAGTTTTTACTTTTTCGAAAAATGTATGTATTCGGCTTGAATTTGCAATCACGAGAAGATCGTATCTACTTGCAATTTTCGTATGGGCAGACATTTTCGTTTTTGGCTCATACATCATGATATTCACTTAATTGTGTTTGCAAGTGAGAAAGGAAACAAGTTTTGTCTTTTCTCAATCATTTGGAGAATTATATTTCAACATGGAGATGTATGTATTAATGTAGATGTTTATAATTATCTAATTGTTACATTCGAATAAATGAGTGTGTGTACAATTATAAGATACCGTAGGGACGGAGACCGAGGAGAAATTCCCTCCACGATCAATTTGGGGATCGGGACCGAAAGCCAGTGACCATGCTCTCCGCCCCTAACTATTACATAACTATATAGAGTATTTTTCAAATTAAATTCAATATTTTTATTTGGTTAACAAAAATATTAAAAAATAAGTTCAAATGATATGTATACCCGTGCAGCGCACGGGTCATACAAACTAGTATATATATATATATATATATATAGATAGATAGATAGATAGATAGATAGATAGTTTTCTCAAAAAGATTTTCGAAGTTTTTTGTGGTTGTTAGTTTGCTTTGTTGCTCTGGTTTGTAGTTAATAGGAAGTCTAATGATGGGGAAAGTATATTAACTAGGAGGGTAATGTTTTCTATAATATTGGCTCGTAGTTTTGGTAAAAAAAAATATTGGCCGACGATTATTTGTGATACATGCTTTGGCCTATATAAAAAATCATTTATATGGAGTTTATGATGTATGTTAAATTTCATATTCTTTTATTCAACTTGCTAAAAATTAAATATTGATTTTGAAGAAGCTTAACATAACTTACTGTAACATCCCCAAAATAATTAACCGTATTATTTGGATGTTACCCCCCAATTGAATTAATTTAGTACTGGATTGGTAAATTTATTAAGTGCTAAAGTTAATTATTGGTTGTCTTAGGATCGCTACGGATGATACGGAATAAGGGCAATATGGTCTTTGACCATATTACCACTTAAATATATATATATATATATATATATATATATATATATGTATGTATATAAGAAAGAAAGGAAGCGACAAAGAAAGGAAGGGACAGAGAGGAGAAAAAGAGAAAAGAAAAGAAGAAGAAAGGAGAAAGAAGAGAAGGAGAAGAGGAAGGGTCTTCCCCACAACCCAAACACCAAGTTTTCATCATCATCATCATCATCTTTCCATTAGCTTCCATTCCCTATAATTTTGGTGAGCTTATTTTCTTTTTTCCCCTCCTCTTTGACTTTCGATTTTGAGAGCTTGAGTGAGGATGATTATGAATTTGTTGATGATTTTGATGCTTAGGAGTGATTAGAAGCGAACCTAAGGCGGATTGAACGCGGATTGAAGCTCGATTCGGAGTTGGAAGCGAATTGGTGATTTTAGGGTTCGTTTGGGGATTTTGAGATTTCGGTGACTTCGGCTCGATCGTACCTCTCGCGTCAATGGTGAGTTTTACTCACGTTTAGGTTTTGATTGAGAAATTCGAAGTGTCGAATTTGAGTTTCGAAAACCGTTATTTGAAAAATTAACGTATTTTGACATAAACAATAAAATTGTTTATGTTTGTGTTTGTGATTGATGAACGATGATTTGATGGTGATCAATGTTGTTTAAATATGTTTACGGACAGTTTTTATGTAGGGACTGGACTGGAACAGGTATCGGAATTGATCGGGACGACAAAAAACTTGAAAACGAGATAAAAACTCAGTGCTGTCAAAAGCGCACGGCCCGTGCGTCCCAGGCGCACGAACCGTGCGTCCCAGGCGCACGAACCGTGCGTCCCAGGCGCATGAACCGTGCGTCTCGTTCTGTTTCTATTCTCGAAAATGCATTACAGGGCGCACGACCCGTGCGTATGGGAGCACGGACCGTGCGCAGTGTTTTGTCAAAATTTTATAAACTTGTCCGAAATGATCCCGTTCGATTCCAATCCTCTTCTAATCCTTTCCTAACCCATTTCCAATGATATTAGGCTTATAATGCCATGATTTTGAATATGTTTTCAAAGGTTTTTATAATGGTTTGTGTTGCGCCCGAAAAATCCGGTTTGGGACTTTTCGTTTGACAACGTGGAAAAAGTTTGGAGCCGCCACCAATATTTTGATTTTAAGACCAAAACATTGAAAAAAAGGTCTTTTGAACAAGGCGGATGGTCTTTTGAAAACTAGAGATATCGGTTCGGGGGTCGATTACGTGCGAGGAAGGTGTTAGCACCGCGCACGTCCTTTCTACCGAAAGGGAGCCTCTAATTAAATGTGTGGTTTTAACGTTTGATTTGAAAAATATCTAGATTTGCCTATTTATTTGAAGAATGAATGGGAAAACTTAATAAAAATTTTATTTTTGGCGAGAAAGGGGGAAAAAAAGGGTTTTTAGAAAAAGTGCTTGACGGGACATGGCCCGCTCCTACGTATCTCCCGGTGCGATGGAGAATTCAAAGCTACGTAGTTCTTGGTGTTTTGGTTTTGAAAATGTTTGAAAAGGGGAAGAGCTTTCATAATGATCAAGCAAGCAAAGGCTTTGAGTGATCGTTACTAATGACTCTGGATAGTGTTCATGACAATCAAACAAGCCAAGGCTTTGAGTGATAGTCACTAATAACAATGGGTTTGAAAATGACTTTTTGGTTTGTTTTGTGAAAATGATTGGTTTAGGGTTGCGAAAAGGATTTTTATTTGTTGCGCTTGACGAGAAGGTGACTCGCTCTTACGTATCCCAAATGGGAATCAAAGTGACGTAGTTCTAATTTGAAAATGAGAATACTTTTGAAAGGGTTTGGAAAAAGGAAAAGCTTTCATAATGATCAAGCAAGCAAAGGCTTTGAGTGATCATTACTAATAACCCTTGATGGTGTTCATGACAATCAAACAAGCCAAGGCTTTGAGTGATAGTCACTAATAACTCGCATTAAATGGAAAAGAGTTTGAAAGATTTTTGGAAAAAGGGTGAAGTTATTATCAATGATTGGTTATAAAGTTCAAGCACATTCAATAATCACGGAATCATGCATATGTTGAACATTAATTAAGACTAAACATGCCAATATGATCAAAGGACCCACTTATCAAGGACGCAAGATAAAGTTCTCAAAGCAAATGTGTGTGTGTGGGAAGGAGTGTATTTACCCTAATGACTCTATGCTACAACATGCATGTAGACTTACGTCTTCATTAGGAGGTCATACACATGGATGGAATGGCGTATAATTGAATCAAGACATTTAAAATGCATCAAAAACAAGCAAGCAATTGATCATAGGCATAGAATGATCTTAATTAAACTAAGGAACATATGAGCAACGATTTCTCAATAACATGAACAAAAGGGGAAATTGCATCAAGGCTAAGGTAAGCCTATCCTTTGCATTCATGAATAAGTGCCCAAAGGCTAATAACACAATCAAAGAGGAGGGAGCATCAAGGTTTTGGGTAACCTATCCTTTGCGATACCCCTTGGACCTTAAATCATAAACCTAACTATCTCATCTTTTATTCATTAAGAAGTTAAAAGGGGAAGGTTGAATCATCTAAAACCATCTTCACCACTTAGAACATGATGCACTAGGCATAAGTGGGAATCATATGATTCATCATCAACAATGGACAATAATATACAAGAATAAGTAAATAAACACTAAAGCTAAGTTGAATCACATAGGGGAATCCTCTCACTTTGAGAAAAGTGCACTAGGCACTAGTGAGAATCAACTTGCCTATCATCAACAATGAACAATAAGCAAATTAAAATGCAAAGATTAAATAAACACATCACTAAGTTGAATCACATAGAGCAATCCTCTCACTTTGAGAAAAGTGCACTAGGCACTAGTGAGAATCAACTTGCCTATCATCAACCACTAACAATAAGCAAATAAAAATACAAAGATCAAATAAACACATAACTAAGTTGAATCACATAGAGCAATCCTCTCACTTGGAGAAAAGTGCACTAGGCACTAGTGAGAATCAACTTGCCTATCATCAACAAATTAACAATAAGCAAATAAAAATACAAAGATTAAATAAACACATAACTAAGTTGAATCACATAGAGCAATCCTCTCACTTGGAGAAAAGTGCACTAGGCACTAGTGAGAATCAACTTGCCTATCATCAACAATTTACAACAAGCAAAACTAAGACACAAAAATGAATGGACACATAAACTAAATTGAGTCATTTCTAGCAATCTTCACCACTTAGGTCAAGGTGCACTAGGCACTAGTGGGAATCATATTGCTAGATCGTCAAACAACAAAAATAACATTTAACACTAAAATAAAATATTAACAACAAGATCAAACATCACCAAACAAAGAACAACAACAAAATCAACTTGGAAATATTTTTAGATCTATAAGCATGCGAACCAAAGGAAACATAGATCCACATTTTATTTTAAAAAAAACAAAATTAACACAAAGCAACATAGATCTATTTTTTTTGCAAGGATTCATATGATTAAGCAAGGAAGTGCAACAAAATCATATCAACCCTAATTTTTCCTTCATGATATGCGAAATGCTAAAGCCTATAAACAACAATTTTATTTATGAAATCTAGTGCATAATATGTAAAGATGCAAGGGAAATTATTCAAGTAGAAGACTAACTCCTTCAAGGCCAAGGACCCATCTCAAACACCCAAAGCTCCCTAAGTCTTTGTCAAAATGTTTGAAATGGATCCTCAAAGCAAACAACAATCAAGAAGGAGTTTGGAGTAGAGGAGAGATTATGCAAGAAAATTAAATATGAGGTGCAAAGCTTCAAGGATTACCTCAAAACTACAATGAAATGAAGAAGGAGGTGATAAGCTCAAAAATTACTAGCTCTTAGCAATTTGATGATGCAACCTTGAAGAGAATGGATGGAAAGATGGTTATCTAACAAGAAATGGAGGATTTGGTGGTTGATTTTTGAAGAAAATATATGGAAGAGGGGAGGAAGAGGCTACGGTTTTGGTGAGGAAGGAGAGGGGGAGGAGGTGCTTTTGGTGTGCTAGGGTTTTTGTGTAGGAGAATGAGAGGCAAATGAGAAGCAAAAAGAGAGGGATCCTTAGGTGTGGGAATGAGGGAGTATTTATAGGATGAAACTAGGTCTAAGGGTAGTTTAGTCTTTGTGCTTTTAATGTGCTCTAGGATTGAACTTTGATTTTGGATGGAGGGTTGAGATCACTTATCACAAGGATTGAGGGTGGAGAGAAAACACAAAATGGAGAGTATGGAGAGTGGGGGGCGAAAGTTAAAAAGGAAAAGAAAAATGAATTTTCTTATTTTGGAAGAGATATTTTATGTGAAGTAGGGTTAAGGGCATTTTAGGGGAGAATTGTTACCAAAGAGGGAACTTTGGGTTTTCTTATGAATAGGTTAGTGTAAGTGAGTGGAGTAATTTACCAAAGAGGGTATAATAGAAGAGTGTGGAAGAAATTGGAGAGAGAGAGAGAGAGAGAGAATTCTTAGGTGGGGGGAGGAAGAGAGAAAAAAAACTTGTTTTTTTGGTCTTTTGTCTTATTGAGGACACTTTCCTTTTTTTGAGTTTTTTGAATTTGAAATTTTTGGGCATGGGAAAATAATGGGAATGCAACTATTGAAAATGTGTTACATGCTTTTTTGGGCACCATAAAATATTCTCTCTAGTCACCCATGACAATAAAAATTGTCACTTAAGAATTGAGGAATATTTAATGGTCCCTTTTTTATTTTTCTATGCACTAAAAATGGAAAAAATACATTTTTAATTATTTTTGACTAGGGTTTTCTTTCTAAAAATTGTACAAAAATTATCCTTGATAGAATAAAAATGTACTTTTTGTGGATGTGCATTCTTGGCGAGAAAATCATCTTTTTGCGAAAAATGACCAAAATGCCCCTTTTGACCCTAAAACCCTAATTTCCCCAAAAAGTGCATTCTAACCCTAAAAATGATTTCAAAAACTTTGGAATGGTTTCTAGGATCCAAAATGCAATGCATAATGCTCCTCACTCCTCAATTTATTTATTTTTGTGGAAAATTAGGGTTTTGACCTAAGCCGGACAAAATTGGGGTATGACAGCTGCCCCTCTTTATCTGAATTTTAACGAGGGATATGAATTGGCCGAAACATATTCCAAGGCAAAATGAAGATAAAGAATTCAGAAATTATACCGATTTTGTCTACTTGGGGAAACCCAAATTTTCCTCTTTTTCTTTTTCTATTTTTTTGAATAGATGGGCTTGAGAACAAACGGGGAACGGTTAACACTTGGCGCATTAACCGAGAGAGAAAAAGACGGACCACTCGGGATCTGAAGGAGCACTAAGGCTCTGAAGGACCACTCAGGGTCTGAAGGAGCACTAAGGCTCTAAAGGACCACTCAGGGTCTGGAAGGCTGCCTAGGCCTTAATTGAAGGACCATCGTGATCTGAAGGAGCGCTACTAGCTTATGGTACTAGCAAAACGGTCTGAGGGGGCCTTTGCATTCGAGCGGCCATGATGGGTCAAGATCAGATCCGGAACTGATATGTTGACCATGAAGGACGTCCACTGTGTCTTAGGCTGACACAACTAGTCTGAAGGACCACTCGGGGTCTGAAGGACTTACCCGCAGCTCGAATACGAGGTGAAGTCTGCTTTTGAAGGGACACATGGGTCCTGAAGGGATTCGCAAATCCTGTTGATTGATTGATTGATTGAAATGGTCAATGCTGCCGCACTGAATTGAGGTACCTGCATACGTTAGTTTATGCAAGGAATAGTGCATGGAGTATGGGTGCATGTTATGCAATGCTATGATTTTGGTGTGACAATGAATGTGGTGAAATGCCATTCCTGATTCTTCATCTCTTTTGTCAGCTTTCTCCTTTCTGACTGTTTGTTTTTCTTTGCTTTTTCATTCTTTGATCAGCTTTCTTTTTTCTGATCGTTTATTTTTCCTTTTGCTCTTTTTTTTGAATGATTTTGCTTGATCAGCTTTCTTTTTTCTGATCATCTGTTTTTTTGTTTGCTCTTTTGCTCTTTTGGCTTATTTTCTTTTGCTGGTTCGACCAACCCATGACGAGACTGAGGAACCCATTAGACTTGTGGCAGCGTATGGGCCCAGTGCGGGTTTGCCTTATGTTTTGTCATTTGAAGTGATTATGAGCGCAATTATTTCCTTGCGAACTTAATTTGCTTTAAGAAGTTGTTTCCCTCCCATGACTTTTAGAAATTTCGCAATGATTGTGATGCTCTATGATTTATGCACATGTTTTACAGATCAGTGTTACCATCATCATAAAACGTTTATTTTGAGCAGAAAAAGCAAAAATAGAAGACAAAGAGATATGAAAAGGTTGGACTTTATTGACATAGAAGCCGATTGTACAGAAGGTTACACCGACTATTCAATACATTTGAAAATTTAAACTGCAAAGAGACAAGAAAAAGAGGAGCAAATCTCGGAATGTCCGTCTCTGTGGAACAGTGCCAAACACTTATGCTCATGACCTTGACCATCCTCTTATCCAGACCTTCGGGGGTGCTGTATGCCTTTGTTTGCTTTCATGCCCTAGCTTTCTGACCCTAATTTTTGCCTGGACCGCCCTTTGCGGGTTTTCAATCCACCGGGTCGCTCAGATTTTGCCTAGGCCGCCCTTTCGGGTTTTCAACCTAGCGAGCTAATTCTTGCTGGGCTTATCTTTCTCTTTTTTTATTTATTTTTCTTAGGCATAGTACTTCTTAACAGAATCCGAATTGACTGGGTTTCGGAATTCTTCTCCATCCATATGAGTGAGTATCAGCGCTCCTCCGGAGAAGGCTTTCTTGACTATGTACGGGCCCTCATAGGTGGGAGTCCATTTTCCGCGGGGATCACTTTGAATAGGCAGGATCTTCTTGAGCACTAGGTCTCCCTCATTAAATTCTCGGGGACGAACTTTCTTGTCGAAAGCGGTTTTCATCCTTTGCTGGTATATCTGCCCATGGCACAAGGCTGTGATTCTCTTCTCCTCAATGAGATTTAGCTGATCTAGGCGAGCTTGTACCCACTCTGCTTCTTCCAGCTTAGTTTCCATTAGTACCCGCAGGGAGGGTATTTCAACCTCGATAGGGAGGACTGCCTCTGACCCGTATACCAGAGAGAAAGGGGTTGCCTCGGTCGATGTACACACTGAAGTACGATAGCCGTGTAGAGCGAAAGGAAGCATCTCGTGCCAATCTTTGTAGGTTACCACCATTTTCTGCACTATCTTCTTGATGTTCTTGTTAGCTGCCTCGACTGCCCCATTCATCTTGGCCCGATAGGGTGAAGAATTATGATGCTGGATTTTGAACTCTGCGCATAAGTCTTTCATCATTTTGCTGTTCAAGTTGCTGCCATTATCAGTGATGATCTTGTTGGGAAGACCATAACGGCAAATCAAGTCTTTCTTCACAAATTTGGCGACCACTGAACTGGTTACATTGGAGTAAGAAGCAGCTTCGACCCACTTGGTGAAATAATCGATTGCAACCAGAATGAAACGATGTCCATTTGATGCTTTAGCCTCTATAGGGCCAATGACGTCCATGCCCCACATTGAGAATGGCCAAGATGCAGTCATGACATTTAGAGAGGCAGGTGGCACATGAATATGATCAGCGTAAATTTGGCACTTGTGGCACTTTCGGACGAAGCTGTAGCAGTCACCTTCCATCTGTAACCAGTAATAGCCGGCTCTCAAGATTTTTCTTGCCATGGTGTGCCCACTGGAATGAACCCCGAACGACCCTTCATGGACCTCTTTCATAATTTTTGCTGCCTCTTCCTCTGTCACACACCTCAGGAGGACCATATCATAATTTCTTTTGTAGAGAACTTCACCATTCAAAAAGAAACTCCTCGACAATCTTCTGAGCGTTCTTTTGTCAATCTCTGATGCCCCGGGGGGATATTCTCTATTGATGATGTACTGTTTGATATCATAATACCATGGCTTGCTATCAGGCTCTTCCTCAATTGCAGTGCAGTAATGATGTGCCGGGAGACCCCGATGTTGGATTCTGATATGAGTTAGATTTTTGTCGCAATTGATGTTGAACATTGACGACAGAGTTGCCAAAGCATCGGCCAACTGATTTTCACCTCGAGGGATATGCTGGAAAGTAATTTCGTCGAAAGACTCTATCAATTCCTGGACATAATTACAATAAGGGATCAATTTAGGATCTCTGGTCTCCCAATCACCTCTCACCTGATGAATAACCAAAGCCGAATCACCATACACATTGAGTCTTTTAACCTTCCATTCAAGGGCTGCCTGAATCCCCAAGATGCACGCTTCATATTCTGCGATGTTGTTAGTGACATAAAAGCTCAATCAGGCAGTGACCGGAACGAAACGGTTATCTAGGGAGATTAGCACAGCCCCAGCTCCGTGCCCCCACATATTGGATGCGCCATCAAATATCATCCTCCACCTTTCGTCCTCTTGAGACTTCCCCTCATCAAACAGTGCCATGATGTCTTCATCGGGAAAATCATACTGCATTGATTGGTAGTCTTGGATTGGCTAACATGCTAAGTACTCGGCAAGTGCACTGCCCTTGACCGCTTTCTGCGTGACAAACAGGATATCGTACTCTGACAATAACATCTGCCAACGAGCGATCCGTCCTGTGAGTGCTGGCTTTTCAAAAATGTACTTGATTGGATCCATTTTAGATACCAACCAGGTTGTATGACTCAGCATGTACTGCCTTAGACGATGAGCAGCCCATGCTAAGGCACAACAAGTCTTTTCTAGCATTGAATATCTTGTCTCACAGTCAGTGAATTTTTTACTCAAGTAGTATATGGCATGCTCTTTCTTTCCTGATTCATCATGCTGCCCCAGCACACACCCCATTGAATTGTCCAACACGGTTAGATACAGGATAAGCGGTCTTCCGGACACTGGCGGCATCAGAATTGGTGGGTTTTGAAGGTAATCCTTAATTCTTTCAAAAGCTCTTTGGCAATCATCATTCCACTCTAATCTTTGGTTCTTGCACAACAGCTTAAAGAGAGGCTCGCAAGTGGCGGTCAATTGGGATATGAACCTTGAAATGTAGTTCAGTCTCCCAAGGAAACTACGGACCTCTTTATCAGTCTTTGGTGCTGGCATTTCAAGGATTGCTTTGACTTTATCTGGATCGACCTCTATCCCTTTCTGACTGACGATAAATCCCAGTAACTTTCCAGATCTCACACCGAAGGTGCATTTTGCTGGGTTTAACCTGAGCTTGAACTTCCGTAGACGTTCAAAGAGTTTTTGCAGATTAACAATGTGCCCCTCATCAGTCTTGGATTTTGCAATCATATCATCTACATACACCTCAATTTCTTTGTGCATCATGTCGTGGAATAATGTCACCATTGCTCTCTGATAAGTCGCACCGGCATTCTTGAGTCCAAAAGGCATCACTTTGTAGCAGAATGTTCCCCAGAGAGTTATGAAGGTGGTTTTCTCCATATCTTCTGGAGCCATTTTTATCTGATTGTACCCTGAATACCCATCCATAAAGGAGAATAAAGAATGTTGGGCTGTACTGTCTACCAGAACATCAATATGAGGCAGAGGGAAGTCATCTTTGGGGCTAGCTCTGTTCAGATCCCTGTAATCGACACACATCCTGACCTTGCCATCCTTTTTCGGAACAGGGACGATATTTGCTACCCATTGTGGATACTTGGCCACTGCTAGAAACCCCGCATCAAACTGCTTTTTTACCTCATCCCTGATCTTCAATGACATCTCAGGTTTCATTCTTCTCAATTTCTGCTTGACCGGTGGACACTCTGGCTTCATGATAGGCCGCAAGTATACGGTTATATCGCGTAATAATAATATCGATCCACAGGGAGTTATATGTAATTACCAATCTAGTTTCAGTGGTGATTAGCTGAAAAGGAATGATTAAGTAGAAAATGTTTGGTTTTAACTTTGAATATAAAAGGCGTCTTGGGATCATGGTTAGATCACAATGATGGTAATAGAAAAAAAAACCTTTAGCTATTCTGTATCTTATAATTTAGTTTGTTTTAAGGACAAGGTATTCTTGCGGTTTAATTCAAGTTTCCTTTCGGACAACAAGAACGTGTCTCGAAACGATGATCAAGCCTATTCTCATGGTTGATCATCGCCGAAACCCATTAAGCACAACCTTATTGTCCCAAAGTCACCTCGGCTATTCTCATGCTTTGGTTACTTTGTCTAATTCCATTTGTTCTAATGTCAAGCTTCACCTTTCGGTACTTCGCTTGACATTTGGGTTATACAAATTTGTACAATGGAATTAGATTAAAAGTCAAAGCAATCATAAGATAGAGCCTAGCTTTGGGATTATTTAGGGACCATCATTGGATTGTTTCCCATAATCCCAAGACTAAGAGAAGTCTACTCACAATTGCTCATTGTAGACAAGGGAGTAGAAGAGAAGGACATAATGTAAATAGCGAGAAATAAAATAAAGCGTGTAAAAGACTGAATTGTAAAAAGGGCAGAATAACAATAACCTTAATAGAAACTTGCAAGAACTTTAACATAAACTTGGAGTGAAAATTACAAAGATCCAAGATCCTTGTGAAGCTACATTGGGGTCCTTTTTATAGGCCAAGATCAGAGACAAAGCACTAAATATCAATTACAATCCATAAAGACAGAATGGGAAGAGTTGTAACATTTTTGGCCATCAGAAGGGACGCACGGATCGCGCCAGGGCGCACGCATCGCGCCTCCAAGGCGCGCGGATCGCGCTCAGGGTTTTTTCAGCTTCCTTTCATTTTTTCAACTTCCCTCCAAAATCTGATTTTTGCACCTTCTATTTCTTATTCTTCTCCCCATCCTTTTGCCTTTTTATCCTTTGCTCTTTAAGCACTAAAATTCCTCAATTGCTCCAATAATAACCTGAGAATAGAAACCAACAATTTGTAGTAAAATAGCTCTAAACTAGAATCAAAACATCAAATAAACTACTTAAAATAAGTACTAAAAACATACTAAAACATGACTTATCAAACTCCCCCATGCTTGAATCTTTTCTTGTCCTCAAGCAAAACCATAGAACTCATTGGGCCAACTTTTGGAAAAAACTCTGAATCCTTACAAAACTCCAAGCCGACTGGGGTAAACTTTTGCAACTTTTTGACTTGAGACATACAACTCTGGGCTTTTGTGATTTGTGAGATAAGTTTTTGGTACTAGCACAATAGGAGGGATGTCAATGTCAGCATAGAACTAGTTCCCCAGCATTCTTAAGCTTGGGTCCTCCATTCACTAGATCGGGTCTCAAAGGAGGGTCCTTATACGTTGGGCATTCAAGCAATATTTCTTTTTCCTTTTCTTTGATTTTTCTTTGATTTGGGCCAACCACTTTTTAAATGACAATTTTTTTTTCTTTTTTTTCTTTTTTTTTTTTGACTAAAGTGGTCAGCCCTTTTGCTTGATTTTTCTTTTCTTTCTTTTTGCTTGATACCCCAACTCGGACGTTTTTCTCCAGTAACCACGCATCCGGTGCATGTCACCAAGGGAACTAAGTTTCTAGTTTCTTTTCTAAACCCCCTAAAGATACCAATAGCCAGAACCAAATCTCCAGTGTGTGCGTGAAAACCCAAAGAGCAGATGAATATTATGAATTTCAAAAATTTAATCCAAAAGAGGCCCTGATCAGATATAACATGCTTCAAAAACTCACAAGGACTTTCAGCAAGGGGAGATGAACTTTATTTATTGAAATAAACTAGAAATTAAAAACAAGAAAACAGTAAAACAGGGCAAGATACCCCCCCATGCTTGGACCAGACATTGTCCTCAATGTAAAACAGAGTAAAATAGATGAGAGGGGGTAAGAAAGCTCACATTGATTGGTACTTTGTAGCTTTCTTCTTATTCCAAGACAAAGGTAAACCAATGGGTTGCCTCCCACGTAGCGCTTCTTTAACGTCACTAGCTTGACGGTTATGGTGATTATCCGGAATCCAACTTAGGGATGTCTGTCCCTTTAACTTTCCAGACTTTGAGAGGTTTTGACTTCTTCATTTTTCCCCCTATATGTGACATTCTTCCTTTAACATCATCTACCCGTGTGGGTTTTGTGAAGACACCTTTTCGACGAGCCCGTTTTTTCACTTTACTCTTGATCTTTTGTGGTGATTTGTTCAAATTGTCAGATTTTGATTTAAGAATCTCTTTCTCATACTTGGGTGCCATACCCTCAACATCACTTGCCTCTAACAAATCAATCCTGCAACAAGAGACCTCAAAGGAAGGTTGGTTCATAGATTTAAATAAATTAAATTCTACCTTTTCATCACCAACATTGAAGGCCAACTTACCATGTTTGACATCAATTAGCGCTCCTGCAGTGGCAAGGAAGGGTCTCCCCAACAGAATTTGAACTTGGGAATCCTCCTCTATCTCCATCACAACAAAATCAGCTGGTATAAAAATTTCTCCTATTTTAATAGGAATATCCTCAAGAATTCCAACCGGATGTTTAATGGAGCGGTCAGCCAATTGTAAGGTCATTTTGGAGGGTTTTAACTCTCCTAGGCCCAGTCTTTTGAAAAGGGATAATGGCATTAAACTCACACTGGCTCCTAGATCACACATGGCTTTGTTTATGGGCTCTCTCCCTATCACACATGGTATAGAAAAGCTGCCTGGGTCCTTAAGCTTTTGTGGAAGTTTGTTTAGAATTATAGCACTACATTCCTCAGTCAGGGCTACTGTCTCATTGTCATCAATTTTTCTTTTCTTGGATAAAATTTCTTTTAAAAACTTTGCATATGATGGCATCTGAGACAGGGCATCTGTGAATGGAATGTTAATGTGAAGTTTTTTCAGTAAATCAACAAACTTTTTGAACTGTACTTCTAGCTTAGACTTGGCTAACCTTTGAGGGAATGGTATCTTGGGCTTGTAAGGTGGTGGTGGAACATAAGGTGGTTCTTTCTCTTTTTCAACCTCAGTTACCTCACTCTCATTTTGAATCTCTTTTTCTTTCTCATTCTCACTCATACTATCCTCATTAGTTCCCTTAGGCTCTTCTAATTGTCTACCACTCCTTAAAATGACAGCATTAATTTGGGCTTTGGGATTTGGCTCTGGCTGTCCAGGAAAGGTTCCGGAGGATCTAGAGGATGAAGCGACTTGTTGAGCCACTTGAGAAATTTGGTTTTCCAACATTTTGTTATGAGTAGAGATAGAGTCCACTTTTGTTGTTAACTTGATAAGAGTATCATTCAAAAATGAGTTTTGGTTTTTGAACTCTTCATTTTGCTTAGTTTGAGTTAACACAAAAGTTTCCAATAAGGTTTCCAAGTTGGATTTTTGAGGTGGCCTTTGATTTTGAAAACCGGGGGGTGTTCCAACTGCTGGTTGAGTTGATGGAAGATTTTTATATGAAAAATTTGGATGATTCCTCCATCCGGGGTTATAAGTGTTTGAAAATGGATCCTCCTTTTGAGCGAAATTAGCTTGCTCAGAACCAGCAGTAGAATCCCCTAGTTGGCATTCTGTACCAATGTGACCAACTACACCACAGATTTCACAAGATGAAGAAGAAGATGGAGTAGAAGATGAAGCAGCATTTACACTCAGCTTATCAAATTTAGCAAACAATGCGTCTACTTTAGAAGCTATATGATCAAGGGCAGAAACTTCGTACTGTGGATACCTTGTGTTGCAGGTAACCTGATATTGCAGGATATGTTTTGATGATGAAAAAGACAAAGGTAAGATTGTCGGTCAAAGTCAATAAAAGTGACTAAACGTCAAAGTCACAATCCAAGACAAGCAAGCCAAGAACTGAAGATTCAAGTTTAAGGGTAGTCCTTAAATATAAGGGTAGTCCTTAGGGTTTGGGTGTGTCTTAGGAAAAAGTGTAAGCTCTTTCAAAAGGTCAGCTCGTATATCAAGTCTCACACACTCACAAAGTTCTTTTAAAGTTGCATGCATATTTACGTAAACATTTCTATCACCTTTAAAATAACAAAATCGATTTCCTCATGCATGAACAAATATCAAAATCGATTTTCAGGTAAAATAGAAAAGCTATAAATCGATTTTCAGGTCATGTACTTTCAGTACATAAATCGATTTCTGAGCCAAATATTTTTTAAGGGAAGAATCGATTCCCAACCTTTTGCACATAACTGAGAATCGATTCCCACTTGTCTCAGGCAAGCTGAAAATCGATTCCTACATATTTTCACTAAGTATAGAATCGATTCCTAGCTTTCCATGGTACTCAAGAATCGATTTCCCATATTTTCCAAACAAAGATAAATCGATTCCTCACCTAAATAAATCGATTCCAAGATCAAATACATTTTAACTAAGAATCGATTCCTACACTATTTTCAACGTAAAAATGAATTCCTCATAGCCTATAAATAGGCAGTGCTTCACGTTCATTTTCACACAACCCATTTCACGAATCAGAGAACTTTTGAGAAAAACTCTTTACGCTTTTACTTTTGCTCGTCACGCACCGTTGGTCCGTCTGAGCTGATCTGTTGCTAAGAGTTAGTTGGGGTTGCGTCCTTCAAGTTGTAATATCTGCCTTCATTAGAGGTATTTCTGCATTTACAATTGTTTATTATTTAATTGTTGTGTTTTGTTCTAGGGAGTGGGGTATCTCTCTAGGGTAGCTGCATGTACTAGGAAGTGGGGTATCTTTCTAGGGCAGTTGATTGTAACAGGGGTGGGGTATCTCTTGTTATTGTTATATTAGATCTGAGGGCTCTCTATAGGTGGGGTATCCTAGGAGGAGAGTGCCTGAGTCTGTAAAGGTTTTCCAAGGCACCTGTAAGCCTTGTTGTTGTTTTAGTGGAAAATCTCACAAGGGTGTGAGGACTGGACGTAGCTCACTAGGAGGTGACCGAACCAGGATAAATCTCTGCGTGCTTTACTGCTTTCCTGGTTTACTATTATACTGCTTTACTGCTTTATATTCTAATTCCTTCGCTTCCACTTAACCTGCGCGAAAATTGATCTAAGTCATTGAAAAGGGGAAAAACATTTTCAAAAGATCTGAAAAGTTTTTAAATCTCAATTCACCCCCCCTCTTGAGACTGAAGCCACTTGGTAACAAGTGGTATCAAAGCTAGACTCTTGTATAAAGGGCCTAGCAGCTTCAAGAGAAATGGCTTCAGGTTGGTCTACGCAAGAGGGTGCTTCTCTTACCCGTCCTCCGGGATTCAACGGGAAAGATTACGCATATTGGAAAGAAAGAATGAGAATCTTTATTGAAGGGGTAGACTTAGATGTTTGGGATGCTGTGGAAAAAGGACCCTATGTCCCCACACACTTAGTAGATGGTATTCTTACTATTAAAAGTAGAAATGAATGGTCTGATGATGAGAAAAGAAAAGTGCAACATAATTTACGTGCCAAAAATATTATTACTTCTGCTTTAAGTCCTGATGAATTTTTTCGAGTTTCAAACTGTAAATCTGCCCAAGAAATGTGGGATAATCTCCAAGTTACTCATGAGGGTACAAATGAAGTGAAAAGGGCAAGAACAAATACTCTTATCAGAGAGTACGAATTATTTAGAATGAATACAGGTGAAACAATACCAGAAATGCAGAAAAGGTTCACTCACATTGTGAATCAGTTAAGCTTGTTGGGTAAGTCATTTCCTGCAGAGGATCTAATCAACAAAGTTCTGAGATGTCTGAATAGAGAATGGCAACCTAAGGTTACTGCTATAGCTGAATCAAGAAATTTAGCTACCATGACTCTGGCTACTCTGTTCGGTAAACTTCAAGAGCATGAACTAGAACTCACTCGTCTAGCTGAGTACGAAAATACAGATAAGAAAAAGAAAAGCTTGGCTCTAAAAGCATCTTGTTCTAGTCAATTTGATGATAGTGACAACTCAGATGATGAAATTGATGAAAGTGAAGAGAATATGGCTCTTATGGTTCGAAAGTTCAAAAGGTTCATGAAAAGCAACAACTATCCAAAGAAGAACTTCAAATCAAAAAGGTTCTCCAGCAAAGAAAGTACATCCGGTCCTCCTACTTGTTATGAATGCGGGAAACCCGGGCACATGAAAATGGAATGTCCTAATCTACAGAAAAAGGACTCCAAATCTGAAAAGAAGGCATTCAAAAATAACAAAGGAAGAAAAGCCTACATCGCATGGGAAGACAACTGCATGGATTCATCAGATGAATCAGAAGATGAAGAAGCTCAAGTTGCATTAATGGCTGGTCATGAAAGCGAGAATGAAAACGAGGTAATTTCTAACCCTGACTCTTTACAAAATGCATATGATGATTTATATGAAGCTTTCACTGAGTTGCATGATGATTCTATGAAATTAGCTAAGGCATTAGATAAAGCAAAGAAAGTTATCAATCATCTTCAAAATGAAGTAATTACATTAACTAAAGAAAGGTTAGAACTTAGAAAGGAAAACTACAGCCTAGGCTACCTTAAAGCAAATTATGTCTGTGACAAATGTACTGAGTTTGAAAAGAAGGTCCATGAACTAGAATGGACAGTAGGAAAACTATCCAGCTTACAACAGGCACATCCTACACACAACTACACTAAAAGGCATATGCATCATAGATCAAGACCATACATCAGTTGTAGTTATTGTGGTAAAAATGGACATACAGTTTCTGTTTGCAGGACAAGAGGAAGACAAAATGTGAAGAAAGTATGGGTTCCCAAAGGGACCATACTAAGTACTAACCCACAAGGACCCAAAGAAATTTGGGTACCTAGAACCTTTGTCTAAATCATTGCAGGTATGCTTCAAGGTATGGGGGATAAATTGGTACCTTGAAAGCAGAATCACAAAAGCTCATGACTGGGAAGAAACAGATCCTTAAACACTCCACCCCAGGTTAAGCAGTCATGTGACTTACATCAAAAACAAAACTGAGGAAAGAATCCTCAGGAAAGGTTAGTCCATTTTTTATAGAACTAGTAAATTCAATCTCTAAAACATGAAATTGGTCTATACAAGTGCGAAATTTCATTTCCACATTTTATTTCATGTAAAGGGAACCATCATCCTAGAACCCATGACTCTAATATGTGCATACATGATTAAAAGTTAATCGTGTCTTTTTAACGGCCAGTCAAAAGTATTTTTAAAACCATTGCAAAAGAAACAACCTACTCTATTTTTATAAGTTTCATAGAGCTCTCTTTTTGGGCATTTTTCATGATATGAATCGATTTCCAAGTCACTTCCAAAAGCCAATTTTTTAGCTCAAAATCGATTATATAGAATCTTTCACTAAAAATCTTTCAATCGATTATGATCTTTGCAAAATCTCCAAACAAATCAATCCTTTCCTAAAACTTAGGAAAACTAGCGATAATTTCTTATCCTCTCCAACAAGAAAGGCGCAAAATCCCTACAACATCTCACCACATCCTTTCCTATTTTCTTGGGCGCCTATCCCTATATCTTAGTCAATGTATTTTGTAGCGACCCATCTCACTATTTTCATAGTGTACTCACCTAAAACAAACCCTCCTTTGAGCATAATTCAATGCCTCCAAGAACCAAGAACCTCTGCGTCAAAAGGAAAAGAGTACATGATGGTGAAAGCTCCTTCCACTCCAGATATTTCACCAGTCCTGAACAAGCTGACCTCTACTGTAAAAACTTCTCTCTTAGAGGATTAGGAACCACTTATGCTCTAGACTTACCCTGGTTTCAAAGTCAAAAGGGATTTGAATTCATTGACTGGTTAGAGTTCCATAAACTGCTAGACTTTGCAACTGAAACAGGCCCAGTCGCTCCTGACATGGTTAGAGCCTTCTACACCACTCTTAGCTACAACGATACAACTGAAACACTATCAGCTGAACTAAAAGGAACCAAAATCCACCTCACCCTAGCTCAGTTCAGTAATCTCACCAACTTACCTTGTGATGGTGAGAAATTGATCCATATGAACCCTCCGGAATCTTGGCCCGAATTCGACCTAGGAGATACTTGCATATCTATCTGTCATGCTCTGGCCGAAGTTGGTAAAAAGCCTATTCTAGCAAAATCACTCACAACCCAAAATCGGCTTCTCCACTACACCATAGCCCGAACAATCCTTCCGAAAACCTCAAACATTGCTCAGGTAACCTATGATGAAGTTATTTTACATTAGGGAATCAAACACCGGAAGAACATAAACTGGGCACATCTGATCGTAAGCCACATGACTCGTCACACAAAGACAAGCGACAAACCTCTTCCATACTGTGTCCTCATTACAAAACTTCTCCAGCACTTCAACATTCCATTCTTAGGGGAGAAAATCATAAAAGGGAAAGCAGCCTATCACATGATAAACACCTCCACCTTAAACCAGATGCAATTCATCCAATCTGGAGATACATGGCATCACTCCTCCATAGGCATAGCATCATCCGAAGAATATGATCCAAACAGGCCACCTGGGTCGAACACAAACTCCACCATACATGAGGATGGTCAAACAGAACCAAACCAAACTGCTGCTGCTGCAGCCCCATCCACAGCTCTCAATCACTTCTTGCATGCACTCAACATCTTTCAAGAAGAACAGAACGAAAGGATGGAAGAATTAAAAAAAGAAATCATCCTTTCCAGAGAGACCCACAGTCACGAGATTACTGCCTTAAACAATCGATTAACAGAATTTGAGGCTCGAAACAGTTCCTTTTCGCATTGGATGCAAGATCTTTAGATAAAATTATGAGTCAGCATTTTATTTTTATGTTTTGTGCCCTGTTGGCATAACCCTTCTCTTATAAGCCTATGACTATTAGCTCTTTTTGTTGGTTACCAAATTGGTTTAATGCAAATGATTATTCTTTTCTAATTAAATGACTGTGCTGTTAAGATTCGCATTTTTCAATTACATGTTGCCCTCTTTGATCATGACAAAAAGGGGGAGAAGAATAGAGTTCTTTAGTATTTAGAATAAAGTTTTAATATTCAGCATGCATTTGCATCTACTTGCATACAGTCAATAAAACAGGGGGATCATCATGATAGGGGGAGTATCATATACATTATCTGTTTAAACTAACCTCCCACCTTGAGATGAGTTAATGTTTTGTCATCATCAAAAATGGGGAGAATATGGATACCTTGTGTTGCAGGTAACCTGATATTGCAGGATATGTTTTGATGATGAAAAAGACAAAGGTAAGATTGTCGGTCAAAGTCAATAAAAGTGACTAAACGTCAAAGTCACAATCCAAGACAAGCAAGCCAAGAACTGAAGATTCAAGTTTAAGGGTAGTCCTTAAATATAAGGGTAGTCCTTAGGGTTTGGGTGTGTCTTAGGAAAAAGTGTAAGCTCTTTCAAAAGGTCAGCTCGTATATCAAGTCTCACACACTCACAAAGTTCTTTTAAAGTTGCATGCATATTTACGTAAACATTTCTATCACCTTTAAAATAACAAAATCGATTTCCTCATGCATGAACAAATATCAAAATCGATTTTCAGGTAAAATAGAAAAGCTATAAATCGATTTTCAGGTCATGTACTTTCAGTACATAAATCGATTTCTGAGCCAAATATTTTTTAAGGGAAGAATCGATTCCCAACCTTTTGCACATAACTGAGAATCGATTCCCACTTGTCTCAGGCAAGCTGAAAATCGATTCCTACATATTTTCACTAAGTATAGAATCGATTCCTAGCTTTCCATGGTACTCAAGAATCGATTTCCCATATTTTCCAAACAAAGATAAATCGATTCCTCACCTAAATAAATCGATTCCAAGATCAAATACATTTTAACTAAGAATCGATTCCTACACTATTTTCAACGTAAAAATGAATTCCTCATAGCCTATAAATAGGCAGTGCTTCACGTTCATTTTCACACAACCCATTTCACGAATCAGAGAACTTTTGAGAAAAACTCTTTACGCTTTTACTTTTGCTCGTCACGCACCGTTGGTCCGTCTGAGCTGATCTGTTGCTAAGAGTTAGTTGGGGTTGCGTCCTTCAAGTTGTAATATCTTCCTTCATTAGAGGTATTTCTGCATTTACAATTGTTTATTATTTAATTGTTGTGTTTTGTTCTAGGGAGTGGGGTATCTCTCTAGGGTAGCTGCATGTACTAGGAAGTGGGGTATCTTTCTAGGGCAGTTGATTGTAACAGGGGTGGGGTATCTCTTGTTATTGTTATATTAGATCTGAGGGCTCTCTATAGGTGGGGTATCCTAGGAGGAGAGTGCCTGAGTCTGTAAAGGTTTTCCAAGGCACCTGTAAGCCTTGTTGTTGTTTTAGTGGAAAATCTCACAAGGGTGTGAGGACTGGACGTAGGTCACTAGGAGGTGACCGAACCAGGATAAATCTCTGCGTGCTTTACTGCTTTCCTGCTTTACTATTATACTGCTTTACTGCTTTATATTCTAATTCCTTCGCTTCCACTTAACCTGCGCGAAAATTGATCTAAGTCATTGAAAAGGGGAAAAACATTTTCAAAAGATCTGAAAAGTTTTTAAATCTCAATTCACCCCCCCTCTTGAGACTGAAGCCACTTGGTAACACGTACTTACCTGGTTCTTTCTTTTGTGTTGATGGAGCTGTGATAGCTCTCTCACTTGTCCATTGGTAGTGATTCTGTGCCATATCCTCAATCAGAGCATAAGCTTCTTCAATATTCTTGTTCATCAAAGCACCACCTGCAGCTGCATCAACAGTCATTTTTGTGGTGTACAATAGACCATTATAAAAAGTGTGGATTATCAACCATTTCTCTAGTCCATGATGGGGGCAAAGCCGTAGCATTTCCTTGAAATGCTCCCATGCATCATAAAGAGACTCCCCATCATTCTGAGTGAATCTTGTAATTTGATTCCTCAGTTGAGCAGTTTTACTTGGGGGAAAGAATCTGGCAAGGAATGCTTGCCTTAGTTGATCCCAAGCTGTGACAGACTCATTAGGTAATGAGTGAAACCAGGCCCTGGCCTTATCTCTTAACGAGAAAGGAAAAAGTTTCAGCCTTATGGCTTCCGGAGTCACTCCATTTAGTTTTAGAGTGCCACAGTACTCAAGAAAAATAGACAAATGAAGATTAGGATCATCAGAAGCAAATCCAGAAAATTGATCCTGTTGGACCATAGAAAGTAGAGATGGTTTAAGTTCAAAATTATTAGCTTCCACATTAGGGTGCACAATAACACCATGGGGTTCTGCCGTAGAAGGCGTAGCATACTCTTTAAGAGTACGGTTTGGATTAACCGCCATTTCTTGGTTATTGCGCAGTTCTCTTCTGATTTTATGTAAGAATCGTTTACTCTCAGGAATTGGTTGAACAATTTCTCTGAGACTTCGGACTCTTCGCATTCAAAGGAGAAGAAAACAGAAAAATAAAAGAAAACAAGAAAAAATTTCAGTCTAACCGGTACCAAAAAGTTGATTAATATCACTTAACTCCCCGGCAATGGCGCCAAAAACTTGATAGGCCGCAAGTATACGGTTATATCGCGTAATAATAATATCGATCCACAGGGAGTTATATGTAATTACCAATCTAGTTTCAGTGGTGATTAGCTGAAAAGGAATGATTAAGTAGAAAATGTTTGGTTTTAACTTTGAATATAAAAGGCGTCTTGGGATCATGGTTAGATCACAATGATGGTAATAGAAAAAAAACCTTTAGCTATTCTCTATCTTATAATTTAGTTTGTTTTAAGGACAAGGTATTCTTGCGGTTTAATTCAAGTTTCCTTTCGGACAACAAGAACGTGTCTCGAAACGATGATCAAGCCTATTCTCATGGTTGATCATCGCCGAAACCCATTAAGCACAACCTTATTGTCCCGAAGTCACCTCGGCTATTCTCATGCTTTGGTTACTTTGTCTAATTCCATTTGTTCTAATGTCAAGCTTCACCTTTCGGTACTTCGCTTGACATTTGGGTTATACAAATTTGTACAATGGAATTAGATTAAAAGTCAAAGCAATCATAAGATAGGGCCTAGCTTTGGGATTATTTAGGGACCATCATTAGATTGTTTCCCATAATCCCAAGACTAAGAGAAGTCTACTCACAATTGCTCATTGTAGACAAGGGAGTAGAAGAGAAGGACATAATGTAAATAGCGAGAAATAAAATAAAGCGTGTAAAAGACTGAACTGTAAAAAGGGCAGAATAACAATAACCTTAATAGAAACTTGCAAGAACTTTAACATAAACTTGGAGTGAAAATTACAAAGATCCAAGATCCTTGTGAAGCTACATTGGGGTCCTTTTTATAGGCCAAGATCAGAGACAAAGCACTAAATATCAATTACAATCCATAAAGACAGAATGGGAAGAGTTGTAACATTTTTGGCCATCAGAAGGGACGCACGGATCGCGCCTCCCAGGCGCGCGGATCGCGCTCAGGGTTTTTTCAGCTTCCTTTCATTTTTTCAACTTCCCTCCAAAATCTGATTTTTGCACCTTCTATTTCTTATTCTTCTCCCCATCCTTTTGCCTTTTTATCCTTTGCTCTTTAAGCACTAAAATTCCTCAATTGCTCCAATAATAACCTGAGAATAGAAACCAACAATTTGTAGTAAAATAGCTCTAAACTAGAATCAAAACATCAAATAAACTACTTAAAATAAGTACTAAAAACATACTAAAACATGACTTATCACTTCACGGGCAACCTGGGTTCAACAATATCAGTATCTAACCCTGGCATATCCTTGTACGACCACGCAAAGACATCAGCATAATCACGGAAGAGTTGGATTAGCCTTTTGCGTTCACTATCTTCCATGGCGGTACCGACCTTAACCTCCCTTTTATCCTCTTCTGTACCCAAGTTGATTATCTCAATCGACTCTCCATGAGGCTGAATGATCTTTTCTTCCTGCTCTATTAGTCTCGTTAATTCTGGAGGAGTTTCCCTGTTATCCTCAACATCCCCTTCAGTTTGGTTAATTGGATGATCAAAGTCATAATAGGAATCATTGGCACTGTTATTTTCAGAGATAATTACTTTTGATATGCATTCGTAGAAGCAGAAAGTAGAATGAAAAGCGAAACAAACAAAATAAAGCGAAAAGAAAGAAAAGATAAATGAAGAAAAAGAGATTTTATTGATGGAATTCAAAACAAGCGTTTTTACTGATGATGGTGTCATTGAAAATAAAAACATGCATGCCCTAACAAACTATCCTAAGGCCTTGGGCAGAGCCAAAGGATTGCATTACAATTCATTACTTTGGACTAAAAGTGACGGGCAAGTCGACAGCTTCCCAATTCTTGAGTTTCTCTCCAGCAAGGCAACGACGGACTAGACTGGTACCGCCTTCTTCATCCTCTGAACCATTCTCAATAGCAGTGATCTGGTCTGGATCTAGCAACCCTGCACCCTTGAAGCTCTGACTGATGTCACAGATGGGGATCCTCTTTGACCATGGATCCTGGCCTCTCAACTTGGCCAACCATTCACCTCTTCTCTCTTCAGCTAACTTCCTCCTTTCAGCCTCACTTGGGTGGTATCCCAACCCACAACGATCTTTGTTTTCTTTCAGCTGGATAGGAGCAAGAATTCCTTGTCCAGCCTTTCCCAAGCCGCGTCCCAGCTGGTATCCCTGATCCATCATGATTCTTGCAACCATTTCTTCGCTCTTGGACAATTTCAGCACAGGTGATGACGGCTCACCCCCTCCAAACACAGCGTTGGCAATTTCGAGAGACTGGAAGGAAGTCTCCAGGGATTCTTCGGCCGCTTCCACATAACGGAAGGGGGAAGGCTTGTTGACTAACATTTCCTCCTCTCCGAACACTACCACAATTTTATCATCGACCACAAACTTGACTCTCTGATGCAGAGAGGAAGGGATGGCTCCCGCCATATGAATCCATGGCCTTCCAAGCAGACAGCTGTAGGACGAGGAGATGTCCATGATTTGAAAGTTAACATAGAATGTCTCAGGACCTATCTGAATAGGGAACTCCATCTCCCCTATTACCTCTTTCTTCGATCCATCAAACGCCCTCACCAATGTCGAGCTAGGTTTCATGAAAGAACAATCCACATCCAACTTGTTTACAGTGGACTTTGGCATCACATTCAGAGAAGAACCATTGTCAATCAGAACACGAGCTAACACGAAATCCCCACATTTAACAGAGATGTGTAGGGCTTGGTTGTGTTTCCTTCCTTCTGGGGGAAGTTCGTCATCAGCAAAAGTCATATGGTTCGCAACCACGATATTCTCGACTATTTCGTCAAATTGGCCCACGGAAATATTTTGAGCAACATGAGCCCCATTCAGTACTTTCATTAGGGCAGCTCGATGCGCTTCTGAACTTAGCAACAATGACAGCATTGAGATCTTTGCTGGGGTCTGATTCATCTGGTCAACCACCTTCTAGTCACTTTGCCTTACAATCTTTAGGAACTCATCAGTTTCTTGTTCTGCCACTTTCTTTTTCTGAGCATTCTCCACTTCTTTATCCTTCCCTTTGCGAGCCTTATCTTCAGCTTCTTTGGATGATTCACCCTGAACGAGATTGGGGGTATACATACGGCCACTCCTTGTCATTCCACTTGCCCCCGTTATATTGGTAACGACAGGAGTGTTTGGAGAACTTTCTACTGGAGGAAGAGTACTATATATCCATGGCACGGCACTGTCCTTCTCATATGGGAATGGAGCAGGAATTCCAATAACCACTGGCTGAGGCTTGACTTGGGCTGGTTTTGGATTGTACAATATCTCAATTGGTTTCCTAGCCTCTTTACCACCATTGAACTGCAACATCAGCACACTTTCTTCCTTTTCAACTACTCCCACTCGAACCACATAACGATCCATCAAGTCTTGCAGAACTGACTTGAAAACTTCACAGGCACCTACACATAAAGGATCAGCGCATACACAGCCCTTCTTGATAACACCACAACGGCACAGCTCAGCATGTATATTTTCCAGAGGAGTCTGGATACACTTAACATCTTTTATCATTGTCTGTCCCACAGAATCCTCTACTGCATTAGCGGATGGTGTCCCATGTCCCGGTAGGGGGTTTGTAGTTGTGCTTGGACTGTTCGGCTTGAAAGAGATCCAGTTGGCGTCAATCAAATCCTGGACTACATGTTTGAAAGCCTTGCAGTCTTCCACCGTGTGACCGACCCCTCCACTATGAAAGCTACAGGTGGCATCAGCATTGTATCCCCTAGGGAAGGGAGGTTGCATAGGCTTCATGGGGCGGGTATTGACCAAATTCTTGGAGACAAGGTGATTGAACAACTCAGTATAGGTCATTGGAATCGGATCAAAATTAGCACGCCTCTTCTCTTGATAGTTCTGGGCTCTATAGCCTGAATTAGTTTGCTATGGCTGAGCTGGAACAGATAATGGTACTGTTTGCGGTGGAGAACTGAAAGACGGGCTTCTCCCTCCAGTAATAACATTGGTTTCCCCTTCTTTCTTCTTGGGGAAATTGGAAAAGGGCTTCTTTTGTCCACTAGAACTACCAAAACCACCAGCAATCTTTCCGCTACGCAATCCGTGCTCTAATCGTTCCCCAATGACAACCATATCCGAGAAACTGGATGAAACACTCCCCACCAACCTATCATAATATAGCGCTGGAAGAGTCTCCATAAACATGTACACCATCTCCTTTTCAGTCAATGGCGGTTTCACCTGAGCAGCTATGCTCCTCCACTTTTGGGCATATTCTTTGATTGATTCTCTATCTCCTTTACTCATGTGCTGTAATTGAGACCGGTCGGGAGCAAGGTCCATGTTATACTGATATTGTTTCAGAAATGCTTCAGAGAGATCTTTCCAACTGTGAATGTCGGAGGATTGCAGCTGCATATACCAATCTAATGATGCCCCAGTCAGACTGTTCTGAAAATAGTGAATGAGCACCTTGTCATCATGAGCATAAGCGGCCATATTTCTAACATACATCGTCAGATGGCTAGATGGACACCCGGTGCCGCGATATTTATCAAAGTCAGGGGCTTTGAATTTAGGAGGAATGACAACATCTGGGACAAGGCACAACTCTCGGGCATCCCTGGCTCTAGTACCCGATCCTTCCACAGCTCTTAAACGCTCTTCAAGCAAGTGATACCGATCCCCATGCCGAGTGCTCTCAAACAAATGACCTTGTGGATAGTTCCCCGAACTGTGAAAATAACCCCCATACTGAGCAGGGTTTCCCATACGATGGACAACATTCTGAGGATTCACAACAACTCCCGGAGTAGGAGTAGGTGAACTTCTTGGCAGCACAATACCGGGACTAGGAGTATGAATTTGTGGTCCCATAGCAGCTCCACTAGGTATAGTCATGACAGGTTGACTCGACCCCACAGGAATAGCTTCAGCAACGGACGGCATATAACCCATTGGCATCCCCCAAGGATATATCTGTGCATTCAGATGACCCTGTCCGCTCGCCCCTGGAGAATGGGCAAAGTGACTGACCCCTTGTCCATAAGAAGTGTGAGTAGTTGTAACTTCAGCGGACACCGGAGGAGAAACGAAAGTAACAACCCCTTCAGGATTTACAACAGCGGCGGTCCCAGCAGCGGCTCCACCCCTCAGATTCTGTAACATACTCATTACTTCGACCATCTGTGCTTCCATAGCCTCATCTTTAGTCTTCAAGGCCTGATTTTCCTGAGCCAGTTGCTCAGGGTTAAGAATCTCCACACCCAACTCGTCTTGACTCAGGTGGTCCTCATCCCCGAGATGTTGATTGCTAGCCATCAATCTTGCTTGTAGACGGGTGTAATATCGGTGTTGGCGAACCAGCTTGCCTTTCGTTTCTGTTGGTAGAACATGTTTATGAGTACAAGTATGAATGCGTAAATGAATGCAATGCATATGCACATGGCCTTATGTTATTTTTGCGTTTAGCGCCAGGAATCGTGAGATAACTCGCTCTTGTCATAAGCAAACATCGAAACATTTTAAGAGCGTGACGAACATTGGGATCAACAAGCGATAGGGCATACTTCCTTCGAGTTTTAAGCCAATCATAAGAAAGAAAGAGAGTACAATACTATTAAGAGTGCAATACAATATCTCTCAAAGAAAAAATACAATGCTCTTAGAAAATTACGACTGATGAGTCCTCATCATATGTATATTTTTATTCAGTTTGCAACCAATTTGTTAGTCATTTAAGTTTATTACAGTCAATCGTTAAGGGATTTGGCAAAGTTTTAGATAATTGTAGTAGGAAGTCCTGTTGTAAGCAATTCCTTCACTTTTGGAGCTAAATTGTACTTGAAGACCTCCAATTTGTGTGTTATCATTCGGCGAACCAGACACTTGCCCGGAGATGCAGCACAATTGGGAAGATTTGAGTTTCTGAGCAATTTCGCGTCGCGACCAGGAGGGTTCGCGTCGCGAAGGAAGCATAAAACAGGAGGATTGTTGATTGTGCAATATCGCGTCGCGATGGCTACGGGCCGCGTCGCGATGGACTTCAGAAAGTTAGGTTAAATATCAGTTTTCAGCGAATTGTTCAGGGACTTGGTCTGGGGGAGCGCAGCTAGGGTTTGGAGCAGCAGCTGGGGGCGTTTTTGGGAGCGTCTAATCACTTGGGAACAAGGTTTTAACGACTTCTCATGGATTCCTCTATGTGTAACTTCTCCTTATTTCTATCTTCTCTTTCCTTGATGTTGTCCATGTAGTTTGTTTTGATTAAGGAGAGATGACTCTCCCCAACCTATCTATTGATTACTTTGTTATGGTTGATTCAGTTGTTTGGTTAATTTATCGTAAGTCTATGCCTCTTTGTGTAATGCTTTACTTCTACATATGCTAGTTGTAATGAATTAGGGTTTGTGATCACATAGGGATATGGGTTACATTTTTGATATGGGGTAGTAGATCACATACTTGTGATCACCATAGGAATATGGGGTTGGATATGTGAATTCCCTATTTCTTGCGTTTATTGCTTTACCTGTTGGCATGAATCACGTAAGGGATTAGGGTTTCTCAATTAGGTAAAAGGGGTTTTGAGGCAAGGGATTGTCCTTAACCTAATTTTGTGAATTGAATCTGGTAATTTAAACAAACAATTTGAGATTAGCTGAAGGATCATAGGATAGGTGAGGGGAGAAGATTCGACCCCTAATCGCTTTTATTTTATTGTTTACAAACGTTTGCTTTATTTTACCGTTACTTCACTTTTCGTCCAACTGTTACGTCTAAGGATTAATTTACTTGCCTATTGATAATAAAACACAATCCCTGTGGATACGACCGGTTCTTACCGATATTTTATTACTTGCGACGACATTTGGTACACTTGCCAAAAGTCTTAACAAGTTTTTGGCGCCGTTGCCGGGGATTGTTGATTTCATTGTCAATAAGGCAATTGAGTTAATTCTTAGTTGTTTTATTTTGTTTTATTTTATTTTAGTATTTATTTAGATACTTAGTTAGTGTGTGGACTTGTTAACGGTTTGTTGAAGTGTTTCAGTGAACTGTGTAGCAGGGGCAAAGTTCGAAAGAATTGCTGTTTGTCCCGAAAAAAAAAATCATGGAATCCACTTCTCGGTTGGAAGATGCTTTGGCCCAGTTTAGGCAAATGACTGAGACTATCTTCCAGCCTAAAGAGCAAGCTTCTCGGTTGGAAGATGCTTTGTCCAAGTTTATGCGAATGTCCGAGACCCTCTTCCAACCCCAAGAGCAAGTTATGATAGAGTCCTCGCCACCCTCACTTAGCGGTAATTTTTGTGAAGAACCCCACTTGAATGGAAAATGTGTGACACGCACCTTTTGCGATTCTTGTGGGGAGTATCTTGTGGAGTGCAACTGTGAGGATGAGTGGGTAACTATATCAGAATATTACCCATGGTTATGCACTACCAATGAGGAACAAGAAGAACAAGCCCCAACAAAAGAAGAATCTGGGGAGGATAAGGAAGATGAGGAAGAAGAAAAGAATGAAATGGAGGAGCATGTAGTTTGGAGGGAATATCAAAGCTCCCAATGTGGGGAAGGGGTGAAAACCCAACAAGAAAAAACCCAACAAATCATGGTTCCTATTATTCTTCCAAGTAGCAAGGAGGATAGAAGTGAGGAGATTGACATATACTTAGACTCCTTCTATGCCTTATTCATCACCCTTCACCTTAAAAGGGTATGGAAGCATCTACAACTATGTTTCAAATTCATGATGTTCCTGCCCCAGAAGCGAAAGAAGAAGGATGATGTGTTCTTTGTGTCATATCAGCCACCTTAATAGTGGGATGACAAACGTCAAGCTAGTGACGTTAAAGAAGCGCATGGTGGGAGGCAACCCATTGGTTCACTATTTACTGTTTTGAGTCTTTATTTTTCATTCCCTTTTTTTTTCAGTTTGTTTTGCATTTTAATTGTACTGCTGTCTAACTTTTACATTGATGATGATGCACCACAATTTTGAACTAGTTCACTGTGGTGGTTGTTCAGTCTAACATTTTTGCAGCTACCATGTGATTTCTTCCATTTCAGATTTTTTTCATCAGATAATGTCAGTGGCCAAGTCAAAGGTTGAGGAAGACCTGGATCATCTTTGGGCAAGCTCTCAAAAGTTCATCTCTTATCCCAGCTGTGAGGTTTGAGCCCAAACACTTCCTATATTCATTGTGTGATTATTCATTGCCTGGATTAGTCTGCAGAATTTGAGCTTGTACTTAACTGTCATACATGTGATTTATACACACACTGAGGCAAATTTTTTGGCACCCCTGAGCCTTTCAAGCCAACCTATTAATGTTTATCCTTTGCTAGCCCCTCTAAGCCTTTTTGTTGTTTTTGTATTTTTTTTTTCTACATATCATTGCCTAGTTTTCTTAACTTGGAGTTAGGTAGACAAAAGCATGAGGGTGGGGAAAAATTCTAAGTTTGGGGTTGCTCATGGAATAGAAACAATCTAAGTTTGGGGTGGTATACAAGAGAATGGAACATACAAAGAAAAAAAAAATGTTTCAGTTCTGGTTTCTGTCTATTTTCGCGTCGCGACAGCATGCCTTCGCGTCGCGATGCTATAAAAAAAATATTTTGTATGAAATTCCTTCTCTTGTGAAATGCTTTGGGAAAATGGTAAGTGAGTGAGAATGTTAAAAATTGACAAGTGAGAGGTAGGCCTAACTCCAAGTTTTAACCTACTTATCCAAATTTTAACCACCCTTACCTAAGCCCCATTATAACCTTCAAAGTCCTCAAATAGTGTGTGTGAAATTCATGTGTATTGATTGGTATAGTACTTGTTCAAGCCTATGAAACGATGATGCAGGTACTGTGAATTGAGTGAAACACCTAAAACACCTCAAAGAGCGAAACAGTAGTGAGATGTGTGAAAAAGAGAGGACTTGAGATTGCTTGCCTGCTTATGATCTTGTGTTTTCCAATTCAATTGTTTTGTCACTATATTATGTTGGATGATACTTTCTGATGTGCTGAATGATCTATTGGCCTGTGAATTATGTAAAAGCCGAATGTCAAATTGCCACAGTGAATGGAGTGATTGCTTGAGGACAAGCAAAAGTTCAAGTTTGGGGTTGTGATGAGTCCTCATCATATGTATAGTAGGAAGTCCTGTTGTAAGCAATTCCTTCACTTTTGGAGCTAAATTGTACTTGAAGACCTCCAATTTGTGTGTTATCATTCGGCGAACCAGACACTTGCCCGGAGATGCAGCACAATTGGGAAGATTTGAGTTTCTGAGCAATTTCGCGTCGCGACCAGAAGGGTTCGCGTCACGAAAGAAGCATAAAACAGGAGGATTGTTGATTCTGTGCAATATCGCGCCGCGATGGCTACGAGCCGCGTCGCGATGGACTTCAGAAAGTTAGATTAAATATCAGTTTTCAGCGAATTATTCAGGGACTTGGTCTGGGGGAGCGCAGCTAGGGTTTGGAGAAGCAGCTGGGGGCGTTTTTGGGAGCGTCTAATCACTTGGGAACAAGGTTTTAACGACTTCTCATGGATTCCTCTATGTGTAACTTCTCCTTATTTCTATCTTCTCTTTCCTTGATGCTGTCCATGTAGTTTGTTTTGATTAAGGAGAGATGACTCTCCCCAACCTATCTATTGATTACTTTATTATGGTTGATTCAGTTGTTTGGTTAATTTATCATAAGTCTATGCCTCTTTGTGTAATGCTTTACTTCTACATATGCTAGTTGTAATGAATTAGGGTTTGTGATCACATAGGGATATGGGTTACATTTTTGATATGGGGTAGTAGATCACATACTTGTGATCACCATAGGAATATGGGGTTGGATATGTGAATTCTCTATTTCTTGCGTTTATTGCTTTACCTGTTGGCATGAATCACCTAAGGGATTAGGGTTTCTCAATTAGGTAAAAGGGGTTTTGAGGCAAGGGATTGTCCTTAACCTAATTTTGTGAATTGAATCTGGTAATTTAAACAAACAATTTGAGATTAGCTGAAGGATCATAGGATAGGTGAGGGGAGAAGATTCGACCCCTAATCGCTTTTATTTTATTGTTTACAAACGTTTGCTTTATTTTACCGTTACTTCACTTTTCGTCCAACTGTTACGTCTAAGGATTAATTTACTTGCCTATTGATAATAAAACACAATCCCTGTGGATACGACCGGTTCTTACCGATATTTTATTACTTGCGACGACATTTGGTACACTTGCCAAAAGTCTTAACCACGACATTCTAAAGAAAAATTATAACTTCCTAGAGAACATTCTAAAAAGAAAATTACAATGCACTGAAATCTAGTGGCATATGGCCTTCAACTTCTCTTTCTTTTCCTTTTCTTTGTTTGCAGCAGCGGCTCCCTCAGCCTTTTCCATGAGCTCCTCAGTCAGGGCCTTGCAGAAGTTCACAAACTCATACACATGTACTGGGGTATTGAAGGGGAGCATCTCAGCTTCGGCCCTCCTTAGCCTTCTGGGGACATCCCTTACAGCCTGATTAGCTAGCCATGCCAACTTTGAGAATTTACCCCTCCAAAGTCGGATCTCATCTCTTAACTCTTTAATAATCTCTTGCTCTTCTATCTTGCCAATCAGTGCTAGGAAGCGCTGCTCCCAGTACCTGCTCTCCGCTTGCACTTGCCTGTAAGACTCCCCTAGGTACCGGAGATTCCTTGTCAGTTCATCAGATCTTTCTTGCTCATACCTCAGCATTTCTTGATATTCTCTGAGAACATTCCCAATGGAATTTCTTTCTTGTTCAAGATTCTTCAGCTGCCTTTTCAACTCCACCACCAAGTGAGGTTCTTGCCTGGGCTCAGTCGCCACAATCTTCCATTCTTTGGCTTCTTCAAGGGCCTTTCTTGTTTTCTGCTTGTACCTTTGGAGTTCATCCCTAGCCCCCTTTAGGTATTTCTGAGCTTCTAGTTTACTCTCCTTTTCCGCTTTGAATCGCTTGACACTTTCCTCAACAGCTATCATCTTGATCTTGTTCTCTTCCTCTAACTTCTCCTTTTGTAGGGTTACTTTCTCCAACCCTGCATGCAATGCCTTTTTTTCTTCCTCCGCTTTTGTTAAGGCAGATTTAACCTCATTCAACTCCTCAGGGGTAGGAAGGCGAGGCTCTGGCATCTCTTTCTCGACTGGCAGTACCTCTTGGGAAGGTGGACGAGCACTTTGAATTCTTTCATGCAACCATTGGTAAAAAGTGACATCGCCAACCTTTTTCATGAGCTCATCTCTATCTTTACGGACCACAGTTTCCCATCCCTTTGAGATTTTTCGAAGTAAACCATTGTTCTTTGGATCCTCTCTGTCAAGGAAAATGGGAGTCAGCATGTCTTCGGTAGGCATATTCCTCATAGGGTACCCAAGCTGTCGGATAATCAAGGAAGGATTATAGTTGATGCAGCCTTGAGTACCCATTAGGGGCACGTTCTGAAAGTCTCCACACTGAAACACAATGGAGGGTCTGTTCTTCCAACATGAAGGAGTGTACCATCGGACCTTGAGGGCATTAAGACTCCCTAAGGTATGCACCCACTCCTGAGCACTTTTGACCTCTACCTCACAATTCAAGGCATAAGCCAACAGATCTGTAGCTTGATTCTTGTGAGCGATGACGTGGTTAAGGAGCCAAGCATATAGTACATGAAGGGAGCACGCAATCTTCTTTTTCCCCAACACTCGATGATGCGTAAAGGAGTAGTAAGTGTCTGCGAGTACGGCTGGTACTGGGTTAATTGGATTATCCTTGCTTATGAAGGCTAAGAACACCCCAATGGCAACCTCATCAATGAACCTTTCAACTTGTGGGAAGAGGACAATCCCAAAGATGGTTAGTGCCAGCAACTGCTTAAAGGGACCCCATCTGTTGGCTTGAGCATGAGACTTCATTAGGTCTTCAAAATAACTCAGTGGAAACCCCATTATACGGTTCTTTTTCTCTTTTCGAAGCTTTAACTCCCCCACTTCAACTTGTAGTAGCAAAGAGAGCCTCTGATCTGAATATTGATGCCCCTGGCACTGATAAGGTGTCGCTTCTGACTTAAAGAAACCTAAAATTTGCTCATACTCTTCTAAAGTTGGTGAGAGTTGGAAATCCTTGAAGATGAAACAGCGGATATCCGGATCATAGAACTGACTGAGGGCTTTCACAGCATTTTCTTGAAGATCCAACTGCAGCAACCGAAGAATATTCCCATAAGCCTTTTCAAATAACCCACGCTCATCCGGTCCCATTAGAGAGGCGCACTCTATCAAACTGGCCACATCTGCTTTCTTTACTACTGGAAATCTCGAATTTAGCATACCCTCGCTTCTCGATCCCATGTTGTCTCGTTTTTCACGCCTACGACAAGATTCCAAATTACTCCAAGATTACCGGCAAACAAATTAGATGCATGAGGAATGCTGCATGAAGTTTTTTTTTCAGAATTTTGCTTATGTAATGCATGATGTTATGATGCAAAGTGCGGATGATGAGGATGCTTTTTCATGTTATTTACATAAAGAAAGATATTTACAGGTGGGGGTTTGAAAATTTAGGGCAGTATACCCTATATGCCACCTCATATAGGTATTTATGAAAGAGAAGGAAAAATATATTCTTTTTGATTTTGTTGTTTTTTCGAAAATCGTTGAAGGAAAAGAACTAAACTAGATGTAAGAAGAGGTGAGACCTACGATCTAGGGCAATTTAAAGGGTAATCCTCCCATGTAGCTCTATTCACTCCCTCACAAGGCCACCAGAGCTACAGTCCCTTTCACAAAACTCCTCATAAATGCAGCAAACTGCTAGGTGTGAGGCATCATGAAAGAGCACAACTCTGGTTGAAACTTTCGCAAGTAGCCAAACGGACAAAGGTCCTGATGGGCTCTCACTACTCGAATCCACTCTCCTAAGTTTTTGCAGACCTGGGTTATGGTCCCACTCAAAACACATAGTCACAGGGTATAAGTGTAGTGTGTGTCAAGGGCATTTTCCCTAGCACTACCCCCACCTGAAATGAAAACCAAAGCAGTCCAGACAATAGCTGTAACACCCCGGTATTTTTATTTAGTAAAAATACCCAAGTGTACCATCCCTAGAACATCAGAGATATATTTCCTGCTTAGACACTGAATATCACTATAAATTTTTCGCTGAATATAACCCAAACAGTCTTATTTACAACAAGACAATATGGTTCTCAGACCATATACCATCAGCATCTATAGTATTCAGTATCATACAAGAAAGCGGAAGAAAGATATACACTAAATACATAATGTCTTAGTATACAGACAACAAAAGGGAAATAAGCTTAAACATAAAGCTAGGCTATCAGCAACCAGTCCGAGCTCAACCTACTCGTGCCTCTTGGATTTCCGCTGTCCCTGTGTCTCTGTAAAACAACAACATTTAAACAGTGAGATACAATCTCAGTGAGTCTACCGAGACCCCTACTAACACTCTCGGTTCAGTTATTAGTTCTTTTATAGCTTAACACGACACCGACTGCAAAACATTGCTACTCCCGGTATGTCGTAAAATAAACAAAGTACGGCACCGACTGCAGAACATTGCTAATCCCGGCATATCGTACAACAAACAAAGTACGGCACCGACTGCAGAACATTGCTAATCCCGGTGTATCGTACAATAATCTTTAACATAACACCGACTGCAGAACATTGCTAATCCCGGTGAACCCCCCTACCAATAGTACATTCTCCCATTGGCATGGAGCCTAGGGAAGGGGATCATGACTGCCCCGCCTAGTATGTTACACATGGGTCGTCACCCAACTCGATATACTATATACGTATATCTACAATACTATGAACCCACGGTCCATCAAATCAGACAATCAATGAAACACTTTAATCCACATTTTATAAAATCCAAGTTCACACTCGCACTCTAGTTGACCACTTTTCGACACAATTTTCAATATCAAAACCAGTTTATTTAGCCTTAAAAATAGACTATTCAGTTAGGCCTCTGAATAAGCTTTCCAACGCATCTTAGAACACCTCGATCGGATTCTCGGATCAAAAGTTATCGCAAAAACAAAAACAGTATTTAGTTGCTGAAAATTCTGTAAACCGTCGCGACGCGATGGGACTCCGTCGCAACGCGAAAATAGGCAGAATGGCCAAAAACAGGTTTTCTGAAATTCAGTTTTACCCCATTTCGCTCCCTAATCGATACCGAGACATTACGTGACCTCCGAGACCCAAAAACAGATATAACAACCAGTAATTCCAGTCCAAAACAATAATTAAAACATCAATCGATAACTCAATCAAATCGAGTTTATCAAAACGCGACGTATTTTCCAAATATCGGTTTTTAACCCAAAATCTCTCAAACTCAATTACCAAACAATATTCCAGTCCAGCGAAAGCGATAAAACAGTTAATTTATTAATTCGAAACGTAAAATCCTAAACGTGAGTAGAACTCACCCTTGAAGCGTGAACCACGATCGAGCCGAATTCACCGAGTAACCACACGAACGTTCCCCGCATAAACTTTCCGTTCCGACGACGCTCAAATCCGCTTCCAAAGCTTTCCACTCGATCGCGAAACCTCTTTTTGACCGAAATACCGAATTCCTCGAAATCTTCAATGAACACTATTCATCATCCCTAACCTCCAAAAGCTACTATTCACAAAAACCCCAATTTGAACCCTAACCTCTTGATTCTTCACAAACCCCAAATCGGACTTCAATATTTGCGCAATCCACCTTGAGCTCGCTCCCAAACACCATCCAAAGCTTTCCTTTGAGATTTAACAACAAAAACCTCCATTTTCCTCTCAAATTCGAAAATGGCAAAGTGAGAGAGAGAGTGAGTTGATGATGATGATGTTGGTACCAAATCGAAGAGGAAGTAAAACTGAACGTTTTTCGTGTTGGAAGGAAGTCGTTTTGATGAACTGAAATCTTCCCTTTTTCCTCTTCTTCCTCCTTACCCTTTCTTTTCTCTTCTTTTCTTTTTCCTCTCTTTTCTCTCTGTTTCTCTCGCTGCCTTCTTCTTTCTTTTCTTTCTTTTCTTTCATTCTTTCACTCACACACTCACACACATATATATTTATTTAATATATACATGGTAACGTGGTCCAATTACCATATTGATCTAAATCTCTTATTTCGATTCCGAAACTTCCTTGATTCGTATTATCCGGTTAACGATCCGATGACCACCAATAAATAATTTTAGCACTCAATAAATTTACCCGTCAAGTACTAAATTAGTTTAATTGGGTTAACACCCAAATAATTCTACTAATTATTTTGAGGGTGTTACATTCTCCCCAACTTGAAAGAATTTTGTCCTCAAAATTTCGTCAAGTCTTTCATTTGACTAACCGAGAATCGACATTCTCAGAAAGGTCTAAATTTGCTGGAAAACAATCTCGAACTAACAAAATGAGTGTAGAAAATCTTCTCAAGTTGGCACGTCAATCTCCAAGTATGATCCACTACTACCTTGATACGAACTCTCTTGTTACGAATCTACACGAAAAATTCATCATTCGCCTACATAGGCTCGGCACCGCGTTTGAAAACACTTCCGAAGCTTCATTCCAATTATTCTTGTTTACTCCCCAACTTTGATTAATCTAAATCAAAGGGTTTAATACAAGACACTTGATAGAAATACAGGTTGGAAATGAGGTCCACAAACTGGTACTCCTCGGTAGAGGTAAAAACAAACACAATTTCCTCGAAGGGTGTAAACACGTTCTCAATAAGTCTTCTAAAATCATAACAGTTCCCGTACAAATTGAAAAATGTGACGGAAAGTCAATGAAATTCCTTGACTCGCTTCCAAGTTTTCGAGGTAAAACTTTTCAAAAAGATGGAATGAGGGTTTTACTAAAAACCTTGACCTTAAACGTAGAAATAAACCGTGGGGACATCAAATAAATTTGAACGTAATGCAAATCACTTCAGTTGTTCTCAAAACAACTATCAAACAGAACTCAGGGCTTCTTTTCTTCTATTGCAACTTCTTCACAAGGTTTTCACCAACGACGCACCCGATTCCTTTCCGAATTAGTCAATAGCATTGAAAGCTTCCCCTCCACCTAAGTAATCCTCCTAGGATTTTCCTAAATCAGATTTCATTAGCCTCTTGATTCGTTCCCAAAATTAACTTTAGAATGCGGGTTTTCACAAAAATGATTTTTCAAAACTATCATACCGCACGCCAAGCTTCACTTCTGACATATCAAACTCCCGCAAGCAGATCCCTCAATTAATCCCTTGATGGTTATTCACAACGTGAAAAACAGCCAGCAGTTACCTTACTTCCATATTCGTATTCACGTTTGACCTGTCAAACGGCATCTCATAATACAATCTCATTGTTAACCTTCACAAAGAAGAGATTAACAAACTAATACCTTGCCACTAATACATCTGCTTTATATCTCTGTACATCGTGGTGGATCCAGGGTGTACAGAATATACACTTCGGTGTGCTTCCTCTAACACTTGCCTTTTATTGTTCTCATCATCGGGCGCACAGATTCTACCGTTGAAACAACTGACTCCATCACTATCCATGGTAAAATCTGGAAATACCTTTTGTGATTGTAGCTTCTCATCAACTTCCTGTGCTAAGCGTATAGAATCCCTTAGGGAACTAGAGATCCTCATATGGCTCAACACTAATCGGTTCCTCCTTGATCTTGAATTCAGATTTAAGTCTCTAAAAGACTCTGATAATTCCATCACATGCATCATAAACTCGGCCATGTGGATGGATTTCCTACTCAGTGCATCAGTTACAACACTGACCTCTCTTGAATGCTACATCAACACGAATTTATAATCCTCCAGAAACTCAACACACTTCTCTGCCTGCTATTCAGTTCTTTCCGATCAAACAGATACTTTAAACTTTTGTGATCACTAAAGGCATCGAAACGAGACCCATACAGGTAACGTCTCCAAATCTTCAGGGCGTACAATATAGCTGCCAACTCCCAAATTATGAGTCGGATAATTCCCTTCACGAGTCTTCAATTGCCTGGATGCACAAGCTACCACCTGTTGATTCTGCATGAGAACACACCCTAAACCCTTCCCTGAAGCGTCATCGAAAATTTGAAATTCCAATGACGGATTCGGAAGAATCAGGATTGGAATAGAAGTCAAAATCTTCAACTCTTGAAAACATTCTTCACAATCGGCATCCCATGTAAACGGATGACCCTTACGAGTTAACCGAGTAAGTGGAAAACTAACTGTGAGAACCCTTGAACAACTCTCTTATAGTAATCGGCTAGACCCAAAAACTTCTGATCTCTGTGACTGAGGTCGGTCGCTCCCAATTCAACACAGCTTCTATTTTACTGGGATCTACTACAACTCCTGATTGGAAAATCGCATATCCCAGAAACTTTACCTCAGGCATCCAGAAATCACACTTCGACGGCTTGGCATACAATTTCTTCTCTCAGAGTACGCTCGGAACAATGCGGAGATGTTGGACATGCTCCTCAATGGTCTTGGAGTACACCAAGATATCATCAATGAAAACCACAACGAACTGATCCAGATAAGTGTGGAACACTCGGTTCATGTAATCCATGAATACCGCTGGAGCATTAGTCAAACCGAAGGGCACCACTACAAACACATAATGTCCATACCTAGTACGGAAGGCTGTCTTCGGAATATCTAAGGCTCTAACTTTTATTTGATGATATCCTGACCTCCGATCAATTTTTAGAAAACACTGCAGCACCTCAATTTGCTTAAGCAAATCGTCTATCCTTCGTAAGGGATATTTATTCTTGATCGTCACTTGTTGAGTTGTCGATAATCAATGCACAATCTCGTGCTACCATTTTTCCTTTCGACTAACCACACCAGAGCACTCCTTAGAGAAGCACTCGGTCGAATGAATTTCTTTAACGTCGACTCTTCAAGTTGAGACTCCATTTCCTTGAATTCTAAAGGAACATTCAATAGGAAACGATAGATATTGATCCCGTGCCAGGAACCAATTCTACAGTAAACTCTACCTCTCGCTCTGGAGGTTAATAAGAAACTTCATCGTGAAAACATCCAGAAAGTTATTCACAACCTGAATGTTCGCCAAATCTGAACTAGTTTCAGTGGATGCGGATAACATACTAACATGTGCTTCTGCACCTTGGAATGAAGATTGACCGTCTATGGTGAACTAGGTAACCGCTTCAAAATTTGTCCTAGACAATTCAACTGATTCTGAAGCGAAGCTATAGTGATTAACACAGTCGATGGCAACATGATTTGCAGTCATCCAATTCATACCCAAAATGGTGTCCACACTTCTCATAGGCAAACAATAAATTCTACAACGAAATTTCTGCCTCCTATGACAAGTAGACAATTCTATACAAAGATTAGGTCTGGACACGACCCTTAGCAGCAGTTAAAATAGTTATCGGCTCGGATAGCAATGATAAGGCTAATCCCAACCGATTCACACGCGATCGGGATATACAGCAATAGGTTGCACCCAAATCATATAATATACTGATCGAGTTATTGAATAGGACTCCCATCCTTCTAAGTATACCGTCAGCATTCGTAACTGTCTAAGCATTCAGAGTGTTGACTCGTCCTTGCCTTAGAGCTGCTCGTAACTCCTTGGAACTCTTCCTTACCGGACACCTATTTGTATAGTGACCTTCTTCATTACAATAACAACACCGATTGATCTGTGCTGACGATCACCCTGGTGATGTCCTCCATAGTTAGAACATCTTCTTACCTTTGAAGAATCAGAAAATTGCACCTGTTTTTCCTTTGATGATATTATCTTAGGACTTTGCATTTGGAGTTGATAATTCAACTACCTTCTTTCCTTTCCCATACTTCCTATGAGATCGTCCTCGGCGACATAGGCTGGTTGCACTAAGGCAACAAAATTGGTAATAGTATAAGAATTGAGACCATAACTCATAAAAGCACGAAGGCCCCTCTTATACTTCTGCATTCTCCTTTCGTCATTCGAAGCTTACTTTACCACTTGGTAGAACTGAGACAACTTCACAAACTTAGCGGTGTATTCTTCCACCGTCATGCCACATTTCCTGAGGATGCACCGGTTGGACATTCCGGTCTTGGTCAAGGACTGCGTCTTGATCAACCTACCATAATTCCGCTTATGATGCACTAAGTATTAAGTTGATCAGGCCCAAGTTTTGGTGAGGAAGGAGAGGGGGAGGAGGTGCTTTTGGTGTGCTAGGGTTTTTGTGTAGGAGAATGAGAGGCAAATGAGAAGAAAAAAGAGAGGGATCCTTAGGTGTGGGAATGAGGGAGTATTTATAGGATGAAACTAGGTCTAAGGGTAGTTTAGTCTTTGTGCTTTTAATGTGCTCTTGGATTGAACTTTGATTTTGGATGGAGGGTTGAGATCACTTATCACAAGGATTGAGGGTGGAGAGAAAACACAAAATGGAGAGTATGGAGAGTGGGGGGCGAAAGTTAGAGGAAAGAAAAAGGAAAAGAAAAATGAATTTTCTTATTTTGGAAGAGATATTTTATGTGAAGTAGGGTTAAGGGCATTTTAGGGGAGAATTGTTACCAAAGAGGGAACTTTGGGTTTTCTTATGAATAGGTTAGTGTAAGTGAGTGGAGTAATTTACCAAAGAGGGTATAATAGAAGAGTGTGGAAGAAATTGGAGAGAGAGAGAGAGAGAGAGAATTCTTAGGTGGGGGGAGGAAGAGAGAAAAAAAACTTGTTTTTTTGGTCTTTTGTCTTATTGAGGACACTTCCCTTTTTTTGAGTTTTTTGAATTTGAAATTTTTGGGCATGGGAAAATAATGGGAATGCAACTATTGAAAATGTGTTACATGCTTTTTTGGGCACCATAAAATATTCTCTCTAGTCGCCCATGACAATAAAAATTGTCACTTAAGAATTGAGGAATATTTAATGGTCCCTTTTTTATTTTTTCTATGCACTAAAAATGGAAAAAATACATTTTTAATTATTTTTGACTAGGGTTTTCTTTCTAAAAATTGTACAAAAATTATCCTTGATAGAATAAAAATGTACTTTTTGTAGATGTGCATTCTTGGCGAGAAAATCATCTTTTTGCGAAAAATGACCAAAATGCCCCTTTTGACCCTAAAACCCTAATTTCCCCAAAAAGTGCATTCTAACCCTAAAAATGATTTCAAAAACTTTGCAATGGTTTCTAGGATCCAAAATGCAATGCATAATGCTCCTCACTCCTCAATTTATTTATTTTTGTGGAAAATTAGGGTTTTGACCTAAGCCGGACAAAATTGGGGTATGAAAGTTTGCAAAGTTATGTTTAATTCGAAAAACTGTAAAATAGTATATATACGGGAGAGAACACATAATATGCTTGTCTTGTAGAACTAAATGTTCAGTAACGGTTTAATGTTAAAGAACCAAACGTTCAAGTGTCTGTTACGATATATAAATTATATCGGGGTTAAGTGTCGGCCCAGTGGGTGGATATAAGATATTTAAATTATATCGAGTGTGGGTGACAACCCACGAGGATAACATACTAGGCGGGGAAGTCATGATCCCTTACCCCAGGCACGTATACCATTAGGGAAAGTACTATTGGTAAAGGGGTTCACCGGGATTTAGCACTGGATTGCAGTCAGTGTTATGTTAAAAGTTTTGTTGTACGATTCACCTGGATTTAGCAAAGGATTGCAGTCGGTGCTGTACTGCGTTATAACACGTTCACTGGGATTTAGCACTGGATTGCAGTCGGTGTTGTAACACCCCGGTATTTTAAACATGTAAAAATACCCAAGTGCACCAAAGCATAAACATCAGAGATAATGTTTCCTGCTCAGACACTGAATACCACTATAAAATTTTTGCTGAATATAACATAACTGTCTTATACACAATTAAGACCATACGGTTCTCAGACCATAAACTGTCAGCAAATGTGGTAGTCAGAGTCATACAAGGAAGCGGAATGAAAGATAAATGTGACACTAATGACATAGTACTGTGATACATAGTCAACAGAAGGAAAATAAACTTAAACATAAAGCTAAGTCATCATCCATCTCCCGGGGCCACCTACTCGTGGCTCTGAGGTTTCTTCTGTCCCTGTTTATCTGTAAAACAACAATATTTAAACAGTGAGATACAATCTCAGTGAGTTCTACCGAGACCCCTACTAACACTCTCGGTTCAGTTATGAAATTCATTTATAATTCAGTGCGTCACCGACTGCCCCGAGGCTAATCCCGATGAATCACACTACAAAACCATGGTAACGTACCACCGACTGCCCCGAGGCAAATCCCGGCGAACGTTAACCAATACTCTTCGACACACCACCGACTGCCCCGAGGCTAATCCCGGCGAACCCCTTACCAATAACAGTTTCGCTATTGGCCTCAGAGCCTAGGGTAGGGGATCATGACTGTGGATACCTTGTGTTGCAGGTAACCTGATATTGCAGGATGTGTTTTGATGATGAAAAAGACAAAGGTAAAGTTGACGGTCAAAGTGACTAATCGTCAAATCAATCCAAGACAAGCAAACCAAGAACTGAAGATTCAAGTTTAAGGGTAGTCCTTAAATATAAGGGTAGTCCTTAGGGTTTGGGTGTGTCTTAGGAAAAAGTGTAAGCTCTTTCAAAGGTCAGCTCGTATCTCAAAGTCTCACACACTCACAAAGTTTTTTAAAGTTGCATGCATATTTACGTAAACATTCTTATCACCTTTTAAAATAACAAAATCGATTTCCTCATGCATAAACAAATATCAAAATCGATTTTCAGGTAAAATAGAAAAGATAGAATCGATTGTCAGGCCATGTTTTTCAATACACAAATCGATTTCTGAGCCAAATATTTTTTAAGGGAAGAATCGATTCCCAATCTTTTGCAAACAACTGAGAATCGATTCCCACTTGTCTCAGGCAAGCTGAAAATCGATTCCTACATATTTTCACTAAGTATAGAATCGATTCCTAGCTTTCCATGGTACTCAAGAATCGATTTCCCATATTTTCCAAACAAAGATAAATCGATTCCTCACCTAAATAAATCGATTCCTAGATCAAATACATTTTAACAAAGAATCGATTCCTACACTATTTTCAACGTAAAAATGAATTCCTCATAGCCTATAAATAGGCAGTGCTTCACGATTCATTTTACACAACACAGAACACACAACACAACCCATTTGTACGAATCAGAAAAACTTTTGAGAAAACTCTTCACGCTTGTACTTTTGCTCGTCACGCACCGTTGGTCTGTCTGAGCTGATCTGTTGCTAAGAGTTAGTTGGGGTTGCATTCTTCAAGTTGTAATATCTGCCTTCATTAGAGGTATTTCTGTATTTACGATTGTTTATTATTTAATTGTTGTGTTTTGTTCTAGGGAGTGGGGTATCTCTCTAGGGTAGCTGTTTGTACTAGGAAGTGGGGTATCTTTCTGGGGCAGCTGATTGTAACAGGGGTGGGGTATCTCTTGTTATTGTTATATTAGATTTGAGGGCTCTCTATAGGTGGGGTATCCTAGGAGGAGAGTGCCTGAGTCTGTAAAGGTTTTCCAAGGCACCTGTAAGCCTTGTTGTTTTGGTTAGTGGAAAATCTCACAAGGGTGTGAGGACTGGACGTAGGTCACTAGGAGGTGACCGAACCAAGATAAATCTCTGCGTGCTTTACTGCTTTCCTACTTTCCTACTTTACTGTTATACTGCTTTACTGCTTTTTATTCTAATTCCTTCGCTTCCACTTAACCTGCGCGAAAATTGATCTAAGTCATTGAAAAGGGGAAAAACGTTTTCGAAAAGATTAGAAAAGTTTTTAATCTCAATTCACCCCCCCTCTTGAGACTGAAGCCACTTGGTAACAAGTGGTATCAGAGCTAGACTCTTGTATAAAGGGCCTAGCAGCTTCAAGAGAAATGGCTTCAGGTTGGTCTACGCAAGAGGGTGCTTCTCTTACCCGTCCTCCGGGATTCAACGGGAAAGATTATGCATATTGGAAAGAAAGAATGAGAATCTTTATTGAAGGGGTAGACTTAGATGTTTGGGATGCTGTGGAAAAAGGACCCTATGTCCCCACACACTTAGTAGATGGTATTCTTACTATTAAGAGTAGAAATGAATGGTCTGATGATGAGAAAAGAAAAGTGCAACATAGTTTACGTGCCAAAAATATTATTACTTCTGCTTTAAGTCCTGATGAATTTTTTCGAGTTTCAAACTGTAAATCTGCCCAAGAAATGTGGGATAATCTCCAAGTTACTCATGAGGGTACAAATGAAGTGAAAAGGGCAAGAACAAATACTCTTATCAGAGAGTACGAATTATTTAGAATGAATACAGGTGAAACAATACCACAAATGCAGAAAAGGTTCACTCACATAGTGAATCAGTTAAGCTTGTTGGGTAAGTCATTTCCTGCAGAGGATCTAATCAACAAAGTTCTGAGATGTCTGAATAGAGAATGGCAACCCAAGGTTACTGCTATAGCTGAATCAAGAAATTTAGCTACTATGACTCTGGCTACTCTGTTCGGTAAACTTCAAGAGCACGAACTAGAACTCACTCGTCTAGCTGAGTACGAAAATACAGATAAGAAAAAGAAAAGCTTGGCTCTAAAAGCATCTTGTTCTAGTCAATTTGATGATAGTGACAACTCAGATGATGAAATTGATGAAAATGAAGAGAATATGGCTCTTATGGTTCGGAAGTTCAAAAGGTTCATGAAAGGAAACAACTATCCAAAGAAGAACTTCAAATCAAAAAGGTTCTCTAGCAAAGAAAGTACATCCGGTCCTCCTACTTGTTATGAATGCGGGAAACCCGGGCACATGAAAATGGAATGTCCTAATCTACAGAAAAAGGACTCCAAATCTGAAAAGAAGGCATTCAAAAACAACAAAGGAAGAAAAGCCTACATCGCATGGGAAGACAACTGCATGGATTCATCAGATGAATCAGAAGATGAAGAAGCTCAAGTTGCATTAATGGCTGATCATGAAAGCGAAAATGAAAACGAGGTATGCTTCAAGGTACGGGGGTCAGATTGGTACCTTGACAGCGGATGCTCAAAGCACATGACTGGAGATATTACAAAGTTCCTAACTCTTACCCCCAGATCAAGCGGTCATGTGACTTATGGTGACAATAACAGAGGAAGAATCCTTGGTGAAGGTAAAGTTGGTAAAGACTTATCTACTGCTATTGATAATGTGCTCTATGTTGAAGGTCTTAAACATAATCTTTTAAGCATTAGCCAACTTTGTGATAAAGGAAATAGAGTAGAAAACATATACATGATGAGTTTAGATAGTGTTTCATCACATAATGCATGTTGTCTCATTAGTAAGGAAGAAAACTCTTGGTTATGGCACCGTAGGACAGCTCATATTCATATGGATCATCTTAACAAGCTAGTGTCTAAAGATCTAGTTAGTGGTTTGCCTAATATCAAGTTTGAAAAAGATAAATTGTGTGATGCATGCCAAAAGGGTAAACAGGTAAAAGTGTCCTTTAAATCAAAGAATATTGTGTCTACTAACAAACCTTTGCAGCTGTTACACATGGATCTATTTGGTCCCTCAAGGACAAAAAGTTATGGTGGAAATTACTATGCTCTAGTTATAGTAGATGATTATTCAAGGTATACCTGGACTCTCTTTCTGGCAAATAAGAGCGAAGCTTTTGGAGCATTCAAAAAGCTTGCTCGCAGCATTCAAAATGAGAAAGAATTGAAGATTGTCTCAATTCGATCTGATCACGGTGGAGAATTTGAAAATGAAAAATTCGAAATCCTATGTGAAGAACTTGGTATAAATCACAACTTCTCAGCACCTAGAACTCCTCAACAAAATGGAGTTGTTGAAAGGAAAAATCGATCATTGGAGGAACTTGCCAGAACAATGCTAAATGATCATGACATCCCAAAATACTTTTGGGCGGATGCTGTAAGTACTGCTTGTTATGTTATGAATAGAGTTCTAATTAGGCCTATTTTAAAGAAAACCCCCTATGAACTTTACAAGGGGAGAAAACCAAATATTTCACACCTTCACACCTTTGGTTGCAAATGTTTTGTATTGAATAATGGAAAAGACAACCTAGGTAAATTCGATGCTAAAGCTGATGAAGGAATTTTTCTTGGTTACTCTTTATCTAGCAAGGCCTTTAGAATTTTCAATAAAAGAAATAAGGTAATTGAGGAATCTGTACATGTTACATTTGATGAAACTAACCCCAGAAGGCTGGGAAAGGTTATTGATATTGCAGATGAACCTGAAGAGTTAGAGATAGGTGAGAAGAAGAAAGAAGAAGAAACAAAAACCACCCCTCAAGAGAAGTCAGAAGAAGGATCAAGCAGTGAACTTCCCAAGGAATGGAGAATCCCAAGGGATCACTCGCTTGAAAATGTCATAGGTGATGTAACAAAAGGGGTAACTACTCGTAACTCTCTTCGAAATGCATGTAATCATATGGCTTTCGTATCTCAAATTGAACCTAGAAATATAGATGAAGCTGTAGTTGATGAACATTGGACTATTGCTATGCAAGAAGAGTTAAATCAGTTTGAAAGAAACAAAGTGTGGGATCTAGTTCCTAGACCTGATAAACACCAGATAATAGGCAAAAAATGGGTGTTTAAAAACAAGCTAGACGAATCAGGCATAATAATTAGGAACAAAGCTAGACTAGTTGCTAAAGGTTATAATCAAGAAGAAGGAATAGACTATGATGAAACGTATGCTCCTGTAGCTAGATTAGAAGCTATTCGCATGTTACTTGCTTTTGCATCAATCATGGATTTTAAATTGTATCAAATGGATGTTAAGAGCGCTTTTTTAAATGGTTTTATCCAAGAAGAAGTATATGTTGAACAACCTCCTGGTTTTGAAAATTTCGAAAAACCAGACCATGTTTTTAAACTCAAAAAGGCTCTATATGGTCTGAAGCAAGCTCCCAGAGCTTGGTACGAAAGATTGAGCAAATTCCTACTCAATCATGATTTTCAAAGAGGAAAAGTTGACACTACACTTTTTATAAAAAGGTCAAAAGATGACATCTTACTCGTGCAAATTTATGTAGACGATATTATTTTCGGTGCTACTAATGAATTGCTTTGCAAAGAATTTTCAAGTATTATGCAGAATGAATTTGAAATGTCAATGATGGGAGAACTCAACTTCTTCCTTGGGCTTCAAATAAAACAAACAAACAACGGCATCTTCATATCTCAATCAAAGTATTGCAAAGAACTACTCAAAAGATTCGAAATGGACAAAGCAAAAGAAATGTCCACACCAATGAGCACCTCATGCTACTTAGACAAAGATGAAGAAGGTAAACCGGTAGAACTAAGAAAATATCGAGGTATGATTGGCTCTCTTCTCTACTTAACTGCTAGTAGACCGGACATCATGTTTAGTGTTTGCATGTGTGCTAGGTATCAAGCAAATCCAAAAGAGTCACATTTAGTAGCTGTCAAAAGAATAATGAGATATCTGGTAGGCACTCAAAATGTTGGTCTATGGTACCCAAAAGGCGCCACATGTAGTCTTATTGGATATTCAGATTCTGATTTTGCAGGATGTAAGTTGGACAGAAAAAGCACTAGTGGAACATGTCACATACTAGGTAGTGCATTAGTCTCATGGCACAGTAAGAAACAAGTCAGTGTCGCACTGTCAACTGCTGAAGCAGAATATGTTGCAGCAGGGAGTTGTTGTGCACAAATCCTCTGGATGAAGCAACAACTTCTTGACTATGGTATAGATCTAGATCATATTCCTATAAAATGCGACAATACCAGCGCTATCAATCTTACAAAGAACCCCGTCCAACACTCTAGGACCAAGCATATAGAGATAAGACACCATTTTCTTAGAGATCATGTCCAAAAAGGGGATTGTGTAATCGAATTTGTGGAATCGGCAAAACAGCTAGCTGATATTTTTACAAAACCTTTACAAAAAGAAAACTTCTTCTTCATTCGAAGAGAACTTGGAATCATTGATTCCTCTTCATGCTGTTAGATTCGCTTTTTTATTACATGTTGCCCTCTTTGATCATGACAAAAAGGGGGAGAAGAATAGAGTTCTTAATATTTAGAATAAAGTTTTAATATTCAGCATGCACTTGCATTTACTTGCATACAGTCAATAAAACAGGGGGAGCATCATGATAGGGGGAGTATCATATACATTATCTGTTTGAACTAACCTCCCACCTTGAGATGAGTTAATGTTTTGTCATCATCAAAAAGGGGGAGAATGTGGATACCTTGTGTTGCAGGTAACCTGATATTGCAGGATGTGTTTTGATGATGAAAAAGACAAAGGTAAAGTTGACGGTCAAAGTGACAAATCGTCAAATCAATCCAAGACAAGCAAACCAAGAACTGAAGATTCAAGTTTAAGGGTAGTCCTTAAATATAAGGGTAGTCCTTAGGGTTTGGGTGTGTCTTAGGAAAAAGTGTAAGCTCTTTCAAAGGTCAGCTCGTATCTCAAAGTCTCACACACTCACAAAGTTTTTTAAAGTTGCATGCATATTTACGTAAACATTCTTATCGCCTTTTAAAATAACAAAATCGATTTCCTCATGCATAAACAAATATCAAAATCGATTTTCAGGTAAAATAGAAAAGATAGAATCGATTGTCAGGCCATGTTTTTCAATACACAAATCGATTTCTGAGCCAAATATTTTTTAAGGGAAGAATCGATTCCCAATCTTTTGCAAACAACTGAGAATCGATTCCCACTTGTCTCAGGCAAGCTGAAAATCGATTCCTACATATTTTCACTAAGTATAGAATCGATTCCTAGCTTTCCATGGTACTCAAGAATCGATTTCCCATATTTTCCAAACAAAGATAAATCGATTCCTCACCTAAATAAATCGATTCCTAGATCAAATACATTTTAACAAAGAATCGATTCCTACACTATTTTCAACGTAAAAATGAATTCCTCATAGCCTATAAATAGGCAGTGCTTCACGATTCATTTTACACAACACAGAACACACAACACAACCCATTTGTACGAATCAGAAAAACTTTTGAGAAAACTCTTCACGCTTGTACTTTTGCTCGTCACGCACCGTTGGTCTGTCTGAGCTGATCTGTTGCTAAGAGTTAGTTGGGGTTGCATTCTTCAAGTTGTAATATCTGCCTTCATTAGAGGTATTTCTGTATTTACGATTGTTTATTATTTAATTGTTGTGTTTTGTTCTAGGGAGTGGGGTATCTCTCTAGGGTAGCTGTTTGTACTAGGAAGTGGGGTATCTTTCTGGGGCAGCTGATTGTAACAGGGGTGGGGTATCTCTTGTTATTGTTATATTAGATTTGAGGGCTCTCTATAGGTGGGGTATCCTAGGAGGAGAGTGCCTGAGTCTGTAAAGGTTTTCCAAGGCACCTGTAAGCCTTGTTGTTTTGGTTAGTGGAAAATCTCACAAGGGTGTGAGGACTGGACGTAGGTCACTAGGAGGTGACCGAACCAGGATAAATCTCTGCGTGCTTTACTGCTTTCCTACTTTACTGTTATACTGCTTTACTGCTTTTTATTCTAATTCCTTCGCTTCCACTTAACCTGCGCGAAAATTGATCTAAGTCATTGAAAAGGGGAAAAACGTTTTCGAAAAGATTAGAAAAGTTTTTAATCTCAATTCACCCCCCCTCTTGAGACTGAAGCCACTTGGTAACAATGACTTCCCCTCCTAGTATGCCAACATGGGTCGTCTCCCAAACTCGATATAATATAATATATATATATATATATATATATATATATATATATATATATATATATATATATATATTTATATATATATATATATATATTTATCTTCAATCATATGAACTCATAGTTCATTTGCATTATAGTTTACCACGTAGGACTCATAGTCCACTTTGTTATCAATAAAACATATCCGCACACGTATGCTATTATTCGGTTTTTCGAAACGAGTTGGACATCAAAAGTATTTTATAAAACCTTTTTGAAACATACACAAAATCATGGCATTATAAGCCTAATTTCATTATAGAAGGGTTAGGAAAGGGTTAGGAGAGGATTGGAATCGAAACGGAATCATTTTGGGCACTTTGAAAATTTTGGACAGAACTTGGCGCACGGGTCGTGCCCCTGGACGCACGGGTCGTGCGCCCTGTTAGACATTTTTAAACACTGAACCCGAACTAGGCGCACGGGTCGTGCCCCTGGGACGCACGGGTCGTGCGCATTTGACAGCATTGCAAAAATGGCTTGTTCTATGAAAATTTGCTTTCCGATCAATCCGAAACTCGCCCCGATCGATTCCTAACTCAAAAACAGACAGTACCAGGCAATATTCCAGTCCAATCAACATCAAACAATCAAACAATTCAATCAAAAACTCAATGATTACGAATTTCGTCAAAACGCGATATAATTCAAAATAACGTTTTCGACTCAAAATCTTTCGAAACCAAGTCACACAATTCATTTCAAAACGGAATAAGCCTAAACGTGAGTAAAACTCACCCTTGAAGCAAGAGTCGTTGCCGAGCCGAAATCACCGAGATGTCAAAATCACCGAATCGAACCCAATCAACACCGAACCGCTCCTAATTTCGTTTCGAGCTTCCAATCGCGTTCAATCCGCTCCTAGCTTCGATCCTAAACATAACCCAATCACCAACACAACTTATCAATCCTTGATTTCAACAAATTTCCAACAAAAACCCCCTAAATTTCGTAGGTCACAAAAAGGGGAGAAATTGGATGAAATCTTACCTAGCTCTTGGGTTATGATGAGGGGAGTGAGATGATGAAGATGATGAAATTTGGAGGGATGGGCTTCACTCCTCTTCTTCCTTTCTCTTCTTCTTTCCTCTTCTTCTTTCTCTTCTTTTCTCTTCTTTTCTTTCTCTTTTCCTCTTCTGTGCGTATCCCTTCTTTCTTTCCTATCTTTTATTCTTTTCTTTCTTTAAACACACACACACACACACATATTTAATTAATAAATAAGTGGTAGCGTGGTCCAATTACCATATTGATCTTAATCCCTTATTTCGAATTCAAAACTTCCTTTACCCGTATTATCCGGTTAACGATCTAATGTCATCCAATAAATAATTTTAGCACTCAATAAATTTACCAGTCAAGTACTAAATTATTCCCATTGGGTTAACATCCAAATAATCCGCCTAATTAATTTGAGGAAACAAATACGGATACTGAGTCCACATATCGTCCTCCAACTCCCAAGTAGCTTCCTCGATGGAAAAACCATCCCAAACCACCTTGACAATGGGAATTGATTTCGTCCGTAGTGTCCTCTCGCCACGTTCCATGATGTAATTTGGATGAGGTTGGAAAGACAAGTCCGGTCGAAGGTCAATCGTTTCAAAATCTAACGGTTGACTTGGATCGGGAATGTACTTCCGCAACTGAGACACATGGAATACATCATGCAGATTTGACAATGGCGGAGGCAAAGCAATACGGTATGCAAGAGGCCCGACTCGCTCGATAATTTGGAAGGGCCCAATATACCGAGGACTGAGTTTCTTCACCCGTAATGCCCTACCTGTGCCAATTGTCGGTGACAATCTCAAAAACACATGATCACCTGACTCAAACTCTAACGGCCTTCTCCTTTTGTCGGCATAACTCTTTTGCCTACTTTGAGCAGCTTTCATTCTTTCCCTGATCTGGCGGATCTTTTCAGTAGTGTCATGAATCATCTCGGGTCCTAACAATCGGTTCTCACCTACTTCCCACCAACACAATGGAGTTCTACATTTCCTACCATACAAGGCTTCAAAAGGTGCCATTCCGATACTGGAATGATAACTGTTGTTGTAAGAGAATTCTACCAATGGAAGATGATCCTCCCATTTCTTCCCGTTATCAAGTACCGAAGCCCGAAGCATATCCTCTAATGTCTGGATAGTCCTCTCGGTCTGACCATCTGTCTGCGGGTGATAAGCGGTACTAAGAAGTACTTTAGTCCCCAATGCTTCATTCAGAGCTTTCCAAAATCGAGAAGTGAATTTCGGATCTCGATCCGACACTATACTGGTAGGAACCCCATGTAACCTTACTATGTTCTTTAAATACACCTCAGCTAACTTGGATACTTTACTTCTCGAACGAACTGGAATAAAATGAGCTGATTTGGTTAATCGATCTACAACTACCCAAATGGAGTCGTTACCGGCTTGAGACCTTGGCAACGCCATTACAAAATCCATGGAAATGTCTTCCCATTTCCACACTGGCACGTCGAGTGGCCGTAGCAGACCAGCAGGCTTCTGATGTTCTATCTTAACTCTTTGGCAAGTTAAACATTGAGATACGAATTCAGCAATCTCTAACTTCATTCCATGCCACCAATACATCTGCTTTAAATCTCTATACATCTTGGTGGATCCAGGACGTACAGAAAACAAACTTCGGTTTGCTTCCTCTAGCACTTGCTTTTTAATATCTTCATTATCGGGCACACAGATCCTACCGTTGAAACAAATCACTCCATCACTATCTTCGGTAAAGTCTGGCAACACTTTTTTGTGATTGTAGCTTCACATCAATTTCCTGCGCTAAGCGAATAGAATCCCTTAATGAACTGGAGATCCTCATATGGCTCAACACTAACCGGCTCTTCCTTGATCTTGCATTCAAATTTAAGTCCCTAAAGGATTCCAACAATTTCATTTCATGCATCATAAACTCTGCTATGTGAATGGATTTCCTACTTAGTGCATCAGCTACAACATTAGCCTTTCCCGGATGATACTTCAATTCGAAGTCATAATCCTTCAGAAATTCCACCCACCTTCTCTGCCTGTTATTCAACTCCTTTTGATCAAACAAATATTTCAAGCTTTTGTGATCACTAAAGACTTCGAAACGAGACCCATAAAGGTAATGTCTCCAAATCTTCAGTGCGTACACAATAGCTGCCAACTCCAAATCATGAGTCGGATAATTCTCTTCATGAGTCTTCAACTGTCTGGAGGCATAGGCTACAACTTGTTGGTTCTGCATGAGAACACATCCCAAACCCTTCCCCGAAGCATCGCTGAAAATTTGAAAATCCAAAGACGGATCTGGAAGAATTAGGATTGGAGCAGAAGTCAACCTAACCTTCAACTCTTGAAAACATTCCTCACAATCGGTATCCCATATAAACGGCTGGGCCTTACGAGTTAACCGAGTAAGCGGAAGAACCAATTGTGAAAAACCTTGAATAAACCTCCTGTAGTAACCAGCTAGACCCAAGAAACTTCTTATTTCAGTGACAGATGTTGGTCGTTCCCAGTTCAACACCGCTTCCACCTTACTAGGATCCACCGCAACTCCCGATTGGGAAATCACGTGTCCCAAAAACTTCACTTTCGGCATCCAGAAGTCACACTTCGACGGCTTGGCATACAATTTCTTTTCTCGGAGTACGTTCAGAACAATGCGGAGATGTTGAACATGGTCCTCAATGGTCTTATGATCGAGATATGTGTGGAACACTCGGTTCATGTAATCCATGAATACGGCTGGAGCATTAGTCAAACCGAAGGGCATCACTACGAACTCGTAATGTCCATATCTAGTACGGAAAGTTGTCTTCGGAATATCTAAGGCTCTTACCTTTATTTGATGATAGCCCGACCTCAGATCAATTTTTGAAAATACCACTGCACCTCGAAGTTGGTCAAGCAAATCGTCTATCCTTGGCAAGGGATATTTATTCTTGATCGTCACTTTATTCAGTTGTCGATAATCTATGCACAATCTCATGCTACCATCCTTCTTTTTGACTAACAACACCGGAGCACCCCATGGAGAAGCACTCGGTCGGATAAACCTTTTCGATATTAACTCTTCAAGTTGAGACTTCAATTCCTTCAATTCTAAAGGAGACATCCTATAAGGGGCAATAGATATCGATCCTGTACCAGGAATCAATTCTATTGAGAATTCTACCTCTCGGTCAGCAGGTAAGGATGAAACTTCCTCTAGAAAGACATCTAGAAATTCATTTACCACTTGCACAGATGACAAGTCTAAACCCGTTTCAGTAGATGCAGACAACATAATAAGAATAGCTTCCGCACCTTGGAATAATGACTGGCTTGCTTCGGTGTAAGAGATCGTTGCTTCAAAATCTGCCTGTGTCAACCCTACGGATTTGGAGGCGAAGCTAATGGTCCGATCGGCACAGTTGATTGTTACATGATTTTCAGCCATCCAATTCATACCCAGAACAATGTCCATACTTCTCATAGGCAAGCAGATAAATTTCACAACAAATTGTCTGTCCCCTATGACAAGTAGGCAATTTTCACACAATGATTGGGTCTGGACACGACCCTTGGCAGCAGTTAAAATAGTTATCGGTTCGGATAGCTCAGATAATGCTAGTCCCAACCGATCCACACACGCTTGTGATATAAAACAGTGAGTTGCACCAGAATCATATAAAATATTGACTGAGTTATTAAAAAGAGATCCCGTACCCCTCAGAAGATTATCAGTAGGTGTGATGGTTCGAGCGTCCAATGTGTTGATTCGTCCTTGCCTTGGCGCTTTCGGTGATCCTTGGAAATTTTTCTTTGCCGGGCACTGATTTGCATAGTGGCCCTCTTCGTTACAATGATAGCACCGATTAGGTTTCTGCCAACATTCACCAGAATGATGCTTTCCACAATTTCTACACTTGTGGGGGCTTGTTGGATCATGGGATTGAACCTGCTTCCCTTTATAATTATTTCCCTTGAATTGTCTGCTTGGAGTAGAAGACTCAGCAACCTTCTTCTTACCCTTCCAATAGTCTTTCCTTGCAGCATACATTTTCCTCAGATCCTCCTCAGCAACATATGCTTGTTGCACTAAGGCAGGATAATTAACCAAAGTGTAAGAACTGAGCCCTTGGCTCACATCAGCTCGGAGACCTTCTTTGAACATTTGCATCTTCCACATATCATTTGGGGCATACCTTCCCAACTCATAGAACTGAGACAGTCTTTCAAATTTCGCAGCATATTCCCCAACCGACATATCACCTTGCTTAAGATTTACAAACTCTGCTTGTTTACTCATCTTCTTCACCGAAGGGAAATATTGCTTCAGAAACAATTCCTTGAAATTGTCCCAAGTGAGGGGAGTTCCTTGGAGTTCCATCATTTGTCTTGCATTACACCACCAGGTGTGGGCATCTTCATCGAGCACATTTTCCGCACATATTACTTTCTCTTCTTCCCCGCATTGCAAGGTTTGAAAAATTTTCTCCATTGAATCAATCCAATAATAGGCAGTCATTGGATCCGGTCCACCCTTGTAAGACGGGGGCTTCATCTTTTGAAATTGGAAATATGTTCGGTTAGGATCTTCTTGATGAGGTTGAACATTGGGCTGCTGCAGAGCCATTTGATCGTGCTGCATTTGCAACATATCCTGCATCATCTTTTGCTGATTCTCAATGACATTCTGCATCCATTCGAATTGTGGATCAACAGGAGGAGGAACGCCTCTACTCTTTTGGCCATGATTCTGTGAAATATGCACTAAGTATTAAGTTGATCAAGCTCAATGTCTAATAGCATACTAAGAAAATCACGACTGGAGAAAGCAAAGACCCTAAAAGCTAAGTCCGACTGGGTCGAACCGCTCTGATACCAACTGTAACACCCCGGTATTTTAAACATGTAAAAATACCCAAGTGCACCAAAGCATAAACATCAGAGATAATGTTTCCTGCTCAGACACTGAATACCACTATAAAATTTTTGCTGAATATAACATAACTGTCTTATACACAATTAAGACCATACGGTTCTCAGACCATAAACTGTCAGCAAATGTGGTAGTCAGAGTCATACAAGGAAGCGGAATGAAAGATAAATGTGACACTAATGACATAGTACTGTGATACATAGTCAACAGAAGGAAAATAAACTTAAACATAAAGCTAAGTCATCATCCATCTCCCGGGGCCACCTACTCGTGGCTCTGAGGTTTCTTCTGTCCCTGTTTATCTGTAAAACAACAATATTTAAACAGTGAGATACAATCTCAGTGAGTTCTACCGAGACCCCTACTAACACTCTCGGTTCAGTTATGAAATTCATTTATAATTCAGTGCGTCACCGACTGCCCCGAGGCTAATCCCGATGAATCACACTACAAAACCATGGTAACGTACCACCGACTGCCCCGAGGCTAATCCCGGCGAACGTTAACAAATACTCTTCGACACACCACCGACTGCCCCGAGGCTAATCCCGGCGAACCCCTTACCAATAACAGTTTCGCTATTGACCTCAGAGCCTAGGGTAGGGGATCATGACTTCCCCTCCTAGTATGCCAACATGGGTCGTCACCCAAACTCGATATAATATATATATATATATATATATATATATATATATATATATATATATATATATATATTTATCTTCAATCATATGAACTCATAGTTCATTTGCATTATAGTTTACCACGTAGGACTCATAGTCCACTTTGTTATCAATAAAACATATCCGCACACGTATGCTATTATTCGGTTTTTCGAAACGATTTGGACATCAAAAGTATTTTATAAAACCTTTTTGAAACATACACAAAATCATGGCATTATAAGCCTAATTTCATTATAGAAGGGTTAGGAAAGGGTTAGGAGAGGATTGGAATCGAAACGGAATCATTTTGGGCACTTTGAAAATTTTGGACAGAACTTGGCGCACGGGTTGTGCCCCTGGACGCACGGGTCGTGCGCCCTGTTAGACATTTTTAAACACTGAACCCGAACTAGGCGCACGAGTCGTGCCCCTGGGACGCACGGGTCGTGCGCATTTGACAGCATTGCAAAAATGGCCTGTTCTATGAAAATTTGCTTTCCGATCAATCCGAAACTCGCCCCGATCGATTCCTAACTCAAAAACAGACAGTACCAGGCAATATTCCAGTCCAATCAACATCAAACAATCAAGCAATTCAATCAAAAACTCAATGATTACGAATTTCGTCAAAACGCGATATAATTCAAAATAACGTTTTCGACTCAAAATCTTTCGAAACCAAGTCACACAATTCATTTCAAAACGGAATAAGCCTAAACGTGAGTAAAACTCACCCTTGAAGCGAGAGTCGTTGCCGAGCCGAAATCACCGAGATGTCAAAATCACTGAATCGAACCCAATCAACACCGAACCGCTCCTAACTTCGTTTCGAGCTTCCAATCGCGTTCAATCCGCTCCTAGCTTCGATCCTAAACATAACCCAATCACCAACACAACTTATCAATCCTTGATTTCAACAAATTTCCAACAAAAACCCCCTAAATTTCGTAGGTCACAAAAAGGGGGAGAAATTGGATGAAATCTTACCTAGCTCTTGGGTTATGATGAGGGGAGTGAGATGATGAAGATGATGAATTTTGGAGGGATGGGCTTCACTCCTCTTCTTCCTTTCTCTTCTTCTTTCCTCTTCTTCTTTCTCTTCTTTTCTCTTCTTTTCTTTCTCTTTTCCTCTTCTGTGCGTATCCCTTCTTTCTTTCCTATCTTTTATTCTTTTCTTTCTTTAAACACACACACACACACACACATATTTAATTAATAAATAAGTGGTAGCGTGGTCCAATTACCATATTGATCTTAATCCCTTATTTCGAATTCAAAACTTCCTTGACCCGTATTATCCGGTTAACGATCTAATGTCATCCAATAAATAATTTTAGCACTCAATAAATTTACCAGTCAAGTACTAAATTATTCCCATTGGGTTAACATCCAAATAATCCGCCTAATTATTTTGAGGATGTTACAGGTGTCGTGTTGAATTAAAATGCTCGTGGTTATAAATTAAACCATGAATGAAAGAAAGTCCTATAAAACGGTTCACCGGGATTTAGCACTGGATTGCAGTCGGAGTCGTGTTAAGTTAAATAGGATTCATAATTGAACCGAGAGTGTAGATAGGGGTCTCGGTAGAACTCACTGAGATTGTATCTCATTGTTTATATGTTGTTGTTTTACAGAGAAATGGGGAAAGTGGAGATCCAAGAGGCATGAGTAGGTGGTACTCGGATGGTTGCTGAAGACTTAGCTTTTATGCTTAAGTTTATGTTTTCCCTTGTTAGCTATGTATCACGACATCATGACTTTAACTGTTGTAAAAGTTATGTACTTATTTCCGCGCTTTCTTGCATGATATTGAACACTAAATGTAGCTGATGTTGATGGTCAGGGAACCGTTGTGGTTTTAACTATGTTTAAAACTGTTTTAGTATTATTCAGCGAAAAATTTATAGTGGTGTTCAGTATCTAGACAGGAAATAATATCTCTGATGTATTAGGGATGGTGCACTTAGGTATTCCTACTAGTTGGAAATACCGGGGTGTTACACTTACTATACCATATGTACCTACACTAGTTTTAGGTGTGTTGAGGTACTTATTTGATACGCCCTGGAAGTCGATCTCGACCCTGCTTACTTCGCCGAGATGCTATCAAAGTTGTACTTTTAGACTTGCTCCAGCCGATGTTTTGCCGCGTTGATTCGGCTTTCAGGAGGTGTACCTGCACACACTCAGACGCTCAAGTCAGCTCTGAGAAAACGTATCATGCAGTAATAAATGCGTACCTTATACATTGATGGGACATCGTATTTATTTGGTGAAGGTCAGTCGCCAAGATCTTTGTAAGTTCTTAGTCGTGCCGCAATGTGTACTTGCGTATTGCACTCTGGATTATTTGGGCACAACGTTCTCCAAGTCACTCCCCTTTCTTTGGTTGGTGCAAAACCTCAACCACGCGAGTAAGTCGAGTTGGAGTTTTCCCTGGCATTCGCTATGGTTCTCGCGGAAGCTCGACAACTGAGATGGTTCAAACGAGATTGTGAGCAATCCTCGGTGTGGACTCCATGGTTGGTTTCATCAGAATAAGTTTGTCTTTCAATACTACTTCAGTCGAGTCAGAGATATAGGATACATCGGATTGAGACTCAATGACCACATCGTCCATGTATGTTTCCATCATCTACCCGAGTCAGAGTTTAAAGACTTGTTCATTGTTCTTTGTTGGGTTGACAAGGCTTTCTTAAGCCTGAAAGTCATTAAGTGAATATATATATATATAGGGTCCAGTTGTTTACCAACGTTTATTGAGAGAAATTCACTTTTTCGACAAGCCTTGGATAAGATCAGCGTGACAAACACCTCCTTCATTTCTCATTGATTGTGTCATAGTACATTGTTTGACCATCGAATGGTGTACTTGACATCTTTTTTAGCGGGATATGACTTGGTGAGGTTTTTCTAGAGCCTTGAGGGCACCTCGGCCTCTTTTGCTTGGCATCACTTCTCCGCCTTCAGGTTGGAAATGAGATGTGGGCAAGCAATACCCAAGAGAGATCCTGACATATTGATCGTGTGATAAGTGTGCAATTAGGTGATAAAAGGGTGAGAGTTAGGCATATTGTAGTGAAGAGCACTGGATAAAAATTTGATAGTCATCACTAAGTCATTATCTAATCTCCTAGTCAAAAAAATTATACTTCCCTTATCTAATGAGTAGTCATAATAGCCATGACTAACTCATTATCTAATCTTTCATATTTTGTCATTCTGTTTTCGAAAATTAGAATTTTAGCCAATTTCCAGTGGGGGAGAGGGACAGTGGTGAGGTTTTTGGCGTAAGGGGGAGTGTGGTGAGAGTGAAAGAAACTGAGGGAGGAAGGAAAACATAAGGGGTGGTGGTCTGAGAGAGCGATGATTGAAACAATGTCGGAGAACATGGCGGCTCCAGTGTCTTTGATGGTGTCGGAAACAACTCCTATCTCAGGTGTGTTTACCTCTCTTGTGAAGTTGTAATATTTCTATATATATTACTAGCATTCATGGTTTTGAAGACACCAATTTTGTGATTTATGAAATATATTCAATACTGTCTACATATTTTTTTTATCGTAGCAATGGTATTGTTCATTGTAAAGTTGGAAGATTTGGAGGAAGGAGTGCTAGGCGGCTCTGCAGCACCGACACTTCTAGTTGAAGACGTGTCTGGTGTTTGACACATATCCACCGACACTTCAATTATTTGCATTTTTCAAATTAAAACTAGTGTTTACATATCAGTATCCGACTGTCCGTGTCGTGCTCGGTGTTCGTGTCTTTGTCGGTGCTTCAATTGAAGGATGATTGCAATAGCACATATAGTTGTGCCAGTTTTAATTTGTATATCCATCCAGTATTACAGTTTGTATTTTGGGATCAATGTGCCACATTGAATTGTGTAAACACAACATTGCATCTCTAACACCCCGGTATTTTTATTTAGTAAAAATACCCAAGTGTACCATCCCTAGAACATCAGAGATATATTTCCTGCTTAGACACTGAATATCACTATAAATTTTCGCTGAATTTAAACCAAACAGTCTTATTCACAAACAAGACGATACGGTTCTCAGACCATAAACCATCAGCAACTATAGTATTCAGTATCATACAAGAAAGCGGAAGGAAGGTAAAACACTAAAGACATAGTGTTGCAGTACATAGACAACAAAGGGAAACATAAACTTAAGCATAAAGCTAAGTCATCAACAACCATCCGAGCTCAACCTACTCATGCCTCTGTGGTCCTCTCTTTCCCTGTTTCTCTGTAAAACAACAACATATAAACAATGAGATACAATCTCAGTGAGTTCTACCGAGACCCCTACTAACACTCTCCGTTTAATTATGAAACCTTTTTAAATTAACACGACACCGACTGCAAATCCAGTGCTAAACCTGGTGAACCGTATTCTAGGACTTTCTTCCATTCATGGTTTAATTATAACCACGTGTATTTTAATTCAACACGACACCGACTGCAAATCCAGTGCTAAACCCGGTGAACGTGTTATAACTCAGTGCGACACCGACTGCAAATCCTGTGCTAAACCCGGTGTATCGCACAGTACGACACCAACTGCAAATCATGTGCTAAACCCGGTGAACCGTACAACAAAACTCTTAACATAACAATGGCTGCAAATCCTGTGCTAAACCCGGTGAACCCCTTTACCAATAGCATTTTTCCTAATGGCACGGAGTCTAGGGTAGGGGATCATGACTGCCCCGCCTAGTATGTTAACATCATGGGTCGTCACCCAAACTCGATATAATATATATATATATATATATCCACTATCATATGAACTCATAGTTCATTTACATTAGACCTTTATTTGAACATTTAGTTCGCATTATAAACAAAATCTACGTTTGCTCTCGCATACTAACTCGCCGCTTTTAAAAACAACTTATGACTTCAAAAACAGTTCAATCGGGTTCCCGGATCAAAAGTTATCGCGAAAACAAAATCAGTGTACAGTTGCTGAAAAACTGCAAAGCGTCGCGACGCGAACAGGTTCCGTTGCGACGCAAAAAGCGACAGAAACATTTTCATTGCAAAAACAAGCTTGGTCGTGACGCGATGGGGACGGGTCGGGACGCGACCGTCTGCTGAAAAATGCAGATCTTGCGGTTTCTCGTGAAATCCACTATTCCGCTCAATTCCGATTCTTGTTCCAAATAAAACAGTTCAAACAACCATAAAAACAGACCCAATCAACATCACACAATCAATCAAATCAATCAAAGACTCAATGGAAACGAATTTTACCAAAATACGATATGTTTCGAAATAACGGTTTTCGACTCAAAAACTCTCGAAACCAATCAACGTAAAAATCATTGTAACACGAAATCATCCTAAGCGTGAGTAAAACTCACCCTTGACGCGAGAGTCGATACCGAGCCGAAATCACCGAGACTCCAAAAATCCCCAATCGAACCCTAGAATCTCCAATTCGCTTCCAACTTCGAATCGAGCTTCAAACCGCGTTCAATCCACCTCAAGACCGCTTCTAATCAAGATTAACCGATCAAAATCAACACAAGGATGATGGTGAAGATGAAAGTTTGGGGTGATGGGTGAAGCTCCTCTTCTTCTTCTTCTCTTCTCTTCTTCTTCTTTTCTTTTCTTCTTTCTCCTCTTCTCCTTCTCTTCTCTGTTTCACGCCTCCTTTCTTTCTCTTCTTATTTCTCTTTTCTTTCTTTTTATATATTAAGTGGTAATGTGGTCAAATGACGGCATTGCCCTTAATCTCTAATTTCGTTTCTAAATTGACCTTGCCTCGTATTAACTGGTTAACGATCCTACGACAACCAATAATTAACTTTAGCACTCAATAATTTTTTACTAATCGGGCACTAAATTAATTCAATTGGGTTAACATCCAAATAATTCAACTAATTATTTTGAGGATGTTACAGCATCCCTCACACCAAGACATTCAAATTGCAGGTCACTTTACTTTGATATTAGATTTTTGGATCAAGAACACCAATAGAGCCAATTAGTGAGGGGATTTAGCTAATCAAGTGAACTGCTATTACACAAAGTTTGGCACCTATTTGTTTCGTAGCAGGTTTATTTTAAACTTTAAAAACACATGAGTATATACTGAGTTTTTTTTTTATTTCCAAAGACGTTTAGGATGTTTTGCAATATTGAGTTTTTTAATTTTTTAATATAAAATATTATGAATATTGTGAGGTCCAAATTACTGATGTCTGCCAAATATTATGAATAGTATCATCTACTACTTTTTCTTCCTTTTTCAGTCATAGGTGGCATATCCTAATTTTAATTCAGTTCATCTTTTGTTAGGTTATAGCTTAAGAAGCCGTTGGTTTTAATTCAGTTCATCTTTTGTTAGGTTATAGCTTAAGAAGCCGTTGGAACTTTGATGTTATGTGTGAATTGAAAAAGTCTCACATTGGATAGAATAGACACTTTGAGAGTGTTTATAAGTGGGAGAGGACGCACACAAAATTACCACCACACATGCGCGCGCCGCCGCTGCCCGGCCGGCCGGGGTTGGCCGGGCCGGGCTTGGGCCTTGTGGTGTATATTTCCGAAAATTATTTTTTATTTTTTCGCGTCTCCCAACGGTCATATTGACCGAGTCAAAGTCTCCAACGGTCATGTTGACCGGGTCAAATTCAAACCGTAACGGTTTTGATCAAAAGAGCTGTTGGCTATTAAATTCCTTCCAACGGCTATCTCTTCTTATGCCTATAAGAGGAAGACCCCTCTTCACTTCTTACTTACACCACTTGACGATAAATCATTCCTCAAGTTTTCTCTCTTCTCCCTAAATTTCTTTCTTCTCTAGAAAGCTTGAAGCATTTCCAAGCTTAGTTTCTAAATAGTGGTTTTTCATAACCAAAAATTTCTTTCTTCTTTAGAAAGCTTGAAGCATTTCGATGCTTGGTTTCTAAATAGTGATTTTTCATAACCATATTGAGGGTGTATATCTTAGAGCGAATTTTCACGGTTTCGTAGCAAGTTCGCTGCACCGTGAAAATTCATAGCAGTTTCGACTGGGCTATTTTATCCTGGGGACGTCATGGTTGATAGCTTGCTTGCACCTTGGAGCAGTGCCACGAAATGTCTTAAAGAGAGCGACCTAGTCCGCGACTCATCCCAGTAATCTCTTCGGCTTTTTCTTGAAACCAGTGTTGTTTGGGGAAAGTTCTGGCTAGGAAAGACTTGGTACCTAAGAGTGTCCATTGTGACCCGCCTCTCTTTCCTGGGAACCTACTCAGATTAACATTTTTAAGACGTTTCTAATTCAGCCATGACAACCGAAGAAATTACTGGTGCTGGTTCCGCTGAAACAGCTGAACAAACTAAAACAGCAAATGAAATACTCCTATGGAAGGAGCATGACTATCTCTGTAAGAATTTTATTTTGAAAGGACTAACTGATGATCTTTATGATTATTACAGCATCTGTAAGTCCGCCAGGGATGTCTGTGATGCTCTGAAAAAGAAATATTCCTATAGAAAGAGAATAATTTTCTCTATACTATTTATCAATAGAAAGAGAATTGTTTTCTCTATACGGTCTAATAATAGAAAGAGAATGATTATCTCTATAATTTTTAATTTTACGGAAAGAGAATAATCATCTCTATAAGAATGAATTTTTTTAATTCATATTTTTTGAAATTATTTTTTACTCACATCTTTTGTTGCTGCTAGTGGTTAACACTTAACGGTTAATGATTTTATATCGTAGAATTGCTTTTGTTCTCAATAGCAATAATATTATTTTTTTTTGAGAAGTTATGTGTTTCACGATATATTGCAATATATAATATTGAAAATTGCAATATAATTTTCTAGAAATCCTTTCAAAATTAAAACCGTAATCAGGCTCAAAAGAACAGCAACTGGAATGGGATCCCCAAATTTTCCATATTCTAAGCTTCAGCTACCACCACCTAGAAATGATGCTGCTCTTTCATTTAATTATTTCAATTGCGAGAGACCAGGTCATATGACACGCAAGTGTAGGAACAGGTCAAGCTCTGCCTTGCTGGCTAACCTGATTGAATAGCAATTAGTTGCTATAAATTTCTGAAATCAACATTGTTGGTGAATGAGAAAGTCGGTGGATGGTTACGGGCTTCGCTCGCCGTGATCATGCTATGTTTTAAACATACACCGTTGCTGAAAATAAGAAAACTATATTGAGTCTGGTGAAATTTTTTAAAACAATGATATTTTTTTAACGCATTGTTTACTTCATCTATCGGAAGTTTGTTCACTATACTAAACTTTTACACGTCTTTGACTTTGATGTGTAAACAAACGCATTCTTTTCAATAAGAGCCAGATAGCTTTTTTCAAAAGTTATTTTCTTAAATGACTTAAAGAAAAAATTGTGATTTTGGTAGTCAATGAAGAATTTTCAGGACTTCGCTTAAATCAGTAAGGAAATCTGAGTATTAGTTTTGACTCACTCAGATATATGCGAATAAGATAGAACGTTAACCAAAAATGGAAAATGATAGTTTGCGACTTTTATTTATAATTGATTTGACTACATTGTAGTATACTTTGTGAAAAAAATAAAAGTGAAGTGCTTGACATATTCAAAGTTTTCCATTACAAATTTTGAAAATCAATTAAGTAGAAAGGTTAAGAGCTTTTATAGCAATTGAGGAACGGAGTATGATTCCCATTAATTTAATGGAATTATTTTCGAATCTGGGGTTGCCTGGCTTTTATGTTAGGATTCCAGACCCAAAAAGAGTTAAACTCGCCAGTAGAGCCTATGAATGTGTATTCATCGGGTATGCAATAAATAGTAAAGCTTACAGGTTTTATGACCTTAAAGCTAAAGTGATCATAGAGTCAAATGATGTTGACTTTTAAGAAAATGAATTCCATTTTAAATATAGAAATAGTGGGGGCACCGGAACTAGTCAAGTTTCTGTGCCTAGGAACGTTGAAAACAACGAACAAAGGGAAATAGAACCTCGAAGAGGTAAGAGAGCACGTGTTGCTAAGGACTATGGACCCGATTATATGGTCTATACGTTAGAAGAGGATCCAACTAGCATTCAAGAAGCATAGTCTTCTTTGGATGCCGATTTGTGGCAAGAAGCCATCAATGACGAGATGGATTCTCTAGAGTCTAACAAGACATGGCACTTAGTGGACTTTCCTCCTGGTTGCAAACCAATTGGTTGTAAATGTATTTTGAAAAAGAAACTAAAACCTGACGGCACTGTTGATAAATACAAGGCTCACCTTGTAGCCAAAGGTTTTAGACAAAGAGAGAATATAATTTTCTTCGACACATATTCACTTGTTACTAGAATTACATCCATAAGGGTACTAATTTCGTTGGCCGCTATTTACAATTTGGAAGTACACCAAATGGATGTCAAAACTGATTTTTTAAATGGTGAATTAGAAGAAGAAATCTATACGGAGCAACCTGAAGTTTTTGTAGTTCTTGGGAAAGAACACAAAGCTTGTAAGTTGGATAAGTCTCTGTATGGTCTCAAACAAGCTCCTAAATAATGGCATGAGAAGTTTGATAATCTGATTTTATCGAATGGGTTTAAAGTGAATGAAAGTGACAAATGCATTTATTACTAAACCGACAATCACGTTTGCACTATCATATGTTTCTATGTAGACGACTTACTCATATTTGGATCAAACATTCATGCTGTAAATAAAGTGAAATCACTGTTGTGCAACAACTTTGATATGAAAGACCTCGGAGAAGCAAGTGTAATACTTGGTATTAAGATCACTAGGTCCGAGAAAGGAATTTCATTGGATCAATCGCATTATATTGAGAAGATCTTAAAGAAATACAATCATTTCAATTGTAAACCTGCATGTTCACCATATGATCCGAGTGTCAAGCTCTTTAAGAACACTGGTGATAGTGTAAGACAAACGGAATATGCAAGCATCATTGACAGCCTAAGGTATGCCACTGATTGTACTAGACCCGACATTGCCTATGTTGTGGGATTATTGTAACACCCCGGTATTTTTATTTAGTAAAAATACCCAAGTGTACCATCCCTAGAACATGAGAGATATATTTCCTGCTTAGACACTGAATATCACTATAAATTTTTGCTGAATATAAACCAAACAGTCTTATTTACAAACAAGACAATACGGTTTTCAGACCATAAACCATCAGTAACTATAGTATTCAGTATCATACAAGAAAGCGGAAGAAAGATATAACACTAAAGACATAGTGTTGCAGTACATAGACAACAAAGGGAAACATAAACTTAAGCATAAAGTTAAGTCATCAGCAACCATCCGAGCTCAACCTACTTGTGCCTCTATGGTCCTCTCTTTCCCTGTTTCTCTGTAAACAACAACATATAAACAATGAGATACAATATCAGTGAGTTCTACCGAGACCCCTACTAACACTCTCGGTTCAATTATGAGTTCCTTTTTGTTCTGTACCTAGCAGTATTTTGGTCGGCTGCTGTTGGTATGTCTCTTGCTGCCCTGGCAGGAGGTCAGTGAGCGCCCGGGGGGGTACCTGCAAGCCACTCCGACGCTCAAGTCAGTATATCGAATATATGAGTGAAGGTACTAAGGATTAGAGATTGAACCTTTCTTAGGGCAAAGTTTGCCTGTATTTGTAGGAAATCGTGCCCTCTCGTGGATCGTTGGATGGGTAGAGTCGATCTTGACCGTCCAAGCATGTTGGGCTCGCATGAGGTGGATATGGGCTGAATCGGTTGGGCTGATCCATATTAATTGCTAAGCGCACCTCCTGGTTTTGCTAATGGGACCCCTTGGTCCACTCCAGAACAGTTGCCCCCCAAGCCGAGATTATTCTGGTGGATGGTCTTGGCTTGACGGAGATCTGTCGCCTCGTAGAATTTGTGGAGTGGCCAGGGATACTGCCTCTGTGATAGCCGCGTTTCAGGGCCTTCTCCTTCACCTGCTTGACCTACTGATAAATAGGTGGATGAAAATGTTGCTGAGGGGTGAAGAAAAATTTCTTTGGGGCGCCTGCTTGGAGAGGAAAGTCGGATCCTCGAAGCACCTATTTGGAGAGGAGACAGACGATCAGATTCTCTTGCTCTGACACATTTTCTCCTTGGTAAGTGTTTGCTTCCCTTTCGTTGATGGTGCCCCATGCGCCTTGTAACTGGCGATTTGCAAATGGAGGGTGGCGCCCTCAGTGGCGCCTTGTTCTGGGCGTTTTGCAAAAGGGGAGTGGCGCCCTTGTGGGTGCCTTGTGCTCGATGATTTGCATCAGAGAGGTTGGCGCCCTCGTGAGTGCCTTGCACTTGATGAATCGCACACCGGGGAGAGTGGCGCCCTTGTGGGTGCCACGTGCTCGATGGTTTGTACAAGAGAGATTGGCGCCCTCGTGGGTGCCTACACTTGATGAATCCCCCATCAGGGAGAGTGGCACCCTCGTGGGTGCCACGTGCTCGATGGTTTGCTTAAGAGAGATTGGCGCCCTCGTGGGTGCCTTGCACCTGATGAATCGCACACCTAGGGGAGTTGCGCCCTCAGGGGCGTCTTGCGCTTGATGATCAGCGAGAAGGGAACTGGCGCCCTCATGGGCGCCTGGTGTTGGGAGACTTGTGTTGTCTGACTTGGCGCCCTGCCGGGTGCCCCCTTGGGCATCATCGGTTTCGACCTTAGGTTTCGCTTTGTACTTGCTTCTTTGTTGTTCGTTTTGTTGCTTGTTTTGACTTGCTCTTTGATTTGATATTTTCAGGCTTCTTGCCATCAAGGGGACTTTTCTTTTTCCCGATTGTTCGCCCGACCTTGCTGCTTCTCTATCACTTGGTAATTGTGGTGACACTTAGTTTCTTTTCTTAGCCTTTTGGCTTTCGAGTTCGTCTCGTTTCTTTGAAGCCTCCCACCTCGGGATAGGGTGTTGTTTGACTGGTACTTAACTGTTTGTGTTGCCCCCTGTCCAGCAGGTTGGGAGATGGTGAGGATGATGGAGACAGCCTTGACACATGGGGCGTCGACCTCAATTCCGGTAGTCCTTTTTGGGTGATCTCTTGGAACTTTTAACTTATTCTTTGAGGTGGACTTTTAACCTTGTTGTACTATGTAGGGGTGAATGAATAGGGGAATCGGTTTATCTTGGATAAGAACCGGCTTCAGGTGGACCTACATGAAGCGTTGGAAACCGCTTGCCAAAGTGCCGGAGTGCTAAGTCATCCCGATGTTGGCGCCTTGTGTCAAAGTGCTCTTGCCAGGCGCCCTCCTGGGTTCTAGGCTGGGGAACTGTCAGATATTATCCCAATAGTGTTGACTTTGATGTCCTTGCCCCCTGACCATTTCTCTTTGGTTGATTTGCTTTTCACCTATACTTTTTCTTTTATTTGCTGGATGGCTGGATTTTGCCTTATATATAGGATTTTACTGTTTCAATGATGACTTCTATGCCATACATGATTTTATCTTTATTCACCCTTTCTTTTGGCTCGTTGAATTGTGCAATATCTCTTTGTCGTGACCGTGACTCATCTCCTGGTGTTGGCGCATCCCTGGGCGCCTTGACCCAAAGTGCTAAGTTCTGCTGTTGGCGCCCTCTTGTGCGCTGATAACACATATTTATATGAGTTATTTATACTTATTCAAAGTTAAATCATGCAAGTTCTCTGGCAATAGTAGGTTGTTTCTATTAAGTTTCTGTTAGTTTATTGCTTTTTAGTTAGAAAGGGGCTAAATTACAAATTCTATGCATTTTGGCACCAATTGGCGCCTTTGTGAGCGTTTTGATGCTTCTTGTGTTTGTGCAGTAAACTGATCGTGGCAACGTCTCTCGTCACGTCTGAAGGAAGGCAGCAGAGCAAGAAAGAAATATCTTATTTTTGGCGCACAAGAAATGATGGTCAAAGATCTAGAAGTGCAGAAGATCTTCTCTCTCCTCAGCGCTGACGCGGCTGACGCACTGTAGCAGTGCAGTGTCATTTCAGAACAGAATTAATTTACAAGCAAGCTTGGAAGGTGGGGAATGACATCAGCAAGCATGTGACCTTCTGTTTTTTTTTGCTATTTAAACAAAGCTTATCTCTCTCTACGAAAAAGAAGGGGGAATCCATTCATCATCCACCTTCCTCCACTTCCAGAGGAGTTTTCTAAAAGAAGTTCTGGACACAGACTTCTTCATTCGAACTCTCCTCAAGCTCCATTTTTATTTCCATTCGCACCCATTACTGTGAAGCTCAGACGTTGCAACGTCTCTACAGCGTGCATGAAGGAAGGCTTCTTAGGCGTATCTTTTGCGTTTAGTCTCCTTTTCTCTATGTACGGTATTTGGATTTTAACTCCTCTTCTTTCTGTAAAGATGCTCAGCATGAGCTAAACATTTGTAGTTGGGTTGTTGTTTTGCATGTAATGAACCTCTAGTTTAATGCTATGAAGTATTGATGTTTATGCGTTTTAAATCTTTGCATGTTAATATTTCCAAACTTGTTTTGAACTTGGCCACTTAAAACAAGTAGATTCATAGGTACAGACATGGTCTATGAAAAGAACTCAAAGATTTATGTGAATGAAAAGGTGCACTAAAGACATTTAGGCATTTTTATCTAAGTCTAGACATAGAATGGATAATAGTTCATAGGACATTGCTGTGAGTACTTAAAATACAAGAGTGGGCCTACTTAGAACCTAGACATAGGAATTCTAGTACTTGAAGCTCTGACGTTTTGTGACTGAAAAGCACAGCTCTTTTGCAACAGCGTTCAAACGTTATAACGTCTATACAACATAGCATTTGTACGTGTTAACGTGTAAACGTTATAACGTCTGACTAGAGGAGATTTACTTGCATGCAGCAATCCAACTCATACTTTCCCATATCCACAACCACTTCTTATCTACTTGCTTTATTTATGTCCTTAGTCTTAATATCAACTTTTAGTGCCGATTTGTTACTTGTTTCACTTGTGTTTTAAAGACTTGAGCTTTGGAAGTAAAACAATCCTCGTGGCAACGATCTCTTACTTTTTATCCACTTTATTACTTGTACGACGTGTATACTTGCACTGATATTGCGATTATAAAACACACGGACGCAACAAGTTTTTGGCGCCGTTGCCGGGGATTGAATTTAACTTTTATGGTTCAAAAGTATTAAAGCACTAGGTGAAAGAATTTTACTGTGTTGTTCGTTGTTTCTGTATGTGAACAGGTAAACGTTACAGCGTATGCTTAGTTCCAATTCAAGCTCTAATTCAACTGAACCAGGGAGTGAATTTGCATTATGCTTTATGTCTGTAGTGTGTTTTCTTTGTTGTTATTACTATTATTGTTTGTGTTGAGTGTTTTAAAAAAAAAATCCACTTTTATGCCATGGACCATTGGAGTTTTTACTTTATGCAAGAAATGAATGAATTGAATGCTCAACAAGAATGTTTCAATTATGATTTCCATGAGAGTAAATATCAAAGGGGCTGTTATGAGACAAATTTCATGCCCATGACTGCCCAAAATATGGATTATGGAATGGGAAATGATGTGTGTGAGCAAGATTCATATCCTCAAGCTCAAACCGTAGGATTACATGAGAACAACTTTGAATTAAAAGAACTCTTAGCTCATTCCATTGAGTATATGAAGGTGTATCGTGACAACTCTGAAGCTTCATGTAAGAATGTAGAGGCTCACATTAAGACAATTATGGAGCATCTAAAAGAAGAGAGTTGTATTGGAAAAGTGGTTGAGCTAGAAGAAAAGAGTTGTATTGAATATGTGGTTGAGCAAGAGGAAGAAAAAGAGAGTGTAAAGTATGAGCTTGAATGTGGTCATTTGGAAATGGTGGAAGAAAAACAAAAAAATCGTGTAGTTATAGAAAAAGAAAAATTCAAAAATAGTGACAAGGAAGAAAATCCAAAGTTGAGGTATGAAGAGAGTCATGTGAAAATTCAGATTCAACCTTTGGTAATTGAAGAAAAGAATCCTTCGCAAAATGAGCTTAATTTTTTTCAAGAAAGGAGAAATTCATATCCCAAATGCTTACTGGTTGGTGCATGGGAACACTTGCTTCCATATGCCAAATACATGGGATCTCTGACCAAAAAGAGAAAGCGGAAGGATGATGTTTTCTTTTTGTCCTATTATCCACCCTAACTTGGGTTTGAATTCCAAGTCTGGCTGAGGACTCTTAAACCAAGCGCTACTGGGAGGCAGCCCAGAGTTTTTATTCTAATCCTTGTTGTTTTTGTTTCTATTTTTTGTTTTGTGCAGGAATGGAAGCTGAAGGTAGGAGAGATTCAAGACTCAAGTTATTGAAGTGTGGTAGACGTTATAACGTCTCTGTGTATCTAGGACGTTGTCACGTTTGCTGCCTGGGTGAAGTTTTAAAAGAAAAAGAAGACTGCTGAAGCAGGCATCCCAGCCAGACAGAGTGGAAGGCTCAGGTCAGGTGTTCTGAACAAGTAGTTTAGCCCTCTTTTTAGCAGTAGAATAGTTGTAGTTTTTAGTTAGTAGTCAGTAGTTTGTTTGCTGGTGTTGTGTTTGAGTGTTCCTCTCCCATTTTTGAAGATCAGTGAGCAGTGAGGACACTGCTCATCTTTGTGTCTGGGGGGAGGATCATTTTTATGTTTTGTGTTTGCATAAAAAAAAACAAATAATAATAATAATCAGTTTACTTTCCTACTCTATTAATCATCAAAAATGTTTCTCTTTGAGCTAAATCTAGTAATGACTATGTGTGAATTTGTGTGAGTAGTTGATGCATGCTTAGATAAATAGAATTGATTACTGCTTCCACACAAACTCTGTTTTGAAGAAAACCTAGTTAGCTAGGGACTATTTGATGCTAAAACTAGTTTTGGTTGACTTTGGTGATTGTAAAACTTGATTAAAAACTTAGAGTAGCAGTAGAAACGAAGTTTGGGGGTATATCAGGTTGTACTAAGGCTGGGTGCAAAGACTATAGGATGATTAGTGCATGTGTAGTGTGAGTGCAGCGTTGTAACGTCTACCCGTAACGTTATAACGTATGCCGTGTGTGTTTGTGTGTTGTGTTCTGTGTTATCAAACGTTATAACGTCTACTCCAAAAAGACCAAAAAGTGTGTGTTGTTTCAAATAAGTGGAAAAATCCACATGTCCTCTGTGTTTGCTGCAATTTCCCGAAACAAATACTGGGTACCCCAAATATCTCAATCCAAAATTGTCAAATCCAAAGGATCAAAAAGGAAAAAATCACAAAAACTCCAAACCAAAAGTGAAGTGAATCAAATGAAAGTTGCTCAGTAATGAGGGGTTGCAGTCCTCTGTGTGTTTTGTGTTGTGTGAGTCAGAAAAGTAGTTTGCACTAATCTAGTCCTAGCACCCAAATTAAGACCCTTTGTCATGCTTAAAATAACCCTCATGTCTTATGTGGAAATGTTAGCCTACTCTCTGTTTTGAAAGATGTTATACTCTCACCATATGGAAACCACTCTTTCATAGGCTAGGGTAGCTTCTGAACCTAGCTAGGAAAAGAATTGATACAGAGATCACACACTCACTTTGGGCAGTAATGAATCTAGAATGTAATTGTGCATTGGTGCGTGAGTGTGTAGTGTAAGTCTGAAGGAATTAGCCCCTTGAGGATAATTTTTGATCAAATGGGTGAGCAGGGTGTAAACTGCTGGCGTATTTAATTTCTTGCATCTTTTCATATGCAGTGTTTCGATTGCTTGAGGACAAGCAATGGTTTAAGTTTGGGGGTGTGATAACACATATTTATATGAGTTATTTATACTTATTCAAAGTTAAATCATGCAAGTTCTCTGGCAATAGTAGGTTGTTTCTATTAAGTTTCTGTTAGTTTATTGCTTTTTAGTTAGAAAGGGGCTAAATTACAAATTCTATGCATTTTGGCACCAATTGGCGCCTTTGTGAGCGTTTTGATGCTTCTTGTGTTTGTGCAGTAAACTGATCGTGGCAACGTCTCTCGTCACGTCTGAAGGAAGGCAGCAGAGCAAGAAAGAAATATCTTATTTTTGGCGCACAAGAAATGATGGTCAAAGATCTAGAAGTGCAGAAGATCTTCTCTCTCCTCAGCGCTGACGCGGCTGACGCACTGTAGCAGTGCAGTGTCATTTCAGAACAGAATTAATTTACAAGCAAGCTTGGAAGGTGGGGAATGACATCAGCAAGCATGTGACCTTCTGTTTTTTTTGGCTATTTAAACAAAGCTTATCTCTCTCTACGAAAAAGAAGGGGGAATCCATTCATCATCCACCTTCCTCCACTTCCAGAGGAGTTTTCTAAAAGAAGTTCTGGACACAGACTTCTTCATTCGAACTCTCCTCAAGCTCCATTTTTATTTCCATTCGCACCCATTACTGTGAAGCTCAGACGTTGCAACGTCTCTACAGCGTGCATGAAGGAAGGCTTCTTAGGCGTATCTTTTGCGTTTAGTCTCCTTTTCTCTATGTACGGTATTTGGATTTTAACTCCTCTTCTTTCTGTAAAGATGCTCAGCATGAGCTAAACATTTGTAGTTGGGTTGTTGTTTTGCATGTAATGAACCTCTAGTTTAATGCTATGAAGTATTGATGTTTATGCGTTTTAAATCTTTGCATGTTAATATTTCCAAACTTGTTTTGAACTTGGCCACTTAAAACAAGTAGATTCATAGGTACAGACATGGTCTATGAAAAGAACTCAAAGATTTATGTGAATGAAAAGGTGCACTAAAGACATTTAGGCATTTTTATCTAAGTCTAGACATAGAATGGATAATAGTTCATAGGACATTGCTGTGAGTACTTAAAATACAAGAGTGGGCCTACTTAGAACCTAGACATAGGAATTCTAGTACTTGAAGCTCTGACGTTTTGTGACTGAAAAGCACAGCTCTTTTGCAACAGCGTTCAAACGTTATAACGTCTATACAACATAGCATTTGTACGTGTTAACGTGTAAACGTTATAACGTCTGACTAGAGGAGATTTACTTGCATGCAGCAATCCAACTCATACTTTCCCATATCCACAACCACTTCTTATCTACTTGCTTTATTTATGTCCTTAGTCTTAATATCAACTTTTAGTGCCGATTTGTTACTTGTTTCACTTGTGTTTTAAAGACTTGAGCTTTGGAAGTAAAACAATCCTCGTGGCAACGATCTCTTACTTTTTATCCACTTTATTACTTGTACGACGTGTATACTTGCACTGATATTGCGATTATAAAACACACGGACGCAACATGCGCCTTGCTGGACGCTTGTTTGTTCCTAAGAGTTGGCACCCTCCTGGGTGCCCTTAGTGTTGTTCCATGCGTGCGTGTATTGGGTGTCTCCTCGTGGAGCAGGATTCGGTGCCCTTATGGGCGCCATGGGGGCCTTGTCATGTTGTCTTGGCTGCTGCCTCTTGGAGCAGGATCTGGCACCCTCATGGGCGCCTTGTTGCGTCTGGAGCAGGATCGGGCGCCCTCATGGGCGCCATGGGCGCCTTGTTGTGTTTGGAGTAGGATCTGGCGCCCTCATGGGAAACATGTTTTGGCACCCCCTAGGGCGCATTGGTGCCTTCCTGGATGTGCTTGGTGTCATCCTGCAGAAACATGTTTTGGGGCCCTCTAGGGTGCCTTGGTGCCAGCCTGGATGTGCTTGGTGCCAAGATGCTGCTTCTTAATGTTGGCGCCCTCCTCCTGGGCGCTTTTCCTGGGTGCAGAGACGTCCGAATTGGATTTTGAGCTTAACATGAGAGTTGTCGCTCTTCTTCTTAGCTTTCCAACGCATGGTCACACGCCTGCATTGGATAAGCATGGACGAAGTTATGGACTGAGTAAAAACGCAACATCCTGAAGTTGGCGCCCTCCTCCTGGGCGCCTTGGGCCAAGATGGTGTGCCCTGATGCTGGCGACCTCGTGGGCGCGTTGTGCCAAAACGCCACTTTCGGATGCTGTTGGCGCCCTCATGGGCGCCCTTCCCGGGTGCGGAGACGTCCGAATTGGATTTTGAGCTCAACATGAGAATTGTAGCTCTTCCTCTTAGCTTTCCAACGCATGCTCACACGCCTCCATCGGATAAGTATGCTGTTGGCCCCCTCATGGGCGCTCTTCCTTGGTGCGGAGACGCCCGAATTGGATTTTGAGCTCAACATGAGAATTGTAGCCCTTCCTCTTAGCTTTCCAACGCATGCTCACACGCCTCCATCGGATAAGAATACTGCTGGCGCCCATGAGGGCGCCCTTCCTTGGTGCGGAAACGTCCGAATTGGATTTTGAGCTCAACATGAGAATTGTAGCTCTTCTTCTTAGATTTCCAACGCATGCTCACACGCCTCCATTGGATAAGTATGGACGAAGTTATGGACTGCAGACTAGAGATCACCCTCGTAGGTGGGTATCTCTGGTGTCTGTGACCTCATGGTCTCGTCATTTTTGCTTGACTTCCGCGCCTTTCTTAGGGCTTGCTACCCAAGACTTCGTGGTCTCATACCTTGGATCCCTGCCGGGTGGGTGTCGTGAACTTGGCTGCTTTGCTTTAGGAAGATGAGACCCAACATACCATGCAGGGAGGGACTGCCTGGATCGTAGGGGGAAATCTCAACATTAACCTAAAGCCAAGATCATCTCTCCATGTATGGGAGTCGAGGGTGTCAGACTTGTCTCGCTCCACTCCTGACTATGGAGTTGGACCTTTTTTTTTTGCTCACCCATTCTGCTTTTGTGCTCAACGACAAAATTCATAACTAAGCCTAGCCTTAGGTTCGAGTCCTGATGCTCTGCTCCTTATTCGGAGTCGCGAGTTTCATCCTCTTCTTCATTCACGTATTGGGCGAGCTTCCCCTCATGGATCAGCTCTTCAATGTCATCCCCGAGGGTGCTGCATTAGCTGGTATTGTGCCCATAACAAGTCAGATCAGCCTTCATGCTGCCAACCTTGGCCTCCTCTTGGTAGGCCATGCTGTCTTTTCAGCATGGGAGGCAATGAAACCACTCTAGTGCGACATTTTCGAGAGTGAGGGGGAAGATTTTACAGTGAACAAGCTCCCTGGCGCCTCGATAGCGCATCATCAGGGAGAAGTGTGCCAGATGGCGGTCTGGGTCTCCGGTTCCGTCATGCATCTTGAGAGTTGGCAGCTTCTCCAACGCCCTTGGGATTCGGCACCTATCCACCCTTCGAGTGAAAGGTCCTTCTTCCGAAAACCTTCTTGATTTTCGGGGGGAGGTGTCTTCTTAGTCAAACTCTTGATGCCTACGTCGGTCGGGGGATCTCCTCGATGGCAATCCCCGGTGGTGTCTTCGGTGTCACCGTTGTTGGAGGAAGGGTTCCCCTGCCAGGCGCCCTCCTGGGTTCCAGGTGCCCTCCTGGGCGCTGTCTGATGCTGCCCTGGTGCCCTACCTGGCACCCTCATGGGCGCTTCCTGATGTTGTCATGGCGCCCTGCCAGGCGCCCTCCTGGGTGCCAGGCACTCTCATGGGGCGTTGTCTGATGCTGCCCTGGTGCCCTACCGGGCGCCCTCATGGGCGCTGCCTGATGTTGTCATGGCGCCCTGCCAGGCACCCTCATGGGCGCTGGCTGCTTCCTTGCCAGGCGCCCTCATGGGCGCTGGTTGCTCTTCATTAGCGCCCTGCCAGGCGCCCTAATGGGCGTTGGGATGGGCATGTCTTAGCACTCTGTTGGTCTTCCTGATGCAGGATAGCTTGAGTGCGATTGACTAGGAGATCCAAAAGCTGACTCACATACGAAGGCTGGGCAGGCTGACTGGTACCCTCGTCAGGTAGGGTTACGACGTTGCCCTCAGGAATACCCTCTGGTCGGGGTGCGGGTATGGCAACGCTCTGAACCCGGGGTCTGCCTCTGGGAGCCATGGAGCAGCAAGAGAAAAGTTCGAGTAAGGATGATGTGAAAGATAGAAACCTCCCACTGTGGTCGCCAATGTTCTGTACCTAGCAGTATTTTGGTCGGCTGCTGTTGGTAGGTCTCTTGCTGCCCTGGCAGGAGGTTAGTGAGCGCCCGGGGGGTACCTGCAAGCCACTCCGACGCTCAAGTCAGTATATCAAATATATGAGTGAAGGTACTAAGGATTAGAGATTGAACCTTTCTTAGGGCAAAGTTTGCCTGTATTTATAGGAAATCGTGCCCTCTCATGGATCGTTGGATGGGTAGAGTCGATCTTGACCGTCCAAGCATGTTGGGCTCGCATGAGGTGGATATAGGCTGAATCGGTTGGGCTGATCCATATTACTTGCTAAGCGCACCTCCTGGTTTTCCTAATGGGACCCTTTGGTCCACTCTAGAACACTTTTTAACTTAACACGGCACTGACTGCATTACTGCTACAAACCCGGTGAACCGCATTATTTAACTTTTAACAGATCACCGACTGCGTTACCGCTACATACCCGGTGAACCTGTCAATCGCACAACAAACAAAGTACGACACCGACTGCAATCCGTGGCTATATACCCGGTGTATCGCACGACAACTTTTTAACATAACACCGACTGCAATCCGTCGCTATATACCCGGTGAACCCCCTTACCAATAGCATTTTTCCTAATGGCACGAAGCCTAGGGTAGGAGATCATGACTGCCCCGCCTAGTATGTTAGTCTCTTGGGTCATCACCCAACTCGATATAATATATACATCTACCATCATATGAACTCATAGTTCATTTACATCAAACCAATAGATGAACGTTTAGTTCGCGTCATAAACATAATCTAAGTTTGCTCTCGCATACTAATTTACCTCTTTTCAAAACAATTTATAACTTCAAAAACAGATCATTTTACCCTTTTAAAATGTATATTCAGTTAGGCCTCTGAATAAGCTTTCAAACGCATCTTAGAACACCTCAATCGGGTTCCCAGATCAAAAGTTATCGCGAAAACAAAATCACTGTACAGTTGCTGAAAAACTGCAAAGCGTCGCGACGCGAACTGCTACCGTCGGGACGCGACAAGAGTCAGAAACATTTTTGTTGCAAAACGGGGACGGGTCGCGACGCGACCGTTTGCAGGAAAATGTTGGTTTTGCGGTTTCTCGCGAAATCCACTATTCCGCTCAATTCCGATTCTTGTTTCGATTAAAAACAGTTCAAGCAACCATAAAACAGATTCAATCAATGTCACACAATCAATCAAATCAATCAAAAACTCAATCTAAACGAATTTTATCAAAATACGATATATTTCGAAATAACGGTTTTCGACTCAAAATCTTCCGAAACCAAATCACGAAAAGTTCATTTCAAAACGGAACAACCCTAAACGTGAGTAAAACTCACCGATTGTGATGAAAATCACAAATAGCCGAGACTTTCCGCGAAATTGCTTTTCAGTCATAACCAAACGAACGCTCCCCGAGTCAACTCCACGTTCCGGCGACATCCGTATCCGCTCCCAAAGCTTTCCACTCGATCAGGAGACATCTTTTCGACCGAAATACCGAATTCCTCGAAATCCCGCCAACCAACTTCCAATTCGCGAAATTGAACTTCGTTCCGCACTTAATACACTTCGGGTTCGTTCCTAATCATCCTTGAATAATCAAACACTATTCATCATCTTCAACCTCAAATTGCTCCTATTCACATAAATCCCAATTTTTGACAATCAAACCCTAACTCTCCAATCTTTGATTCCTTCACTCCAAACTAGTACCCAACCTCTTGTTTGTGTTTCCCAAGCTTCCTAACTTCTCAAAGGAAGGAGAAAGCTCTCAAAACCTCTCTTTTACACTTAATTTCGAAAATGGTAAAATTGTGGAGGATGAGTTGTTGTTGATGATTCTTGTACCAAATTGAAGAGGATGATGAGTGGATTCTAATGGAACCAAGAAGAAGAAATTTGGTGAAGGTTTCCCCACCCTCTTCTCTCTTCTCCTCTTCGTTTCCTTTTTTCTTTTCTCTTTTCTTTTCTTTTCTCTCATTTCTCCTCTCTGTCTCTCGCTTCCTTTCCTTTCTTTCCTTTAATTCTTTTCTTTTCTTATATATTAAGTGGTAATGTGGTCAAATGACCACATTGCCCTTAATCTCTAATTTCGCTTCTAAATCGTCCTTGCTCCGAATTAACCGGTTAACGATCCCATGACAACCAATAATTAATTTTAGCACTCAATAAATTTACCAGTCAAGTACTAAAATAATTCAATTGGGTTAACATCCAAATAATTCTATTAATTATTTTGGGGATGTTACATTCACCCCAACTTAGAAGATTTTTGTCCTCAAAAATTCGTCAAGTCTTATAATTGACTAACCAAGAATCGACATTCTCAGACAGGTCTTAATTCGCTGGAAAACAATCTTGAATTAACGAAATGAATGTAGAAACTCTTCCCAAGTTGGCACGTCAATCTCTAAGTACGTTCCACTACTACCCTAGAATGCTCTAAGGTCATAGTCCGAACTCTCTTGTTACGAATCAACACTAGAAACTCATCATTCGCCTCCATAGGCTTGGTACCGCGTTTGAAAACACTTTCGTAATTTTATTCCAATTATCCTCGTTTACACCCCCAACTTTGATTAATCTAAATCAAAGGGTTTAATATGAGACACTTGATAAAAATACAGGTTGAAAATGAGGTCCACATATTGGTACTCCTCGGTAGAGGTAAGAACAAACATGATTTTCCTGAAGGAAGTAAACACGTTCTCAACAAATTTCTAAAAATCCTTATCAGTTCTCGTACACATTCACTACAAGAAAAATTGGACTTTTCGGTGGGAAAAATCCACCGGAAAAGCCAAAAATCCGCCAAAAATGTGGACTTTCCGGCGGATTTTTGGCGACGGTAGCCAGTTCGCAGCAACCGCTTTTCGGCGGATTTGTTTGAATTTCCGGCGGATTTTCCAAAAAAAAAACAATTTCAAAAATCCGCCGGAAATTCAAAAAATCCACCGGAAATACCATTTTTTCCACCGGAAAGTTACCGACGGAACAAAATCCGCCGGAAAGTTACCGACGGAAAAAACCCGCCGGAAATGCAAAATATCCGTCGGAAAAAATCCACCGTTAATACGCGATATTCTTGTAGTGATTGAAAAATGTGACGGAAAAGTCACAGTGAAATTCCTTGACTCGCTTCCAAGTTTTCGAGGTAAAACTTTTTCAAAAAGATGGAAGGAGGGTTTTAAGAACTTTGGCCTTACACGTATAAATAAGCCGTGAGGACATCAAATAAATTTGAAAACAATCAAATTACCTTAAAGTTGTTTTCAAAACAACTATCAAACTGAACTCAGAGTTCCTTTTCCTCTATTGCAACTTTCCTCACGATATTTTCACCAACGACGCACCCAATCCCTTTTCGAATTGGCCAATAGCGTTGAGAGTTTCCCCTCAACCTAAGTACGCCTCCAATGATTTTCCTCTATCAGATTTTATTAGCCTCTTGATTCGTTCCCAAAATTAACTTTAGCATGCGGGTTTTCACAAAATGATTTTCAAAACTACTATGCCGCACGCCAATCTTCACTTCGGAAATTCCAGTCACTTGCAAGCAGATCCATCAATTAATCCGTTGATGGGTATTCGCAAAGTGAAAAACAGTCAACAGTCACCTCACTTTCATATTCGAATTCACGTTTGACTTGTCAAGCGAAAGGTTAACAAACTAATACCTCGCCACCATAGTGGAAACTTATGGATGTTCCTCGACATAGAGCTAAAAGACTCTAACAATTCCATTTAACGCATCGTTAACTCAGCCGTGTGAAGCGATTTCCTACTCAGCGCATCAGCTACAACATCGACCTTTCCTGGATGATACTTCAACTCGAAGTCATAATCCTTCAAAAATTCTACCCATCTTCTTTGCCTGTTATTCAGTTCCTTCTGATCAAACAGATACTTTAAGATTTTGTGATCACTAAAGACTTCGAAACGAGACCCGTACAGGTAATGTCTCCAAATCTTCAGTGCATACACAATAGCAGCCAACTCCAAATCATGAGTTGGATAATTCTCCTCATGAGACTTTAATTGCCTGGACGCATAAGCTACCACTTGTTGATTCTGCATGAGAACACATCCTAAACCCTTCCCAGAAGCATCACTGTAAATTTGGAATTCCAAAGACGGATCCAGAAGAATCAGGATGGGAGCAGAAGTCAACCGAACTTTCAATTCTTGAAAACATTCTTCACAATCAGCATCCCACGTAAACGGCTGACCCTTACGAGTTAACCGAGTAAGTGGAAGAACTAACTGTGAGAACCCTTGAATAAATCTTCTATAATAACTAGTCAGACCCAAGAAATTTATGATCGCTGTGACCAATGATGGTCGTTCCCAGTTTAGCACAGCTTCCACTTTACTGGGATCTACAGCAACTCCCGATTGGGCAATCACATGTCCCAAAAACTTTACCTCAGGCATCCAGAAATCACACTTCGAGGGTTTCGCGTACAACTTCTTTTCTAAGAGTACATTCAGAACAATGCGGAGATGTTGAACATGCTCCTCAATGGTCTTCAAGTACACCACGACATCATCAATGAAAACAACTACAAATTGATCCAGGTACGTGTTGAAAACTCGGTTCATGTAGTCCATGAATACCGCTGGAGCATTAGTCAAACCGAAGTGCATCACTACGAATTCGTACTGTCCATACCTAGTACGGAAAGCTGTCTTCGGAATATCTAAGGCTCTAACTTTTATTTGATGATACCCCGACCTTAGATCAATTTTAGAAAACACCGCAGCACCTCGAAGTTGTTCAAGCAAATCATCTATCCTTGGCAAGGGATATTTATTCTTGATCGTCACTTGTTGAGTTGCCGATAATCAATGTACAATCTCATGCTACCGTCCTTCTTCTTGACTAGCAGCACCGGAGTACCCCATGGAGAAGCACTCGGTCGAATAAACTTCATTGATATCAACTCTTCAAGTTGGGATTTCAATTCCTTCAATTCTAAAGGAGACATTTGATAAGGAGCAATAGATATTGATCCTGTGCCAGGAGCCAATTCTATAGAAAACTCTACCTCTCGGTCAGGAGGTATAGAAGAAACTTCATCCGGAAAAACATCTAGAAATTCTTTCACAACTAGAACATATGACAAATCTAAACCAGTTTCAATGGATGCAGATAACATAATAACATAAGCTTCCGCACCTTGGAATAATGATTGGCTTGCTGAGGTGAAAGAGATAACTGCTTTAGAATTTGCCTTCGTCAATTCCACGGACTCAGAGGCGAAATTGATAGTTCGCTTGGCACAGTCGATTATAACTTGATTTGCAGTCATCCAATTCATACCCAGGACGATGTCCATACTTCACATAGGCAAAAAAATAAATTCCACTACAAAATTTCTGTCTCCTATGACAAGTAGACAATTTTGATACAAAGGTTGGGTCTGGACACGACCCTTAGCAGCAGTAAAAATAGTTATCGGTTCGGACAACTGAGATAACGCGAGTCCCAACCGATCCACACATGATTGAGCTATTATACAATGGGTTGCACCCGAATCGTATAATATACTAACGGAGTTATTGAAAACTGATCTCATACCCCTCAGTAAATTGTCTGCAGGTGTGACTGTCTGGGCATCCAAAGTGTTGATTCGCCCGCGTGTTGGAGCAGCTTGAGCTTCTTTGAAACTCTTCCTTGCTGGGCACTCTTTACCATAGTGACCCACTACATTACTATAAAAGCACCGATTAGATCTTTGCTTACAGTCACCACTGTGATGATTCCCACAGTTAGAACATCTTTTGACCTTTGAAGAATCAAAGAATTGTACCTCATTTTCCTTTGATGAAATTATCTTAGGACTTTGCATTCGGAGTTGATAATTCAACTACCTTCTTTCCTTTCCAGTACTCTCTTTGAGATCATCCTCAGCGACATAGGCTGGTTGCACTAAGGCAGCATAATTGGTGAGAGTATAAGAACTGAGACCCTGAGTCATATAAGCACGAAGGCCCATCTTATACATCTGCATCTTCCATTCCTCATTCGGAGCATACTTTACCACTTGGTAAAACTGAGACAACTTCCTAAACTTAGCGATGTATTTTTTCCACCGTCATGTCACCTTTCCTGAGGATGCACCAGTTGGAGATTCTGGTCTTGGTCGAGGATTGCGTCTTGGTCATCCTGCCATAATTCCGCTTATGATGCACTAAGTATTAAGTTGATCAGACTCAATGTCTCTTAGCATCACAAGTATAATTACAACAAGGACTAACAAGAAATCGACTCAACCCTAAACTAAGTCTGACTAGGTCGAACTGCTCCGATACCAACTGTAACACCCCAGTATTTTTATTTAGTAAAAATACCCAAGTGTACCATCCCTAGAACATCAGAGATATATTTCCTGCTTAGACACTGAATATCACTATAAATTTTCGCTGAATATAAACCAAACAGTCTTATTTACAAACAAGACAATACGGTTTTCAGACCATAAACCATCAACAACTATAGTATTCAGTATCATACAAGAAAGCGGAAGAAAGATATAACACTAAAGACATAGTGTTGCAGTACATAGACAACAAAGGGAAACATAAACTTAAGCATAAAGTTAAGTCATCAGCAACCATCCGAGCTCAACCTACTCGTGCCTCTGTGGTCCTCTCTTTCCCTGTTTCTCTATAAAGAACAACATATACACAATGAGATACAATCTCAGTGAGTTCTACCGAGACCCCTACTAACACTCTCGGTTCAATTATGAGTTCCTTTTTAACTTAACACGGCACCGACTGCATTACTGCTACAAACCCGGTGAACCGCATTATTTAACTTTTAACAGATCACCGACTGCGTTACCGCTACATACCCGGTGAACCTGTCAATCGCACAACAAACAAAGTACAGCACCGACTGCAATCCGTTACTATATACCCGGTAAACCCCCTTACCAATAGCATTTTTCCTAATGGCACGGAGCCTAGGGTAAGGGATCATGACTGCCCCGCCTAGTATGTTAGTCTCATGGGTCGTCACCCAACTCGATATAATATATACATCTACCATCATATGAACTCATAGTTCATTTACATCAAACCAATAGTTGAACGTTTAGTTCGCGTCATAAACATAATCTAAGTTTGCACTCGCATACTAATTTACCGCTTTTCAAAACAATTTATAACTTCAAAAACAGTTCATTTTACCCTTTTAAAATGTATATTCATTTAGGCCTCTGAATAAGCTTTCAAACGCATCTTAGAACACCTCAATCGGGTTCTCGGATCAAAAGTTATCGCGAAAACAAAATCAGTGTACAGTTGGTGAAAAACTGTAAAGCGTCGCGACGCGAACTGCTACCATCGCGACGCGATAAGATTCAGAAACATTTTTGTTGCAAAACTGAGCCTGGTCGCGACGCGATGGGGACGGGTCGCGACGCGACCGTCTGCAGGAAAATGCTGGTTTTGCGGTTTCTCGCGAAATCCACTATTCCGCTCAATTCCGATTCTTGTTCCGATTAAAAACAGTTCAAACAACCATAAAAACAGATTCAATCAATGTCACACAATCAATCAAATCAATCAAAAACTCAATCTAAACAAATTTTATCAAAATACGATATATTTCGAAATAACGGTTTTCAACTCAAAATCTTCCGAAACCAAATCACGAAAAGTTCATTTCAAAACGGAACAATCCTAACGTGAGTAAAACTCACCGATTGTGATGAAAATCACAAATAGCCGAGACTTTCCGCGAAATTGCTTTTCCGTCATAACCACACGAACGCTCCCCGAGTCAACTCCACGTTCCGGTGACATCCGTATCCGCTCCCAAAGCTTTCCACTCGATCACGAGACATCTTTTCGACCGAATAACCGAATTCCTAGAAATCCCGCCATTCGAACCCTAATCACCAACTGTTCTGTACCGAGCAGCTTTTTAGTTGTCTGCTGTTGGTAGGTCTCTTGCTGTCCTGACAGGAGGTCAGGTCTCTTGTTGTCCTGACGGGAGGTCAGGTCACTTGCTGTCCTGACGGGAGGTCAGGTCTCTTGTTGTCCTGACGGGAGGTCAGGTCTCTTGCTGTCCTGACGGGAGGTGAGCGCCCGGGGGGTACCTGCAAGCCACTCAGACGCTCAAGTCAGTATATAGAATATAAGACTGAAGGTACTAAGGATTAGAGATTCAACATTTCTTAGGGCAAAGTTTGCCTGTATTTATAGGAAATCATGCCCTCTCGTGGATCGTTGGATGGGTAGAGTCGATCTTGACCGTCCAATCATGTTGGGCTCACGTGAGGTGGACATGGGCTGGATTGATTGGGCTGATCCATTCCAATTGCTGAATGCACCTCCTGATTTTGCTGATGGGACCCCTGGTGGATGGTCTTGGCTTGACGGAGTTTCGTCGGCTTGTCGTATTTGTGATGTGGCGAGGTACGCGGCCTCAGTAATGACTGCGTTTTGAGGTCCCCTTCTTCATGGACTTAACCTAATAAATAGGTATGTAGAAACTTTGCTGCGTGGTGAAGAAAAAAACTCTTTGGGGCACAGCTTGGAGAGGAAAATCTATTCCTCGAAGCACTGGTTTGGAGAGAAGACAAACGATCGGATCCTCTTGCTCTGACACCGAAATGCCTTGATAAGTTTTTTGCTTCCTTTTCGTTGATGGTGCCCCCTATGGGCGCCTTGGGCTCTGTTTTGGTGAGAAGGGGGGAGGCGCCCCCTGGGGTGCTTTGTTCCTTGTGTGGGCGATTTGTAGCCATGGGGTGGCGCCCCCATGGGCGCCTTGCGCCACGCAGGTGGTTGAGGAGGAGTGCCTCACACTTGGCGATCCGCGAGATGGATTGGCCCCCTAATGGGAGTCTCGTACTTAGTAGTTTGCAAACATGGGAGTGGCGCCTTCATGGGTGCCTTGTTGTTTGGCAATGTGCAAGGATGGGGGAGTGGCGCCCTCGTGGGTGCCTCGTGCTCGATCATTTGCATGAGTGAAGTTGGCGCCCTCATGGGTGCCTTGCACTTGGTGATTCGCCCAAGTAAGAGAGTGGCGCCCTCGTGGGCGCCTTGTTCTTGATGTATTGTACTAGTGAGGTTGTCGCCCTCATAGGTGCCTTGCACTCGATGAATCGTCCATCGGAGAGAGTGGTGCCCTCGTGGGTGTCACGTGCTTGATGATTTGCACCAGAGAGGTTGGCGCCCTCGTGGGTACCTTGTACTTGGTGAATCACACACTTAGGGGAGGGTGGCGCCCTCGTGGGTGCCACGTGCTTGATGATTTGCACCAGAGAGGTTGGCCCCCTCGTGGGTGCCTTGCACTTGGTGATTGGCGAGAAGGGAACTGGCGCCCTCATGGGCGCCTTGTGTTGGGCGACTTGTGTTGTCTGACTTGGCACCCTGCCGGGTGCCCCCATGGGCATCAGTTTCGGCCTTAGATTTCGCTTTGTACTTCCTTCTTTGTTGTTCCTTTTGTTGCTTGTTTTGACTTGCTCTTTGATTTGATATTTTCAGGCTTCTTGCCATCAAGGAGACTTGTCTTTTTCCCGATTGTTCGCCCGACCTTGCTCGTCTCGTTTCTTTGAAGCCTCCCACCTCGAGATAGGGTGTTGTTTGTCTGGTACTTAACTGTTTGTGTTGCCCCCTGTCCAGCAGGTTGGGAGATGGTGAGGATGATGGAGACAGCCTTGACACATGGGGTGTCGACCTCATCCCGGTAGTCCTTTTTGGGTGATCTCTTGGAACTTTTAACTTATTCTTTGAGGTGGTCTTTTAACCTTGTTGTACTATGTAGGGGTGAATGAAGAGGGGAATCGGTTTATCTTGGATAAGAACCGGCTTCAGGTGGACCTACATGGAGCGTTGGAAACCGCTTGCCAAAGTGCCGGAGTGCCCAGTCATCCCGATGTTGGCGCCTTGTGTCAAAGTGCTCTTGCCAGGCGCCCTCCTGCCAAGCGCCCTCCTGGGTTCTAGGCGGGGGGACTGTCAGATATCATCCCAATAGTGTTGACTTCGATGTCCTTGCCCCCTGACCATTTCTCTTTGGTTGATTTGCTTTTCACCTGTACTTTTTCTTTTACTTGCTGGGTGGCTGGATTTTTCCTTATAGGATTTTGCTGTTTCAATGATGACTTCTATGCCATACATGATTTTATCTTTATTCACCATTTCTTTTGACTCGTTGAATTGTGCAATGTCTCTTTGTCGTGACTGTGACTCATCTCCTGGTGCTGGCGCCTCCCTGCGTGCGTGTGCTGCATGGCTTATCATGGAGCAGATTTTGCGAGACAAGGTTCGGTGCTCTCGTGAGCGTCTTACTGCATAGTGCTGACCACCCTGCCGCGAAGGATTTGCTTTCAGACTGCCCCCTGTCAGGTGCCCCTCTGCTGGGTGCCGCTTGCTCCTGCCAGGCGCCCTCATGGGCACTGGTTGCTTCTGCCAGGTGCCCTCCTGGTCCTGACAGGCGCCCTCCTGGTCCAGACAGGCGCCCTCTTGGTCCTGACAGGCGTCCTCCTGGTCCTGACAGGCGCCCTCCTGGTCCTGACAGGTGCCCTTTTTGTTCCTGACAGGCTCCCTCCTGGTTCTGACAGGCGCCCTCCTGGTCCTGACAGGCGCCCTCTTGGTCCTGACAGGCGCCCTCTTGGGTGTTGACCTGTGTAGACGTGTACTTGGTACTTTGTTTTATTTTTGTTGTTCCTCCTGACTCTTGACCTGCTTTCTTATCTATGAATTTTCAGGGATTGCTTGGTGCCGAGGGGAGTTGCTCTTACTATCATCCGTTGACATTCCCGCGAGTCTTTGCCGCTTCTAATTCACTGAGGTAACTTCCGGGTGGACTTTTCGCTTATCTTTCTAGCTTCTTTGTTCTTCTGAGCATGTCTTGTTTTGTTGACGTCTTCCACCTCAGGGGAGGGGGGTTGTAACCTCTTGTTTTTGTTGACGTCCCCCACCTCAGGGGAGGGGGTGTTCGGTCATGTCTTATAACTGCTTGTTCCGCCCCCTGTCCTGCAGGTTGAGAGATGGCGAGTGATACCGTGCCTTTGGAGGAAGCTGGCTTCCCTGGCTTCGTCATTACCTCTTCTGATGATGATCTGCTGATTGAGCATGAAGTGGTGGAGATTCTTCTATGCTGCCTACGACAAAGCGATTGGCCACGCTCGGTGTTTGTATCCGGAAGCCGTTCTAGAGTCGAGCCTCTTTCAATTTGATCATGAGGTCTTTGTCAGGCTTGATTCTCTTGGTTATAACAGGCACGTGCCAGGTGGCCCCGGGCGCAAGGCATTGCCTCGTACATCTGAATGAATAATCTCTTATTGCCTCGTGGCACAGTTAAATCTGGGGGCAGTTTATCAGAACTCGGTCTGACTTTTAACTCCTACCAGAGGTTGCGGCCATTGCTGATGCCGCTTCGCACCCCTCTCGGTGACTCTGGGGGAGTTTATTCAGATCTCGGTCTGAATCTAACTCCCGTCAGAGGTTGCGACCATATTCGATGCCGCTTCGCACCCCTCTCGGTGACTCTGGGGGAGTTTATTCAGATCTCGGTCTGAATTTAACTCCCGTCAGAGGTTACGACCATATTCGATGCCGCTTCGCACCCCTCTCGGTGACTCTGGGGGAGTTTATTCAGATCTCGGTATGAATTTAACTCCCGTCAGAGGTTGCGACCATATTCGATGCCGCTTCGCACCCCTCTCGGTGACTCTAGGGGAGTTTATTCAGATCTCGGTCTGAATTTAACTCCCGTCAGAGGTTACGACCATATTCGATGCCGCTTCGCACCCCTCTCGGTGACTCTGGGGGAGTTTATTCAGATCTCGGTATGAATTTAACTCCCGTCAGAGGTTGCGACCATATTCGATGCCGCTTCACACCCCTCTCGGTGACTCTGGGGGAGTTTATTCAGATCTCGGTCTGAATTTAACTCCCGTTAGAGGTTGCGACCATATTCGATGCCGCTTTGCACCCCTCTCGGTGACTCTGGGGGAGTTTATTCAAATCTCGGTCTGAATTTAACTTCCGTCAGAGGTTGCGACCATATTCGATGCCGCTTCGCACCCCTCTCGGTGACTCTAGGGGAGTTTATTCAGATCTCGGTCTGAATTTAACTTCCGTCAAAGGTTGCGACTTCGACGCCGCCTCGTACCTCGTGGCAGAGTTTGATGTTGACTTGCGTTGGTCGGGGGATCTCCTCGATGGTGATCCCCAGTGGTGCCTCTGGTGGATATTTGACTTGGTTCCACCGTTGCCCCCTAAGTCGAGATTATCCCGGGGGATGGTCCTGAATTGACGTTGTCGGGCCTGCTAGGTTTGTCAGCTGATCACAGCGATTATCCTGTTGGAGCAATTGTTTTCTACCATGTGCAAGTAGGGGGAGGTTCCCTTTCTTCCGTTGGTGGCGCCCTGCTGGGCGCCTTCCTGGGGGGCGCCTGTGGCTGCCTTGGCGCCCTGTCAGGCGTCCTTCCGTGTGCTGCCTTACGTGCTCATGCACTATTTAATTTTCTCGGATGCTCATGCATCGGTCTACTTTCCTAGGTGCTCGTGCACCATTTCATTTTCTCATGTGCTCGTGCACTATGTTATTTGCTCACGTGCTCGTGCACTCTCTATTTGCTCGCGTGCTCGTGCACTATGTCATTTTCTCACGGACTCGTGCACTTGCATGCTCATGCATCCTTTAATTTTCTTATGTGCTCATGCACTAGTTATTTGTCTTACGTGCTTATGCACTCACATGCTCATGCATTCTTTTATTTGCTTACGTGCTCATGCACTCTTGTGCTCGCGCACTATGTTATTTGCTCACGTGCTCATGCACTATTTTATTTTCTCACGAGCTTGTGAGTGTTGTCAGCTTGTTTCCCTTCCTGGGGTGTGGAGACGTACGAATTGGATTTCTAGTTTAATATGATAATTGTACCTCTGCTTCTTAGCTTTCCAACACACGCTTACGCGCCTCCGTCGGAAAAACACAAATGAGGTTATGGCCTGTAGACTGGACGTCATCCTTGTAGGTGGGTATCTCTGGTGTCTGTGACCTCATGGTCTCATCATTTGCTTGACTTCCACGCCTTTTTTTTAGCGCCTGCTACCCTAGACATCGTGGTCTCATACCTTGGATCCCCGCCGGGTGGGTGCCGTGATCCTTGCTGCTTTGCTTTAGGAAGATGAGCGCGCCATGACATTTTTGACTCCCATACCTGGAGAGATGATCTTGACTTTAGGTTAATGTTGAGGTTGCCCCCTACGATCCAGGAAGTCCCTCCCTGCATGGTATGTTAGGTCTCAGACTTGTCTCGCTCCACTCCTGACTACGGAGTTGGACCTTTTTCTTTCTTGATATTCCGCTTTTGTGCTCAAACAACAAATTCACAACTAGGCCTAGCCTTAGGCTTGAGTCCTGATGCTCTGCTCCTTATTCGGAGTCACGAGTTTCATCCTCTTCCTCCTTATTACCAACTTTGGCGTCCTCTTGGTACGCCATGTTGTCTTCTCCCTAGTCCATGTACTTCTGTGCCTTCCGAAGGAACTCGTACAGGCTTTGGGATTTGTTAACTTCCATGTCCCTTTGAAACAGGCTTCCCTTCCTGAGGACATCCTTCATCCAAAAGAGCCTCCTCTTGTCTTCAAGGTCTCTGACGTTGGTAGCCTCCTTGTTGAACCTTTCCAGATATTCTCTAAGTGTTTCTTTCTCTCCCTGCTTGATTGCTCTAAGAATCTCTTCAGATTTGGGTTTCGGCCGGGAGGCAGTGAAACGAGCTGTGAACATTCTCGCCAGCTGCCCCCCATGAGGAGATGGAGTTGGGCCCTAGCTCTTGAAACCACTCTAATGCGGAATTTTCGAGAGTGAGGGGGAAGATTTTGCAGTTAAACGGCTTCCTGACGCCTCTATGGCTCATTATCGGCCCTTGGGGTTTGGCATTCACCCCCCTTTCGAGTGAAAGGTCCTTCATCGGAAAACCTTCTTGAGTTGCGGGGGGGATGTGTCTTCTTAGTCCAAATTTCGAGCCCTGCCCCGGTCGGGGGATCTCCTCGATGGTGATCCTTGGTGGTGTCTCCGGTGGGGGTGCCGGAGACGTCCGAATTGGATTTTTCTTTTAACATAATAATTGTAGCTAAGCTTCTTAGCTTTCCAACGCATGCTCATACGCCTCCATCGGATAAGTATGGACGAAGTTATGGACTACATACTGGCACCCCTTCCTGCGTGCCGAGTGACAAGGTGCAACATCCTGAAGTTGGCGCCCTCCTCCTGGGCGCCTTGAGCCAAAGTGCAACACCCTGAAGTTGGCGCCCTCTTCCTGGGCGCCTTGAGCCAAAGTGCAACACTCTGAAGTCGGCGCCCTCCTGGGCGCCCTGCGCCATGTATCCTGTCTTTGGCGCCCTCTTGGGCGCCTTGCGCCAAGACGCTGCTGGCGCCCTCATGGGCGCCCTGTGCCATGTATCCTGTTTTTGGCGCCCTCCTGGGCGCCTGGTGCCAAGATGTCGCGTCTTGATGTTGGCACCCTCCTCCTGGGCGTCTTTCCTGGGTGCGGAGACATCCGAATTGGATTTTGAGCTTAACATGAAAGTTGTAGCTGTTCTTCTTAACTTTCCAACGCATGCTCACACGCCTCGATAGGATAAACATGGACAAAGTTATGGACTGCCGACTGGAGCACCCTCTTAGGTGCCGGGTGCCAGGCACCTTGTATGGTGCTCGGTCCTTCTTGTTTTTGCCATGGCGCCCTCGTGGGTGCCAGCCGCCCTCATGGGCGCGACCTGAGGCTGTCTTGGTGCCCTGCCAGGCGCCCTCCTGGGTTGGGCATGTCCTTAGCACTCTGCTGGTCTTCCTGATGCAGCATAAGGCTGGGCAGGCCGACTGGTACCCTTGTCAGGTAGGGTTACGACATTGCCTTCCGGAGTCCCCTCTGGTCGGGGTGCGGGTGTGACGATGCTTTGAACCCGGGGTCTGCCTCTGGGAGCCATGGAGTAGCAAGAGAAAAGTTCGAGTGATGATGTGAAAGATAGAAATCTCCCACTGTGGTCGTCAATGTTCTGTACCGAGCAGCTTTTTGGTCGTCTGCTGTTGGTAGGTCTCTTGCTGTCCTGACGGGAGGTCAGGTCACTTGCTGTCCTGACGGGAGGTCAGGTCTCTTGTTGTCCTGACGGGAGGTCAGGTCTCTTGCTGTCCTGACGGGAGGTGAGCGCCCGGGGGGTACCTGCAAGCCACTCCGACGCTCAAGTCAGTATATAGAATATAAGAGTGAAGGTACTAAGGATTAGAGATTCAACCTTTCTTAGGGCAAAGTTTGCCTGTATTTATAGTAAATCGTGCCCTCTCGTGGATCGTTGGATGGGTAGAGTCGATCTTGACTGTCCAATTATGTTGGGCTCGCGTGAGGTGGACATGGGCTGGATTGATTGGGCTGATCCATTCCAATTGCTGAATGCACCTCCTGGTTTTGCTGATGGGACCCCTCGGTCCACTCCAGAACACCAACCAACTTCCAATTCGCGAAATTGAACTTCGTTCCGCACTTAATACGCTTTGGGTTCGTTCCTAATCATCTTTGAATCATCAAACACTATTCATCATCTTCAACCTCAAATTGCTCCTATTCACATAAACCCCAATTTTTGACAATCAAACCCCTAACTCTCCAATCTTTGATTCCTTTACTCCAAACTAGTACCCAACCTCTTGTTTGTGTTTCCCAAGCTTCCTAACTTCTCAAAGGAAGGAGAAAGCTCTCAAAACCTCTCTTTTACACTTAAATTCGAAAATGGTAAAATTGTGGAGGATGAGTTGTTGTTGATGATTCTTATACCAAATTGAAGAGGATGATGAGTGGATTCTAATGGAACCAAGAAAAAGAAATTTGGTGAAGGTTTCCCCACCCTCTTCTCTCTTCTCCTCTTCGTTTCCTTCTTTCTTTTCTCTTCTCTTTTCTTTTCTTTTCTCTCATTTCTCCTCTTTGTCTCTCGCTTCCTTTCCTTTCTTTCCTTTAATTCTTTTCTTTTCTTTTCTTATATATTAAGTGGTAATGTGGTCAAATGACCACATTGCCCTTAATCTCTAATTTCGTTTCTAAATCGTCATTGCCCCGAATTAACCGGTTAACGATCCCATGACAACCAATAATTAATTTTAGCACTCAATAAATTTACCAGTCAAGTACTAAAATAATTCATTTGGGTTAACATTCAAATAATTCTATTAATTATTTTGGGGATGTTACTATTATTATGCAGGTTTACTAGTTGACCTACTATAGAGCATTGGCACGCTATCGAGAGAGTCATGAGATACCTTAAAAGGATCGTGAATCTCGGGCTACATTACTAGAGATTTCCAGCTGTACTTGAAGGATATAGTGATGCATATTGGAATACTCTATCAGATGATTCCAAAGCAACCAGTGGCTATATTTTTAGTATAGTTGGTGGTGATGTCTCTTGGAAATCTAAGAAACATACCATATTGGCTCAGTCCACTATGGAGTCTGAAATGATAGCATTGGCAACCGCTAGTGAAGAAGCTAGCTGGTTGAGATGCTTACTAGCAGAGATCCCTTTATGGGAAAAATCGATGCCAGCTGTATTGATCAACTGCGATAGTACCGCGGCTATTGGAAAAATAGAGAACCGTTATTTCAACGATAAAAGACGACAAATACGTCGTAAGCATAGCACTGTGAGAGAATGTCTCTCAAAAGGAGCTGTGAGAGTGGGACTACTGCCTTTGACGAAATGATTAGCTAGGGAGAAATTCCAAAATACACTGATCAGAACTTAGCTGATCCTTTGACGAAATGATTAGCTAGGGAGAAATTCCAAAATACATCTCAAAGATGGGACTACTGCCTTTAGAATCATGAGTCACTCACGATGGTAACCCGACCTAAAAGACTGGAGATCCCAAGAATTAGGTTCAATGGGTAATAACAAGTTGTGAAGTGATACGAGATGAACATGCTATTATAAGTAAAGAAGCATGATTCCTAAAGTGACGTAAGGTTGGGGAAATAGAAATTCTTAATGAGATCTATACTCTATGTGGAGTGGAGTACCTAGCTACAGGAGTACTCTTGATAGAGTCACCTTTGTGAATGTGGAAGTGGGGCCGCTTCCTATGGAATCGTTGGCAAGATTCCTAGAGCGTTCACTAAACAGGGATAGACGTGCATGGCCATAAATGCATGGGCTTATAAGAATGAAGATATATATTGATTAGTTTGTTTGGTTGTTGTATTAGACTTTCCTAGCATAAGTGTTTCTTCCTCCGACTAGAATTTGATGCTTAATTTGTCAATTTATACTTTTTCTTTACCGATAATGTGGTGCACTATAGAATGTTGGATTCATAAGCCTTAAAATTACAGGATCCTAGATAAAAGCTGGACTCAAACTTACATTTCATGACCAGTATATTTTAATTATCCTAATATTAGCATTAGCATGCCTCTCATTTCTTAATTGTTGAATTCTTGACTTTACCCATATGAGAGTAAAATACTATCAACTTTTCTGTAGTTGCAAATTGCAATACATAAGGGTTTGACTTCGTGGTGGTCCTAATGTAAGACTGTACACGGTTGAAAGTATGTTTAAACTTGCATATTATCACACTCGATAGTGCTCTAACATAACAAACATCTCCAAATCATGTGGTGCGTTTTCCCTATGTAATGAAAATGTGTGTTGCTAAGATAAGATTTCGAACTAACAGTCTGCCAAATATGTGTTGAAGATGAAATTAATCTTCTGACCTCAAGTAAACTTGATTGAGTTGAGGGGATTTAAGGGCACCTTAATTGGAGCACTATTATGTTTGAGTTGAATTGGTTTGATGGTAGGACATAATGTATTGATTGCTATTTTATTGTAATTTATAAAGATATCTCATTTACATTTCCAACTTCAATTTTATTGCTTACTATAATTTTTTATTTGAGACTTCAATTAATTTTTGTTTTATTTTTCGTTATCATTGAGAAAGTCTCATTTTACATTTAAGACATTGGCAGATTTTTGTATTATTTTTTATTCATTATGCAAAATTCTCATTTTTCATTTGAGATTTTGGTTGGATTTTGTTTAAAATGTTATGAACCCAAATCACCCAGCAAACCGGTTCAATATCCCAATAGCCAGTCGGAGAACTCCAGTTGTGAGCGTGGAAAAATAGGTTCTTGAATGAGACATGGTATATCCAATGGTGAGCCCAACTTGAAGTACTTAATAGTGAACTGAACTCTCAAAAGCCCAAAATGGGTACTTTTTTACTTTTTTATTTGTATTTTATTTTGTCATAACTTAAAATTTTGATCTCAAAATGATATATAGTAATAATTTTAATATCGCAATAGAAGCACCAACTTATTTTATGTCACACAATGTTAATATTTTTCATTCAAGACTTCAATAGTTCAAAGTTGAAAAAATTAAATGCCAATATTTTTTAGTAGTGGCGGACCCAGGACCCCGGGGTCAGGGGTGTCAAATTTTTTAAGGCCGGTGTCAAATGGGTGCAAAACTTGGTCTACTAATGCAATTTAAAATTTTCAGAGGGTTCAAAATCAAAATTTCAGGAGATTTAGACTATTTATATAGGGTGATAAGTGCAAATTTTTTTTCCAGGGGGTTCAACTGAACCCCCTGGTAACAAGCCAGGTCCGCCACTGTTTTTCAGTAAAAGTAAGAGCACACAAGTTTCACATGGAGAGAGAGAGAGAGAGAGATGTTGATTTTTTTTTATAGAAGAGAGAGATGCTGGTTGAAGTGAGAGAGATATCACTGGTTTATGAAAAAGAAGAAGTTTTACATTTATGCCATGCAAAAATGATGGGAAAACTAGATAAATGACAATATGTGATTTATATATAGGATTTAATTTATATACACCGTTGTTGTAAAAGGTTTTTTACAACATCAAACAATCACGAGATGTCAAAAAAAATATTTAACTATATCTTAAGCATAATCTTAAAAGTCACTCATACCATTAAAATTTATTGGTTGATGGTATAAAGGTTTTTACATATACCAATTAAATCCTTGTTTTTATTATTATTATTATTATTATTATTATTATTATTATTATTATTATATTATTATTATATATTATATTATTATAATATATAAAAAATAGTAGAATATAGAATATAAAGTAGAAAATATAGTAGAAGTAGATATCACGGAGACAACAATAGTAAGCGAAGGCAACTGCCACGTGCGATGGGATGATGATGTCCGGGAGACGGGGAGAGCCTTTTGTTGGAGCAATTTGAGCAATCTCACCATTCACACACACTCACACATACATAGAGAAGAGAAGATACAGAGAAGAAGAGAAATGAAGAAAAACGAATTCTGTTGTATTATCTGAACAGAGTTTTACAAGCTGAGTATATCAATTGGCTTCTAACTAATTAAATGAAATACAAATGAAATTAATACTAAATGACATTGCACAGAAATTAACTCTAACAGTAATGTAAATGGTAAAAGTAAATGGTAAATGGTAAATCCCAGCATGAGTTATAAGTCCAGTGGCGGACCTGGCTTACATCCAGGGGGTTCAGTTGAACCCCCTGGAATTTTTTTTTTGCACTAAACACCCTATATAAATAGCCTAAATCTCCTGAAATTTTAATTTTGACCCCCCTGAAAATTTTAAATTGTACTAGTAGACCAAGTTTTGCACCCATTTGACACCGGCCTTAAAAAATTTGACACCCCTGACCCCGGGGTCCTGGGTCCGCCACTGTATAAGTCAACACCATCCCTTAACTCATGTTACTAAAACATAACCATTCCAAGATCACACTTCAGTTTCAGAAACTGATCAGTCTTCAATCCTTTTGTGAGGATATCAGCAACTTGCAGCTGAGTGCTGCAATGGCAAACCTCAATGTTGCCCTTCTCCACTTGCTCCCTTAAAAAGTGAAACTTAGTCTCAATATGCTTGCTACGACCATGTAGAACAAGGTTCTTGACAAGGCTGATTGTTGATTTGTTGTCAATCAGCAGCTTCACAGGCTTCTTCTCTTCAAGCTTCAGTTCACACATCAATTGTAACACCCCGGTAATTTTTATCGAGTAAAAATACCCAAGTGCACCATTCCTAAAACATCAGAGATATATTTCTTGTTTAAATACTGAACACCTCAATAAAATTTTCACTGAATAACAACAGAACAGTCTTAAACGTAAATAAGACCATAAACCATCAGTGAAATACAGTGTTCAATATCGCACAAGAAAGCGAAAATAAATACATAACTTTTACAACAGCTAAAGTCATAATGTCGTGATACATAACTAACAAGGGAAAACATAACTTAAGCATAAAAGCTAAGTCTTCAGCAACCATCCGAGTACCTCCTACTCGTGCCTCTTGGATCTCCACTTTCCCTGTTTATCTGTAAAACCACAACATATAAACAATGAGATACAATCTCAGTGAGTTCTACCGAGACCCCTACTAGCACTCTCGGTCCTTTTTAAAACATTTTTAAGATTTGACACAACACCGACCGCAATCCGCTTGCTAATCCCGGTGGACCATATAATAAGGCTTCGATCTAGTAAGACACCGACTGCAATCCACTTGCGTTTCCCGATGAACTAGCATCCTAGGCCTTTCTACGTACCACCAGCCGCAATCCGCTTGCATCTTCTGGTGAACATAGTACAATAACTTTTAACATAACACCGGCCGCAATCCCATTGCATCTTCCGGCGAACCCCAATACCAATAGTGTTTCCTAACGGCACGGAGCCTAGGGTAAGGGTTCATGACTACCCCGCCTAGTATGTCAACATGGGTCGTCACCCAAACTCGATATAATATATATATATATATATATATATATATATATATATATATATATATATATATATATATCTACAATCATATATAACCACCCACATTGGGCCGACTCCTTTAATCGATATAATTTATATATCGTGAATTATTCACCGGTTTAGACGAATGATTAATAATCATTGCGCGTCAGTGTTACAATCCCACATAGAACTTATAATTCATTTTATTATCAATAAAACATATCCGCACACGTGTACTATTGTTCGGCTTTTCGAAAGAATCTCAACTTCAAAAGTATTTTATAAAACCCTTTTGAAACATACCCAAAATCATGGCATTATAAGCCTAATATCATTAAAGAAGGGTTAGGAAAGGATTGGGAGAGGATTGGAATCGATCGGGATCGTTTCGGGCAAGTTTGGAAAATTTGGACAGAACACAGCGCACGATTCGTGCGCCCATACACACGGGTCGTGCGCCCTGTACTGCATTTTTGAAAAACAGAAACAGAATGACACGCACGGCTCGTGCGCCTGGGACGCACGGCTCGTGCGCTTTTGACAGCATTGTATTTTATCCCGTTTTCGCATTTTTCGTCGTTCTGACCAACTCCGATACCTGTTCCAGTCCAGTCCAAACATAAAAACAGTCCAAAAACATGTTCAAACAATAATTATCATCAATCAAACAATCCAAGAACCAATTGGACATAAAACGCGGTTTTCGTACAAAATACTGTTTTGACAACGAACCAAAACCGAAACACATTTCACAAATTAAGTTCATTAATTTAAAAACCTAAACGTGAGTAAAACTCACCCTTGAAGCGTGAACCACGATCGAGCCGAATTCACCGAGTAACCACACGAACATTCCCCGCATAAACTTTTCGTTCCGACGACGCTCAAATCCGCTTCCAAAGCTTTCCACTCGATCACGAAACCTCTTTTTGACCGAAATACCGAATTCCTCGAAATCTTCCATGAGCACTATTCATCATACCTAACCTCCAAAACTACTATTCATCCATAACCCCAAATCTTTGATTTTCAACCCCAAATCACCCAACTAGCTTCCAATCTTTCAATCGAACATCCTTCACCGATCCATCATCCTTGGGTTCGCGCCAAACACAATCCTAAGCTATCATTAAGCTTCAACCATCGAAACCTCACTTTTGAGCTCAAATTCGAAAATGGTGGATTTGAGGAGAGTGAGTTGATGATGAAGATTTTGGTACCAAAACGAAGAGGAAGGAATGCGGAACATTTTTCGTGTTGGAAGGAAGTCGTTTTGATGAACCGAAGTACTCCTTTTTTCCTCTTCTTCTTCCTCCCCCCATTCTTTCTCTTCTCCTCTCTTTTCTCTCTTTTTCCCTCTCTGTTCTCGTATCCCTCTCCCTTTTCTCTTTTTAATTCTTTTCTTCCTTTTTAACACACACACACATATATTTATTTATTTAATATATATGTGGTAACGTGGTCCAATTACCATATTGATCTAAATCTCCTATTTCGATTCCAAAACTTCCTTGACCCGTATTATCCGGTTAACGATCCGATGACAACCAATAGATAATTTTAGCACTCAATAAATTTACCAGTCAAGTACTAAATCAATTCAATTGGGTTAACATCCAAATAATTCTATTAATTATTTTGCGGATGTTACATTCTCCCCAACTTGAAAGAATTTTGTCCTCAAAATTTCGTTAAGTCTTTCATCCAACTAACCGAGGATCGACATCCTCAGAAAGGTCTTTTAGTTGCTGGAACACAATCTTGAATTAACGAAATGAGTGTAGAAAATCTTCCCAAGTTGGCACGCCAACCTTTAAGTATGTTCGACTACTACCCTAGAACGCTTCTAAGATTACAGTCCGAACTCTCTTGTTACGAATCAACACGAGAAACTCCTCTTTCGCCTACATAGGCTCAGCACCGCGTTCGAAAACACTTCCGAAGCTTCAATCCTCACTTGCTCCCCAACTTTGATTAATCTAAATCAAAGGGTCTAATATAAGACACTTGATAGAAATACAGGTTGAAAATGAGATCCACGAACTGGTACTCCTCGGTAGAGGTAAAAACAAACACGATGTCCTCGAAGGGTGTAAACACTTTCTCAACAAATCTTCTAATATCCACTACAGTTCTCATACACATTGAAAAATGTGACGGAAAAGTCATCTGTGAGACTTCCTGACTCGCCCTTGGGATTTCGAGATAAAACTTTTCAAAAAGATGGAATGAGGATTTACCAGAAACGTTTATCTTAAACGTAGAAATAAACCGTGGGGACATCAATTAATTTCGAAAGTAATGAAAATCATATCAGTTGTTCTCAAAACAACTATCAGACAGAACGCAAAACCCTTCTTCCTTTATTGTAACTTTCCTCACAATATATTCATCTACGACGCACCCAATCCCTTTCCGAATTAGCCAGTAGCGTTGAGTTTCCCCTCAACCTAAGCACGCCTTCTATGATTTTCCTCAATCAGATCCTATTAGCCTCTTGATTCGTTCCCAAAATTAACTTTAGCATGCGGGATTTCACAAAAATGATTTTTCAAAACTATCACGCCGCACACCAAGCTTCACTTCGGAAATTTCAGTCACTTGCAAGCAGATCCATCAATTAATCCTTTGATGGTTATTCGCAACGTGAAAACAGTCAGCAGTTACCTCACTTACATATTCGTATTCACGTCCGCCTTGTTAAACAGAATCTCGTAAGTCAATCTTATTGTTAACCTTCACCAAGGAGAGGTTAACAAGCTAACACCTTGCCACCAAAGTGGAAACTTATGGATGTACTCCAACTTAGATCTAAAAGACTCTAACAATTCCATTTCTTGCATCATTAACTCTGCCATGTAAATGGATCCCCTACTCAGCGCATCCGTTACAACATTGGCCTCTCTTGAATGCTAATTCAACACGAGTTTATAATCCTTCAGGAATTCAACCCATCTCCTTCGCCTGTTATTCAATTCTTTCTGATCAAACAGATACTTTAAACTCTTGTGACCACTAAAGACATCAAAACGAGACCCTTACGGGTAACGTCTCCAAATCTTCAGTGCATACACAATAGCTGCCAATTCCAAATCATGAGTTGGATAATTCTCCTCATGAGCCTTTAATTGCCTGAATGCATAAGCTACCTCTTGTTGATTCTGCACAAGATCACCTCCTAAACCCTTTCCAGAAACATCGCCGTAAAATTGGAATTTCAAAGACGGATCTGGAAGAATCAGGATTGGAGCAGAAGTGAACCAAACCTTCAATTCTTGAAAACATTCTTCACAATCGGCATCCCACGTAAACGGATGACCCTTACGAGTTAACCGAGTAAGTGGAAGAACCAATGGTGAGAATCCTTCGATAAACTTTCTGTAGTAACTGGCTAGACTTAGAAAACTTCTGATTTCAGTGGCTGACGTTGGTCGTTCCCAATTCAACACTGCTTCCACCTTACTAGGATCCACCGCAACTCTCGATTGGGAAATCACGCGTCCCAAAAACTTCACTTCCGGCATCCAGAAGTCACTCTTCGACGGCTTGGCATACAATTTCTTCTCTCGGAGTACGTTCAGAATAATGCGGAGATGTTGGGCATGCTCCCCAATAGTCTTAGAGTACACCAAGATATCATCAATGAAAACTACAACAAACTGATCCAGGTAAGGGTGGAAAACCCTGTTCATGTAATCCATGAATACCGCTGGAGCATTAGTCAAACCGAAGGGCATCACTACGAACTCGTAATGTCCATACCAAGTACGGAAGGCTGTCTTCGGAATATCTAAGACTCTCACTAATAATTGATGATAACCTGACCTCAGATCAATTTTTGAAAACACCACGGCACCCCGAAGCTGGTCAAGCAATTCATCTATCCTTGGCAAGGGATATTTATTCTTGATCGTCACTTTGTTAAGTTGTCGATAACCGATGTACAATCTCATGTTACTATCTTTCCTTTTGACTAATCACACCAGAGCACTCCTTAGAGAAGCACTCGGTCGAATGAATTTCTTTAACATCGACTCTTCAAGTTGAGACTCCAATTCCTTTAATTCTAAAGAAACGTTCTATAAGAAACAATAGATATTGATCCCGTGCCAGGAACCAATTCTACGGTAAACTCTACCTTTCGCTCTGGAGGTTCAGAAGAAACTTCATCGTGAAAACATCCAGAAAGTCATTCACAACCTGAATGTTCGCCAAATCTAAACTAGTTTCAGTGGATGCAGATAACATACTAACATGTGCTTCCGCACCTTGGAATGAAGATTGACCGTCTAAGGTAAACTAGGTAACCGCTTCAGAATTTGTCCTAGACAATTTAACTGATTCTGAAGCAAAGCTGATAGTTGATTAACACAGTCGATTGCAACATGATTTGCAGTCATCCAATCCATACCCAAAATGGTGTCCACGCTTCTCATAGGCAAACAATAAATTCTACAACGAAATTTCTGCCTCCTATGACAAGTAGACAATTCTATCCAAAGATTAGGTCTGGACACGACCCTTAGCAGCAGTTAAAATAGTTATCGGCTCGGATAGCGATGATAAAGCTAATTCCAACCGATTCACACGCGATCGGGATATACAGCAATAGGTTGCACCCGAATCATATAATATACTGATCGAGTTATTGAATAGGACTCCCATCCTTCTAAGTATACCGTCAGCATTCGTAACTGTCTAAGCATCCAGAGTGTTGACTTGTCATAGCCTTCGAGCTGCTCGTGACTCCGTGGAACTCTTCCTTGCAGGGCACTTTTTACCATAGTGACCCTCTTCATTATAATAGTAGCACCGATTGATCTGTGCTGACGATCACCCTGGTGATGTCTTCCATAGTTAGAACATCTTCTGACTTTTGAGGAACCAGAAAATTGCACCTGCTTTTCCTTTGATGAAATTATCTTAGGACTTTGCATTCGGAGTTGATAACTCAACTACCTTCTTTCCTTTCCCATACTCCTTATGAGATCATCCTCGGCGACATAGGCTGGTTGCACTAAGGCAACAAAATTGGTAATAGTATAAGAGCTGAGACCATAAGTCATAAAAGCACTTATGCCCCTCTTATACATCTGCATTCTCCATTCGTCATTCGGAGCTTACTTTACCACTTGGTAAAACTGAGACAACTTCTCAAACTTAGCGGTGCATTCTTCCACCGTCATGCCACCTTTCCTGAGGATGCACCGGTTGGAGACTCCGGTCTTGGTCGAGGATTGCGTCTTGATCATCCTGGTATAATTCCGCTTATGATGCACTAAGTATTAAGTTGATCAGGCTCAATGTCTCTTAGCATCACAAGTGTAATTACGACAAGGACTAGCAAGGAATCGACTCAACCCTAAACTAAGTCCGACTAGGTCGAACTGCTCTGATACCAACTGTAACACCCCGGTAATTTTTATCGAGTAAAAATACCCAAGTGCACCATTCCTAAAACATCAGAGATATATTTCCTGTTTAAATACTGAACACCACAATAAAATTTTCACTGAATAACAACAGAACAGTCTTAAACGTAAATAAGACCATAAACCATCAGTGAAATACAGTGTTCAATATCGCACAAGAAAGCGGAAATAAATACATAACTTTTACAACAGCTAAAGTCATAATGTCGTGATACATAACTAACAAGCGAAAACATAACTTAAGCATAAAAGCTAAGTCTTCAGCAACCATCCGAGTACCTCCTACTCGTGCCTCTTGGATCTCCACGTTCCCTGTTTATCTGTAAAACCACAACATATAAACAATGAGATACAATCTCAGTGAGTTCTACCGAGACCCCTACTAGCACTCTCGGTCCTTTTTAAAACATTTTTAAGATTTGACACAACACCGACCGCAATCCGCTTGCTAATCCCGGTGGACCATATAATAAGGCTTCGATCTAGTAAGACACCGACTGCAATCCACTTGCGTTTCCCGATGAACTAACATCCTAGGCCTTTCTACGTACCACCAGCCGCAATCCGCTTGCATCTTCTGGTGAACATAGTACAATAACTTTTAACATAACACCGGCCGCAATCCCATTGCATCTTCCGGCGAACCCCAATACCAATAGTGTTTCCTAACGGCACGGAGCCTAGGGTAAGGGTTCATGACTACCCCGCCTAGTATGTCAACATGGGTCGTCACCCAAACTCGATATAATATATATATATCTACAATCATATATAACCACCCACATTGGGCCGACTCCTTTAATCGATATAATTTATATATCGTGAATTATTCACCGGTTTAGACGAATGATTAATAATCATTGCGCGTCAGTGTTACAATCCCACATAGAACTTATAATTCATTTTATTATCAATAAAACATATCCGCACACGTGTACTATTGTTCGGCTTTTCGAAAGAATCTCAACTTCAAAAGTATTTTATAAAACCCTTTTGAAACATACCCAAAATCATGGCATTATAAGCCTAATATCATTAAAGAAGGGTTAGGAAAGGATTGGGAGAGGATTGGAATCGATCGGGATCGTTTCGGGCAAGTTTGGAAAATTTGGACAGAACACAGCGCACGGTTCGTGCGCCCATACACACGGGTCGTGCGCCCTGTACTGCATTTTTGAAAAACAGAAACAGAATGACACGCACGGCTCGTGCGCCTGGGACGCACGGCTCGTGCGCTTTTGACAGCATTGTATTTTATCCCGTTTTCGCATTTTTCGTCGTTCCGACCAATTCCGATACCTGTTCCAGTCCAGTCCCAACATAAAAACAGTCCAAAAACATGTTCAAACAATAATGATCATCAATCAAACAATCCAAGAACCAATTGGACATAAAACGCGGTTTTCGTACAAAATACTATTTTGACAACGAACCAAAACCGAAACACATTTCACAAATTAAGTTCATTAATTTAAAAACCTAAACGTGAGTAAAACTCACCCTTGAAGCGTGAACCACGATCGAGCCGAATTCACCGAGTAACCACACGAACATTCCCCGCATAAACTTTCCGTTCCGACGACGCTCAAATCCGCTTCCAAAGCTTTCCACTCGATCACGAAACCTCTTTTTGACCGAAATACCGAATTCCTCGAAATCTTCCATGAGCACTATTCGTCATCCCTAACCTCCAAAACTACTATTCATCCATAACCCCAAATCTTTGATTTTCAACCCCAAATCACCCAACTAGCTTCCAATCTTTCAATCGAACATCCTTCACCGATCCATCATCCTTGGGTTCGCGCCAAACACCATCCTGAGCTATCATTAAGCTTCAACCATCGAAACCTCACTTTTGAGCTCAAATTCAAAAATGGTGGATTTGAGGAGAGTGAGTTGATGATGAAGATTTTAGTACCAAAACGAAGAGGAAGGAACGCGGAACATTTTTCGTGTTGGAAGGAAGTCGTTTTGATGAACCGAAGTACTCCTTTTTTCCTCTTCTTCTTCCTCCCCCCATTCTTTCTCTTCTCCTCTCTTTTCTCTCTTTTTCCCTCTCTGTTCTCGTATCCCTCTCCCTTTTCTCTTTTTAATTCTTTTCTTCCTTTTTAACACACACACACACACACACACACACATATATTTATTTATTTAATATATATGTGGTAACGTGGTCCAATTACCATATTGATCTAAATCTCCTATTTCGATTCCAAAACTTCCTTGACCCGTATTATCCGGTTAACGATCCGATGACAACCAATAGATAATTTTAGCACTCAATAAATTTACCAGTCAAGTACTAAATCAATTCAATTGGGTTAACATCCAAATAATTCTATTAATTATTTTGCAGATGTTACATCAATGCACTTAACCAAACAGCTTGACAAGCAGTCACATCACCTGCAATGTACTCAGATTCGCAAGATGACAAAGCAACCACTGGTTGCTTTCTTGAGCACCATGAAATTGGAGCACCCTTCCATAGAAACACATAACCTGTTGTGGACCGTCTATCCACTCTATCTCCACACCAATCAACATCTGAATAACCCAATAATTCACCACTTAAGTGTTGTTTTCCTGCTGGAAACAGAATGCCATGTCTCATAGTACCTTTTATGTATCTCAGTATCCTTGTGGCAGCAAGGAAATGAGTCATTTTGGGCTTGTTCATGAATCTACTCACCGCACCAACAGAGTAGCAAATATCAGGCCTTGTGTTGCACAAGTACCTTAAAGAACCGACTAATTGTTTAAACAGAGTAGGATCAACATCCTCACCTTCAGCATCAGCTTCCAGCTTCACATTAGCCTCTGTAGGAGTCACTGCAGGCTTCCAGTCCTGCATCTGAAATCTTTTCAGTATTTCAGTAGCATACTTTACTTGATGGAGCACTATACCCTTATTTTCATAGAGAAATTCCATCCCTAGAAAATAAGTCACCTTTCCAAGATCTGTCATATCAAATTTTGCCATTAATTTATTTTAAAACTGTCAATTTCAGCAGCACAGCTCCCTATGATCAACATATCATCAACGTAGAGGCACACCAGAATCTTTTCACCTGCTCTTGAATCTTTCACATAGACTCCATACTGATAACTCTATTTTATATAGAGTTATTCATACATTTAAACTTAGATAATTACTTGATTTCAAGTATAATATGTGTTAAATATAGTAGTATGAATAAAATAACAACATTTATGGTTTTAAGATGAATGGCAATCACAACTTAGCATTTTGTATATACATTGGTATGTTTGATGTGTTTGTTCAGTGCATCTGCAGTTGATGCTTCTGCACCGGGAAAAACACAGTGCATCTGCACTAGAAGCATTTCCACAATGCATCTGCACCTTAGTGCTTCTGCACCTTTCTGCACCAAGACGAATAACCCCACATTGGAAGCACCTCAATTCATACCAATGCATAAACACCTCTATGATATCATGCTTAGTCACAAGTCACATGGAGGCACATGCCCACTTGCGAAAGGAGGCGCCTACAATAGATGACCATCATGAAGAGTCATTCATAAAGGACACATGGCCCTCCTCGATTGGACCTCTCTTTGAGGTGGAGTGTTGGACTCAATTCCCAGCAAACATATTCTGAAAAGTAACCATGGTTAACCCCTCTAGGTTAAACCTGATCTCCAAGGAAACCCTCACTTAAAGGAAAGCTCCAAGGCTATATAAAGGCTTCACTTCTCATCATTTGAAAAAAAAAAGAAGTTCTATAGGATCCGTACATCTACTTTTCTTGCTTTTCATTTTATAGTTCTTAGTAGTAGTTAGAAGTAAGAAGGTAAGGAAGGAATTGACAACTCCCTCTCTCACTTCTTCATCAAGTTAGTTACGTAGAAGGAATTAGTGCATCTGCACTGCTGGACAAACTTATGCAAGAGTACTTCAATCAGTGTATCTCTATCCTTCTTGTACTTTCCACTATATCAACATGTTTTATTTCATCTATTTTTGCCTTGCAATGCATATTATGAGCTAAACCTCTTTGGTTGAGATGTTCTAACTTTATAATGAGCTTTTGAGTAAGTTATCGTGTTTTCAAAGTGGTGTATCCATTTTTTGTTCTTGTGTTATACTACATCCATCTTATTTTAAAGTTGATCACTTAAAATGAGTAGAGTTATATTCACAGACATGGTTTATAACTAGAAATCAAGAACTAATAAGGGTGAGTATTTTAATGAAGGCTTTGTTAACTTGTTTAATAAAGAAAACTTTGTTAAAACCATGTTAAGTCCTAGACATAGGATAACATAGTCCTGGGTAATGCAGTGAATACTTAAAAGGCAGGAGTGTACTTATTTAGCAACTTAGACAAGAATTGTAAGAAGGCAAGAAATGAATTGACAGCTTCTCTCTTTCCTTCAAGACAGGGTTTTAAGAGCTTGTAACGAAACTCTGAAGAAAGTAGCTGAAAGGCACATACTGGTGCAACTGCACTCAAGTGCATCTGCACCACAGAAAACACAATACTCTTGAAAGAGATTTATTTAGTGAAGACATCTCTCAACTATCATTCCCAACTGATTTCCTTCATATTTTCTTACATATTTACATTCTGTTTTCGTAAACATCAATACCCAAAATTGTGAGTAGTATAGCTGCACTAATTTATATGCTTTCTAAACATACAAAAGTTTAACCAAATCCCTGTGGGTTCGACCTTTCTCATCACTATATTACTTGTTTGTGACTGTGTATACTTGCACATATTTTCATACACTAAGTTTTTGGCATCGTTGCCGGGGATTGCCATTAATTTTTGTTGCTTAGATTTATAAGTTAGTGTTTTATTACTCTGGTATTTTGTTTTCTGTGCAGAAGTATTAGGTGCAGATGCACTCGCATATGCGCAAGGTCAGAACACCAGAATTTGAATTAGATCCAGAGATAAAGAGAATGTTTAGAAAGTTGCTGAGACTCCAGAAGCAAAGATTACAAAGCTGCAGAATCACAATGTCTCAACAAAGTGAAGAAGAGAGATCTAGACCAGGTTCAAGTGGAGGATCAGTCAGAGGTGGTCCAAGCTCACATCATGAACCTGAGGATGATCACAGAAATCAATTCATCAACATGGGCCCAATAGGTATGATTAATGATAGAAATAGACCCATGAGGGATTATGCTATGTTTAATCATAAAAATATGCAAACAAGTATAGCAAGACCTCATATTGATGCTGTGCATTTTGAATTTAAACCCATGATGTTCCAAATGCTACAAACAATTGGTCAATTTGGTGGATCTCTCCATGAGGATCCCCATGAGCATTTAAAACAATTTTTAGAAGTATGTAGTAACTTTATCCTTCCTGGTGTTAGTGAAGATGCATTTAGACTTAAGCTATTTCCATATTCTTTGAAAGATAAGGCTAAATCTTGGTTGAATTCAATGGAGCCTAATTCTATTCATTCATGGAATGAAATGGCTGAAAAGTTTTTAGCAAAATATTTTCCACCCATCAAAAATGCCAGAATGAGAAATGATATTACATCTTTTAGACAAAAAGAATTTGAATCATTGTTTGAAGAATGGGAAAGATGGAAAGAGCTTTTAAGAAAATGTCCACATCATGGTCTACCTGTCATTATTCAAATGGAAACTTTTTATACTGGTCTAGAACCCCAAACCAGAATAATGCTTGATGCATCATCTGGGGGTGTGTTATTAAACTTGTCTTATAATGAAGCATGTGAATTAATTGATAGAATTGCAACAAACAGTTCTAGTTGGCCTACTGAGAGGGTGAGTGCCCAAAAGAGACCATCAGGGGTACATGAAATTAGTGATGTATCATCCCTATCTGCTCAGTTAGCCTCATTGACAAACATGTTTAAAAACTTCACTTCAACCAGTGCACCTGCACCTAGTGCACCTGCACTAATAGAAAACACTGCAGCAGCCATAGAACAAGCCCCCCAGGTGATACAAGTTGTGTATATTGTGGGGGAGGCCATTTGTATGAAGAGTGTCCTAGCAACCCTGTCTTTGTCAATTTTGTAAGATATAATAGGAATAACAACCCTTACTCAAACACCTATAATGCTGGTTGGAAGAACCACCCAAACTTTAGGTGGAACAATAACAATACTAGTGCACCTGCACCAAGTGCATCTGCACCAGCCACACCACCAGGATTCCAATATCAGAATTACCAAAGACAACAAACACCTGCCAATGATAACTCCTTAGAATCCTTGCTAAAATCTTTCATTAGTGAAACTAGAACAGCTAGGCAAGCACAAGATGCATCTATAAAGAATTTGGAGAATCAAGTGGGACAATTGGCTACAGCTCTGTATCAAAGACCAACAGGTACACTACCATCAAATACAGAAGACACCACATCCCACAGGCCAGGTAAGGAACAAATAAAGGCCATTTCTTTAAGCAATGGAAAAGATCTTTCAGAACCACAAGAGATTGAAGGTACCGGTAAGGGAGAAAAAAATACTCAAGATGCAGAAGCACCTGATGCATCTGCACCTCATGAAGTTCCAACTCCAAGGTTAGTCCCTGAATACCCTCCTCCTCCTTTTCCTCAAAGGTTAAAAAAGGCACATGAGGAGAAGCAATTCAGTAAGTTTTTAGATGTTTTAAAACAGTTGCATATCAATGTTCCTTTAATTGAAGCACTTCAGTAAATGCCTAATTATGCTAAATTTATGAAAGATGTGCTTTCAAAAAGAAAAAGATTAGGGGATTTTGAAACAGTTGTTATGTCCAAAGAATGTAGTTTGATTTTGCAAAACAAAATTCCAAGAAAATTGAAAGACCCTGGTAGTTTTACAATTCCATTTTCCATAGGCAAATTCTATACTGGTCGTGCATTGTGTGATTTAGGTGCAAGCATAAACTTGATGCCTAAATCTATCTTTACAAAGCTAGGGATTGGAATTGCTAAGCCTACCACTGTAACAGTGTCACTGGCAGGCAGATCAATTGTAACACCCCTTTTTCTACCCGGTAAAATATTAATAAAATCAGAGTTCCTTCTTTTTTTTTTGTCAACTAAAGGAATGTCACATTTCAACTTAAAACATTCACAACTCGCAAATAATAGTGTCAATCATAAAGTCCACTGTATAAAGGAAAATGCGATACATAACACCCTGCTAATGGGACGAACCCAAAACACTTGTTTAGTCAACACAGTAATATACTCCATCACCACGCAGCGGAATAAAGTTTAAGGATTCAAATGAAACAACCATAACATCTTTGCAAAATAAAACAGTTATGCAATAATTAAAGACAAGTGTTCATCCCCCCCTGAGTGCTACGTATCAGAGCAGACGGCCCGACTCAGCTAACGAAGGTATCTAAGCCTTCACTCGAGATCACCTGCACGTTACCGCATAGGGGTAACATTCAAACAGAAGGGGTGAGTTCATCTAACAATATAATAGTGCATATGATAAGTATTATGCTAGAGCTACAAACTCTATATAAACCACATCGCAACATCAAATCAGTCATCACTGCAAGTCATCACAATGTCATGAACATGTATGAAATGCAGCCCATCGCAACGGGCATATGCAAGTGGTACCTGTCATCATCGTCACTAAATAGCCTTTATGTCATCATCGTCACTAAATAGCCTTTATGGCATCATCGTCACTTGTTTATGCACATGAGATGTATGAGACACCATACCATGCACCAGAGACATTCTCATACAAGCACAGTCAACTTAACGACCCATCACTTACGAATTTGCCAATGAGAGGCACATCACCTGTCAAGTTATCGTCACACATGCATTTGTCACTAACATTCATCGTCATTAACATCATCGTCGCTAACAGCCTTTATGGCATCATCGTCACTTATAAAACCACAGCTTTTATTCATCATCAATACCATCGTCAATCAACGCAATAGCCATTAGGGCATTATCGTCAAAACATCAACACATCATTATTGACATCGGGACACTAATATTACCGACTACATTTAAGGGTTTTACTTCAGCTCACGACACCAAATAGGACACCAAAGAGGGTTTTAAACACCGAAATAGTTTTACAACGCCAACAACAACAACCACCGGGGACAGCCACTTCAGGCACCCAGAAACCATCAGAAAAATAATAATTTTTATCTTAAAACAGAATGTAACTGTAGACAACTGAATAAGCTTCACAACGCACTTTGAAACACTTAAAACAGACACCCGAGTCAAAAGATATGACAAAAACAAAACCGGGGAACATTTGGGCAACATCCTGAAAATGGCGCCCATAGGGGATCCTGGCGCCCAGCAACACAGCAACACAGAAACTGGCGCAGGCAGCAACATTGGCGCCCAGCACTTAGACACAGGCAGCAACACAAAAACTGGCGCAGACAGCAACATTGGCGCCCAGCACTTAGACACAGGCAGCAACACAAAAACTAGCGCAGGCAGCAACATTGGCGCCCAGCACTTAGACACAGGCAGCAACACAAAAACTGGCGCAGGCAGCAACATTGGCGCCCAGCACTTAGACACAGGCAGCAACACAAAAACTGGCGCAGGCAGCAACATTGGCGCCCAGCACTTAGACACAGGCAGCAACACAAAAACTGGCGCAGGCAGCAACATTGGCGCCCTTGGCGCCCCTCAGCGCCAGCAACAGGCAACACAGCAGGATTCTGGCGCCCAGGCACAAGGCGCCAAGACACAGCAACACACACACCCACGCACAGCCACACAGCCACACACCCTGGCACACGGCGCCCACACCCAGGGCGCCAAAAACAGCAACGCAACAACTTGGCACACGGCGCCCACACCCAGGGCGTCAAACACAGGAACACCCAACATTGCTCATTGGCACACGAGACACACCCAGATACGGTGCCCATGCACTGAGCGCCAAAAACAGCAACTGAAACACCAGGTAATATGGACAGGTACGGCGCCCAGGCATGGGGCGCCAAAAACAGCACTAAGACAAATGGCGCCCATGGCGCCCTAGGACCATTATTTTCGATTTCTCACCAATTCAAATCACCAATTTTCCAACCACCAATACCAATCACCATAATTTGTCAATCACAACATAAAAATACAATTTGTCAAACACCTAGCATGCAATTCATATCAACACCTATGAAAACTAAATTCCTAGGGTTGCAACAATCACCAAATCAAGCCAACTTTTCAATTAACAAAGTCACATTATATCTATCATCAATTTAACATCAAAATCGAATATAGGCATCATAGGTCTAAGCCCCCACCCTAATACCCATCATACCCACCATTATAGTGAAAGAGAGGTCTCACCCTTACCTTAGTTATTAGGATTAGAAGACTCTGGAGGGAAGTCACCAACAGAATACAGCAACACAGCTTCCTGCCTCTCCCTGATTCGCGAACTCCTCTTCTCCTCCTTGGGATTCGCGCCGCCCTTCTTCTCTCTTTCTCTCCTCTTCGCAATTTCTTTCTTTTTCACCAAATGAGCCAAACTCTAATTTTCAGACTTAAATATGCGCCTAGCTAGTGGGCTTGAATCGCGGGCTTTCCTTCAGCTTAAGCCCGATTACTAACGCCATCACCTAAAACCCAATTACACACCTCTCAATCCAACATTAATATAATTGCACCAATTAAAATAAATAAAATAAATAATTGAATACCTAAATATTTAATTAAATTATTTAATTAAATATTTGGGGCGTTACATCAATAGCTTACCCAGAGGGAACTATTGAAGATATTTTGGTAAAGGTTGACAAATTTATATTCCCTGCAGATTTTGTTATTCTTGATTTTGTTGCAGATGAAGAAGTTCCAGTTATTCTTGGAAGACCATTCTTAGCAACTGGGAAAGCACTGATTGATGTGCAAAAAGGGGAACTAACCATGAGAGTAAATGATCAAGAGGTGAAATTCAATGTGATGAATGCCCTAAAGTATCCTGCAGAGGAGATTGAAGAGTAGTGTTCAACTATCAATTCTCTTGACCATTTAGTGCAGAAGTAGTTCCATAAGCAGTATGGTCTAGAACTTTTGAATCTCTCAATTTAGAAGACCCTAACCTTAAAAAGAATTTACCCTCAATTGAACAACCTCCAAAATTAGAATTGAAAGAGCTTCCCAAACATTTGAAACACTAGTGGAAAAATAGGAAAAGAATTAGACATTTAAAGTCAAGCGCTCAGATGCCTGACTTTATACTAAGAGGCGGTGGCAAACTTGTAATTAAGATGAAAATTTTAATTTGGCACTCGTGTTTTTATGTCAAGCGTAAAAATGCGTGACTTTAAAAATGAAAACTTTTAACATTTTAAGACATGCCGGTATATAGCGTGACTTCAAAAGTAATTAACAATTAAAAATAAAAAGCACTATCTAATTTCATTCTCTCACACATTCTCTTGCGCTCAAGTTCACGCACTCACAGCTTCCACGGTGCTCAACCTCGGCGCTCTTCCACTCTCTCAAACACTAGGGTTTCCTCTGATTCTTCGATTTTCATGGCAGAAAACCCTTCCTCTTCCTTCATCAGCTACAATCGCTCACAGAAAAAGCTCTTCCTCTTCCTTTCTGTTCTCATCTACGATTTCTAGTTCATGGCAGAAAGATCTCTTTGATTTTCACTCTCAAACCCTAATCACTTCAACTCCTCTTGCTTCCAAATTGTTAGGGCTGAACAAGGAAAATCGTTGATCCCTTTGCTTCAGCCGTTAAAGAGCAGCAAGGAAAACCCTTTGCTTCAGCCGTTAAAGATCTTGCTTCAGGTAATCCTCTTCGTCTTCCCCCTCTTCGTTTCCTCCCCTCTTCATCTTCCCCCTCTTCGTCTCTTCCTCTCTTTGATTTTTCTTTTTGTAACTGGTTATTGTAAATACAACAGCTTTTCCGCTCATCATGCCTCTCAAGATAGGGTTATTGTTACTGGTTAGGGTTATTGTAAATACACCACGGATATTTCATGATTATTGAGTAGTTGACACAATATCAAACAAATTTTAACTTATATTTTGGTTTCAATGGACGATGCTATGTTGGGTTTATTTTAGGGTTTCTGACTAATGTTATAGTTTCATATAAGAATAATGCAGTTTTTGAGCTTAGGAAAATATATGATGACTACAGTTATTGAGCTTATAAACATAAATATCTTATGTTTTCATTTGTTTGATATTATGAGGTGTTTGTAATCGTGAAATATGTTTTCATTTGTACTCACTTGCAACTGTGTTTGATTCATTACTCATTTTAGCCACAGCTGGATATAGTACTGCTCTGGGTGTAATTCGTGCACTTAACAGTGATGGAGTTTTAGAAAGGGCTTATTGCAAAGAAACACGGCCATTTAATCAAGTGAGTTCATTTTTTCCAAATTTATTATATATTATACTTGGTGCTCTTTTTAGAGAAAATGCATTCTTGAGTTACCTTTCAATTAGATGTCTAGTTTTGAGTTCATTTTAACATGCTGTTTTAAATTTGTGGTTCTGCAACATTTAACTGATATGAATTCTATTTGGACAGTTGAAACTTTATTGAATTCTATGTTTTGGTAGATGTGGTTGCATAGCATGCATTCATTGAGAATTAAATTGAAGAGCATAACAATTATTGCTTATCACACAAGTCATTCTGGTGTGGGACTAATTTTGCTAAACCTCCCATTATTGAAATTTGAATGTGGTGTGGGACTCATTTTGCTAAACATTCCATTATTGAGAACTCAATATGCTATTAAGTTATAAGTGCATTACCTATTGCTTGTAGCTATTTGGCTTGGGAACGCTTCTTAAATGACAAGGTGCTACTGAAAACTTGATTTGGGTATGGGTATTTTATTTATGCTTGAAGCTTAATCAGCTTGTATTCTATTTTTTTTTTGCATTCTCTTCATATTGTCATTATTTCATTATGTTTGGAATTTTATCACACAATATTATTAATTATGTGTATTGAGTTTGTTTTCATCAATGTGTATTGAGCTTAACAACTTCTAGCTTTTCATCAATGTGTATTGAGCTTGTTTTCATCAATGTGTCATTCAACATGTTGTATTCAATGTTCAAAGAACTAAGAGCAAGTTTGTAATTTCTAAGGAAATAAATTCTACAGAGACACTGTACAATTAAGTCTATTTGATTAACAATAAATTACTAAATTCTCTTTTGTGCTTGTATTTTGTGGTGACGTTTTAGTCTTTTCGTTCAGATTCGTAAGGCCTGTGATATTTTTGATATGGAGGACTGGGTGATTAGAGTTCCTGGTTTTATCATCTTATAACACTTTGCTTACTAGGAGTAAACTCTTGGTTTTAAATACATCATTCTTCACCAAAGTATGCAAGTTTACCTAGACCCTTGGGACAAAGTTTTGTGTTTATTAGCTTTTGTGGTTACACATATTCAAAAGAAGGATGTGTTTCTTGATTTCCTTGAAATCTGTTGCTTTCAACTTAACTTTTATCTGAGTTACAAAATGAAAATTATGATACCTAGATTTGGCCTTTATGAAGGACAGGTTATGGAACTATTTCTCTGCTGCATATGTTTTCACTGAAGTTGTTTTCTATCTTCTTTAAGTTTGATTGTTCAAGTTTGCTTTGTAAATGCAGTCAGATTTTTCCACTTATTTTATAAAGTTAGTGATTGAACAGGTTATGAGACAAGCTAAAATGGGCATGAAGGAGTATCAGCTTGAAAGTATTTTTCTTCACCACACCTACATGTATAGTGGATGTCGACATTGCTCTTATACATGTATTCGTGCTACTGGTGAAAGTAGGTACACATTGAAAATGTACTAATTTTGTTGATTTCTCATTGGGTTAGCTTCTCACTTCTTCATATCTTTTCAGTAGCTTACCATACTTCTTGATTGTTGTTTTTTCCTTTTCCTCTAAATACAGATAATCATGGCAGGTTTAGACAGTCCTACTTATAGATGTTACAAGGTAGTTATACCATGATGGTTTCTGATCTATACATGTTCTAAAATTACACACATCTATTATTAGATATTAGTTACATTGCTAGGGATAAAATAACTACTATACATACATGTATGTCTTTGAAGAATATTAGCAACATAATTTTGAATTCATTGTTTTACTTTTATGTACATTCATGTTTCCGCACAATATGCTGATTTGTGAAATTGTTTTTGATATTGTTGCACCATTGTATTTTACAGGCATTGATACTGTTGGAAGGGTGAGAGTATCTGATACGTTCTGTGGGATTCTTGGATTTCGACCTTCATATGGTGCTATTTGTCATGTAGGAATCATACCTATTTCAACAAGTCTGGACACTGTTGGTCTGAATGATTCAATTACTTTTTGTGGTTTGATTTATCGGCTTGTGTGCTGACGTGTTTCTTTTATTTTGAATGAATAGTATACTTATGTTGTATAAAGATCAAATGCAAGTCTGTAACTGATTACTTTGGTTTTGGCATTTTTTAGTAAGTTTTTTGGGTAAGGTTTTTCATTATGAGCTATTTGAACACAAAAAAAAATGTTAAAATAAGCTTCTATCATACAAGTATGGCTCCAAACAGAACAAAATGAATAAGCGAATAGGTTAAAAAAGCAAAAAAAAGAAGAATATAGAAGTTAGCGGCGGTTCTTAACCGCCACAATGTTTATAAAAAAAACTAGTTGTCTCTAACAACTTTGTTGTTTCTTATCTTTCATTTGTTTTATCAGGATGTTGGTATGTGGCTGGAGACGACAAATCTGGGAATTTATCTGCAACATTTGCTAAACTCACTAAACTGAAGCATGTGTAGGAAGAGCAGCAGCATCGAAAAGGCAACTCTGAGAGGGTAAATATTATTTTGTATTGAGCAAAAATCTATTCCCTATGTTGGATTTATAGAGAAAAAAAGCAGCAGCGTCGAGTAGCAAACCACTCAGTAATAGTATATCTGATAAATGGATTTTCTATTGGTCACAATTCGCCTTTCTGTTTAGGTTGGGAACAATATTAGATTGATATACCTGGGCGTTTTCTGTTTTCAATTTTTGAAGCTCTTCCTGGGTCTGAAGCTGTTTAAACAATCTTGTAGCTGCAGAAAACATAAGAGTTGATGATAGTTTCATAGTTAAAAGTGGTGCAGCACCACTACTTGTTGCTGCTGCAACACCAGCTAAAGTTACTGCAGTGAGAGTAATCATGTTAATGTTGTTGAGAAGTAAGTTGTTCCAATTTTGATGTTGTTCATTGGTGAACTTATTAGATAATAAATCATCCAATAAAGAAGAATCCGCGTAACCCTCTGCCCGCGTCTAATGACGATGGTCCAGAGAAGAATCCTCAATATACCACTGTTTATGTTGGCAATCTTATCCAGAGGAAAGGATTTCTTATTGGTTTCTGTCGGTTTTTTACCCTAATTATTAGTCCTTCATATCTATTTGGGATACTGATTTTGTCTATGAAATGTGTATAGTATCAAGTACACTTAACAGTTGTGTGCATAGATGAAATGTGCTTCAGTGCTATATTAGGCAATTAGATTTGGAAGGTATATAAAATATGTATAGCAGTCCTGTAATTTCAGTTTGTTCTAAAATTACTTTGTAGAGTTCTCATGGTCTGTAAAATTGCAGGTTACTTCTGTTAATCTCCATCATCTCTTTTCTTTTGCTTATACTTGTACACCCATTGTTCAAATTGCTTGCTTTTTCATGCATGTTCCTTTCCTATCTCCTCGCATTTTCTTTTCAAAAATAACTCTTCTTCTTGTTGTTGGAAAATGGTTTCTACCACAGCAGCAAAGTTTGCTATTGCTATCTTAGCAAGTTCATCAAGAAGTTTCTCTAAATGATCATACCAAGCATGAAGAAGATGACATTGAGAATCCAAAGATTTTCAATAATTTCACAATACTTAATTGTTGTTTATGGTGGTACTGCCTGATTCCCCACATTGTGGCCATCCTGCATTGCATAAAAAACCAAAACTCCTTAGTGTCACACTATTGCCACATAATATTTCATCTACTTCTCATTGATAATCACTTTCCTCTTATGTTATGTTATATAGGTGCCATAGTTGGACTGTTGGAGCATAATGGGAAGGCTTGGTCAATTTAGTTGGGTATGTTGAAATCAAGAGCCTTAAAATTTTTTCTCTTCAGTTACTGGTTTTTAGCTATATTAATGTCGCGCATGATAATCTGATGGATCATGCATCTATAAGCTAGTATTTACTTTATTTCTTTCTAAACAATTGGCAGTTATTTATGTAATTATGCAATGAGATGACCATGCCCTTATATTTTCAGGGTTCAAGCGATACCAGCCCCACCTCAGTGTTGCCCTTGCTTGATGTATTTTCCAGTAGTTTTTTTTATTTTTATTTTTCTTTTATTCTTTTGTAAACATTAGTTAATCTTGTTAATTGTTAAAGCTTAGGATTTAGTTATTACTATCTTTGATATTTGTAATTTTGCCTGTGTATCGTATCATTTACCTTTGTTTGATATTAGCCAATTGAATGTTGAACTACTAAATTAAGTTCTAATTTGCTAATGATACTTTTGAAGCAAAATTTAGTACTTTTATATAGAATGTGTGTTGCTAGGTTTATGAATTTGATGCCACTGGTGGAGTCGAATTAATATATGCAGGATGAATCACCTAAAAGCTAAATAAAAAATTAAAAAATAAAGACCTTTAAAGTCGGGTGGATACAAACCTGACTTTAAAACAAAAACTTTCAAAGTCAGGCGGCAAAACGTTCGACTTAAAAGCATCTTTAAAGTCAGACTAGCACCTGACTTTAAAAGTTATTGTCTGGACCGAACATTAGTAATTAAAGTCAGGCGGTTAAAAGCTTGACTTAAAAACAAACATATGAAGTCGAGCCGTCGCCTGACTTTAAAGCTCCTGACATACAAAGTCGCCTTAATAGAAGTCAAGCCGGCGCCTGACTTTAAAAGGCCAATTTGCCTGACTTTAAATCCCTTTTCTGCACTAGTGAAATATGCTTTCTTAGGGGAAGATGATACACTTCCAGTGATCATTGCCTCTGACTTATCAATAGAGGAGGAGCATGATTTCATTTGTACCTTAAGAAAGCATAAAAAAGCAATAGGCTGGCAAATGACATACATAAAAGGAATTAGCCCTTCAATATGCATGCATAGGATAATTTTATCGTGAATCCACTTACCATCTAGTCTCTCTTAAAAAAGAGCTCCAGGAGAAAGAAAGTAGCGCCGCCGCCGCTGGGAGGGGGGGCTCCCTCCCCGGTTTCTTCCCCTCTTCTCTCAGTGCTCCTTCGCCCTGCTGTCGCTATTGGCTTCGGTCTGGTTGAGTCTGTTCCTCTTATCTGCTTTTGGATCTGTTGGATATGTTGTTAAGCGATTTGGATCTCTTCGCGATCTGGATCTGGATAAGTTCTTGCGTCGTCGCCGTTTCGTGGTTGGATCTTCGACTTCGGTTGTTCCGGTGGCTGTAAATTAATAAAAATGGGTTGGGCGCTGCTTGGGTTGGAACCGCCGTTGGGGGCTCCCTTTCCTCGGATCTGATCTCCTCTGTGACGTCCACGGCCTCTCCCCCGAGGCGTTGATGGTCGGATCTCCCTGTTGGTGGATCTGCGCGCTTTTGGAGGTACTATGGAGTGCTTCTGTTCGCGGTGGTTTGTGCTATGTTCGCGCAGGGGTTGGTTCTGATGCGGTGTTTCGCGGTGGTTCACGGTGGTTTGTCTGATGCTCGCAATGGTGGCTGTCGTTTCGGACTTTGGACCCGCAGTCACGCCTCCTCTCCTTTTGTCGTGGGCACTTCTCCCTGTCGCTCGCGGTTTTGCTTGATTGTGCCACGGTGTTGGCCGGGGGCGTAAGGCCGCGGTGGTGGTTGGTGGCTCGGCTACCTCGATCAAGCTAGGTGTTGTCGCGGTGTTGGCCGGTAGCACGACTTCGCGATGGTGGCTGGAGTCATGGCGCCAGATGTCTGGGGGTGTGCTGTTGGTGGGTGCTGATTCGATAGTTTGTACCTTGTCGGACGCCAGATTGCAGTTTGCAGATCGCCGGGCTCCTCCCCCTTTGCCTTCTGCTTCTTTGCCCCCTCCCAGTCGTCTCCGAGCCTCCACCTCTAACCTCGATGCTTTGTGATGTGCTTAATGTGAGGATAGCGAGGTGATGCAGGCTGTTGTGGTTTGGAGTGTGAGTTCAGGAGGTGGTGGGTGGAGGTTGTGTGGGGACTCTCAGGTGTTGCCCTGCCTCCTTTTGGGTTTTCTGTTCGCCTTAGAATTTTTTCCATTAGAGTTCTATGGTTGTTTATTTTAGAGGCCTTGTTGGGCATTCTATTATTGTCCTTATTACCAAGGGTTTTGGTCTAGTCCCCCCTTGTGCTTTTTATATCTCTCTTTATTTTATTAATAAATTCGGGCTGACTGCCTGTTTGATTAAAAAAAAAATAGAAGATAATTCTAAAAATTACATAGAAGGACAGAGAAGGCTAAATCGAATAATGAAAGAGGTTGTAAAGAAAGAAATCATTAAATGGCTAGATGCTGGAATCATATACCCTATATCAGATAGTTCATGGGTTAGCCCTATACAATGTGTTCCAAATAAGGGGGTGTAACAGTTATAGCCAATGAAAAAAATGAGTTAATACCAACAAGAACTATTACAGGTTTGAGGATATGTATGGATTATAGAAAACTCAATAAGGCCACAAAGTAAGACCATTTTCCTTTACCCATCATTGACCAAATGTTAGATAGGTTAGCAAGTAAGGAGTTTTATTGTTTCATAGATGGTTATTCAGGATACAATCAAATTGTAATTGGACCTAAGGATCAACAAAAAAACTACATTCACTTGTCCTTATGGCACCTTTGCATTTAGAAGGATGCCTTTTGGACTTTGTAATGCACCTGCAACATTCCAAAGATGCATGATGTCCATATTTTCTGACTTCATTGAGCAATCAATGGAAGTTTTCATGGATGATTTTTCAGTTTTTGGGGAAACATTTCCATTGTGTTTGTCAAATTTAGAAAAAATTCTCCAAAGATGTGAGGAAACAAATCTAGTGCTCAATTGGAAGAAGTGTCATTTTATGGTACAAGAAGGCATTGTGCTTGGGCATAAAGTGTCAAAGAAAGGTCTTGAAGTGGATAAGGCTAAGATAGAGGTCATTGAGAAGTTATCACCTCCAACAACTGTCAAAGGAATTAGAAGCTTCTTAGGTCATGCAGGCTTCTACAGAAGATTTATCAAAGATTTCTCTAAAATATCCAAGCCATTGTGTAATCTTTTGCAACAAGATACACAATTTAATTTTGATGAATCATGTATGGAAGCATTTCAAAAGCTCAAGACGGCACTGGTAACTGCACCAGTGATTGTTACACCAGATTGGAGCAGGCCTTTTGAATTGATGTGTGATGCTAGTGACTTTGCTGTGGGAGCTGTCATAGGGCAAAGGTATGATAAAATCTTTCATTCTATTTATTATGCTAGCAAGACATTATTTGAAGCTCAAATGAATTATACTGTAACAGAAAAAGAATTATTAGCATTGTCTATACCGATCATTCTGCCATCAAGGTTAATAAGGGGGTGGATAACCAAGTTGCTGACCATATATCTAGACTTGAAGGTGAAAGTACATGTACACAAGAAGGAGAGATCAAGGAAAACTTCCCAGATGAAAAACTGTTGGCAATTACCTTGACTGCACCTAGTGCTTCTGCACTAAGTGCAGATGCACCTAGTGCAACCGCACCATGGTATGCTGACATAGTAAATTTCCTTGTAAGCCAAGTTGTACCGGTGGACATGAATTATCAGCAACGAAGGAGGTTTTTCCAAATAGTCAAACAATACTATTGGGATGATCCCTTTCTCTACAAGATGTGTCCAGATCAGCTAATGAGAAAATGCATCCCAGAAGAAGAACAGCAAGCAGTGCTTCTGCACTGTCATGCTGCACCATATGGAGGCCACTTTGGAAGCCATAGAACAGCAGCCAAGGTATTACAGTCAGGTTATTATTGGCCTACTTTCTTTAAAGATGCTTATTTAATGGTCAAAACCTGTGATAAATGTCAAAGAGCTGGTAATATTTTTGAAAGACATGAAATGCCTAGAACTAATATTTTAGAAATTGAACTTTTTGATGTATGGGGGATGGATTTCATCGATCCTTTTCTACCTTCTTTTGGCAATCAATATATCTTGGTAGCTGTTGATTATGTGTCCAAATGGGTAGAGGTAGTAGCATTACCTAATAATGATGCCAAATCAGTTAGCAAATTTCTTCAAAGAAACATTTTTACAAGATTTGGCACCCCAAGAGCAATCATCAATGATGAAGGCTCACATTTTTGCAATAAACTCATTGAAAACCTTCTTGTCTATCACCCACAAACAAGTGGACAAGCTGAATTGTCTAATAGGAAGATAAAAAGAATGCTTGAGAAAATGGTTGGGCCAACAAGAAAAGACTGGTCCTTACACTTAGATAAAGCATTATGGGCATACAGAACTGCATTTAAAACTCCATTAGGTATGTCCCCCTATAGGATAGTTTATGGCAAAGCATGCCATCTTCCTGTTGACTTAGAGAACAAGTCATATTGGGCTATCAAAAAGTTAAATTTTGATCTTAACAAGGCAGGAGCACAAAGGTTTTTGGAATTAAATGAATTAGAAGAATTTAGGCAATTCTCTTATGAGAATGCAGAAATTTACAAAGCAAGTTATGAGAATTCAGGAAGATACCCTTGAAGAAGAAGTAAAAACAAGTTCTGAAGAAGGAGAAGAAGATCCAGATCAAACAGCAACAGATGCTTCTACACCTAGTGTAGATGCTCCTCAAGATAATCCAGTTCTGACAATAATACCAAAGAACAAAGAGGACACTGTCAAACTAGTACTGGAAGAGCTGGCACAGAAGAAAAGAGAAGAACTGGGAAACACCCAGAAATTTTTCAAGAAAGCTGTTGAAACTAGTGTGAAGGAGATTCAAGGACTGGAAGGTGCAGAACAACGCAAGAAACAAGGAGAAGATTGAAAAGGAGGAAGCAACTAAGGAGGACCCATCAAAGGAGAAAGAACAACCCAAAGAAGCTGAGCTTGCAGTTGGAGAGCAACCACTAGAACAACAAACAGAAGATACAACTGCTGCTGAACAAGTCAGTGCAGATGCACCTGGTGCATCTGCACCTGCAAAATCACCAACAGAAGAGCCTGGTGCATCTGCACCACTTGCAGCTGCACTCAAACCAAAAGTCAAGAAGCAGAAGGTAAAACATGCAGCTGTAAGGTCAAGCACAAGACTGAGAGGTGGCCTAAAGTAAGAGTAAACTTTAAATGTTTTTGTTTCTATCTATTATGCTTAAATACTTTGTTTAATTACTGCAAGTTTTATCCCACATGTACTAACCCCACTCCCCATTTTTGAACACACTTCCTTTTTGAAACAAATATTTTGAACTCAACTTAGAGCAGTGTGGACACTGCTCACTTTTAAGTTGGGGGGAGAACTTCACTTTATGCATGTGCTATGTTTAATTAATGTGTGTTTGATTTAGTAATGTGTGTTTGTTTTCAGTATTTTAGTATGTGCTAAATGTTTGTTTTAAGTACAAGTTATTTGTCTATATTTTATGTGAGTAGTTTTTAAAAAAAAAAAGGCTAAAGTGCTCCCGGGGTCTCTTATCTTTATTTAAAGTAACGATTTGGTCCTTTATCTATTTTTTGTCCCAAATCAGTCCTTTATGTTTTAAATTTTTGACACAAATCCTTTTCTGTCCCAAATCAGTCCTTTATGTTTCAAATTTTTAACACATAAATCCTTTTTTTTGACACATAAATCAGCACTGTTAACGGAAAAGGATTTATGTGTCAAAAATTTGAAAGATAAAGGACTTATTTGGGACAAAAAAAACATAAAAGACTAATTCGTTACTTTAAATAAAGATAAGGGACCCCGGGAGCACTTTAGCCAAAAAAAAAAATTCATTTGATGTACTTAACAAAGCTTCTCTTGAAGTAAGTTGAACTGTTTGCAAAATGAGAAACAAAAACGGTAAAGTTCATGAATCAATTTGTGAATTAAGTATATCAAACTTGTTTTAAAGCAAAAATTTCATTGACTTTGAAGCATGATCAGCTCGAATTCTTTTTCATAAAACTTACGCAAATGCTGATTTATGAACTGATTTTTAATGAGGAAAAAAAAGAAAAAAGCCTTGTTTTTTCCAAAATAACCACTGTTATTATTACTTCAACACAAGCAAAGCTAAGTTGTGAAAAAAACCTTACTATTTGAAGAAAAATTATCTGATGCAAGAGGAATTTTTAGAAAGCTAAGGTCAAAAACAAAGTTTTACTAAAAATATAGAAGAGCATAAGAATTAAATTTGGGGGAGTTTTTATGAATACTAAGGCAAAGTATGAAAAACTTAGAGTAGTCAAATGCAATAGGTTACCAACAAGTCACTACAAAAAGTGTCTAAATAGTTGTAAAAAGCTATACTTGCCTGAGTCATTAAGTTGAACCTGTTCCAATAGTGCATTTGGTTTGAAAAAGAAAAAGAAAAATTCAAAAAAAAAAAGAAAAAGAGAAGAAAGAAAAAGGAGAAAAGAAAAGCAAACCAAAGAAAAAAGTATGCATAAGGAGGTCAGTGAGGAGGGCAGTATATGCTACAAGTCAGGAAATATAGTATCAAGTGCAGCTGCACCAAAACAAAAAGCCAATGCTTCTGCACTTCACAAAAAAATCCAGTGCTTCTGCACCTAGGTGCATCTGCACCAAAAGAACCACCAAAAATAGGAATTAGTGCATTGAATCAATGGTTTTGAAATATTCAATCAAAGCCCTTTGTTGTGCTTAGAGCCCCCCAAATCTTGAGGATATTGTTAGTCTAGTTTGTATTTTGAAACACTGTTGTTTTGACCAAACGTTATCTAAATTTTTCAAAGGCTAGGAGAAACTTTTTACTTAGTTTTGGAACTGATTGACTCTCAGTGGGCACACACACACACACACAAATGAGTTTTAATAGCTCTGGACGTTGTGGGAATCAAAGGCACAAAGACAAAATTTTCTGAGAAAAGAGGTTCATAAGAAATGCATTATTTTGAAAAGATCATTCCTTGAAAAAGAAGTGAGCTGATCTGTTCTTCTTAGTTATAAAAATCTTACTTGTGTTTCCTTTTGTCATTGCTTGAGGCCAAGCAACAATTTAAGTTTGGGGGTGTGGTAACTCTATTTTATATAGAGTTATTCATACATTTAAACTTAGATAATTACTTGATTTCAAGTATAATGTGTTAAATATAGTAGTATGAAAAAATAACAAAATTTATGGTTTTAAGATGAATGACATTCACAACTTAGCATTTTGTATATACATTGGTATTTTTGATGTGTTTGTTCAGTGCATCTGCAGTTGATGCTTCTGCACCGAGAAAAACACAGTGCATCTGCACTAGAAGCATTTCCACAGTGCATCTGCACCTTAGTGCTTCTGCACCTTTCTGCACCAAGACGGATAACCCCACATTGGAAGCACCTCAATTCATACCAATGCATAAACACCTCTATGATATCATGTTTAGTCACAAGTCACATGGAGGCACATGCCCACTTGCGAAAGGAGGCGCCTACAATAGATGACCATCATTAAGAGTCATTCATAAATGACACATGGCCCTCCACGATTGGACCTCTCTTTGAGGTGGAGTGTTGGACTCAATTCCCAGCAAACATGTTCTGAAAAGTAACCATGGTTAACCCCTCTAGGTTAAACCTGATCTCCAAGGAAACCCTCACTTAAAGGAAAGCTCCAAGGCTGTATAAAGGCTTCACTTCTCATCATTTGAAAAAAAAAAGTTCTATAGGATCCGTACATCTACTTTTCTTGCTTTTCATTTTATAGTTCTTAGTAGTAGTTAGAAGTAAGAAGGTAAGGAAGGAATTGACAACTCTCTCTTTCACTTCTTCATCAAGTTAGTTACGTAGAAGGAATCAGTGCATCTGCACTGCTGGGCAAACTTATGCAAGAGTACTTCAATCAGTGTAATCTCTATCCTTCTTGTACTTTCCATTATATAAACATGTTTTATTTCATCTATTTTTGCCTTGCAATGCATATTATGAGCTAAACCTCTTTGGTTGAGATGTTCTAACTTTATAATGAGCTTTTGAGTAAGTTATCGTGTTTTCAAAGTGGTGTATGCATTTTTGGTTCTTGTGTTATACTACATCCATCTTATTTTAAAGTTGATCACTTAAAATGAGTAGAGTTATATTCACAGACATGGTTTATAACTAGAAATCAAGAACTAATAAGGGTGAGTATTTTAATGAAGGCTTTGTTAACTTGTTTAATAAAGAAAACTTTGTTAAAACCATGTTAAGTCCTAGACATAGGATAACATAGTCCTTAGGGTAATGCAGTGAATACTTAAAAGGCAGGAGTGTACTTATTTAGCAACTTAGGCAAGAATTGTAAGAAGGAAAGAAAGGAATTGACAACTTCTCTCTTTACTTCAAGACAAGGTTTTAAGAGCTTGTAACGAAACTCTGAAGAAAGTAGCTGAAAGGCACATACTGGTGCAACTGCACTCAAGTGCATCTGCACCACAGAAAACACAATACTCTTGAAAGTGATTTATTTAGTGAAGACATCTCAACTATCATTCCCAACTGATTTCCTTCATATTTTCTTACATATTTACATTCTGTTTTCGTAAATATCAATACCCAAAATTGTGAGTAGTATAGCTGCACTAATTTATATGCTTTCTAAACATACAAAAGTTTAACCAATCCCTGTGGGTTCGACCTTTCTCATCACTATATTACTTGTTTGTGACTGTGTATACTTGCACATATTTTCACACACTACATACTCAACTGTACATTTCTTGAAGCCTAGTTCATGGAAATAAGCATCTATCTTCTTATTCCATGCCCTAGGGGCTTGTTTAAGGCCATACAATGCCTTATGCAGTCTATACACAAGCTGTTATTTCCCTTTCTTTTCAAAACCAGGAGGTTGCAACACATATACCTTTTCCTCCAATGGTCCATTTAAAAATGCTGATTTCACATCAAAGTGGTATAAGCCTCAGGGTACAAGGTTCGATTCCCACGGAAGGCAAAAACTCTACATGGGGGGTAGAGAAGGTCATGAGTGCATCGCTGGGTAGCCTACTAAGTAAGAAAAGGGCCCAGGATGTTACAATCCCCATCCCTTATTGCTAGCTAGACCAATCACCATTCTAGTTGTCTCGTGCCTAGCAACTGGAGCAAATACTTCAAAGTAATCAAGCCCTTGCTTTTGAAGAAAGCCCCTTGCTACCAATCTAACCTTATGTTTTGCAACTGTACCATCAGGATTCAATTTCACCTTGAATGCCAATTTTACACTTATAGCTTTCTTCTCACTAGGTAACTCAGTTAACTTCCAAGACCTGTTTCTTTCAATTGAATTCAACTCTTCAATCATAGCATCATACCGCACTCTCTCCTGGAGTGCCTCTACATGACTGAGTAGTTCTACATCAGCCAGTAGAGCCATATGAATTAGCTCTCCATCACTGCCCACTTCATTATCAGCAATTAGATCATAGTCTGCCAGTCTATTTGGAAGTGCTCTTTGCCTCTGATCTATTTGGAACCACCTGCTCTTCATCAGAATCTGAGTCAGTGTTATTTCACTGCTGTTGTGGACCTTGCTCAACATTTTCAGTTGGAACTGGTTCATTTTCTTGATCTGGTGTATCAACACTAACATCATCAACCAGAACAGGCTCTTCTGTAGCAGTACTAGCTCTGCCAGTGTCCCAATCCCACCTTTCAGATTCTTTAATAATCACATCCCTGCTGTATTCAACCTTGTCATTCACTGGATCATACAATTTATAAGCTCCAGTAGGGTGGTAGCCTAATATACCATTGGACAACTCTTATCATCCAATTTCTTCCTTCTTGCATCAGGAATGTGCTTGTAACAAAGGGCACCAAACACTTTCAAGTGCCCAACACTGGGCTTTCTTCCACTCCACGTCTCAAGTGGAACCTTATCTTTGAGTTTCCTTGCTGGGCATCTATTTAGAATGTAAGCTGCAGTTGTCACAGCCTCATGCCCCATAGATGATTTGGTAAGTGCATTTGCTTCAACATGCACCTAGTAGCCATATCCATTATCATTCTATTCCTCCTCTCAGCAACCCCATTATGCTGAGGAGTATAGGGTGCAGTGACTTCATGGTCAATTCCATGCTCTTCACAGAAACTCTTAAACTCAGCAGAGTTGTACTCTCCACCACCATCAGTCCTCAGAATCTTCAACTTGCAGTCACTCTAATTCTCTGCAAACACCTTGAATTTCTTAAACTGATTCAGTACCTCACTCTTTGCTTTGATGGGATAGATCCACAACATTCTTGTAAACTCATCCACAAATGTCACAAAATATCTATTTCCACCTAAAGAGGGAACCTCAAGTGGACCACATACATCAGAATGTACCACTCCTAAAGCTTGAGTAGCTCTTGGAGGCAATTCTGATGCAAAGGGCAGTCGTGCTTGCTTGCTTCTCATGCACACATCACAAGACTTATCAAGAGATGTAACCATTGGCACACCAAGCACTAGGTTCTTGGACTTTAAATGACCTAAACTTCTATAGTTTAGGTGTCCATATCTCTTGTGCCACAGAGCACTCTCAGTGTCATCATCAGTAGTGCTGAAACAATGTGTTTCAGTTGCTTTAATCTTCACCTTAAAGGTTATGTTCTTCTTAAGAGCAGATTTCAGTATTAGTTTCTTATTCTTATCATATAGCTTCAATACACCATCATCCATTGTTACTGAGTATCCCTTTTCTAACAACTGACCAACACTCATTAGATTGCTCTTCATGCCAGGCACATATCACACATCTTCAATTAAAACAGATTTGCCATTTTTTAGTTCAACCAGAATGTTTCCCATTCCTTCTGCTATCAAGTACCTGTCATCAACAAGTCTAATCTTGGTCCTCTTACTGCTGTCAAAGTCAATTAGCCACTGTCTATTCCCTGTCATGTGATAAGAACACCCTGTGTCCATATACCACAACTCAATTATGGTTCCATCATCAGCAGTGGTCACCATAAGTAATACAGGATCATCATCAGAATCCCTCTTTGCTATGTTAGCCTCTTCTTTCTTATTCTCTTTATTTGACCAGCATTCATCAGCAAAATGACCACTTTTATCACAGTTGAAGCATTGGATCTTCCTCTTATCAAATTTCTCCTTATTTTTCTGGTTATTATTGTACTTCTTCCCTCCTTGATTAATAGATGATTCACCTTTCTCATCATTATTATCACTGTTTTTCTTATTCTTCTTATCAAGCCATGCTTGTTTCTTATTCTTCCATTTATTATCCTTCCAATTTGACTTATTACTAGTGTTTTTCTTATTGATCTGAGCTTTCAGTGCCTACTCCGTTTCTTGCTTAGATCCTCTCTCAATTACACGTAACTCATGTGCCTCCAAGATACCTTGTAGTTCATCAACTTTCATTGTGCTAGTATCCTTAGATTGTTCTATTGCAACCATAATAAAATCAAATTGAGGAGTTAGGGAACGAAGTACCTTCTCAACAATCACTTGTTCAGTGATTGTCTCACCACAAGTCTTCATTTCATTTGTAACTGTGACCACGCGTGAGATGTAGTCTGCAATCTTCTCACTATTCTTCATCTGCAGATTCTCATATTGCTTCCTTAGTGACTATAGCTTCACCTTCTTCACGGTTACGTCGCCACCGTAACACCGTACCAGAATATCCCACGCTGCCTTCGATGTAGTCGCCTCTGCGATCTTCTCAAACACCTTCGTGTCAACACATTGATGAATGTAGAACAAAGCCTTCTGATCTTTCTTCCATGTCTCTCGTTGTGCATTTCTCTGTGCTTCCGTTGCATTCTCTCCTACCGGAACGAAGCCTCGTTGACGAGCTCAAGCACATCTTTAGCACCGAACAACACACGCATCTGGATCGACCACCGATTCCAATTCTTGCCTTCGAACACCGGCAATTTCGTGTTTAAGCACTATAAGAAAAACGCGATTTTCTGGCGGATATTTTCCACCGATATGGTTCCAGCAAAAATTTGGCATTTCCGCCGGAAAAGTGCATTACCAGCGGAAAAAATCCGCTGGAAATTACGGGCAAAAAAATCTGCCGGTAATGCGCGTTTCCGGCGGATTTTTAATTTTTTTTTTAAAAAAAATCCGCCCGGCCGGAAATGTGAATTACCGGCGTCGGAAAAATCCGCCGGTAATGCACATTTCCGGCGGAATTTTCAAAAAATTATTTATTTATTTTTAAAAATCCGCTTGTAATGCACATTTCCGGGAGATTTTTCAAAAAATTATTTATTTATTTATTTTTAAAAAACCGCCAGAAATGTACATATCCGGTGGATTTTCAAAACATTATTTATTTTTTAAAATCCGCCGGAAATGTACATTACCGGCGGATTTTTCAAAAAATTATTTATTTATTTTTTAAAAAATCCGCCGGAAATGTACATTCCGGCGGATTTTTTCGCATGAAATTTCCGACAGAAAAATCCACCGGTAATGCACATTTCCGACGGAGAAAACCGCCGGTAAATTCCCCGGAACCGTTCGAAAATGACTATAAATAAAATTTTCTCTTATACTCTTCTCATTCTATCATTTCACTCTTTATTTCTTTCTAATTCTTTTCTACACTTTCCCTATCTTATCTTTCTTCTTCTTTCTCATACTCTCCAATCTCCATAAATTTCTCTACATATCTCTCTTCTATATTTCCTCTTTCTTCTTCCTTCTCATTCATTCTCACTCCTTCATTTTTATTTCTTCTTACTTCTTCATTCTTATTCTCTCCTATATTATTACTTCCCATACTCTCCTTCATTCTTGCTCCTTCTTCGTGATTCATTTTTATTCTCTCAAATATTATTTCTTCTCATACTCTTTTTCCTTCTTATTCATTCCTACTTCTTCATTCTCATTTCTTTAGTCCTTCTCATTCTGTTCTATATCATTTTTCTCATATTCTATTTCATTTCCATTTTTCTTACTTCTTATTAAATTACAAACTAAATTTTAAAATTCGAAAACATTTTAAAAAAATTAATTTTTTTTAAAAAAAGTAAAAAATCCGCCGGTAATTTGCATTTCCACGGATTTTTCAAAAAAAAAATTATTTTATTTAAAAAATCCGCCGGAAACGTCCATTACCGGCGGAAAAAATCCGCCAGAAATTACTGACCGAAAAATCTGCCGGTAATGATTGTTTCCGGCGGATTTTTCAAAAAAAAAATTATTTTTTATTTAAAAAATTTTTGCCGAAAATGTGCATTACCGGCGGAAAAAATCCGCCGGAAATTACCGGCGGAAAAATCCGCCAGAAATTACCGGCAGAAATTCTGCCGGAAATTACCGGCGGAAATTCCGCCGGAAAACATTACCTACGAGCGTTTTACCAGCGGAAAAAATCCGCCGGAAACGTCACTTTTTCGGTGGATTTGGTGCATTTTCGGCAGATTTTTTTCCCCGGACAAGCGCGTTTTTCTTGTAGTGAAGCCACCGTTTCCACCGTTCATCTTCAATCACTGTGTTAATCGCTCAAATCTCACAATCACTCGTGTTTACCCAACCCTAGGAATCAAAATCGTGATTCCTTTCGATTTCAAAGTTCAATTCGATGAAAATTGCAAATCGAAATCACACACACCTCACTGTCACTCGTGTTTCCCGAAATCGTTCACAAAACAAAGCTCTAGATACCAATTTGTTGGAGCAATTTGAGCAATCTCACCATTCACACACACATACAAAGAGAAGAGAAGATACAGAGTAGAAGAGAAATAAATAAAAACGAATTCTGTTGTATTATCTGAACATAGTTTTACAAGCTGAGTATATCAATTGGCTTCTAATCTAACTAACTAAATGAAATACAAAAGAAATCTACTATAGATTTATACCAATACACCACCAATGAAAATACCAATTTAGACATTTGTAATGTTGACACCTCATTTTTTTAGGGGTAAACAAGTAATCTACATCTATTTCATCATTTATGTTTCCCTCTCTTTTTACCTCTCTTTTAAATTTGAATTCCAATATTCCATCTCTTCCTATTTTCCCTCACTTTTGTTTTTATTCTCTCTCTTTTCCTCGGGCTCTCCCCCACTCACATCTCGCTTCTCTCTGCTCCCTCTCTGCTCTCTATCAGTTCCCTCTCTGCTCTCTCTGCTCGCTATCTTCTTCCCTTGCAAAAGATCTCTCAATCTCACGAAGCCAACATGTGAGGAAACATCAAAAATTTACTTCATCAAAAATTTGGTCTCTTCTTCCTCTGTTCTCTCCCTCTCCCTCTCGCTGTCTCCCTCTCTCAAACCTCTCTTCTCGCTTCGATTTTCCCGCATATCGCTGCTCCAAAATTGCTGCATCTGGTCTCAATGATCTACCAAAGCTTCTTTTTTTATAGAAATTTCTTACTATCTTTCTGATTCTTATACATTTTGGTTTTCAGGTTCAACGACCTACACCGAACGGGAACTCAACCACTCATCCACTCTTCATCTCGCGATTTCATCACCGGCATAAAGGTTAGTAACCACTGTATCCTTTCATTTTCTTCCACAAAACGATTTCCTCTCATTAATCGTTGTTGTTGTTGTTCAAACAAAAAATGTTTTTCATATCTCTGATTAATCGCCTTTTAAATCTGTTTTTAAAACTTAGTCATTATCCTTCCACATCTTTCACGTTCCTTCACCCAAACGATTCTTCATCCTTCATCTTCAATCCCACCGCCTGAACCATCAAGGTAAGATAAGCTTCCCATTTTTCCATTTTATTCCAGCTTCAATCGTACAAGCTACTGCGATGGACACAAAATCTTCATTTGAATTTTTCTCTTATTCTCTATTTACTTTCTGTTGTTTAGGTTTCTTATTTTTGTAGGTTGTTTATTTTCAGCTTGGTTTTAATAAGGGGTTGAAAAAAGTAGGTTGGTTTTAATTAGGAGTTGCCTTGAAAAAATTAGGGGTTAAGCTCTTAATTCTTCATTTTGGATTTCTTTCACCTTTAAGTTTAAAAGTAAGTTTGTAAATGTTTTTAAGGAATTTGATGAATCAAATGAAAAAAGTGAGATGGTAACAAAGAGGAGCTGAAGAATACTAGATATAGGATAAGTGCAAGTTTTACATCCTAATAGTAATTATGATTGCAGAACACATTTTTAGATCTCCGTTCATATCAAATTCAATTTTGAAGCCACACACCAATATAAGGATGCCAAACTGTGTTTTGAAGCTACTCCATAGGTTTAGAATTCAGTTTTAAAGCTACTCCAATAATGCAACTCTAAATCTCTCTCCATTTCAAGCTTTGACAGTGTCTATTGTACATTTATGTTTGTCTTTCATATAGATTTCTGTTCATATCAGATCATGTATTTATAATGTCACCTCTTTTTGAACAACTATCTATTTATGCATCTCTTATCTTCACAATTTGTTAGGCTTCTCTTTTTGTATTGTACTGTTGGTGTGTTCTTTATATAGTTTTTTTTTCCAGATCTTCAATACTTTCTTTTTACTTTTTTTTAAAGCTCAATTGTAGTGTTTTCTTTTCTCATTTGCAAAGGTTCTGTTGGTGGCAAATGCTTTATTATTTACAAGGGAGCTTCATTTGGATTACAAAGAAAACAATGAAAAATGAAAGCTGATGAAACAATGGAGGAAGGGGCTGGAGCTGTCAACTGAGAACCACTCTAATGTAGTGTTTTTGTATTAAACAAAGATGTATGATGTAGCATCCCCTACAAATATAAGTTTCTTTCGCAGTTTTACATCTTTAAATCACCGAACAAAAAACAACAATACTTGAGTGATCTGTGTGTTGATAGGTTTTATATTCTCATTAGATTTCCCCTAATACATTTTCTTACTGCTTTATATTTTGTTTCAGGAAATTGCTTTACCCACAACTGAGTTGATAGAAACCGAAAACCAGAGGAGGAAAGGTATACGTGCATCCCGTATGCTGCTTAAGAAATTGCTTTACCCACAACTGAGTATACCTTACATTAAGAAAGGTACAGATGAATGATGCCTCTACTATGTAAAAATGATCATTAGGATAGTCAATGGATATACTTTAATTTAATACTTTACCCTTTTTTAATAACTGCTGTTTGTGGTGAAAAAGATAAAAAGGGCACCATGAGATTTCCCCAAGGAACTACAACAGGTTTTGAGTTGGAATCATGTGGTCTTGATAGCCACCATCTAAGCTGGCCAAATAGAATACATGACAACTCAGCTCATGGTAGAGTCAATTTTGTCAAAGTATAGTATTATGATGATTATCTATGATGCTAACATGAGCAAATATAAGTGTTAGTCTACCTTCCAATGGTCAGGGTGTTGTCTCTCAAGGTATGAGAATGTTGTCAACTATGTTACCTATGAGAAATTAAATTTTGAAACCATTGATGACACTTTAAACCATTACTATAGCATTACTACTAACATGTATATGACACTAAACCTGATGTATGTATATCTGCATCAGCATGAAACATTGGCTTAATGCTTGCATATTAAGATGTTACTTTCCATTACTATTGATTCTGAAGTTATTTTATTTATTTATTGAAAGATGAACTGCTAGAAAGAGTTCTTCTTGGAGCACTCACTACAATCGAGAATAAGAAATTGAGGGGTTCTTCAATCTAGATGGGTCTGCCCATATACTTAATTAAACATTTTTTTATTTCACATGTTGTGGTGATAGAAGGTAGTTTTAATTCATTGCATGCAAAAAAGGCTATATTTATTTTTACTATTTTCTATTACTCTAAGGGAGTTTATTTAAAGCTGACCAGTTTTCATACTTCAGTCGGTTCCATTTGATGTTCTGGTGTCTAAGTGCTTTATGCCATTAAGCCAATTAGATTACTGCGTGTCTCAAATAGCAATAATATAACATTATGTCCGGAATGCTTGAATTCAAAACTGACGAGCCGGAATTTTATTATAAAATAACCAATTAAGCTGTTCATTCCCCATTGCTCTTTCACTTCTACAACATTATTATGTTTTTACTTTAATAATTATGCTCTTTACTGTAAAATTAAACATGGTGAAATCTACAAGTCTTCAATGGAAGCAGCTGTAATTATGCTCTTAAAAGAAGATTGATTTTTCTGGGAAGGTTCTAGCACCCCCCCCCCCATTTCTTTTTTGTGGCTATACAATGTATTTTTATACTGATGATTTTGAAGCTCTAAAAATTTCTCTTGGAACCATGCTTAATTCTCTCATTCTGATTTCTATTCTCTCTGCTTTCCAGAGGTTTAACAACAGATCATTCCTTGGAAAAAATCTGCAAGTGACAAAGAAGACATGACAAACTTGAATAAAGTAGGAATTTTATCTGCAAAACCCCAGTGTTCTTTCCCATCTTTTTCAATTTCCTCTTCCTTCTTTTTCTTACTTTTTCTATCAACATTTTCAAAGTTTTTTAAATCTGCAGACTCATCTCTCTCTGCACAAGCTCAATACTCATCTCTTCATCTTCGATCTTTCTTCAATATAGCTTCCATTCTATGTGACTTGCTTCATTTTCTTCCTCCACTTTACACACTGAACTCATCTCATGATTTGTTTTTTTATGCTCATACAAGTTGCTTGCTGTGACTATGCTCATTGTGATAATTTTGTCTGCTGAAGGATTAAACTATCTCTGGAGTAGCAATTTTCCACGTCTCAAAATATGAAGTTTTATTTTTCTTCTTTTATTCTTATTTGTTATTTAGGTAATAAAATCTGATTGCTTTAGGTGTGAAAGAGCTGATCTGGCTTTAGGTGTGAAAGAGTAGCTTCTGATTATGATTTCAGCTTCGGCTTCATTTGATAAAGTTAACTTTAACTAAAGACTTAGCAAGCCCCTGTTATTAAAGTGTTTTGATGATGCCTTTCTCAACCGATTTTTCTTTTCACATATCATAGTCAACACCATATTTTTCTTTTCGTCAGGAAAAAATACTCAAGCTCTTTTAGATTACAAGATGTTGCCATTGGACACATGATACAAACAATTCAAGAATGGTGGTAAAGTAGTGCATTATGTGAATATTGACAGATTATGTACTTGCCCATTATGTCATTGATATATTTTTTGTTAATTTGTTGTGGCAAAAAAAAATACTCTATTAAATTTGGGGAATAAGCTCTATTCTTTGATTTGCTAATCACTAGATACTGACAGACAATAATTTTCCCTTTTTCAGCATCTTATGCTAGAACTTAGTAGAGGTCTTGGGGAATAAGCTCTATTCTTTGAATTGATATTTTTTATTCTAATTGTCTTAACAAGTAACATTCGAGTACGGAGGTGTTGAGTAAGGATGCTTCCCCTACATATAATTGGTTGGAAATTGAGATTGGTGTACTACTTGAAGTGACTTTCAGGTGCTTCATCTTACCTATTTCAGTATGCAACTCCATCTTACCATGTCTTTGAATTTGTGCATGAATGGCATCTTAAATCACAGTTTCTATTTGGGGTTAATCAATAATTACAGAATTTATAAACTTTGTTCTTTTTTCTTGCTGTTTTTTGAAGTGTTATTACGGTTAACATTGTAGTTGTTTGAGTTTTACTTAACATTGTAGTTGTTTTCATAGCATTTTACCACGGGGGTTCTTCTACTTAATATTTGTTGATCGTTTCTTTTGGTCAATTGCAGCATATCGAAGACATAAAAATGGAATTGGATGGAATGCTCAAGAGTCTCAAGTAGCCACTAGGAACTTTGTACACATTAATCCAGAAGCACATTATATTTGTTTCTTATTTTTTGAATTATACTCATAGACCAACTTGCATATCTTTTGAGATCATTTGTTGACATTTTCAAGGATTTGTTGTTCAATGCATTAGGCAATGCATCTTGACGCGATCATCTTGCATAATTTGCTCATGACTTCTCTCAAACATGCTGTAAAATTGTTGCTACAAATGATTTAAAGGTTGTATTCTCATTTTTTAAGCCAAACATGTGTAGTTAAGTATAATGCTTCTTGGGAGTGGAACAACATCTTGAATATTATTTAGGGATTAGGAGGCTTTGTGGTGGTTATGGCGGCCTCTAAAAGACAGCCTTCATGTGACTATACATATTTTTTGTTTATTCAATTGCCTTTGATTAGCCCTTTGATTAGAATACTTTTTCTATTCTCAATGACTTTGGAGATTTTTTACTTGGTTTCCACCTAATTATTATTACCCCAAAGACTGATTTACTTTCGAGGTTTTTTTACTTGGTTTCTACCATATACTCAATTAGTGTTCATTTCATTAAATAAGTTTTCATGCCTTCATATTTTATTATTTTTAAGGACCTGTCAATTGTTTCTGATAGATCAAGTCTCTTCCAAGGGTTGTCAAAGGAGTATCTGGTAGCTCTATTGTTTTCTAATGTTGATGCATATTCTCCAAACCTTTTGGAAGATTTGTGCTACATTTTGGTAGCTCCTATTTTTTTTGTGTTCATGGTGTTGTAAATTAATTATCAAATAGAGTAACCATTTCTCTCTCCTGTTGGCAGGAGTCTCAAAAACTACTCCCTTCAAGTTTATTTATTCTATCATGCATACATGGTGATAAAAGCAATGCCTCAAGGCTTCTTCCAATACCAAGCTGAGAGGGTTAAATATGTCTTCTCCAAATCTCAAGCGAATTTCAGTGACATGGTTCAACGAATTTCAGCAAATGTGATAGCAGCTTTGGAGCAGACTACGAATTCCAGTTATGCTATATGAAAGCAAAAACAGGGGGATATGTAAAAGCTCAACACATACTTTCCAATGTTTCTCATACTTGGACAAAGTAACCGGTTGAACTAAAAATAAGTTGTCCAAAGGAAAAATGTATTTTCCCATAGTCTCCCGTACTCTGGCAAATGAGTTCTTTTAGATTAGGCAATAATTCTTTTTAAGTTCTTAGATGATAGATTACTATAAAAACTTAATATATTACATCTATTTATTCATAACATTGAGTGTTGATGAGTATGTACTAGTTAACACTAAATGACATTGCACCGAAACTAACTCTAAGAGTAATGTAAATGGTAAATGGTAAATGGTAAATGGTAAATCCCAACATGAGTTATACGTGAACACCTTTCTCCTTTGTTTCGAACTCCAGTGAATGCCACATTGTCACCAGAGCAGGTAATTGACACGTGATGCCTCACCCCACACCACACCACACCACACCACCACACCACACCATAATAATGAATTGAATTACTATTACACTTTACAAGTTAAAGATCCGTTCCATTCACTCACCATTCCCCGAAGAACATGGCAATCAACCACACCACCGCTCTCCGCGTTTTCTGCGTCGGAACCCTAGACACAAAGCTTCACGAGCTCCGTTTCCTCTCCGATTCACTTCGCTCCATTCTCCATCGCTTCTCCAATAACCTCTCCCTCAAGGTACGCTCACTCAAATCCTTCATTCATTCCTTCATTCACTACATAAATTTACATTTCACAGTTTTTCTAACAGGTAGATGTGGTGGTAGTTGATGTTTCCACCGGTCCAAACGAACCGGAACCTCTATCAGACTTCACATTCGTTTCAAGAAACGATGTACTCTCCTACTACGACACCGTTTCAAACGAAACCTCACTTCTTCCAGAAGACAGAGGCAAAGCCGTTACTATCATGAGCCAAGCACTCGAGCGATTCTTGAAGAAATCTCACGATGATCGGTGTATCGCCGGCGTTATCGGTGTCGGTGGAAGTGGAGGAACATCGCTGTTATCATCATCGTTCAGGTCTCTCCCTCTCGGGATCCCTAAGCTCATTGTGTCAACAGTTGCTAGTGGCCAAACCGAACCTTATGTTGGAACTTCCGATTTGGTGTTGTTTCCGTCGATCGTGGATGTTGCCGGCGTTAATAGTGTTAGTAGGGTTGTTCTGTCTAATGCTGCTGCTGCTTTTGCTGGGATGATTGTTGGAAGGGTTTATAGTTTGAGTGATTCTTCTTCTTGTGTTGAAGATAAGCCTACTGTTGGTATAACTATGTTTGGGGTTACTACTCCTTGTGTTAATGCTGTTAGAGATAGGTTGCATCGAGAAGGTTATGAGAGCTTGGTTTTTCATGCTACTGGTGTTGGTGGTAGGGCTATGGAGAATTTGGTTAGAGAGGGATTTATACAGGTAACTGATATAGCTAACTTTACATGCATTCAACAATAGAAATGCTATAGTGATAGTGATAGTGATATGGTTATTGTTAAAAGCATTGGAGCTTTGCTTCTGTTTAAGCTTAGGATGAGAAGTTGGTTTATTTTTTACTTATTTTTTTAGTAACAAATGCTAGTGCATTAGTTGCTATGTTAGGTTGCCGGGTTCAAACCCAGACCTCATGCTTAAACTCCTTCAAAGTGTCTCTTAGCTCACCAAATCAGCTATTACCAACTGAGCTATCTCCGTTTCCTTTTCTGAAGTTTATCACAAATTTGTGAGCAAAAGGCTATTATATAAACATGGATATACTTATTTGGACCGCATGCATATTACGATTTACTTTACTTTTAATCGGTATTAGTGCACCTTACTTGCCACTTCTGGTGGATTGGGGCTTGTGGTTTATACAAGAGGAAAAGATCTCTGCTATAAATAACTGTCTAGCTTCCAACAAGGCCAAACCTGTGAGCCCGACCCTCTTGAGAATATTAAATGTTCAAGAGAGGCAAATTTCATTTTTGCTTGTATGCTTGCCAACTCATATTCACTTGTGCTGTATTGGGAAAGAAAACCCTTGATTTTTTTTGACATAATTGTGTGGTTCATTAGATGAATTACCTCGAGCTCCGGGAAGTACTAGTTTGTAGTTTGTTTTGTTTCAGATTCTTCTTTGAATATTCCTGCCTCTAATTGTGTTTTTCTTACACGTATTCTGTTCCTTTTTTCTTAGGGTGTTTTAGATATCACAACAACAGAGGTAGCAGACTACATAGTTGGAGGTGTAATGGCTTGTGCCAGTTCTCGCTTTGATGCTATAATAGAGAAGAAAATCCCCCTAGTCTTGAGTTTGGGAGCATTAGACATGGTGAACTTTGGAGCGAAAGATACCCTACCACAGAAATTTCAGCATAGAAATATATATGAACATAATAAGCAGGTGACTACTTCACATGACTGAGGTGTTTTTTTTTTGCTTGAAAACTTCTCATATTTGCCACGATTACTATTTCACTTTTGTTTACGGTCCTACGAAAGGTTTGGTCAGTCATTTTATGTATATCGGAATTTGGTCACATTTGCTGCTATTCTGTGACTTTGACCATAGCAACATTTATCAGTGATCTTATGTTGGATTATTCAAAATGCATTTCTTCATTCACTGAAATTAAAGAAGTTTGACACGAGTTGAAATGGTTGACTTTGTCTTCATGCTAATTAATATAATAAACCAATGGATTCTCTTTCCAGGTTTCGCTCATGCGAACAACAGTAGATGAGAACAGAAAAATTGCTGATTTCATAGCAGCTAAACTGAACAATTCATCATCTAAGATTTGTGTTTGTCTTCCAGAAAAGGGTATATCTTCTTTAGATGCACCGGGTAAGCCTTTTTATGATGCAGAGGCAACTGGTACTCTTCTTCATGAATTACAAAGGCTTATTCAGATCGATGATATTCGGCAGGTACAATAATTATTCAATATGCTATTTAATTTAGGTTTAAATACGTTTTTACCCCTGCAAATATGGGGTGTTTTGCTTTTACCCCCTACAATTTTTTTTTTTTTTTAAAAACCCTGCAAATATTTTTTTTTTGGTATTGTCCTTCTGTTAAATATCTGTTAGTGATTTGCTGACATGTTTAATAGAATTGCCATTTGGCTTGCCATGTCATTACTGTTAAATCTCATTAAATTAATGGTATTGCCACATATTAATCCCAAATGAAATCATTTCTTCTTCTCTTCTTCAAAATCAATACCCAACACCATCACAGACAGTACCTCTCTTCACAACAACAAACGTAGAAGACATCAACAAATCCTCCAACCCAAACCCTTCATCCACCACAACAGATCTATCCTCGCCCTTCCTAAACTCACCGACAATAAAATCACTACACCAACCAACAACGCAACCAAAATCAAAACCGCAACAGATCTGTGTAGTGATTTTATTGGGGTTTCGAGAACATAGACTTTTTTTTTGGGTTTGAAGAGCATGAAAATGGGGTTGTTGGAAATGGGTTTGAACTTTGAAGAGCATATTTTTTTTGGGTTTTGAAAACATAAGATTTTGCAATTAAAATTCCTTTTCTCATTTTGCAATCTTTCTGGAAATCGTAGGTGCACAAATTAAGTGTTGTTAGTAGTTGAAAATGGGTTTGAAGAACATGAATTTTTACAATCCTTTTGGGTTTGGAAATGGGTTTGAAGAACATGAGTTTTTTTGTTTCCCCAATTCCAGATTCCAATGAAAGCATTCAAGAAGAAGGTGAGGGAGGTATATTGTGAGAGAGAGAGGGAGAGATTTTGTGGTTGTGTTGTTGAAGATGAAGAAGATATGGGGAAAGGAGGAGTGGAGGAGATGATCAAGATAAAGAAAATAAAATAAAATGAAATTGTTTTATAATTGGTGAAGATGGATTATGGTGAAAATAGAGATGAAGAGAAGAGAAGAGAAGAGAAGGGTTCCTGGGAAAGGAGGTGAAGAGGAAGAGAGAATGAATCTGGGAATGGGGAAGGAGATGAGGGAATAAATAAAAAAAATTGTAGGGGGTAAAAGCAAAACACCCCCTATTTGTAGGGGCCAGGGGGTATAAACATATTTAAGCCAATAAAAAATAATGACATGGCAGCCCAGTCAGTTTAAAAAAAATAGAAAATAATAAAAAATGCCACGTAGACGTTTTTTGTAACGTCCATTTAACAGAAGGACTAAAGTCAAAAAAGTGAATTTTGCAAGGGGTTTTTTAAAAAAAATAAATTTGTAGGGGGTAAAAGCAAAACACCCCCTATTTGCGGGGTGTAAAAACATATTTAAACCTTTAATTTAACATAATTGTAAAGTTTAAACTTTGAAGTTTGCCAGAGTTTTATTTTACTTAGTGCTATAAGGATTTTGAAAGGTCAGATGTTGCGTATTTTGTAGGTGAAGGTGTATTCTCATCATATTAATGACCTTGAATTTGCAAATGCATTGGTTGACGCATTTTTAGAGATTAATGGGAAAACTGGTAAAGATGCTACTCATCCACCTGTAGCCATTTCTGAATTTGAACACTCCCATGAGGATTATGCTTCAAATACATCAAGCTTTGGGGCCATTGTCTATGCACCTAGTGAATTCCCAGATGCAAAACCAGGTTCCCATTTCATTTAAATTTGCATTCTGTTTTCTTGTTCAGAAGTATTTTGTCTATGACAACTCTAAATGTGAGCACCGACTTTCTAGTGGTTTGGCCATTCAAACTATATGCATATTCTTTTGCCAGCTTTTCAGCAATAGCTACCATTTTGCGGTGGAGAATTGAGAATTTTTTTTTTCTTTACTCTTTTCCACATTATTTGTGTTTAATTTTCAGGAAACTTAATTTCTGTTAGGCTTTTAGCCTGAAAAAAGTATTCATTTAATGCTAGTAGCTTCTTTTTGTGTTAAATATGGCAGACATAAGTTTCTCTAAAATTCCTTTTGGAATAAATTTTTTTGCTTTATTTCTAACTGTGCAAGTACTATTTTTATTTCCGCTGGCAGAAACATTGCAGAAAACACAGCTAATATTACAGCAATTGAAAGATCAAATTGATAAAGGAATTCCTATAATAGGAGCTGGTGCTGGGACTGGTATATCTGCCAAATTTGAAGAAGCCGGAGGGGTTGATTTAATAGTATTGTACAACTCAGGGCGCTTCCGGATGGCTGGGAGAGGTTCATTAGCAGGGTTATTACCATTTGCTGATGCTAATGCTGTTGTGCTAGACATGGCCAATGAAGTTTTGCCAGTATGCTTTTTTTTATACTTGTTCTCAGAGGCTTTGAAAATATCATCCAACTGCTAACTTATCTTCAAGTTCTTTGCCCTTCAAGTGGCTGATTTTTCAGATGCTTCCTAGTTTTAATATACATAGGTTCAAGATTATTGTTAAATATAGGTGATAAGTGGGACAGACTAAAATATTAAATGTTGCCAAATTTGATCCGTCTTACAGAAAAATATATATTTATTTATTTTTAGAAAAAACTGTGTACATCACTGTGGGAAGAAGGGGGGGGGGTGTTGAAAGAGGTTAAGGGGAACAGTGGGCTGTTGGGGGTAAAAGGTCCAATGGTAAAGCAGAAAGCAATTTGTGACTGGGTCATTACAACATATCGGAAATTATCTTGACTCTGGCTTTAATTATCCCTCTATGCAATAATAAATTCATAGACTTTGTTGTTTGATTTTTTTGGTTCTCATATGAACTTCAAAGATTCTTAGTGCTAAAGTTGTCATTAATTGACCTGAAAGTTGGCATTAAAAATGTGCTGTAAATGAGTGTTCATTTGACTTCATCTAATAGCTTAAGCTTTTAGGAGAGTTGATTCATGAGTCATGAAGGTTAATAAGTGGTAAATACTAGTTCTCGAGGTCAGATGCAGCTAGTATAATAAATTATTAATCTGTCTTCAGTAATGCCAGTTGTTGTGATAGTGATACACAAAACCAAGATTGTTGTTGTCGAAAAGCCATTATCTTATATTGTTGGCAATGGCAAGTGTAGTATTTGATTTTGACTGAGTTGGCTTTATGAAATCGGAAAGGGGGTGGAGGGCTTTTATTTTGTTTTTGTTCTTGTTTTTTAATTGATTGAATTGAAGTAGAGTTTAGCTGTAGTAGGAGGAGCTAGTGACGAGTGTTATTGGCATGAGCCCTAACAACATTCTGTGCACCCTGTTATTTTCTGACAGGGGTTGTTATGGTGATGAAGAGTGTGCCAAAATGCTAATCTGAGGCTCTTTATCTTCATCTTAAACTGTTATTTCTTGTATTTTCTTGCTCCTTCCTTAAGCTTCTCATGGCGTTCTTTTTGGTTCCACCAAAATTATGAATTTGTGATGCTATGCATTTCATTTAATTACGTTATCATTGAAATCATAATTTGGAATTTTGAAGGACAGCATCAGCTTGCTTTGGATAAAAAACTTCTGTAGGTGGAAAATATTATTTCATGCTTTGGCACAAACAGGTCGGGTAGCCCGTTTTTCCACCTCGAGACTAATGAATTGGATATTTAATGAGATAATAAAATCCCCTTGTCAGGGTAGCAATGAATCTCTTTAACATTGTATGTCTAAAATACCGATCTTTGGTTTTCAGGTGGTAAAGAAAGTACCGGTTCTTGCTGGTGTATGTGGAACAGATCCCTTCCGTCGAATGGATGGCTTCCTGAAACAGGTGGAGTCTACTGGATTTTCTGGGGTACAAAATTTTCCAACCGTTGGGTTGTTTGATGGTAATTTTAGACAAAATCTTGAAGAAACAGGAATGGGATACAGGTAAGTGTCATAAGAAGAAGTACTCAATGTATCAAATCAAATAACTTGGACTGCTACACCTCTTACAGCTTTGATTCATTTGGCATATTTAATCAACAGCTTGGAAGTTGAGATGATCCAAAAAGCCCATAAAATGGGTCTTTTGACAACTCCATATGCATTCAATCAATATGAAGCTATTGAAATGGCTAAAGTTGGTGCTGATATTATAGTAGCCCATATGGGTCTAACAACAACAGGCTCCATAGGTGCAAAAACAGCTGTTTCACTTGAGGAAAGTGTAGTTCTTGTACAGGCAATTGCAGATGCAGCACATAGGATTAATCCCAGTGTCATTGTGCTGTGCCATGGAGGTATGCACATGATCTGGAAGCCTTTTTGTTTGCCTATTTTGATAGATTAAATAGTAGATATAGCGTTCTCTAGTCAGTTGTTAATATTAGGTCTAGTGGCAATTTTTAGAATGTTTTTCTTCAGATAATGAAAAAAAAACTATCTTCCTAGGTCTTAAGTTAGATCCCTGTACTGAATCATCATTATGCTTTCCATCCATGATGTAATACTTCTGTTGGGCTATACTGGCGCTTGTTATAGATGGCCCCAGACCCAAGAGTGGGAGAAAGATGAGAAGAGGGGGAGAGGAATATAAAGAAGAAAGGGGTGGTTGTAGGACTTGAAGTTGCCCCTAGGCGAGGAAATGAGAACAGATACACATGATGCATCATTTGGGATATTGACGCCAAAATGGGGAAATAATGTAAGGGTTTCAGTAACAAGGAATGAGGTTAGACTTGATGGCTCTGTGCCGAAAACCGAAAGGAGAGATTACATTCGATGGCTGTAATGTGTGTTCAGAATGAGGTATGGTACACAAGAAGAGTTTGGTTAAAAATGCCAAATCCAGTGGGGGAAATTTTTAGAGTGTGTTTTTGGGCCAGAAATCCATTTAGGTTGGTGATCTTTATTGCTGATAGCAAATTATTTTGTTGCTATGGATGTGAGCAAAATTTTCTGAACCACTTTAAATTTCTTACTTGGCGTGCTTAATTTCTAGTTTGTTGAGGACATTCTCCCAAATACTTTTTGACTGCTAGAAATACAGAGTCTTGCAGTAGTTATTGAACTTAATTACTGTTACTGCTCACTGTTCTTAATTTCTAAAAATAGTTGTCTGTGTCTGTCGAACTTCTAGTCCCAGTTGTGATTAATGTACTGGAATATGCAGGTCCAATTTCTGGTCCAAAAGAGGCAGAATTTATATTGAAGAGAACCAAGGGAGTTCATGGGTTTTATGGGGCTTCAAGTATGGAAAGACTACCAGTGGAACAGGCTATCACAAATATAGTCAAACAATACAAGTCAATTTCTATTCATTGAGGTTCAATATGTATGTACTCTAATAACGCCAGTGTGCTGTACGCTTCAATGCTAATAATGGCTGCTTATCTCACTGTTTCATACCTACCAAATTTGTTAAGAATCTAGGATTTAATGTTTACGAATTTTAGAAATAATAAAGCAAAGGCAAGGGTGCAGTTTAATGAACAAAGTGCAGGTGATGATCATTGACCAGAAAATCAAGAATAGGTTATATAACAAATCATAGTTGTTATCTAGGTCTAATAACCCAGTTATCAACATTGCTTTTTGCTAAGTGTTGATAGTGTACCTTATACATAAAAGGATCTTGATCCATAATACATATAGCCATGAGGGAGTGTGGATTAATCGTGTTTGTTAGATACCGTATTTACAGAATAGGAATTAACAAAAAAAGAAACAAAATTATTAATCAGAATCGTACTCTGGATTAGGGAAACTCGAAATGCAGAGAAGCAAGAATGCTACCATACGTAAAAAAACTCCAGGAGTTTGGGAGCCTGGCCTCTCAATCCACACCTCAATAACTAAGTGCCTTTCTTTACATCCTCTGTTTATAGTAGACTAATTAACTACTTTTAACAGCTTTCCTAACAAGGCCTGCTCGTAACTAATTCTGCCTAATTAAGGCGGGTACTTGTCCCTTATACTCCCTTGGCCCACCTGCAATGAGATTTCCTAGCTGGGGCAAACGTAAGGCACACTAATGCAAGTCGAAAGATTATTATTTGTGGATTAGAATAGTCACTTAAATACTCAGGTTCGTTTGATGTCAGAATATTTTGATTGTATCGCTTTCCCAGTATGATCGGCTTTGTAATGATTGTTGAGTACTTCTTTATTTAGTGTGGATTATTGTAGTGGGTATGGTGTATGTATGAGTTTTAATATGCAGGTTAATCCATATATTCAGACACAAGAAGCCCTTACCCTCGATCTAACAAGATGCTGGTTATTCTTGTGGTGATTTGCCCGAAAGTTTCAACAGGACTCATGGATCATCCACCACCAGGTTAACTTGCAATTTGACGTGTATGTACTCAATTATATATTTATATATAGTACACAAGCCCCAGTTTTAAAAAAAGAAATACAGTATTTAAGCCATAGATCAGGAATATGAATTCCTGATAGTAGTGGTAGTAATTTGTTCAACACCTTAATAATTCTTGCCCAGATTTAGTTCCCGTGATGCTATTTGCTTCAACATCTCATGAGTCTGCAGATATACACAGCTGTCTGCTTCATATTTCTTAGGCCTTCACACACGATGAAGTAGCTACTTTGTAAATCTTCTGTTTAGGCCTCTAGCATGCTTTTGCTTAAGGACTTCAACGTTATTGGACAGCCACTCCTTAGTCTAGGTATGTGTGCCTTCCTTTCTAAGTAAGTATCTAAATCATCAAGGGTCCACCTGCAGAGCAGTATATTTTAATTTTCGTCCATTTGTACAAGAAAAAAGAAGAATAAAATTAAAAATTTGGCATGGCAGAAAAAACTCACGTGTAACCACTAGTGAGTCTGTATAAAAAGACCAACATTGTCACTTTCGCCATATTCATCCCAAGGCAAGTCCTAGGCCCTGATCCAAAAGGTATGAAACTATAGGGCTTTTGCATTTCCTGCATATATAGTTAGGTAAAATAATTTTCTGACACGAGGAAAAAACAGAAAACAATGAAGAGAAGGAAAAAGGCAAAATAAGAAGGGGAGAGAGAGCTAGCTACATGAAATCTTTGTGGGTTGAATTTCAACGGATCCTTGTACAGATCTGAGTCGTAATGTACACAAGTTGCATCGATGTTAACGTGCCAACCTTTCTTTATTTCAAACCCTGTTGTTGCCAACAGTATAGTTAATAACATAATCACGAACGCCAGAGAGACTGATGTTAAAAATCCTCTTGTAGTTGAGGCTAAATTTAAAGAAGACATAGTTTTATTATCTTTAAAGGAGTTGGGTTTACCTTCAATTGTGCAGTCATGAAGTGCAACACGAGGAAACCATAGTAGAACATTGGACATTCTCAGTGTTTCCTTAACTACCTGGAGAGAACATGGAGAGATTCTTGACATTTGAAAAATTCTGTGGTAGGGGCTTCCAGTTTGTAAACAAATAATCATTTTATAGGTCATGCAACATTTCTTTAAGTCTAAATTCTAACCTTCAAACCATAACGCATGTTGTTGAGGTCTTCATGATTAAGTGAGGCCCCTTCTGGCTTCATTCTGGTTAAAGACAATTGTTCTTCCTATAATTCACAATGAGCATTATCTTAACATATGAAAGAGAAAAAACCAGGATTTTCTATAACCTCGTATAGCACTCGAATTTTCCTTTCGTATTCAATACCCACCCATCCTTCCAACTAGCACAAAAAACCATCTTAAATTCTGTACTTAATTCCGTTGTTTAGTATCTTGTTAATACTTACTCCCTAACAGAATATAAGCTTAAAAAGGATCAATGAAAGTTGATGTATTTGGTCCAATTTGGACTAAATACATCAACTTTCATTGACCTATTTTCTTATATACTGTTATGGAGGGAGTATAACAGGTCCATAATGTTACTAGAATCTGCAGTATCTTACCCTGAGTATGTCCTGTGCATCTCTGTTATCATGAAGAAACTTAACACTCCACATCATTGCTGCTGCTGTAGTGGTCTGTCCAGCAATTATCAATGTCAACAGATTATCGACAATCTCCGAGTCATCAAGCTTTTGACTGTCTGGGAGTGGGTCTCTCTTCAACATGGACTGCAGGAAGTCCCCTGGAGACTCTTCTCCCCTCCTACGTCTAGCAATGATCTCTCTGAAGGTTTCGATGAGCCTTTTGCGACCCTGCTTTAGCTATCGTCTTTAGTTCTTCAGGGAAAAGAAAAATAGGAAAAAGAAATAAGGAAAATAGATGACCCCTGAAGATCCCACGAGATAAAATGAAAAAAGTAAATGAAAATGAAGAGTTTCATAAATTGTCGTTGAGTTTACTTGAGAGGCAGGTAAAGTTTGACCTTAAATTGTTTCATTGTCGGGGATTGAACTCAAGTACTAGCCGTTTTTTTAGATGGAGTGTGTTAATTACTTGTCAAATATTTTTTTTTGTGGTGAGTTTGCACTCAATATGTAAATAAAATAGTTAAGTATACCATACCATAAAAAATGCTAAAAAAACTTTTAAAAAAAGTATGACTAACCTTAATGCCTTTGTAGTATCTGGTACCAGGAATCATGAAAGGAAAGGACAACATGGCATCAGAGACGGCAGTGCAATCTTTCTCGATCTTTCGTAGAAATGATTCCTCGGTGATGCTCATCAGCATATCACACATTGCATCAAATGTAATCTTTGTGTACCAAACATTCATTAAAGTTAGGCGTCACAGCATATCGTAGTATACTTCAACTTGAGATTAGTATGATACTGTCAAAGCGTTATGCTCGTAAATTAATCGAGTTAGCAACAGTTGAACGCTTTCAGAAGAAAATCAAAATACACTTTTTGATTTTTTTAAAAAAATGGACCCCATGTACAGTATTTTTACTACTTAGATAGCATACAACAGAAAATAATCAAAGCTTTGTTTTTACCTTCATACAGAAGTCCAAGACCTTGAAACTTTTCCCGCTTTCTTCTAACTTTTGCAGCCTTGCACTCAACATTTTGTCAAATGTTGTGACAAATGCAGATAGGGAAGTCATGGAGAATGGTTCAGATAGAAGACGCCTTATTCTTTTATGGCTGTCAACGGGTACACATAATAAGCTTTTCTTTCCCACAGCATCTGCCATTGATTTTACATAACCCTTGTTGAATAGAACAAAGTCATTAGCAAATATAGTCCTTGCACCTTCAGGATTAGGAACAAATATATGAATCTTGCCGAATAGCCTTGTCTTGAACCATCTCCCATGCCTATTTCCATCAAATCAATAATTCACACGTGCTCTATTGGCTCATAGTTCCAATTTATTATGGTCTACTAATATGACAATTTTACAATAAACTTGATAAATGGTCTAAAAGTTATTTTGGTCTTATATTCAGCAGCTTATAATTATTTTTTAAAGTCAAATGTTGGAAGTTAATAAGTTAAGAGAGATTGCTTGTTTCCAAAATTCGAACTTTGAATCTCATGCTTTAAATTTTTTCGGTGTCTTTTAGCTCATCAACCAAGTTGTGGGACATTTTTATATTTAGCTTATGATTACTCAGGTCTATAGTTATACAGATTATCAAGTTTTTGTATAGTTGAACAGATAAAGCAAATCAATAATTCAACTAGTCACGGCTATTTTCCACCTGACTCATTCTATTACTGTAGAAAATTAATCTGTACAAACTTGCACATATAATACTACTTTGCCATAGTTATGCCAGATAGAACTACATGAAAACAAAGTTCAGCCTTGGTATAATAAAACAATACAGTTACTAGACCAGATATTTGACCATATATCTATTATGAATCTCAACTTGTTCTCTTCAGGAGGAAAAGCAGATAACAACTGTATATATGCATGTCCACAATAAACATGCTTCTGAGAACTTATCAAGATGAAAGTAAGTCACTTACCACAATCGCCTAAGTCTGACAAAATCATAGCATCCTCTTGTACTATTAGTGGCTGAAAGAAAAGAAAAAGTTTCCCCAATAAAAGGTAATCCCAACCGTCCAGGGATATCTTCTCTATTGTTTGTAGCTCTTTTCCAAGCTTTTGAAGCCAAGTATGTTAATCCTATAGTGAGAAATGCGACCACAACTATGTCATAATAATACTTCTGCACTATGAATACTAGCTCTTCCCTTGTTAGATTCAACATCTTTTGTTTTATTGTTGCTCTTTCTAAAAACAATGGCAATGAAGGAAAAAACAAGTACTAAGCTCTTTAGTTATGGTTCAGCTAGATATCACTTATAATGTTATATAAAATAAAAGGGCATGACGACAGTGTTATAGACGGCAAGATGCTTTGTTTTATATAAAATATTAGAATTATAATTTGTACGAGGAGCATCTTTGAAAAGACTGTTTGTATAAAAGTTGGAAGATTCGTATTACTAGAAGACAATATTATCTTAAGATATAACCAAGATAATTTATTCTAACTAGTATTTTACCCGTGCGTATCTGTTATGATTTCCATTGAAATTATAAATACGTTGAAAGTTGTAAAATATAATAAAAAAAGGAAAAACTTGATAAAAGGCTATATTTTCAAATGTAATAAAATAGTTGTGTTTGAAAAAGTTTTAAAAAGGTCGGTATTTCTTTTAACGTTTATAATGGAGTAAAAATGAATAAAAATGAAAATGAGATTGTAAGTAAAATATGCATCCCCGTTGGCCCTCCCGTTTGCATCCCCGTTGGCCCTCCCGTTGGCACTCCAGTTGGCGCTCTCGTTACCCCTATCGTTGCCACTCCAGTTGGCACATGTTAACTCATATTTACCTATATGATTAAATATTTATCTATATGATTAAATATTAATTAAATCATATTCGTTTAATTAATTTCGTTGCCACTCCCGTTGCCGCTTGATTATATTTGTTATTTTTCATTCTAGATCAGTTAATATTAATTTTATCATTTTAATTAAATTATGAAATTATTAAAAAAGTTATACTGGAATTTAATTAAATTGTAAAATTTAATAAAAGAAAAAGGCAAAACTCGATAAATTGATCAGTTGGTCATAGTCTAACCCTTGTATAGCTTTCTCAAATGGAAGTTGGTTAACTTTCGAATTTGAGCGATGGACACACCAAGTCTTTTTGCTAATTAGTCCAGACAGAATTTAATTAGTCCAAACATTAATTCGTCAAAATAAAGATAAATTTAAAATAGACGAATTTAATTAGTCTAAACCTTACCCCGTGAACATTACTGACGAATTTAATTAGTCTGAATCTTACCCCGTGACAACATTGCATCCCTTCCAAATTATGACAACATGACATTAATAGTTAGTAATAATGTTTAACCAATCAATTAGCATCATATCATAGTTAACTGTTAAACTAAAATTGATAGGTGCAAATATGCAGCAGTTGCCCGTGCTCTCCCTATGACATTTCACTCTTTGGTGCCCGTAAGCTCAACAAAAAAGTAAAGTGATAAAACCAAATATCATTGCAAAAAGTAAAGTGATAAAACCAAATATCATTTTTTTTGTTGAAGACCAAAAGCAATCTTTGTCCCATAGAACTACAGAACAGAAGTTAGCAGCCTTGATTCTAAAATAAAAAGCAGAGTGAGTGGATCGAGAGGGGAAAAGATGAATTGTAATAATAAATTATAAATTGTTAGAAAAAAAATCAATCATATAATCTTCTATATAAAATGTGCAAGTTAAATTAAATTTGAATAGACTCAACTAATATTATTCATTAACATTGACAATCAAATAGTAAAGGGTGTAGCAGATATCCTGTCTGAGACAGCAATGAACTCAACCTGTTTATCCATAGCAATGATATTGTCTATGATTGCTATAATGGAAAGCAAGGCTTCATATGCTTCATGGACTTCGAAGGTAAGAGTGATCCAAACAGACCTTCAAAAAGGTAGGTTGAAAGCACTAAACAACTCAATGCTAAAACTATAAGATATTATTATCAAGAAGAGTTGGAGGCGAAAATACAATTTGTTGAAGACACTGTCCTCCCCACACTTTCCTGTTCTGAGACATTTGGACAAACACCTTATGAGTGCACACTTCTAAATCATCACAACATGCAAATTCATGAAACTACTACTCAAGAAAACCCAAGATTAACATTTCAAATCATATGGGGTTTTCCAAACAGTGCGACAAATCACTAATCTGAAGCAAAAATGTGTGAAGCAAAAATTAGAAGTAGGAAACAAACCGAGATACCATGCATTTATTCCATCAAAATATTTTCCAATCGATGCTTTGCTCTTTTTTTGATATTCAGGACCCAATCTCTCAAAACTCTTGATAAAGCTCAATATCTAATGAAGCTAAAAATTACATCACAAACCAAAAAACATTAATCATCTGCAGCAAATTAAGTTTTAACAAAAATGCAAATAAAGCTTGCAAAAATACAAACCAAACTCCGTTTTGTGGACACAAAATAAAGATCAACAAAGATAACCATGTCAGGACTTAGTAGATCGACAAATAAGGAGAGTAAGAGAGTAGAGAGTAGAGATCGACATTGTTTGTTCTTCCCTCAATCGCTTTTCTTCTTTGTCTTCTTCTCCGCAACTGATTGTTTTTCCCTTAGCCGCTTTCTTCCGCTCCTCATCTGTTTCTACTTCTCTGTTTTTCCCTTAGACATTTTTGTTTCCATTAGACAAATTTTGTTTCAATCAGATAAATTTGGGAGATGCGATCAGAGAAAAGATTGATTTGGGAGAGAAAGAAGAAAGAGAAATGGAAGTGAAATTTATGATTTGTTCGATTTAGGATTTTTTTTCTTCTACTTGGCTATCTCCAATTTTGTTCTTCTCTCCCGTTTTGTTCTATTATCATCTTCTTATTAGTTTTTCTTCTCTTCCATTTAGATCTGAAAAAATAAAAGTTTGTTCGCATGCACCCAATTATCTTCTCTCTCATTCTTTCTCTTCTTCTATATTTTGTTTTGAGTAAAGAAAAAAATGGAAGAAAAAGAACAACAACAACAGAAAGAGAGGAAGAAGATTAAGAAAAGCGGAGGAGGAAAAAAGAGGCTAGATGAGGTATGAAAGAAAGAGAGGGAGAGGATTAAAAAAATGCTCACCCAAACATGGGTTGCTGTGAGAAGCTTATGGGTTGCAGCGAAATGTTGCAGCGAGATGGAGGAAGGAAAGAATAAAATATGGAGAAGTTGAACTGGATTCAACTTTACTTGAATTTGAATCTGCCGCCGAAAGTATTGATGAGGATGTGTTTTGGAGGCAAATTATGGATGATATTTTGAGGGCAGGATAGTAATTTTGGTGGAGGGTTAATGACAACTATTTATAGTAGATTAATCATAGGAACTTTCATCGAGATTAATCATAAAAGCGGGTAAATATTTGTGTTTTTTTTTGGGTATGACAAGCGGGTAAGTATTTGGATTCAATGTCAATAATACTTCATGAAAAAATAGTGGGCTAAAGTTGGACGGTGATTTAACAGACTTGGATGCTGATTGAAATGCCTTCCACTATTCTACAGTTGTTTGAAAGCTCCTTTACATGAAACGATACAACTTGAGCCTACCATTATTGATGAATGGAGTTGTGACTGAGATCATGTGCTTAAAATGGTTAACCAAACGTTTTTCAGTGAGTTCATTAAGATAGCACAGTGGAATAGTGGGTTAGCTTAGATTCTAACATAGGAAGAAATATTGTGATGTGACCTACTTTGTCTGTTCTAACAGCTTTCTTCAAATGTGTTATGTTATATATGGTCTATAGTGATTTAAACAAAAAAGGAAATTAAATTTTTTCTTTAGAAGAGAGAATAAATAGAATTGATGTATGATGGAATGCCACTTAAAGTGTAGCCGCATAAAATGGTTGGATAGATGAGTGCAAATGAGAACTAGGATGGTGAGGGGTCATAACCCATAATTATGCCGTTGCTGTGCTCCAAAATCACCATTAATGCAGAAGAAGGTTAGGCCATCTGCTGATTCTGCTCCCACATAAAATCATGTGTTTCCATCAGATGTGATGAACCTTAATTGACATCTTGCACGCTAATTTTGGGTTCTCTTTGGTTGATTTATTTCAAATTATTTTTGTTGAAAAAAGCAAAACAAAAAAGTGATATATAGTTAATGAAGATTTGAAATGACATATGCACAGAGATAGAAAATGGAATTGCGCATAATTCTACGAATCGTAGCTGAATTATGTGCAACACCATGTTCCAATGTGTATATGTCATTTCATAGCCTCATTAACTATATAAGAAACGTACCAAGGTTCCTATAATTTATTTATAATAAAATCATTAAATACTTCCTTTTTCTAACCAAGACCAGCAATACATAAATTTGTTATTATTATTATTTTTTTTGACAAAATTTTGTTATTGAAATGTCATAAACTTTCAGCTCATATATTAGAAAAATGTCACCAACAACTAAAGCAAGTTAATAGCAATAAAAATGAAACGAAAGACATACTTTCAAAGCTAATAAAAATATTTTATTGAAATATAATCAATTTGAGAAGTTGTTTCAAAAGGAGAATAAATATAATCAAAGATGCTTTTCAAAACGAATAAAAGTGTAAGATTTCTCAAAATAATATTAAATAAATTGTTTTATTAACTTTTAAATAAAACAACACATAATAAAAATATTTGTAGTTAAAAAAAGGGGTGCATTTCATGTTTCATTATTCCGACTGTCATTGAAAAATATAATTTCATCCATATTTTATTTTATTCTTTGCATAGATTCCAAAAAATAAATTTTTTTTTGCATGTAGTGTGCATTTTCATAAGCAAATACAAAAAATTTGCATTATTATTCATCAGCATTGTCATTTGTCAAAAAAATAATATCATTCACATTAGTCCATTCTCTTTAAAAAGTTGCATGACATCTCTCAGAAAATGAATTGAATGTTAGCATGATACAAAAAAATCAATGGAGTATGTGCTAATTGTTTCTTTTTTTAAGAAAATGAGACTTGTGGAAAAGGGAGAGGAAATGTAACTTTTTGCAAAATAGGATAAATACTTGTATGATATATAGCTTAAAAATAAAGGTCCAAAAAAAAAGCTAGTGAACGAATGTCAATTTCGAAAGGTCAAAAAAAAGCAAAAAAAGAAAAAGAAAAACGTTAAAGAAAGAGAGCAGAGAATGTGTAAAAAGTGGATGTTGTTTTGAAATTAAAATTATGAAAATGAGGAATCATAATTCGAAATGAAGAGTGGCCATTTTTATCTATCCTAAACAGAAATAAAATACTATATCCCTTGATGTCCCTCTTCGAGCCTAAAATTTTCTTTGGTTAAACCCTGGACAAGGATTAGTACTAGTGGAATTTGGCGCATTTAGATGATTATCATATGAAATCCCAGGGTAGAAAATTGATAAGACTTATATCACGGGAAATGGAGGAAAGGAAGAACCAAAGTAAAAAAGAAAAGTAAATAAAAAAGTTGGGGATAAACCAATGATGGCGCAGAGAGAGAGAGAGAGAGAGAGAGAGAGAGAGAGAGAGAGAGAGAGAGAGAGAGAGAGAGAGAGAGAGAGAGAGAGAGAGAGAGAGAGAGAGAGAGAGAGAGAGAGAGAGAGAGAGAGAGAGAGAGAGAGAGAGAGAGAGAGAGAGAGAGAGAGAGAGAGAGAGAGAGAGAGAGAGAGAGAGAGAGAGAGAGAGAGAGAGAGAGAGAGAGAGAGAGAGAGAGATGAAGTTGAGAAAAAGGAGGAAATGATTTTTTGGGTCATGCTTTGGTCTTTCTTCATTGCCGAATGGAGAGAATCCCCTTCAAATTTCTTGAGATACCGGTAGGTGCGAATCCTAGACATTTTCTACTTGGAAGCCGGTGCTTGATATGCTCCGCAAAAGACTTGCTTCTTGGAAAGGTCACAACCTCTCTATCGGTGGACGGGTAACTCTTGTAAACTCAGTTTTAAATAGCATCCATTTGTATTTTTCTCTTTTTATAAAGTGCCAAAGGTGGTGATCAAGTCTATGATCAAAATTCAAAGGGATTTTTTGTGGGGCGTTAAACAAGATAGCAGGGGTATGTATTGGGTGGCGTGGGATAAAGTGTGTCGTCCAAAGAAGGAAGGTGGGCTTGGTATAAAAAATTTGGAGCTTTTTAATATCGCTTTATTATCTAAATGGAAGTGGAGGTTCTTGGTGGATGAGCATGCAAGTTGGAAAGGAATTTTATCTCATAGGTATGGCACGTCTTTCTTGCTTAATGTCGTTAGATTGGGAGGGAAGAAGGATTCATTATGGTGGCATGATGTTATTTTTGTTGGTGATGATTTGTTCGATAGAGGTTGGTTTAATGGCTTCGTGAGACGGGGTTTGGGGGGAGGTGAAGGTGAAGGTGTGGATTTTTGGAACCATCATTGGCTAGGCGACCAACCATTGTGGCAGGTGTTTCCTGGTCTTTTTGCAGGTTGTATTGATAAAAATTTGACAGTAGGAGCAGCTGGACAGTGGCGCGAAAAGCAGTGGCGTTGGACCGTTCCAAGTAGCACGTCGATTGATGCTCATTGCGTGGAGGAGGTGAGAATTCTGTCCGAAATTCTGCAAATTGTCACACCAGATCGTTGTGCACAAGATAGTTGGAAGTGGATCCTAGAGCCTCACAAAGTTTACTCAGTCAAATCTTACTACCTTCAGCTGCGGCAGTTTCCGCCTACTGCTGGTTTTTCGGCAGATAGTGTTGCGCTTCTTTCTGCTATATGGAGGACAGTAGCTCCTTCAAAAATAAACACTTTTGGATGGCGAATTTTTTCGAATGCCCTCCCTACTCGTGAGCTTTTGTTTTCTCGTCACGTACTTGCTTCGGGGGATAATGTTGCGTGTTCTTATTGCAACCAATATGTTGAAGATATGTTGCATTTATTTTGTAATTGTGATCTTGCAAAAGAAGTTTGGGTAAAGGTGGGAGGTTGGCTAGGCTTACAGCTTCAAGTGTGGAACAATATTGCGGATCATTTTAATTCCTTTGGTTCCGCGTTCTCGGGGAAGATGGTGCCCAAAACCAAGTACATCATATGGTTGACAACTTGTTGAAGCGTGTGGCTTGCTAGGAACAACTTGATCTTTAAAGGGGTGGAACCTAACGTTGATTCTATTGTATACCACACTAAATGTATTTCCTGGTGTTGGTTTATTCATGGGGTGGGTAGACGGTCAAATTATTCTATTATCTCATGGTGGCATAATGCCTTAATTTGTATTAACAATTTGTAAGTGTGGTTTTGAGCACCCCTAGTGCTCTTTTATATGAATCATTTGCTTATCGGAAAAAAAAAGGAGGAAATGAAGAAAGAAAAATGGAGAAAATCAAGAAATGAAGTGTAATATATGTAACACCCCTTTTCTACCCCATAGTTTACACGTCATTTATCAGAGTACAAAAATCTTTTTCATTTATATTGATTTTAACTGATAGAAAAGAAATGTCACATCGTCATTTATAAAACTCATCATTTGCACTCATTAAAGTTTGTGCAATAAAACCACCGTCATAAAAATTAGACTTCACAAAAATTCAACACATCACAGCGGAATAAGAGAATAACTCACTAAGCCTCTCAAACACATCTCATATACTCCACATAGTCATTAAACAGTTAATTAATTAAACTATCAGACTTCAACCACGCCCCCTAGGTGCTACAGTATCAGAGAGCGACTCGACAGACATCCCAACAGCTATCAAAGAAGGTAGTAGGACCTTCACTCGCGGTTACCTGCAGCGTTGCCACAATAGAGCAACATTCCAAGCAGAAGGGGTGAGAATTTCAATAAAACATAATTAAGCATATAATAGAGTAATTTGAGCAACAGTCACACAACATCCTCATTATCATCAACTTCATAGCAGACAATCACACAACGTCATAAACATGTATGTGCATGAAAATGCAACCCACTCCTGGGTATATGCATGATGGTACCATACTCGTCATAAATAAGCCACTATGGGCACACCGTCACTGCCACTATGGGCACACCGTCACTGCCACTATGGGCGCACCGTCACTGCCACTAGGGCGAATCATAATATGCACATGCTATGAGACACTATGGACACATGTGCAAACACCGAATCACTCACCTGGAGTACTCGTCATCGTCATCATAAAACACACTCATAGAGTGAACTCATCATAATCATCACAATTTATCATAACATCATCCTCAACATCATATTCAAAGTTCGAGTAACAACATCTTTATAGTTTGGGTAACAACACCTTTAAAACTTGAATATCAACACCTTTAAAATTGGGAGAACATCACATTTTAATTGAGGGAAACATCACATTATGATTTAGAAAACCTCACCCTTGTCGTTTTACTCATAAAATTTCATTATTCACCCGGGACGGCCACATAGGCGCCCATACAACAGCAATTAGTTTTATTTTCTTAGAATAACCCTTTTTCCAAAATAATTGAGTCACAACAATTTTTCTCAAAATATAACGAGGTTGGGAAGTTGAATCGACGGCCAAATAAATTTTTCAGAAAAATAATTTATGAGTCCCAAATTAGAATATTCAGAGGGGCGTCTGAATAAGCTTTCCAAAACATCTCGGGACGTCCCAATCGGACTCCCGAGCCAGATATGCTAAAAAAAACAGTTTTCGAAGACATTCGGGACGTCTCTGAAACAATTCAGGACGTCTCTAAAACAACACAACACACTTGCACTTGGGATCAAATTCATCAAAATAAATCATTAAATCAATATTCACGTCACAGCACACTTGCAATTCATCACGAATAATTTTCCTCTTACAATTCATCACAAATCCTTCAACAATTATCAAATTCATCACAAATCGTTAAATCACTATTCACGTCACAGCACACTTGCAATTCATCAATATTAAATCAATAATCATTAAATCAAAGGGTGTGTTGTGTTCATCAAAGGGGAATACTCAACAATTCATCAAAACAGCACCAAATCTTCAACAATTATCAAAATCGTCAACATCATCAATTTCATCAACAATATCAATTTCATCAATGGCACTAAACCCCACAAAACCCACCAAACCCCAATATATACCCAATCATGTTAAACCGAAATGCTCACCCTTACCTCTTAAACGTATTCTCCGAAACGAAGAGATCTTCTACGAAGCACCAAAGTAACCACAGCAACAAAAGCTCCTTCTTCCTCTTCTCTCTTGCGATCTCTCTCTCTCTCTTTTCTTCAATTCTCTCTCCTTCTTTTCTCTCCAAGAGTGCCGCGCCCCTCTCTCTATTCTCCTCTCTCTTTTTTTTTTTTTTTAAAGTGCACAAGTGAGACATCCAAACCCTAACCCCTAGCTCATATGCGCCTAGGTCAAAATATGGGCCTGGATCACGGGCCTCCATTCACCTGAACCCAATTTAATTATTGGCACCACCTCCTAATAGAATACCACCTCCTGATTAATAAACATAACCCATAATTATTTTAATATTATTATTATTACTTCTCTTACCCAAATCCTAATTAATTAAATAAATAAATACAAAATAAATATTTAATCACTTTGGGGTGTTACAATATATACCCAAATTTTGTCCTCCGTTGACAAATTCTTTTTGTTTTGTTTTTATTTATTTTTATTTGGACCTTGAGTTGTTTATATTTGGGTCAATACCCACCCAAAAAAATGAAGTTGTTGTTCACTAATGTAAATATGGCCCAATTGATGTTCAATCATTACTCTAGACTTGTTAGAGTTTTCCTTTTACTAAAAAAGACCCAATTAACTTTGGAAAAAAGGGGATTTGTTTTTGGGTTATTTGAAACCCATTTTTACATTTAGGAAGCCCAATTGCTTTTTTTGTTTTGTTTGTCAAAAAATTATAAAAAGAAAAAAACGAAAATTACTATAAAAAAAACAACAAAAGAGAGTTAGATTTTTTTCTTACCACTGATCTATAGTTACAGGCTTGCAACATAACAAAGTTGTGATTTTGATCATCATTCCTAAAGTTTTATAAAATAGGTTATTTATGTATTTACATTGTTTATGCACTTGTTTATTAAAAAAAAACAAAAATAATAATATTTAAATAAAATGAAATGATGAAAATCATCTTTTTACTCTCAAAGTCCATATTATACGGCTCCTGAACTGCATAACAATGCAAGTTGCCATGTAACCCTTCCCATCTGCTCCCTTCAACTTGCTGCATTCTTGCTTCAAAGTTAAGTTTCTAAAGCAACTCTAATTTTACTATAAATACACTAGGAAAAAACTGAACCAAGGATAGAAAAAATTTTATTTACACGGCGACCACAGCGGCCAGTCATGGCCGGACTTCTTCCTCTCCCCGTCTCGTCACCATCACAACCTCCATGGTCACACTTGTCCCCTCTTTCTAGACCTCCCTCTCCCTCTTCTTCTTTCCCTTTTCTTTTCTTCTTTCTCTCTCCTTCTTTCTTTCTTTCCCTGTTTCTTTCCGGCGCCTCCTTCCTTTTCCCTTCTTTCTCTGAATACGTATGAGTGTGTTGTTTTGATCTAAACTCAAATAAATAAAATTTAAATAGATGTATTTTATTCAAATCTTTTACTAAAATTCAAAATTTTGATCAAATTTCGTTTTTTAGTATCAAAATGGTTGATTAGATGTACGTCTTGTTGACTCTGGTTTTAGGATGCTTGAGTTGTGAGACAGCTTGGTATTCTTGAATCAAATAAAAAATAACCACATCAACGTTTTTATCAATATCGATATTATATACGGACAACATTTTTCTTATAAAAATCATTCCCCTAAAATAAATCAACGCACAAACATTTTCTACCTAGAACTACGTAGCCTTTGATTCTCTACCAAGAGATACGTAGGAGCAGGGTCACACCCCTGTCAAGCGCAAAAATAAACACTTTTCATCCTGTTTTTTCTCAATTCTTTTTCTTACAAAACTGCAAAATAATAATAGGGGATTAAGTCGATTGTACGATAGGATTAGTCAGCGTTTTAGGATGAATGAACCGTACGACTCAAGAGTCCTAAAATACCAATTCAATCAAATCACCTCATACACAAACCATTTTCCTCCAAAAATTTTATTTTCACAATAGGGGATTATGTCGGCCGTACGACCGGGTTAGTCATCATTTTAGGACAAATGAACTGTGGTCCTTCAGAGCCCCAGCGCTCCTTCAGACCCCCAGTGGTCCTTCAGAACCCTAGCGCTCCTTCAGACCAACAATGGTCCATCAACTCATATCACACACTCCTAAAACCCCTATATTAAAAAACACCAACCAACAAACTTTTTCTACCAAGAACTACGTAGCTTTGATTTCTCCATCGCACTTGGGGATATGTAGGAGCAGGAGCCCACTCCTGTCAAGCACAAAACTAAAATTTTTATTAAGTCTTTCTCTTTTTAATAAAAGGGTAAAACAAACATTTTTAAAATTAACTTTCTTTTACACAACTAATTAGCAGGTAACCTTCCTTACGAAGGATGCCGTGGGGTGTTAATACCTTCCCCACGCATAACCAACTCCCGAACCCAAATCTGGTCTCAAGGACCCTTATCCAACTCAAAGGGATTTTCCAATGTTTGCCCTTAAACTAAACTTTGGTGGCGGCTTCATTTTTGAACCTTCGAAGAATCCTCACCGAGATTTTTCGGTCTCTACATGAAGGAAAAAAATATAAATCATGTAAGAAGGAGAATCGGTGAGTTTGACAAAGGTGGTGATTTGGAGCACAATAGAAACAAAATGCACTAAAGATCGTTGTTCCATTTAACCCATAAAACATTTTCTCGAGCCTTCTAATCCTTTTTTTTCTTAACCCATAACTCCTGGCCAAACTGCAAGCCTCTAAAAGTCCACTCTGATCGATGATTGATTGATTTCATTTTCATAATGTTAATTTTGTGATAAATCATTTGCATCTTTTAAACTATTCTTTGCTCTAAAAAAAGGGGAAAAAAAGAATGAGGTCTGCTATACTGAAAACCTGCAAAGGCAGTCTAAGCAAAACTTAGGGTCACAAACGGGGAATCAGATTTACACTCGAGACATTTATGTGGTTCACAAGGGCACTTTTATGTTTGACGTGCTCGTTCACTAGAGTAATTTCTTCCTTTCATGTATAACGTATGATGACACATGGGGGCAATTTTGGTGGTTTGAGGTAACCTGGGGAATCTCAAGAAATCCCACACTAGGGTGACAATTTTTGCCCGACCCTTCATGAGTTAAACTTTTCTTGCTATACCATTTAGTCTTCTCTCGAGGCAATGCCTTTCACCAATACTTGGGCAAACGTTTGGCAAGACGTTCATTAGTCAAACTTTGTGTACTACACTAGTCTAGTCTCCTCCCAGGGTAAACGCCGTACACCATTTCTGGGGTAAAATTTCTGTATGACCCTTGATGAGTCAAATTTTGCTTGTTATACCGGTGTAATCTTCTCTCGGGGCAATGCTAGCTTTTTTCGTTAATCTGGGGCAGGAATTTTGCAAGACCCTACACCGGTCAAACTTTGTTTGCCACATCAGTGTAGTCTTTTCTTGGGGCAATGTTTTTTTGCTAATACTACGACAAATATTTCGCAAGACCCTTCATGAGTCAAACTTTGCTTTCTACACCAGTGTTGTTTTCTCTTTCAGAATACATGTTGCCACACAGGGGCAAATCTTTTGCAAGACCGTTCATGAGTCCAACTTTGCTTGATACACCATGTAGTCTTCCCTCTGTGATAAAACCTTTTACCGATTCTCAGCAGGTAAGCTACCTCGAATATCCAGTACACTAAAAGATTAATCTTGAGGTAAGCCTAATACATTTTCCCAACCATCTCGTGTTCTCTTTGTCTTCCTCATTTCTTTCACTTTGTAAATATCATTACTTTCAACCTCCCAAAATGCAAGAAGATAATAATCCTGAAACAATAAGATTACTACGGTAAGGCAACTAATTGTGTGCAAATCCAACGCCATGGCATGGGAACACATTTGCGTGGCCCTTTATGTAAAAGTTGTCATTTATACATGCTTCTCTTATTTCATTTTTTTAGGATTTCTGTGCAAGCCAGAATACCGTAAAAGCCGAAAAATGTAACGATCGAGGACGTCATGGTACATCTTGGAACACCTCTGTCACCCCATGGGTAGTGTAATTTTTGTCTTCCCGGCAAAATATGAGTGGTGTTGGTGTGCCCGGATCTATGAGATGGTTAAGATCCAATTTTTCAATCTCACCCAATGGTGATCGAAATCAACTACCCAATCAAGAAAATTTTGCAAAAGCACGAGCTTTCAGGTTGTATGGTCACCTAATCTTTGGAGCTCTCAAAGTTTCAAATCAATTAAGAGTTAATAGGTCCAATCAATTCACAACTATTTGCTTATATCGTTTTTGAGCTTAACCCAACTCAACACATCGACGAGTACGTGCTTTACGTAAATGGCTTGTCCATTAAGAAAGGTAGCATTTTATAATCCTATCGGAAAGGCTCAAATATCTCTATTTCGAGAAAACATAGACTCTCACATTTCATATATACCAACAAATAACAATCAGGTCAAATATGAAGTTGTACTAGCAGGGATTATTAAATCCAAGATGAGGAACTACCAATTTTTTTTTAAAAAGAAAAGTAAAATCTTTAGTGCAGAAATTTGACAATGTGAAGGACAAATAGATACCAAAAGCTCATAATGGAAAGGCTATATTAAGAAACACCTTTCAGGTTAACAAACAAAATAGATGCAATCGCACCTACCAAGCTCAAATCAATCTCTTTGCAAAGAAAGAGGTTTAGCTAATGAAGCCTTAATAGTGCAGTGGAAGGAATCGGAGAAAAACTCGATTTAATTGACAAGGCTAGAGAAATGGTGTATAGATCAACGAATTTGCTGCAAACTAACAAATCACTACGAGTGTCATATTTTGTCATTAGTTTTTATATAGTAAAAAGGCCTTATTTATGACGTAGCCTAAAGGCCTCCCACTTATGCTGAAAATTCTGGTAGGATTTGTCATACCTATACCGACATGACCTAGTTTTTCTTCTAATAATCCATCAACATCCGATTTCCAAATTTAGGGAAGGTGGCTGCCACTCCATGGATAGTTTTTTACGTTTGCAAATCTTCAGATCATACAACGAAAAGGAATTTAATCCATTAACAAATGAAGTGTCAGATGGAAGAAACTTTGCAATAGCAATAGTAGACACATGGATGCGTTAAGGTGAAAATGAGAAGTAGAGTTGAGATTTGAGAAGGAAGGTGGGAGGGCGGAGGAGTTAGAGGAAAGTAGCAGAGTAAAGGACAGATAACGTTATACAATAAGAGATGGCAATAATTGGGGTAGTGAACTTATTCTTCAAATTTGTTCACTACCTAGCAGCGCTGCGGTGACTGCTGTTGTTTGGTCTCTTGAAATCCTAGCGGAGTGTTGAATGAACCCCGGAGGAGGCACCTGCGATGCCACTCTGACGCCCAAGTCAGTATAGGGAATAAGAGAGTGGTAATAGCTAGGAATGAGAATGTACCTAATTATGGCAATGTGAGCCAATATTTATAGGGAATCGTGCCGGTTGTGAGCCGTCGGATCGATAGAGTAGATCTGAGCCTTCCACTTATGAGAATCATAAGTGGACTTGTATATTGTGGATATGGGTCAACATGATTGGGCCTATCCATGCCTAATTGCTGAATGAGCCTCTTAGTCCAGTCCAGAACAGTTGCCCCCCAAGCCGATCCGGAGGATGGTCTTGGCTTGAAGAGTTTTTCCTGGTACCGTTCTGGTCAGCTTGTTTGCCACAGTAAGTTGCCTTAGATCTGCTTGTTGCGACGTCAGTTGTGCTTCAACGCCCTTTCTCGTGATTAGCGTTTTCCCGGTAACTATAAATAGGTGGACATACTCTCCAACATTCTTTTTACAAATTTTGTTGAGGCGTGGGGGACCTTTCCTCCCCTGTGTGCACCTCGCTTGGTTTGTGCGAGGCGTGACGCATTCAAAGGGGAGCACGACGTGAGCAGGAAACTACGACGTGACGCCTTGTGAGAAGCTCGACGCAAGGCATCGTGAGGAGCTCAACGCGATGCTTACAAGAGAGCGAGACGTGACGCCTCGCCAGCCTGTGTCCCTTGACGCGACGCATGGTAAGGACAGCATCCAGGGCACGACGCGACGCCCTTGTTCGAGTCTAAAGGGAGACGCGAAGTGGATCTACTAGATTCGACGGGTTTTTCATTGCTGAGGTGCGACGAATCTTCTCAGATTCTCAGATCGTCATTTCTCAGGTAGTAATTTAATCTTCAGATCTTTAAGCGAAAGTATTTGAAAAGTTTACTTCTTTGTAGCCCTCAGGGTTTAGCTCTTTTTTGTTTGGATCTTGTGAGTAGAGTTGTTTTTATGTGTGCATGACATACTTTCCTCGTGGCCCTCATGGGCGACCTCAGGAGAGGGGTGATGGTTGACAAGTTATCTTTCTCTCTCATAATGCTTGTTCTGGCTTCCTGCCCCCTGTCCTGCAGGTGGTGTCAGATGCCTAGGACGAAGAAAAATGCTCGACTTCTTAGATCGTATCGAGGACCCCTTGCTGCTTTGAGGGAGGCTGGGTATTCGATAGGTGGTCCATCGAAAGGACCTGGTGAGTCGGAGTCTGTGGAGTCTGAGGCACCTCATATGGCTATTTCTTCCTCGCCTGGGGACTCTGAATCCCCATCTGATCTTGAGGTGGTGGAGATAGATGGGATTTAATATGATTAGGTAGCACGATCTGTTCGGTGCATCAGGAGAATCTATGCTCCTGGATGCAACATTCCCGGTTTCCAGGAGTTGATTGGAACTGATTGGAGAATGGAGGGAGTTGATGCGGACGACAGGGTTTGTTGTGCTCCCGATGGCCTGAAGTTTATGATGTATCACTGTCGTGTCTTTAAGGTGGGCATTTCCCCCTTCTTTTTACCTTTTCAGATAGAAGTGTTGAAGTTTCTCTCGATTGCCCCGTCCCAGTTGCATCCTAACTCTTGGGCTTTTGTGAGGTCCTTTGAGAGTGTCATGAGAGCTATGAAGCGGAAGTCTACGGTTAGAGTATTTTTCACAGTCTTCGAGATGCAGCGCCGGTGAGAACTCTTGCCCGGCAGTCCTCACTACGAGTTCGTGTCTATTCGTTCACGTATGACTTATCCTTTCTTTAAACTGTACTCGGAGTCTGATAAGGATTGAAAAGGTAAAGACTTTTATCTTGCTCCTTCGAGTCAATGTGCTGTGGATAGTTTGGGAGAGTTTGATGGTGAGGGGACCCTGATTAGGGAGAAGTTTTATCTTGGTTGGTCTAATGTGGATGCTGCACGAGTTTGTGCCTCCTAAGCCATTCCTTCAGCCTACTATCTGATGCAGAGCGTAGAACTTTGGATATGCTTGAATTCATAGTTGGGCGCTTGCCCTCTGAGCCCAAACTTTTTCGGTGTAGTGTGTTAGTTAAGGCCGAGACTACAGAGGATGTTAAGAAGATGTTAGGTATCTTGCTTGTTTGTCTATGTCTTTTTTCTTCAATACTTTGCTTTGTATTAATGTGTTTTGTGGCATTTTCTTTTCTCTTTTTGCAGACAACATGGTTGCTCGACTTTCCTTTAATGATTTGGTGTCGATGGCTAGAAGGGAAGCTGCTCCTGGTGCAGAGTTCAGGGCGTCTAGCCCCATCCCTGCTTCTGCAGCTACATCTGCTCGCCCTCCATCGGGGGGTCGCCTCAACTTGGGGGTGCCCTCTAAGGCTCTTAAAGATTCTCCTCATGTTGCATCGGTTTCAACAAAACGGCGGGGCAAAGAAATCCAAGAGTCATTCGATGCTCCTCCTAAGTCTTCTGGAAAGCACAAACGTCGCAAGGATCATGGCCTTGGTAGTGATGTTGGTGATGTGGTTAGAGATTTCTCTTCCGCTGATCGTGAGGAGTTTTTGAAGGATCCCTTCTCTCTTGCCACGCATATGGTCAAGCTCGGGTCGGATTTGTATACCTCGTGGCAGGCCGAAGCCGGGGGTAGTGAGTTGGGTAATCCTCGTGGATCTACCATTTTATTGTCAAGCATTTTGTGATTTGCTTTGACCGTTGTGATTTCTTTTTATGCAGGAATGCGAGAGGAGCGAGACCGTCTCCGTGCCGAGGGCCGGAAGCTGCAGAAGGATCTTGATGAGGCTAAGGAGATCATTTCGCGTCTTCGGAAGGATCGGGCTGACGTCTTTTCTAAGTGGGACAAGGCCCTTACTGCAAGGGATGAGCATATGAGGAGAGTTCAAGAACTGCAAGGTTAGCTTGAGGAGGTGAAGCTGGATCTGGAGGAAGTAACGAAGAGAAAGGGTGATGCGGAGGAGCAGGTGAAAGCTATGGCTTCTCAGACTTTGGACTTTACTTACGACGCTTATCAGAAAGGTTTAGCCATGTTCGTTGCATGTATCCTGACGCCGTGCTGGAGCCGAACATCTTTCGATTCAAGCACGAGATTCTTGATGGGAAGGTTGTGAGCTATCATCCCAACAAGATTGACTTCGATGTCATTTCCCCCTTCCTTGAATGTCTTGTCGTTTCTGTTATGATTTGGCTATGTATTTTTCTATTCCGTACTCTGTTGGATTTTGGTGGAACTCCGACTTGTTTCGGATCCATCTTTTGTTGTTAGCATGTAATTTGATGATCCAGATATTTCTGTAGTAACGTCGCTTTTTCTGCGTTCCTTTTGTCGTAGACGTTTATTTTACATAATCTTCTGCACTTCCGTAGATGAATTAGTTATCCATCTTGTTTGATTGGGTTAGCCATTAGGTCTCAGATAGCGTGATTCGAAGGGGTACCGGGCTCTAGGTATGCCTCATGTATCTTTCGAGAGTGTTAAGGTACGCCCTAGGGACAGTTTACCAGGTCCCGGCCTGATTATAACTCGTCCTTCAAGGGTTGTGACACGTTTATAGCCGCTTTGACGTGGCGAGCTAACTAGCCCGTGCCCCGGTTTATAGGGAAGCGCAAACGATCGTAGCGTCGATCTTATGCCGCCCCTTTCTACCATCAGGCTTAGTCGTGATGCTTCATGTTACTGCCTCGAGCTTGATTCGCTTTTCTGAGTACAACGACGAGGATTCATGGAGTTGTACTTACAAAATCACCTCGGGTTATGGTGGTCAGCATTATGTTTCCTTAGTGATGTCTTGCGTGTTGTTTTAACACTGTCCATATTTGTCTGCACATTCCTAGATAGGAGTGGACATTCTAGACCCTGAGTGGTGCTCTTGTGAGGCGCCTCTTTAGTGTCGTACCTCAGATGGTGCGTGAGGCTGCTCTACTGCACAACGAAAAGCAGGCCTTGCCTCATCAGGGTAAAATGTGTTGCATTACGCCATCTGTTAGTGTGTCGCATCCTGCATCACCTACATCTGCAACACATCCTGCACTGCCTGCATCTGCGTCGCGTCCTGCACCCCTGCAGCTCTGTGTCGCGTCCTGCCTCTGCAGCTCTGTGTCGCGTCATACCTCTGCAGCTCAGCATCGCGTCGCATGCCTCTGCAGCTCTGCGTCGCGTCGCATGTCTCTAGCCTCTGTGTCGTGTCGCATGCCTCTTGGCCTCTGTGTCGCGTCGCATGCCTTTGCAGCTCTGCGTCGCGTCCTGCCTCTGGCCCCTGCGTCGCGTCGCATGCCTCCTGACCTCTGGGTCGCGTTGCATGCCTCTGGCCTCTGCGTCTTACGTATTGTTGTGCATCTCGTGACTCTGTGTGGCGCTCTTAACGGAAGTGTTGAGCCGGATCCTTTTGAATCTTGTCTTGGTGAATACTTTGTATGCGTGGAATTCATCTCTCCCTGATAAATGAATTGCGGGGAGCACAGCTCGAGTTGCTCCAAAGTCTCGAGTCAACTGCGGATTGTTCGTTGTGGTCTATCACTCAGGACATTGCCTCTTTTCTCTTAGTTGTTTACTTACTCATCATTCGGAAAGTCCTTGCTGCCTTAGACTTCTTCATGAGTGGGGGTGGTTCCGGCTCTTGCGACTGAGTTGGCTTCTATGCTTCATTCTATTGAAGTAAATGCCATGGAACTTCTATGTTCATACTTCAACAGTGTATTTTGTTCGAGTTTGTTTAAACTGTTTTACTTCTAGAAACCTTTGTTCGCTGTTACTTGGGTCTTTTGCTCCTGTGGTTTAAAGATTTATCATAGGCATTTTATGACCTTGATAGACTATGCTGCTTCTTCCAAGCCTGACAGATTCGTCGTGGCTTGGTTGCGTCTTGCGGATATGCTCATAGGAAGGATTGTAAACGACGAATGGACTCACCATTGACCATTTTCGCCTAAGTTAGGGATGGGGAATGTAATTTCGAATCGTATCTTGTAAGATTAACATGAACAATGCGTACTCGCCATTTTCATTACTCTTTAACAAAGACATCAAAGTATTACATGGAATGGCCAAATGGTACACTTGATTCTTACACAACTAAAAGATCTTCTACGGTCCTACCAGCATCTCTAATCTCGGACGCGCTCTTCTTCAACGACCTGGGGGACTCAAGCTAGAGGGTGATTGTTCCCAGCGGCATGGTCGCCATGCTTACCATAGTCTGGCTAGGGTGTCATTGCTTCCGTCTTCTTCACTGTCTGGGCTATACCGAGTGCCTTGGTCAGCCAGGTTCACCCTGTTTCTTTGCCTATCTTCTTGCATGGTTCTTTAACTTCCTCAGCCTCTTGGAGATTCTTCATGCTCAAGTACTAGCACTTGCGGGCTGCTCCTAAATCAGCTTGCAGAGTTACAATCATGTTGTCCAAGGAGTAAAACTTCATCTTCAAATGAACAGTTGAGGTTACCGCTCCCAGTCTGCCTAGTGTCGGTCTCCTAATTATGCACTGGTATATTGATTTGCATGGGAGGACTAGGAAGGGGGTCTTAACCATTCGACACAATGGCTGTTCACCATCTGGGTCTCCATAAGTGACCATCAGTTCGACATGGCCGAGTGACTCGGCTGATGATCCATTGAAACCAGTGAGTGGAGTTCCATGGTAAGGAGTGATATCATTAGCAGAGATGTGTAACACTTTCAGCAAGTCCTCAAAGATGTTGTCTGCGGAGCTACCCTGATCGACCAGGATCCTCAGCACTTCGACATTGGCCATTACAGCGGAGATTAGTAGTGGGTTGTACATGTTCGATTTTCCATCCAGCAGATCTTGGACTCCAAAGGATAGGGGTGACCTGGATGGTCCCACCATGGGTTTCGAAGTTGAGGCAACACTCATGATCTCCTTCCACCTCTTCATTGATTTGTTTGTCAAGCCGCCTTCTAAAAAGTCTCCTCCCAGGATGTCCATGGCGACTGGTCTTCCTTTGGATTTCTAGGTGTCTGACTTTTCAGAATCATCACTGTCATCGATCCTCCTCTGCAGCTTTGGTGGCCTCGCTTGCCACTTCTTTTCCCTTGCGGGGCGATCTGGATATCTTTCGGAGGAACGTGATCGCTTTTAGGTGCCACTATTCTCTTCCATCTCCTTGCCTTTCATGTATTGCTGAAGTTTTCCCTTCTGGATCAGCTCTTCGATGTCATCCCTTAAAGCTCGAAAGTCGTTGGTGTCATGTTCATTGCTGCGGTGGTAGCGACAATACTTCCTTGAGGGGCTTTGTCCTTCCTTCAATACCAAAGGCTCTGGCCTCTTAATGTCTTTGAACTCTGTGTTTGCGCATTCAGTCAGGATCTTTGCCAGAAAAGTGTCTAGCAGGGTGTGCTCGGAAAAGCGTCGTGGTCGACTCTTACGTTGTCCTCCTCCATCGCCCCTCTTGGGCTTGGATTTGCGAGGTCCTTCATTCTCGTTTCGCTCTTTGGCAGCTGCTTTGTAAGCTATGTCATCTTCTTCGTAGTCCATATACTTTTGTGACCTTCGAAGGAACTCACCCAAGTTTTGGGGCTTGTTCACCCCTACGTCAATCTGAAACAAGCTTCCTTTCCTAAGACCGTCCTTCATCCAGAAGAGCCTCTGCTTATCTTCAAGGTTCCGGACACTTGCAGCTTCCTTGTTGAAACGTTCCACATACTCTGAGTGTTTCTTCTTCACGTTGTCTGACCGCCCTGAGCACCTCCTCAGACTTTGGCTTCAGGCGGGAGGCGGTGATGCGTGCCTGGAACATCATTGCCAGTTGCCCCCATGATGATATGGAATTGGGTTTTAGCTCTTGGAACCAGTTCAGGGCAGCTTTTGTAACGCCCTAATATTTAATTAATTATTTAATTGAATTGGTTGGGAATTTAATTGGTAGAAAAATAATAAAATAAAAATAATGTTAGAATATATGGACCTATGGTTAGGGTTAGTAGTAACGAATTCAAAGTGTTAGGGAAAAGGCCCATGATTAAGTCGCATAGCCAAGAGAAAAGCCCATGAAAACTAACTAAGTATAAATAAGCATTTTTAGGGTTTTGCTCACTTATTAGAAAAACAAAAGTTTGAGAGTGAGAAAAGAAAGAGGAGGCGCGGCGAAGGGGAGGAGAAGGCTAGGGCAAGGTTTCGAATTCTTCAAGGCTAAGGTAAGGGTGGGGTTCTATCTCTATAATTGGGTGTATGAATGGCTCTATGTAGGAAGGTTAATGGAACCCTAGGTGATTAAGTTAGAAAACCCTAGTTGTAGGAATTGAATTTGATTGATGATGAATGAATGTGATTTGATGATGATTGAGCTTGCTTGTTGATGATTTGAACCAAAAATTCTGTTCATAGGGCGCCATGGGTGTAACACCCCAAATGTAATTAGTTATCTAATTGAATTATTTATTTTAATCAGTTGGGGATTATGTGGTGATAGAAAATAAAATAAATATATATGAGGTAATTGGACCTATTTATAAGGTGAGGGCTAGTATTAATTAATTTAGGGTTTTAATTTATTTAGGAGGTGTTGTCATGAATTAGGTGGTGCACATAAAGGGCCCATGATCCATTAGTTGGCCCATGACCCATCATTTATCCTTAAGGGTCGAATATGTAGGGGTTACTAGAGTTAGTTCATTTTCCCACTTATCACCAAAAGAAAGAAAAGAAAAGAAAAGAGAGAGAGAGAGGAGAGGAGTGGCCGAAGCCCTCAAGGAGGAAGGGGAGAGAGAAACTCGTGGAAGCAAGAAAGGGAAAGAAGATGAAGGCTACAATCCTTGGTGTCTATCTCCCTAAGGTTTCTACTCATCTAAATCTAAGGTTAGGGGGCTCTCCTTTGCATCTTTAATAGTGTATGTGATGAGTGTTGTCTAGGTTAGGTTCTAGGGTGATTTCCATGAATGGTTGGTGTGTTTTAATGTTGTTATCATGCTGAAAATGTGTTTGTGCAAAGACTTGCTTGATTGGTGTTGAGTAGGACACAATATGAATGATGCATGCTAGGTGTTCGATGTTATGACTAAATGGTATTTTTTTTGGGTGGAAAACGTGATGGTTAGCATTCATAGTGATAATTGGTGTGGGGTTTTATTCAATTCGATGAAATTGTGGTGTTGGTGATTGAGTATGATGAGTCTATTCATTTAGGGTTTTTGGTGCATTCTAATACTGTTTCGGTTTTCTGAAAACTGGCACTGTTTGGTTAATCAAAAAATTATGTGGCTGATTGTTTTCGAAAATAGACTTAAAGCCGGTCGTTTTGGCACTAGTTTCGTTCAATTTGGAGCTGTGTAGCTCAAGTTATGAGTCTCCAGAGTTGGGTCAAATTTCTGGAACCAATCTGTGTATAGGTTCGGTCTTGGCAAGTTTTGTGTCCTCATTCGAACTCCGTTTTTAATGATTCTTGCTTAGTTGGAAAGTAGACTCAATTCCCTTCAAAATGAGCACTGGTTTCATCAAATCTAATTAAGAAATGAGAAAGAAAATTGATGTGTAAGATGGGCAAACAGTTTTGTCAATTTCTGGTACCTTAGGGTAGTATTCTGTAAAACTGTACCACCTGGGTGTGTATTTTGAAAAATGAAAATTTTGGGCAGAAACTACACTCAGAGGGCTTTCCAATGAGTGGTCTTTTGTTGAAATCCGACGTCGTTTGCCATTTCAATTAATTCGCCGAAGTAGGTGCACTGCTGTAGGAAAATGCTGCTGTTCCGAAATGAAAAATGTTGCTGTATGCAGTTTTATAAAAAGAAAGCGTTGCTGTCCAGAATTTAAAAATGTTGCTGTATGCAGTTTTATAAAAGGAACATGTGCTGTCCAGAATTTAATAGTGTTGCCGTATGCTGTCTATCAAAGAAAATGCTGCTGTATGCAGTTTTATGAAAAGAAAATGTTGCTGTCCAGAATTTAATAGTGTTGCTGTATGCTGTCTATCAAGAAAATGTTGCTGTATGCGGTTTATCAACATAAAGTATGCTGGTTGCTATAAAATGTTGCTGTCTACCAATTGATAGTGTTGCTGTTTGCTGTTATCTTTAAATAAGTTGTTACTCGAATTTTTCTAATAGGTTGTCACTTAAATTGTTAATATATAGTTACTTAATTTTAAATGATTTACCACTTAGACTTTCAATGTGTAGTTACTGAAATGTAAATGGTTTATCACTAAAATTTTAATGTGTTGTTACTTAAGATTTAAGGATGTTGCTACCCCAATTTTGAATGTGATGTTTATGAAGAAGTTGTGATATATATGATTTTGATGATTATGACGAATACACTCTATGAGTGTTTGATGATAATGATGATGAGTACTCCAGGTGAGTGTTTTGATGAAGTGCACATGTGTATATAGAGTCTCATGGCATGTGCATAATGTGAAGAATAGGCTTCGGCCTCTTGTGAAGAATAGGCTTCGGCCTCCTGTGAAGAATAGGCTCGGCCTCTTAATTGTGATGAATATGGTACCATCATGCATCATGCCCTTGGTGTTGGGTTGCATCTCATGCATTATTCCATGATTGTTGACGATGATGCCTTAGTGCCTATGTTTATTGACGATGATGTCTTTTGGTGATTATTATTGACGATGTTGCCTGGGTGATTATAATATATATGTTGTAAGATGATGATGTATGCTTATGAAGTTGTGTATTGGTGTTTCTAGTTGCCTCCTCTAGTATGATGCTCATCTTATTTGTTATTATTTATGTAAAGAGACTCACCCTACTGCCTTTATGTTGCTTCTTATGTCGGCAACGTGCAGGTGATAGCGAGTGAAGGTTATCCTCATACCTTCTTCTAGTAGGATGAGTCATGCTCTGATACGTAGCACCGGGGGGGGGGCGTCTTATGTTTACTTGTCATTTTATTTGATGTTGTTAGACTGCTATTTCGGTGATGTATCGAATTATGTTCAAACTTATTGTTTTCCGCTGTGACGGTGATTTAATTCAGTTGGTGTAAACTAAACCGGAGATTTGTGGGCTTTCCCCTTGACTGTGTGCTAATGTATCGTGCTGTTATTCTGTGGAAGTATATCAATTCAAGTTGTTTGCTTTAAATGGAGTTTAGTGTAGCACTCTCTTGCGGTCTCTTAAAAAGAAAAAGGAAACTCTGATTTTATTAACTAGTAATTAAATAGAAGGGGGTGTTACATTAGTGGTATCAGAGCAATGGTTGGTCCGTCCGGCCAAGTCGTCGAGTCGTTGTGTCAGATAGTGACCAACTGTTGTCTTTCAGAGCTGACCATGGTTTATGTTGCAGGTACTCCAAAAGTTTCCATTGGTAAGTGAGCTAGTGGGGGAGATGCCCCTACTAGTGCTGTGTGCCTTATTGTGCTTTCGGTGTGTGAATTGTGTTTGTTTGTTGTAGTCCTTATTGTTGACCTCCTTGCTGCGTGTTTCTACATGATATGCTCTGTTGTTTAAGTACTCACATGTGTTTTGGTTGGTATTGAGCTCGGCGTATCCTGCATCATATTCAAAGTAATTGCTGTTTGTTGTTAGATGTTAACTTGACATTTATTCGCAAGCTCATGTATTTGTAAAGTATAATATTACATGCTCCCCATCCTGAGTTTGGTTGCCCCTTGAGTGTAAACAAACTTGATGCGTTTTAAAAATGGGTTATAGTTATGTCGTTGTTATCCCGGGTATTTTGGTGCATGGTGTGATTGTGCCTTTTCGTATATGTGCCTTTAGCTGTGAATTGTTGTCTCCATGGGTTGGCCCTTCTAGCTGTTTTAATGCCTTGACTGCTGTTCCATGAGTTGAATTATTTTCCCATGCTGAACTATGTAGATGGTTATCACTTACTCTAAAAGATTGTCATTATTGTTTTGGTGATTAGTGACTGGTGTCACGGGACTTGGTTTTGATTTCCTGCTGGTTTGGAAGGTGTTCAATTTTCGAAAAATGTATTAGTTGCTTCTTTAGACCCAAAAGAAAATGTTATCGAGATTTCTCTGAATTTTCAAAAACTGATTTGAAAGGTTGAGTGCTCCGATTTCGTGGCACCTTTTACTTGCGAAGAATACTTTCAAAAATAAATTGTGGATTTTGTTTGGAAAACAAATATCATCATTTTCGTACTTCCACCTATAAGTATTTTGGTGCAAAAGAGAAATTGCAAATTGGTGATGTGCCAATTGTGTGACTACTGTGTTTTTTGGATTTTTGCACATTGAGTGCTCGCGGTTCCTAATTATTAAAATATCCGTTTGGGGAGTTTGTGGCTTGTCTTGCTGTATTTACGCATTTAGTAAACTTTCCCGTGATGTTGTTGATGTTATTGTTGTTGTTGTCGTGATTGGGTGATACTATGTACTGTTGAGATGATGTTGTCTATTGATGATGTTGTTACTAATAATGTTGATGTTGATGTTGTTGTTGTCATCCTTGTTGTTGTCTTGGGTATCGCCGAATGGCCCAAGTTATGTTGTTGTTGACGTGGGTACGTACCGCCGAATGGCCCACGTGGTTGTTGTTGTTATTATTGTTGAGTAGCTGTTGTGGGCCCATGGCCATTGTTGAAAAGTGATAGTTAGTCCCGGAATTTGACTGTGTTATGAGAAGTGCTGTGGCAAATGATGTTGTCTGTTGTGATGAACATTAGGAGACTTGTTGTGGATCCTATATGCTTTATTGATTACTGTTGATGCTATTGTGGTGTCGTTTTGTCGGTCGTTGATGCGATTGTTGTAGTTTATGCTTGTGGTATTATAGGATTGACTAGAACTAGGAATAATGGAAGATGAGTCTGATTATTATTACTTGAAATTACCTGGCTGAACGAGTAGGAGGGACGGCCGCCCAAGCACTTACCGCCGGTAATCAAAGCAATAGTAATCAGCGTGATAGGTAGCACTAGTTGTCTAGATGGCTGTAGTTGGTAGTGGAGGAGTGTTGGCTTTAGCAGGAGAAAATTTCGAGGACGAAATTCTTGTAAGTGGGGGAGAGTTGTAACACCCCAAATGTAATTAGTTATCTAATTGAATTATTTATTTTAATCAGTTGGGGATTATGTGGTGATAGAAAATAAAATAAATATATATGAGGTAATTGGACCTATTTATAAGGTGAGGGCTAGTATTAATTAATTTAGGGTTTTAATTTATTTAGGAGGTGTTGTCATGAATTAGGTGGTGCACATAAAGGGCCCATGATCCATTAGTTGGCCCATGACCCATCATTTATCCTTAAGGGTCGAATATGTAGGGGTTACTAGAGTTAGTTCATTTTCCCACTTATCACCAAAAGAAAGAAAAGAAAAGAAAAGAAAAGAGAGAGAGAGAGAGAGAGGAGAGGAGTGGCCGAAGCCCTCAAGGAGGAAGGGGAGAGAGAAACTCGTGGAAGCAAGAAAGGGAAAGAAGAGGAAGGCTACAATCCTTGGTGTCTATCTCCCTAAGGTTTCTACTCATCTAAATCTAAGGTTAGGGGGCTCTCCTTTGCATCTTTAATAGTGTATGTGATGAGTGTTGTCTAGGTTAGGTTCTAGGGTGATTTCCATGAATGGTTGGTGTGTTTTAATGTTGTTATCATGCTGAAAATGTGTTTGTGCAAAGACTTGCTTGATTGGTGTTGAGTAGGACACAATATGAATGATGCATGCTAGGTGTTCGATGTTATGACTAAATGGTATTTTTTTGGGGTGGAAAACGTGATGGTTAGCATTCATAGTGATAATTGGTGTGGGGTTTTATTCAATTCGATGAAATTGTGGTGTTGGTGATTGAGTATGATGAGTCTATTCATTTAGGGTTTTGGTGCATTCTGATACTGTTTCGGTTTTCTGAAAACTGGCACTGTTTGGTTAATCAAAAAATTATGTGGCTGATTGTTTTCGAAAATAGACTTAAAGCCGGTCGTTTTGGCACTAGTTTCGTTCAATTTGGAGCTGTGTAGCTCAAGTTATGAGTCTCCAGAGTTGGGTCAAATTTCTGGAACCAATCTGTGTATAGGTTCGGTCTTGGCAAGTTTTGTGTCCTCATTCGAACTCCGTTTTTAATGATTCTTGCTTAGTTGGAAAGTAGACTCAATTCCCTTCAAAATGAGCACTGGTTTCATCAAATCTAATTAAGAAATGAGAAAGAAAATTGATGTGTAAGATGGGCAAACAGTTTTGTCAATTTCTGGTACCTTAGGGTAGTATTCTGTAAAACTGTACCACCTGGGTGTGTATTTTGAAAAATGAAAATTTTGGGCAGAAACTACACTCAGAGGGCTTTCCAATGAGTGGTCTTTTGTTGAAATCCGACGTCGTTTGCCATTTCAATTAATTCGCCGAAGTAGGTGCACTGCTGTAGGAAAATGCTGCTGTTCCGAAATGAAAAATGTTGCTGTATGCAGTTTTATAAAAAGAAAGCGTTGCTGTCCAGAATTTAAAAATGTTGCTGTATGCAGTTTTATAAAAGGAACATGTGCTGTCCAGAATTTAATAGTGTTGCCGTATGCTGTCTATCAAAGAAAATGCTGCTGTATGCAGTTTTATGAAAAGAAAATGTTGCTGTCCAGAATTTAATAGTGTTGCTGTATGCTGTCTATCAAGAAAATGTTGCTGTATGCGGTTTATCAACATAAAGTATGCTGGTTGCTATAAAATGTTGCTGTCTACCAATTGATAGTGTTGCTGTTTGCTGTTATCTTTAAATAAGTTGTTACTCGAATTTTTCTAATAGGTTGTCACTTAAATTGTTAATATATAGTTACTTAATTTTAAATGATTTACCACTTAGACTTTCAATGTGTAGTTACTGAAATGTAAATGGTTTATCACTAAAATTTTAATGTGTTGTTACTTAAGATTTAAGGATGTTGCTACCCCAATTTTGAATGTGATGTTTATGAAGAAGTTGTGATATATATGATTTTGATGATTATGACGAATACACTCTATGAGTGTTTGATGATAATGATGATGAGTACTCCAGGTGAGTGTTTTGATGAAGTGCACATGTGTATATAGAGTCTCATGGCATGTGCATAATGTGAAGAATAGGCTTCGGCCTCTTGTGAAGAATAGGCTTCGGCCTCCTGTGAAGAATAGGCTCGGCCTCTTAATTGTGATGAATATGGTACCATCATGCATCATGCCCTTGGTGTTGGGTTGCATCTCATGCATTATTCCATGATTGTTGACGATGATGCCTTAGTGCCTATGTTTATTGACGATGATGTCTTTTGGTGATTATTATTGACGATGTTGCCTGGGTGATTATAATATATATGTTGTAAGATGATGATGTATGCTTATGAAGTTGTGTATTGGTGTTTCTAGTTGCCTCCTCTAGTATGATGCTCATCTTATTTGTTATTATTTATGTAAAGAGACTCACCCTACTGCCTTTATGTTGCTTCTTATGTCGGCAACGTGCAGGTGATAGCGAGTGAAGGTTATCCTCATACCTTCTTCTAGTAGGATGAGTCATGCTCTGATACGTAGCACCGGGGGGGGCGTCTTATGTTTACTTGTCATTTTATTTGATGTTGTTAGACTGCTATTTCGGTGATGTATCGAATTATGTTCAAACTTATTGTTTTCCGCTGTGACGGTGATTTAATTCAGTTGGTGTAAACTAAACCGGAGATTTGTGGGCTTTCCCCTTGACTGTGTGCTAATGTATCGTGCTGTTATTCTGTGGAAGTATATCAATTCAAGTTGTTTGCTTTAAATGGAGTTTAGTGTAGCACTCTCTTGCGGTCTCTTAAAAAGAAAAAGGAAACTCTGATTTTATTAACTAGTAATTAAATAGAAGGGGGTGTTACAATGGGCGCCAATGTTGCTGTTGCTGTGGCTGGGCGCCTCCCTGGGCGCTAATTTGTGTGCGTATGTTGTTTTCCTTGGTCATATTATCTCTGGAAATGGTATAGCTGTGGACCCAGCCAAGGTTGAGGCTGTGTCTCAATGGGAGAGCCCGAAGTCAGTTACAGAGATTAGAAGCTTCTTGGGATTAGCTGGTTATTACAGGAGATTTATTGAAGGTTTCTCGAAGTTGGCACTTCCGTTGACTCAATTGACATGTAAGGGAAAAGCTTTTGTGTGGGATGCACGCTGTGAGGAGAGCTTCAGTGAGTTGAAAAAGAGGTTGACTACATCACCCGTTTTGACCTTGCCTGTTCCGGATCAACCGTTTGTAGTATATTGTGATGCTTCCAAGATGGGTTTGGGAGGTGTGTTAATGCAAGAGGGTAAGGTAGTAGCTTATGCGTCCAGACAGTTGAGGGCCCATGAGAAGAACTACCCTACTCATGATTTGGAGCTTGCTGCAATTGTATTTGTGCTGAAAATTTGGAGGCACTATCTGTATGGTACTAGATTTGAAGTGTTTAGTGACCATAAGAGTTTAAAATACTTGTTTGATCAGAAGGAGCTCAATATGAGACAGAGACGTTGGTTAGAATTGCTGAAGGATTACGATTTCGGCTTGAACTATCACCCCGGCAAAGCTAATGTCGTGGCTGATGCTTTAAGTCGGAAGAGTTTGCATATGTCGGCTATGATGGTGAAAGAATTAGAGTTGATTGAGCAGTTTCGGGACATGAGTCTGGTTTGTGAAGTGACACCGCAGAGTGTCAGATTGGGAATGTTGAAGATTGGCAATGAATTTTTGGTTAGTGTTCGGGAAGCCCAAAAGTCAGATGTAAAGTTGGTAGACCTGTTAGTTGTGAATGATCAAGATGTGGAAGGAGATTTCAAGTTAGACTCCCAAGGTGTATTGAGATTCAGAGATAGGATCTGCATTCCTGATGATGCTGAGATGAAGCGAATGATTCTTGAGGAGAGCCATAAGAGCAAGTTGAGTATTCATCCAGGGGCTACGAAAATGTACCAAGATTTGAAGAAAATGTTCTGGTGGCCTGGTATGAAGAAGGATGTGGCACAGTTTGTATATTCTTGTCTGACTTGTCAGAAGTCTAAGATTGAGCATCAAAAGCCCGCGGGGTTGATGCAACCATTGGAGATTCCGGAATGGAAATGGGATAGCATTTCCATGGATTTTGTGACTGGTTTGCCAAATACAGTGAGAGGGTTTGATGCTATATGGGTGGTTGTGGACAGGTTGTCAAAGTCTGCTCATTTCTTACCAATTAATATGACTTATCCAGTTCCAAAATTGGCAGAGATCTACATCAAGACAATTGTGAAGTTGCATGGCGTTCCGCTTAGTATTGTATCTGATAGAGATCCAAGATTCACATCTGAATTTTGGAAAAGTTTGCAGGAAGCTTTGGGTTCTAAGTTGAGGTTGAGCTCCGCTTATCATCCGCAGACAGATGGTCAGACGGAGAGGACTATTCAGTCGTTAGAGGACTTGTTGAGAGCATGTGTTCTTGAGCAGGGAGGTTCATGGGATTCTCATCTTCCGTTGATAGAGTTCACTCACAACAACAGTTTTCATTCTAGTATTGGTATGGCACCGTTTGAGGCGTTGTATGGTCGGAGATGTAGGACTCCGTTGTGTTGGTATGAATCTGGGGAGAGTGCGGTATTGGGGCCTGAAATTGTGAGAGAAACAACTGAGAAGGTAAAATTAATCCGTGAGAAGATGAAAGCGTCGCAGAGTCGGCAAAAGAGCTATCATGATAAGAGAAGGAAGGATTTAGAGTTTCAGGCCGGTGATCATGTGTTCCTGAGAGTCACTCCGGTGACTGGTGTTGGGCGTGCCTTGAAATCTAAGAAGTTAACTCCCCGTTTCATTGGTCCGTATCAGATTACGGAGAGGGTGGGAAGTGTTGCCTATAGGGTGGCTTTGCCGCCTAATCTTTCGAACTTGCATGACGTGTTTCACGTGTCACAACTTCGAAAGTATGTTCCGGACCCGTCTCATGTGATTCAGATGGATGAAGTAGAGGTGCGGGATAATCTCACTGTGGAGACTATGCCTGTGCGGATTGAAGATAGAGAAGTGAAGACTCTGAGAGGGAAAGAAATTCTTTTGGTGAAAGTGGTTTGGTTAGGAGCTGCTGGTGAGAGCATGACTTGGGAGCTGGAGAGCAAGATGCGGGAAGCATATCCGGAGTTGTTTGATTCAGGTAATTTCGAGGACGAAATATTCTAAGTGGGGGAGAGATGTAACGCGAAATAATTTAATTATTTATTTAATTAAGTTATTTAAGGCTTACAATATTTATTTAATTTAATTAAATAATTCAAGGTTTAATTATTTTATTTTATTTATTAGGAGGCGTTGTCACGAATTGAGTGGTGCGAGCAAGGGCCCGTGATCCACAATTAGGCCCGTGGCCCATTGCCTTGTCAAAGAATTCGACTCACAAGGGGTCTTAGAGTTAGTTTTCATTTTTTTACTCTATTGCAAAAAGAAAGAAAAGAAACGTAAAAGAGAGAGTGAGAAGAGGAGAAGTGCGAAGTGAAGAGGAGGAGAAGAGAAAGGGGCGAATCACTCAAGGAGGAGGAAGGGCTTGATTGGAGTCTTGCATTTTTCCCTTGGAGCTTTGCTAGCAATTCGACTTCCATAAGGTTAGGGGGTCCTCTTTTTGTTTTTAATGATTTATGCGAATTGGTGATGCTTAGGGTTAGGGTTCTAGGATAGTTTCCACGAATGGGTTGTGATGTTGATGGGTAATTTGTAATATTGTGATGCTTGATGTTGAATTGCTATGTTGAAAATCGTATGATTGATGCTTGAGTTGTGGCTAATGCGAATTGGATATCATATGTTTGAATATATGACTCATTGGTGCTTACTTGGTGAAATTGAGAATTATGGTGACACTTTAATCATATATATATATATATATATATATATATATATATATATATATATATATATATATATATATATATATATATATATATATATATATATATATATAATTGAGTGTTTTGGTGAATTTAAATTGGTGATTGAAAGTGAAAAATTCTGGTTTTGGAAGCCCCTAGGCGCCTTGGGCGCCATATGCATGTTGCTGAATTTTTCTGTTTTGCGCCTTAGTCATGGGCGCCAGGCGCCCAGTAGTGTGCCTGCGCCAGTTTCCCAAATTCTGTTGCCCCTGTGTTGCTGTCTGTGTCACTGTGTTGCTGTGCCTGTTGCCCTGTGTTGCTGTGTTCTGTGTCACCGTGCTGCCAGTTTTGGCGCTAGGTGCTTGCGTCATGGGTGCCAAGGGCCCCAATGTTCTGGTGATAGTTTTGTAAAAATTGTTTTCAGGTTTTCATATTAAGGTAAAATGGCTCCTGCAAAAATGATTTTGGGCAACAAAAGAGTTGGATTGCGTGTTTTCACTAGGCGCCTAGTGCATGGGCGCCAAAAATGCTGTTCACTTTTTGACAAAATTTTTGTTGGGTTCTCTTATTCTGAGCATTTGGCTCGTACAAAATAAATTTCGAAGTAAAATGAGTTGTATTTCGTGTTGGCCTTAGGCGCCTAGTGCCTGGGCGCTGTGTTCCCCTGCGCCAGTTCCTGGGCGCCAGCGCCTATGCGCGTGCTGTGTTCCTGGGCGCCAGCGCCAGCGCCTGTGCGCGTGTTGCTGTTCCTGGGCGCCAGCGCCCATGCGCCAAATTTTTGTGTTGCTCCTGGGCGCCCAGCGCCCTGCGCCAAGTTCTGTGTTGCCCCTGGGCGCCCAGCGCCCATGCGCCAGTTTCCAGGATGTCTAAGTATTTTTCCTATTTTGTTTTTAATGTAACTTTTGACTCGGTTATCCAAATTTAACGGTTCAAAATGCGTTTCGAAGATAATTTCAGTGTCTATCCAATTGTTCCAATTTTATGCAAAAATAAATTATTTTACTGGTGTTTCTGGGGCTGAGGGTGTTCAAGTGTCCAAATGGCTATTTTTATCCATTTTCCCTATGTCGTGTCAATATCCTAAGTTGGTCTATTTGAATTGGTGTTGGTGTGAGTGGTGGGCTGAATTGATGAATGTGATAAGGTGAGATTGGTGAGCAGAGGCTTCGGCCTAATTTTAATTTGGTGAGCTGATTAATGCACTATGGTGAGATTATAAATTAAAATGGTGAGCTGAAATGAAATGGTGATTTTATTTAATTGTAGTGTGTTGTGATGCATTTCCATAACACCTCATGAAATCATGTGCATTATTGGTGAGCAGAGGCTTCGGCCTAATTTTATTTGGTGAGCAGAGGCTACGGCCTATTTGTATTTGGTGACGGATCCGACATGCATGTGCCCGTGGAGTTTGGGTTGCATTTTCATGCATAACCATAACCCTACTGCTTTTATGTTGCTTCTTATGTCGGCAACGTGCAGGTAATAACGAGTGAAGGTCTCCCTTATGCCTTCGTCTGGTAGGAAGTGTCACGCTCTGATACGTAGCACCAGGGGGGGTGTCCTATGTTTATGTGTTGTTTTCATTAACCGTTAGATTTTTATTGGTGATGTATTGGTTTTTATTGTTAGAACTCATTATTATTCCGCTGCTGGTGGTGATTGAATTTAGTTGATGCGAACTAAACGTATTTTTCTGTTTATGGTGCTATGTACCTTGTATTTTGAACCAAACTGTGAAAAGTGAAGTGGTTGATTTTATGATGTAAGTGTAGCACTCGCTTAAATTATTTTCAAAAAAAAAAAAAAAACTCTGATTTTATTAAAAAGTAAGGTTATTAGAAAAGGGGTGTTACACCTTGGGCGTCGTTCCTGAAACTGTGCTGGGCGCCATCCTGTATTGTGTGACTGGGCGCCTTCCTAGGCGCCATCCTGGGTGTGTAGTGTTCTGGCGCAGGGGCGCCAAGGGCGCCATGTTGGCTGCCCTGTCCTGTCGCTGGGCGCCATGGGCGCTGTTCCTGAAATGTTGTTGGGCGCCATCTTGCTGTTGTGTGTTGCTGTCTTGCAGATTCCTGGCGCATGGGCGCCAAAAACCTGGCTGCCCAATTGTTGTTTTCTATGTTGTTCTGGCGCATGGGCGCCGCCAAGGTGGTGGCTGCCCAATTGCTGTTTTCTATGTTTTTCTGGCGCATGGGCGCCAAGGTGGTGGCTGCCCAATTGCTGTTTCAGGTGTTGTTCTGGCGCATGGGCGCCAAGGGTGCCAAGGTTGTGGTTGCCCTGTTGCGGTGGCTGTGTTGTCCTGGCGCATGGGTGCCAAGATTGGCTGCCCGGTTGCTGTTGTTGCGTGCTGTGTCTCGCGCAGGGGCGCCATGGGCGCCTAAATCAGGCTGCCTTGTGCTGTGTCTGGCGCAGGGGCGCCATGGGCGCCAGAATCTGGCTGCCTTGTGCTGTGTTGCGTTGCTGGGCGCCATGGGCGCCAAAATGTTGAAAATTTCTAAGTTGTAAATTGTTGACGACGAAGGTTGTACGAAGACGAATTTGCCTCTATTTATTGGCAGGTGATGTGTTATAGGCCTACGGCCAATGTTGCTTTTCGATGTTGTGCGTTGCTATGTAACCGTTGTTATTGTTTGTGCATTTACATAGCGTCGCATGCATAGCATATTTTTACCATGGAGCTATGCTCAAACCACGACGACGATGTTGCGATGTTGATGCCCCTATTTACGGGTTTTGAATTATGGTACCACATGCATTATAGGGCGGTGGCCCTGAGTTGAGTCACATTTCGCATTATGTGCATACTTATGTGATTGAGATGATTTTGACTGCTGTTAAGTGACGAATTGACCTGAATTATATTTTTTTTTTCATGTATCTGAATTATATAGTGCGATATCTCACCCCTTCTGTTTGAATGTTACCCCAATGTTGGTAATGTGCAGGTAATCCCGAATGAAGGCAGTTCACCTTCGTTTGATCGAGTCGGTGTCGTCGCTCTGATATGTAACACTCGGGGGGAATGAACACTCGTTTTAATACTGTTTGCTTTGTTATTTCGTTGTTGGAACTTTAAGCTGTTATGTTGCTATTTTGATGTTTTCTGAGCTGTCTTGAGTTGTTAAGACGCAACGATTATTTAATTTGACTTGTTGTGAATCCGCTGCGTAGTTTTTAAAGATGAATTATTTCTGAGGGTTAAGATGGTTGTTTTATCGGTTCGTTCAAACGTGTTATATGAGTGTGTTCAAAAGCGAATTAAACCGTATATTGTTTTCACGAAGCAAATGTGGCACTCCGTTGTTTGTCGAAAAGATTTTTATGAACTCTGATTTTGCATTATTTTACCAGGTAGAAATGGGGTGTTACATTAGTGGTATCAGAGCAGTTTCGGTCTTTCCGGCCAAGTTGTCAAGTTACTGTGTCATTGACGATCAAGTATTGTCGATTAGTTCTAACGGTTGCTTATGTTGTAGTGATTAGTTGAGATGGCTGGAAGGAACGATGCTGCTATTGCTGCTGCGTTGGCTGCTATGGCTCAGGCCGTGGAGGGTCAGCAGAATGCTGGTGAGAATGCTGGGTCTCGTAGTTTGGCGACATTTCAAAGAGAGAATCCGCCTACTTTCAAAGGCAAGTATAATCATGATGGAGCGTTGGCTTGGCTGAAGGAGATAGAGAGATGGTCGTCGACACTCCAGCTAAGGGGTCGGTGACTACTTCTCTAGTGTGCTCTCAATGTCCTTTGTCGATTTTCGACAGAGACTTTGTTGTTGATCTGATTGGTTGCCGTTAAGTGGATTGGATGTGATCTTAGGTATGAACTGGTTAGAGCATAACCATGTGCATATTAACTGCCGTAGTAAGTCTATAAGTTTTTCTACCCCTGAAGAGGAGGAAGCTGGTTTGTTGTCTGCCGGTCAGTTGCAGAAGTTGATGCGGGAGGGAGTCCAGTTATTCTCGCTGATGGCATCAATATCTGTCGAGAACCGAGCCGTGATTGAAGAGCTGCGGGTAGTATGTGAATTTCCTGAAGTTTTCCCTGATGAGATTCCAGGTGTGCCGCCAGAGAGAGAAGTGGAATTCACTATTGATCTTGTACCTGGTACCAGACCTGTTTCTATGGCACCGTACAGGATGTCTACATCTGAATTGTCCGAATTGAAGAAGCAGCTTGAGGATTTTCTCGAAAAGAAGTTTGTGAGACCAAGTGTGTCGCCGTGGGGAGCTCCTGTGTTGCTAGTAAAGAAGAAAGATGGAAGTATGAGGCTCTGTGTTGATTATAGACAGTTGAATAAGGTAACGGTTAAGAACAAGTATCCATTCCCAAGGATAGATGATTTGATGGATCAGCTGGTGGGTGCTCAAGTGTTTAGTAAGATTGATTTGCGGTCGGGCTATCATCAGATTAAAGTGAAAGACGAGGATATTCAGAAGACGGCTTTTAGAACGCGTTATGGGCGTTATGAGTATTCGGTAATGCCTTTTGGTGTTACTAACGCGTCGGGGGTATTTATGGAATACATGAACCGTATCTTCCATACTTACTTGGATCAGTTTGTGGTGGTATTCATCGATGATATTCTGGTCTACTCCAAGTCGGAAGAAGAGCATGCAGAGAATTTGAGATTAGTGTTGGAGGTCCTGAAAGAGAAGAAGTTGTATGCAAAGTTGTCTAAATGTGAATTCTGGTGGAAGGAAGTAAGTTTCCTTGGTCACGTCATTTCAGGTAGTGGCATTGCAGTGGATCCGTCTAAGGTAGATGTTGTGTTGCAGTGGGAAGCCCCGAAGTCGGCTACCGAGATTAGAAGCTTTTTGGGGTTAGCTGGTTATTATAGAAGGTTCATTGAAGGATTTTCCAAGTTAGCACTCCCGCTAACTCAGTTGACGTGCAAAGGTAAAGCTTTTGTGTGGGCCGCTCGTTGTGAAGAGAGTTTCGCCGAATTGAAGATCTTACAGTGGATGGGTTCCCTTGCCCCTCGGTAACGCATCATGAGGCAGAAGTAAGTCAAATGGCTATCAGGATCCCCGGTCCCATCATACATGTTGAGCATTGGGAGCTTCTCCAAAGCCTTTGGGATTGGACAATCATTGATCTTCCTGGTGAAAGGTCCGCCATGGGAGATCCAAGGGTCGTGACGAGGTGACCAGTCCCCGAGATCATTGTCCCGGTGGTCACATCGGGTAGCAGACCTCCTTGACTTTGATCTGTGACGCCGCCCTCTACGGGACTTGGCTCGGCTTCGAGATCTCTCTTGGGAGTTTGAGGATGCGCGCGAGATCTCTCTGTCGGGTGACGTTGGAGGAGTGCCTGGGGGAGAGCCTGATCCCCTATTCCTGCACCGTCGAGGTGGGGAGCGACGAGCTCGCTTACGCCTCGGGGAGAGCGATGGTTGAGGCGCCTCCTTGGTGGAGATCTGGCAGGTCTTGAGTTCACTGTCCCAGGGGGAGGAGTGCTCCAGCAAGGGCGAGGTTGCTCGGGCATCGATGCAACGCGCCTGTCCATCTGCGTGAGGCGCACCTCCTGCTGCGCCATGACGTGAGTGCGGTTGCTGAGAAGGTCCAATAGTTGGTGAACAGTTGGAAGAGCCTCTTGTTGGACAAAACTTGAGCCTGCTCTGGCTGCGTGACTGGGGCTTTCTGAGGAGTCGGGACTTGAGAAGCGCTCCTCGGCAAGGATTCGGCGACGCCTTCAGGGGTGCTCTCGGGCTGAGGTTGAGATTGAGCCACTGCGATGCTGCGAAGTCGTGGTCTGCCTCGGGGGCCATCGGAGTGCAAGAGAAAGTTCTTAAGAGTAGGGATGAGGTGAAAGCTAGTCAGCTCCCACTGTGTTCGCCAATGTTCACTACCTAGCAGCGCTGCGGTGACTGCTGTTGGTAGGTCTCTTGCAATCCGAGCGGAGTGTTGAATGAATCCCGGAGGGGGAACCTGCGATGCCACTCCGACGCCCAAGTCAGTATAGGGAATAAGAGAGTAGTAATAGCTAGGAATGAGAATGTACCTAATTATGGCAATGTGAGCAAGTATTTATAGGGAATCGTGCCTGTTGTGAGCTGTCGGGTCGATAGAGTAGATCTGAGCCATCCACTTATGAGAATCATAAGTGGGCTTGTATATTATGGATATGGGTCAACATGATTGGGCCTATCCATGCCTAATTGCTGAATGAGCCTCTTGGTCCAGTCCAGAACAAGATTGAAATTTGTAGAGATCAAAAAATTCAAATAGTTTTTGTAATCAATGAAATCACCATCAATATTTAATTATTAATGAAATGAGCCACAACATTTTTAAAAAGAAGGTTACATCTACTTAACTGTACAAAATTTATTAACTTTGAAAATATTTAATTTCCTTTTATTATGAATCAGAAAACATAATTTTTTTTTCTTTTGACAGGAGTAGGCCTCACACCTATGTATCTTCCCGTGCGATGTAGAATTGAAAGATTATGTAGGTCTTGGGAAAAAATATTTGTTTGTTGATATTTTTTAAGTCCTAATTTATTTATTATAATTTTGGGTTACGTACTAAAAGTAAATCTGACGCAAAAGTTTATTTGGTATAGTCACCGACTTTGTAATTTACATAGTGGTCAAACTAAAAGTTGACTTAGCGCGATTACTACTAAAACTTATTTAAATGGGCTGAGTTGATATTTTGGATTAAGAAAAATGTGGTTTAAAAAGTGTAAATATAAATTAATTTTCTTAAAGCGGTTGAAAAAGAAAAACAAATGGGTTAAAACCCATGGACAAAGTGGAGACCATAAGTAAAAAAATGTGTTAATAGTAATGTGCTAATTACAAAAAAAAAATGAAGAAACAACGTATTCATAATAAATATTTTAGATTTAACTTTACTAAAAAAATGTTTGCGACAACTAAACCAAAAGTGCATTCGAGGCGGTATTACTAATATTTTAGATTTAGTTTTTTTAAATGTTTGTGATGACTAAACAAATATGGATCTGGTGTAGTCGTCGACTGTGTGATTTTTGTAGTAACCGAACTAGAAATTGTTTAGCGACATTACTATTATTCCTGATCGGCCAAACTAATAGGCCCATTTCAACAAAGCCCATGATCCACACCTAATGTACGGTGCAGATGTTGTAACATCCTCAAAATAATTAATCGAATTATTTGGATGTAAACCCAATTGAATTAATTTGGTACTTAATTGGTAAAATTATTGAGTGCTAAAATTAATTATTGGCTGTCACAGGGTCGTTGACCGAATAATACGGACCAAGGAAGTTTTGGAATCGAAATAAGGAATTTGGGTCAATATGGTAATTGGACCACGCCACCACTTATTTATTAATTAAATATGTGTTTGTGTGTGTGTGTGTTTAAATAAAAGAAAGAAAAGAAGAAAGGAAAGAAAGAAGAATACGCAGAGAAGAGGAAAGAAGAAAAGAAAGGAGAAGAGAAAGGAGAAGAGAAAGAAGAAAGAAGAAGAAGAAGAAGGATCACTCCCCCAAGCCCCAAAATTCACCATCTTCATCATCTCACTCTCCTCATCATAACCCAAGAGCTAGGTAAGATTTCATCCGGTTTTTCCCCTATTTTATGGCCTACGAATTTGGGGTGGTTTTGGAGGTGATTTGGCGAAATCGTGAATTGTGTGATCAAATTGATGATTGAATCATGCTTAGGAACGAAGCTAGGAGCGGATTGAACGCGATTGGAAGCTCGGAACGAAGTTAGGAGCGGTTCGGTGTTGTTTGGGTTCGATTCGGTGATTTTGACATATCGGTGATTTCGGCTCGGCAACGACTCTCGCTTCAAGGGTGAGTTTTACTCACGTTTAGGTTTATTCCGTTTTGAAATGAATTGTGTGATTTGTTTTCGAAAGATTTTGAGTCGAAAACGTCATTTCGAAATATATTGCGTTTTAACGAAATTCGTAATCGTTGAGTTTTTGATTGAATTGCTTGATTGTTTGATGTTGATTGGGCTGGTATATTGTCTGGTATTGTCTGTTTTTGAGTTAGGAATCGATCGGGGCGAGTTTCGGATCAATCGGAAAGCAAAATTTCATAAAACAGGGCATTTTGGCAATGCTGTCAAACACACACGACCCGTGCGTCTAGGGCGCACGACCCGTGCGCCTGGTTCGGGTTCAGTGTGCAAACATGTCAACAGGGGGCGCACGACCCGTGCGTCCAGGGGCACGACCCGTGCGCCCAGTTCTGTCCAAAATTTTCAAGTTGTCCAAAATAATTCCGTTTTGATTTCAATCCTTTCCTAATCCTTTCCTAACCCTCATATAATGATATTGGGCTTATGATGCCATGATTTTGGGTGTGTTACAAAGGGTTTTATAAAACGCTTTTGATGTCTAAATCGTTTCGAAAAATCGAATAATAGCATGCGTGTGCGGATATATTTTTATTGATAACAAATGGACTATGAGTCCTATGTGTTAAGGTAAAATTCAATGAACTAAATGTTCATATGATTGTAGATATATATATTATATCGAGTTTGGGTGACGACCCATGTTGACATACTAGGCGGGGCAGTCATGATCCCCTTCCCTAGGCTCCATGCCAATGGGAGAATGTACTATTGGTAGGGGGGTTCACCGGGATTCAGCGGTTACGCAGTCGATGTTATGTTAAATTAATTATTGTGCGGTCCACCGGGATGTAGCGGTCACGCAGCCGGTGTCGTACTGAGTTATAGCAGATTCCCCGGGATGTAGCGGTCACGCAGCCGGTGGAATGCTATGTGTAAAATAATGCGGTTCACCGGGATGTAGCGGTCACGCAGTCGGTGCCGTGTTGAGTTAAAAATGTTTTTAAACTAGCCGAGAGTGTTAGTAGGGGTATCGGTAGAACTCACTGAGATTGTATCTCACTGTTTAAATGTTGTTGTTTTACAGATAAACAGGGACAGAAGAAACCTCAGAGGCACGAGTAGGTGGCCCCGAGTGATGGATGATGAATTAGTCTTACGTTTAAGTTTAATTCTCTTCTGTTGTCTGTGTATCACAATACTATGGCATTAGTATGATGTTATCTTTCATTCCGCTTTCTTGTATGACTCTGACTACCATAGTTGCTGACAGGTTATGGTCTTGTTTGTATATAAGACTGTTTTGTTTTATTCAGCGAAAAATTATAATGGTATTCAGTGTTTGAACAGGAAATAATATCTCTGATGTATGTTTAACGTGCACTTGGGTGTTTTTAACAAATAAAAATACCAGGGTGTTACAGTTGGTATCAGAGCGGTTCGACCTAGTCGGACTTAGCTTATAGGGTCTTTGCTTTTTCCAGTCGTGATTTTCTTAGTATGCTATTAGACATTGAGCTTGATCAACTTAATACTTTGTGCATATTTCGCAGAATCATGGCCAGAAGAGGTAGAGGCGTTCCTCCTCCTGTTGATCCAAATTTTGAGTGGATGCAGAATGTCATTGAGAACCAGCAGAAAATGATGCAAGACATGATGCTTATGCATCAGCAGCAACAAATCCTACAGCAAAATGCTCAACAGCATCAAGCTCCAGAGCCACAAGTGAACCCAAGGAGAATTTTCACAGAGTTCCTGAAAATGAAGCCCTCCGAGTTTAGAGGTGGGCCGGATGTCATGAGAGCACAACATTGGCTGGATGACATTGAAAAGATCTTTGTAACAATGCAAGTGACCGATGAAGACAAGTTGAGGTTGGCATCCCATATGTTGAAGGGAGAGGCCAATAACTGGTGGACAAATGCTAGAGCCATGATGGAGACAATGGGAACTCCCCCGACTTGGGACAATTTCCGAACATCATTTTTGGAACAATTCTTCCCCACGGCTATGAGGTTGGATAAGGAAAATGAGTTTTTGACTTTTACACAAGGAGGCTTGACCGTGGGCCAATACACGGCTAAATTTGAAGAGTTGTATCAATTCTTCGGTTTAGCTGGATATGCCCCAAGTGACCAATGGAAAACTGACAGGTACAAATATGGGTTGAGAGAGGATGTTGCTCAAAGTCTTAGCTCCTTTCCGAGAACCAACTATGCAGCCATGGTACAACAAGCTTACATCGCCGAAAGTGATTTGTCAAGGTTGTATGCAAGCAGAAAGGCATTCCATCAGAGCAAGAGGAACACCGGACCATCTAGTTCTCAGATGGGTCCCAAGCATGACTCGGGCAGGGGCGGTAATTATAAAGGGAAGCAGGTGCAAGCAGCCGACCAAACGAGGTTTAAAAATTGTCATAAGTGTGGAAGGTATCACCGAGGTGAATGTCAACTAAAACATACTCGGTGTTATCATTGTAATGAGGAGGGCCATTATGCAAATGAGTGCCCAGCAAAGAGGAACATCCAAAGAGCACCAAATGCACCTAGTCAGGGGCGGATCAACACACTCGATGCTCGAACCATCACATCTACGGATAATCTTCTAAGGGGTACGGGATCTCTTTTTAATAATTCAGTCAATATTTTATATGATTCTGGTGCAACTCACTGTTTTATCTCGCAAGCATGTGTGGATCGGTTGGGACTAGCATTATCTGAGCTATCCGAACCGATAACTATTTTAACTGCTGCCAAGGGTCGTGTCCAGACCCAATCATTATGTGAAAATTGCCTACTTGTCATAGGCGACAGACAGTTTGTTGTGAAATTTATTTGCTTGCCTATGAGAAGCATGGACATTGTTCTGGGTATGAATTGGATGGCTGAAAATCATGTAACAATCAACTGTGCCGATCGAACTATTAGCTTCGCCTCCGAGTCCGTAGGATTGACACAGATAGATGCTGAAGCGACGATCTCTTACACCGAAGCAAGCCAGTCATTATTCCAAGGTGCGGAAGCTATTCTTATTATGTTGTCTGCATCTACTGAAACGGGTTTAGATTTGTCGTCTGTGCAAGTGGTAAATGAATTTCTAGATGTCTTTCCAGAAGAAGTTTCATCCTTACCTCCTGACCGAGAGGTAGAATTCTCAATAGAATTGATTCCTGGTACAGGATCAATTTCTATTGCTCCTTATAGAATGTCTCCTTTAGAGTTGAAGGAACTGAAGTCTCAACTTGAGGAATTAATATCGAAGAGGTTTATCCGACCGAGTGCTTCTCCATGGGGTGCTCCGGTGTTGCTAGTCAAAAAGAAGGATGGTAGCATGAGATTGTGCATAGATTATCGACAACTCAACAAAGTGACGATCAAGAATAAATATCCATTGCCAAGGATAGACGACTTGCTCGACCAACTTCGGGGTGCCGTGGTATTTTCAAAAATTGATCTAAGGTCGGGTTATCATCAAATAAAGGTACGAGCCTTAGATATTCCGAAGACAGCTTTCCGTACGAGATATGGACATTACGAGTTCGTAGTGATGCCCTTCGGTTTGACTAATGCTCCAGCGGTATTCATGGATTACATGAACCGAGTGTTTCACACGTACCTTGATCAGTTTGTGGTAGTTTTTATTGATGATATTTTGGTGTACTCTAAGACCATTGAGGACCATGTTCAACATCTCCGCATCGTTCTGAACGTACTCCGAGAAAAGAAATTGTTTGCCAAGCCGTCGAAGTGTGACTTCTGGATGCCGGAAGTGAAGTTTTTGGGACACGTGATTTCCCAATCGGGAGTTGCGGTGGATCCCAGTAAAGTAGAAGCGGTGTTGAACTGGGAACGACCAACATCTGTCACCGAAATAAGAAGTTTCTTGGGTCTAGCTGGTTACTACAGGAGGTTTATCCAAGGTTTTTCACAATTGGTTCTTCCACTTACTCGGTTGACTCGCAAGGCCCAACCGTTTATATGGAATGCCGACTGTGAGGAATGTTTTCAAGAGATGAAGGTTAGGTTGACTTCTGCTCCAATCCTAATTCTTCTAGATCCGTCTTTGGATTTTCAAATTTACAGCGATGCTTCTGGGAAGGGTTTGGGGTGTGTTCTCATGCAGAACCAACAAGTTGTAGCTTATGCCTCCAGGCAGTTGAAGACTCATGAAGAGAATTATCCGACTCATGATCTAGAGCTGGCAGCTATTGTGTACGCACTAAAGATTTGGAGACATTACCTGTACGGGTCTCGTTTCGAAGTCTTTAGTGATCATAAAAGCTTGAAATATTTGTTCGATCAGAAGGAGCTGAATAACAGACAAAGAAGGTGGGTGGAATTTCTGAAGGATTATGACTTCGAATTGAAGTATCATCCGGGAAAAGCTAATGTTGTGGCTGATGCACTAAGTAGGAAATCCATTCACATAGCAGGGTTAATGATGCATGAAATGGAATTGTTGGAGTCTTTCCGGGACTTAAATTTGGATTCAAAGCCAAAAAGGAACCGGTTGGTGTTGAGCCACATGAGGATCTCTAGTTCCATAAGGGATTCTATTCGCTTAGCACAGGAAGTTGATGTGAAACTACAATCACAGAAAGTGTTGCCAGATTTTACCGAGGATAGTGATGGGGTTATTTGTTTCAACGGTAGGATCTGTGTGCCTGACGATGAGAGTATTAAAAAGCAAGTGCTAGAGGAAGCACATCGGAGTTTATTTTCTGTACATCCTGGATCCACCAAGATGTATAGAGATTTGAAACAGATGTATTGGTGGCCGGGAATGAAGTTAGAAATTGCTGAATTCGTATCACAATGCTTAACTTGTCAAAAAGTTAAGATAGAACATCAGAAGCCTGCTGGTCTGCTACGGTCACTAGACGTACCAGTGTGGAAATGGGAAGACATTTCTATGGATTTTGTAATGGCGTTGCCAAGGTCTCAAGCCGGTAACGACTCCATTTGGGTAGTTGTGGATCGGTTAACTAAATCAGCTCATTTTATTCCAGTTCGTTCGAGCAGTAAAGTATCCAAGTTAGCTGAGGTGTATTTGAAGACCATAGTAAGGTTACATGGGGTTCCTACCAGTATAGTGTCGGATCGAGATCCGAAATTCACTTCTCGATTTTGGAAAGCTATGAATGAAGCAATGGGGACTAAAGTACTTCTTAGTACCGCTTATCACCCACAAACAGATGGTCAAACCGAGAGGACTATCCAGACATTAGAGGATATGCTTAGAGCTTCGGTACTTGATAACGGGAAGAAATGGGAGGATCATCTTCCATTGGTAGAATTCTCATATAACAACAGTTATCATTCCAGTATCGGAATGGCACCTTTTGAAGCCTTGTATGGTAGAAAATGTAGAACTCCATTGTGTTGGTGGGAAGTCGGTGAAAACCGATTGATAGGACCTGAGATGATTCATGACACTACTGAGAAAATCAGGTTAATCAGAGAAAGAATGAAAGCTGCCCAGAGCAGGCAAAAGAGCTATGCTGATAAAAGGAGAAGGCCGTTAGAGTTTGAGTCAGGCGATCATGTGTTTTTGAGATTATCACCAACAATTGGCACAGGTAGGGCATTACGGGTGAAGAAACTCAGTCCTCGGTATATTGGACCCTTCCAGATTATTGAGCGAATAGGGCCTCTCGCATACCGTATTGCTTTGCCTCCACCATTGTCAAATCTGCATGATGTATTCCATGTATCTCAGCTGCGGAAGTACATTCCCGATCCAAGTCAACCGCTAGATTTTGAAACGATTGATCTTCGACCGGACTTGTCCTTCCAACCTAATCCAAATTACATCCTGGAACGTGGCGAGAGGACGCTACGGACAAAGTCAATTCCCATTGTCAAGGTGGTATGGGATGGTTTTTCCGCCGAGGAAGCTACTTGGGAGTTGGAGGACGATATGCGGACTCGGTATCCGTATTTGTTCTCTTGAGGTATGTTGTGTCTAATTTTGAGGACAAAATTCTTTCAAGTTGGGGAGAATGTAACATCCTCAAAATAATTAATCGAATTATTTGGATGTAAACCCAATTGAATTAATTTGGTACTTAATTGGTAAAATTATTGAGTGCTAAAATTAATTATTGGCTGTCACAGGGTCGTTGACCGAATAATACGGACCAAGGAAGTTTTGGAATCGAAATAAGGAATTTGGGTCAATATGGTAATTGGACCACGCCACCACTTATTTATTAATTAAATATGTGTTTGTGTGTGTGTGTGTGTGTTTAAATAAAAGAAAGAAAAGAAGAAAGGAAAGAAAGAAGAATACGCAGAGAAGAGGAAAGAAGAAAAGAAAGGAGAAGAGAAAGGAGAAGAGAAAGAAGAAAGAAGAAGAAGAAGGATCACTCCCCCAAGCCCCAAAATTCACCATCTTCATCATCTCACTCTCCTCATCATAACCCAAGAGCTAGGTAAGATTTCATCCGGTTTTTCCCCTATTTTATGGCCTACGAATTTGGGGAGGTTTTGGAGGTGATTTGGCGAAATCGTGAATTGTGTGATCAAATTGATGATTGAATCATGCTTAGGAACGAAGCTAGGAGCGGATTGAACGCGATTGGAAGCTCGGAACGAAGTTAGGAGCGGTTCGGTGTTGTTTGGGTTCGATTCGGTGATTTTGACATATCGGTGATTTCGGCTCGGCAACGACTCTCGCTTCAAGGGTGAGTTTTACTCACGTTTAGGTTTATTCCGTTTTGAAATGAATTGTGTGATTTGTTTTCGAAAGATTTTGAGTCGAAAACGTCATTTCGAAATATATTGCGTTTTAACGAAATTCGTAATCGTTGAGTTTTTGATTGAATTGCTTGATTGTTTGATGTTGATTGGGCTGGTATATTGTCTGGTATTGTCTGTTTTTGAGTTAGGAATCGATCGGGGCGAGTTTCGGATCAATCGGAAAGCAAAATTTCATAAAACAGGGCATTTTGGCAATGCTGTCAAACACACACGACCCGTGCGTCTAGGGCGCACGACCCGTGCGCCTGGTTCGGGTTCAGTGTGCAAACATGTCAACAGGGGGCGCACGACCCGTGCGTCCAGGGGCACGACCCGTGCGCCCAGTTCTGTCCAAAATTTTCAAGTTGTCCAAAATAATTCCGTTTTGATTTCAATCCTTTCCTAATCCTTTCCTAACCCTCATATAATGATATTGGGCTTATGATGCCATGATTTTGGGTGTGTTACAAAGGGTTTTATAAAACGCTTTTGATGTCTAAATCGTTTCGAAAAATCGAATAATAGCATGCGTGTGCGGATATATTTTTATTGATAACAAATGGACTATGAGTCCTATGTGTTAAGGTAAAATTCAATGAACTAAATGTTCATATGATTGTAGATATATATATTATATCGAGTTTGGGTGACGACCCATGTTGACATACTAGGCGGGGCAGTCATGATCCCCTTCCCTAGGCTCCATGCCAATGGGAGAATGTACTATTGGTAGGGGGGTTCACCGGGATTCAGCGGTTACGCAGTCGGTGTTATGTTAAATTAATTATTGTGCGGTCCACCGGGATGTAGCGGTCACGCAGCCGGTGTCGTACTGAGTTATAGCAGATTCCCCGGGATGTAGCGGTCACGCAGCCGGTGGAATGCTATGTGTAAAATAATGCGGTTCACCGGGATGTAGCGGTCACGCAGTCGGTGCCGTGTTGAGTTAAAAATGTTTTTAAACTAGCCGAGAGTGTTAGTAGGGGTATCGGTAGAACTCACTGAGATTGTATCTCACTGTTTAAATGTTGTTGTTTTACAGATAAACAGGGACAGAAGAAACCTCAGAGGCACGAGTAGGTGGCCCCGAGTGATGGATGATGAATTAGTCTTACGTTTAAGTTTAATTCTCTTCTGTTGTCTGTGTATCACAATACTATGGCATTAGTATGATGTTATCTTTCATTCCGCTTTCTTGTATGACTCTGACTACCATAGTTGCTGACAGGTTATGGTCTTGTTTGTATATAAGACTGTTTTGTTTTATTCAGCGAAAAATTATAATGGTATTCAGTGTTTGAACAGGAAATAATATCTCTGATGTATGTTTAACGTGCACTTGGGTGTTTTTAACAAATAAAAATACCAGGGTGTTACAGATGTTATCGCTCCATCCAATGGCACAGACGCATATGCCCAAGCACCCATCAAAACACGCCACGTGTAGGCACTGATCCCTATAAAAGCACTGTCTCATCACTGCTACAGGTACGCATTTATTACCTCACATCACCTATTCCCAATGTTGACTTAGGCATCAGAGTGTGTGAAGGTACCACCCCCTCGCCGGACCAACGCGAGCTTAATCACCTTGGAGACTAATCAATCCATCACAACAACTAAATCTCGGAAGCAACTAGGAGTGAACTAGCTACTCAGCTTGGTGAACACGTCGGTCCTCAGCTCGGTCGAAGCCTGCATTTCAATAAACCCCATGTCCTCGGAAGACAAATCGGGATGGTCAGTGTCTGAGGTGTTCTCTCTTGAGGAACTACTTGGAGATTCAAAATTTGAGCCGAGATCTTCATCAACTTCCTCCAAATCAGCAGCAGTGTCCTCCTCATCTCGCCCTGTGCGAACTGGAACGTCACATTGAGAGGCGTCCGTCAAATCTCGGGCATAATCTTCGTCCTCTCGCAGAACACGAGGTGAAGAAACATTCTTCAGAGTATTCTTCCCGACAACCATAGTTCAACCTACAAGGAGGGAGTTCACTCAGCAAAGATAATCACTGGTCCTTCAAACATCTCCATAAAGACCGAACAAAAATCCGGTCTCGAGGGATATCAGATACCCTAGAAGGAATTTGAAGTAACGGAACCCCCTCCTCCTAAGAGGGACCTCGCCAAAAAGGTGAAGAACCCACCAACAAAGGAATGACCGACTTCTAGGCAGCCTTGAGTGCATGGTCTAAGGAGGGAGACAAATAAGGCAATATAAAGGAAGGAAAATACCTGTTCAAAAGAGGTACGCTGGTTTAAAGAAGAAAACTGAGAAAATCCCGGAGCTAGAAGACGTCGGAGGAAGAGAAGAAACGAGTCAGATATGTACAAATGAGGAAATTACAAGCAAGTAAGGTTCTCAAGACAAATGTGTGTGTGTGTAAGAAAGAGTGTATTTACCCTAATGACTCTATGCTACAACAAGCAAGTAGGCTTACGTCTTCATTAGGAGGTCATACAAGTGGAGAGGATGGCACACAATTAAATCAAGACATTTAAGTTGCATCAAGAGCAATTAAACAATTGATCACAGGCATAGAATGATCTTAGTTAAGCTAGTGAACATGTGGGCAATGATTTCTCAATAACATGAACAAAAGGAAAATGCATCAAGACTAAAGTAAGCCTATCCTTTGCAATCAATAATATGAACAAATGCCCAAAGGTTAATAACACGATCAAAGAGGAGGGGGCATCAAGGTTTTGGGTAACCTATCCCTTGCAATACCTCGCGAACCCTAAACCATAAACCTACAATCTCATCTTTTATTCATTAAAAAAACAAAATTACAAGAGGAAGATTGAATCATCTAAAACCATCTTCACCACTTAAAATATGATGCCCTAGGCACAAGTGGGAGTCACATGATTTATCATCAACAATGAACAATGATCAAACTAGAATATAAGAACAAATAAATAAACATTAAAACAAAGTTGAATCACATAGAGCAATCCTCTCACTTTGAGAAAGATGCACTAGGCACTAGTGAGAATCAACTTGCCTATTATCGACCTAATTCTTAAGGCAAACATTAAAAGTAATTTCAAACCCTAATTTTGTCTAAAGTGTGCGCATGAAAGTTGATTAATGCAATTAGGTGAAATGTTTTTATGAAAATGAGATGAAAATGTTTTGAATGAATGAGGGTAAAAATGATTTATGAGATGAGAGTAAAATGCAATGAGAGTAAAATGTTTTTTATGAGATGCAATGCTTTTGGTAAAATATTTGAGTAAAATTTAAATGAAAGGGTAAAAGTGAAAAGTAAAATATTTTTGGAGTTTTTGTAAATGTTTGAGTAAATAGTAAAATCTTTTTTGGTTTCGGTAAATTATTAATGAATGGTAAAGTAAAAAGTAAGTGAGTGATTAAAAAAATTTAACACAAATGCATTCATTCACACAAGATCAAACAACACATTTCAAGCACAAAAATATGCACCAAGAGGCCTCTAAGGCCGAAGCAACAACATAAACAAATCACCAAATTATTTCATGTCAAGATTCACCATCAACACATAGAACAACGCACAAGACTAAACCCTAGATTATCATGCCATGTTACAAAACAATCACCACGCAAAGCATGTATTTATTCTTCACATAATCAAAGAAATGAAAAGGCAACAAAAACCCTAGGTTTCTAAGCTTAAACCCGAGGCACCCATACACCCAAATCAAGCCAAGATTCAACTTAAAATTCATGATATGAACAAGAGGATGCAAGAATAACACAATATGTGAAGGCTTCTTAGTAAGAAAATGATGATTTATTTAATGAAAAGTGAGAAAATGAGTATGGAAATGCAAACAACATAGTTAAAACAACAAGAACATTCCCTTCAAGGCCAAGGACACATCTCAAACACCCAAGGCTCCCAATGTCCTTGTCAAAGTGTTTGAAATGAGTCCTCTAAGCTTTTTTCAAGAAGGGAAAGAGGAGTAGAAGAGAGATCTACATGTTAATAATTAAAGAAAATGCAAGAGATAATAGGCTTACCTCTAGATCTAACTAGAAAAGGGAGAAGGATGAAAAATAGAAGCAAGAACACTTGAAGAACACCTCTAACAAGCCTGGATCCTCTCGCAAATCCTCCTCCCTTGGTGGATTTTAATGAAACTTGGATGATTATGGAAGCTTAGAAGGAAATCTATTGAATGAATGAAGGATTATCAAACTTTTGTGGTTGATTGTTGAAGAATTTGTGTGGAGGAGGGGAGGAGAGGTCACGGCTGAACAAGGAGAGGAAAGGAGAGTATTGTGTGCTAGGGTAAAAATGAGAGTGTCCTCCTCCCTATGGTCTCTTATTTTGGGTTTTATATGAGGTGCAAAATTAAGGGTATATAGGACATTGTGCTTTTGCGAACCATTGATTTTTGAGATAGAATTTGAATCAAAGGCCAAGATTGCAATGCACATGGATTAGGGAAAAGGATAAAACACAAATGAGTGAGGAATGGCTGGTCATACACGAAAATTAGGAGTTTTTGTTGCACAAAAATTGTCAAGGGCAATTAGGGTTTTGTACACAAAGTTGTAGCCTAGGATTTGATCTAGAATTTTAATCAATGGCTAGGAATACAACTCGCATGGATCAAGGGCATGAAGAAACACAAAATGAGGTGAAAAATACCTGGAAAATTCGGAGCCAAAGAGGCCTTGGTGCCCAAGTTTTTTGCAAGCTTGCCAAAAGATAGTACATTTTGTCTTATATGAGGACACTTCCTTATTTTACCATTTTTTATTATTCTTTTCATGATAATTCCATAAATCTTACCATTTTGGGCCATGTCTTAGGAAATCAATCATTGGGCCCAAAATTCTATGATATCACCATTCCCCAAATTGATTTGATACCTCTCCTTGAAGGAAATTCCCATTTTACACTTTCCTTTAAATTTGAGCTTTTATGCAAATGAATAACATCCATGCGCATAAAAAAAAATCTAATTAAGCACATTCTTCCTCAAATAACTCCCCTGATGATTACCCAGTGATTTGTGATGAAAAACCGTTTTTGTTGTGAAATGACCAAAATACCCTTTTTGACCCTAAAACCCTAATTTATCCAGGAAGTGTATTTCAACTCTAAAAATGATTTTAAAAGCTCTGGAATGACTTTTAGGACTCAAAAATGCAATGCATAATGCTCCTCACTCCTCAATTTACTTACTTTTGTGGAAAATTAGGGTTTGGACCTAAGCCGGACAAAGTTGGGGTATGACAGCTGCCCCTCTTTATCTGGATTTTAACGAGGAATATGAATTGGCCGAAACATATTCCGAGGCAAAATAAAGATAAAGAATTCAGAAATTATACCGATTTTGTCTACTTAGGGAAAAACCCGAATTTTCCCCCCCTTTTTTTGGTTTTTCTGTTTTCTATTCTTCTTTTCCTTTTTTTTTGCACAGGTGTTAGCACGAGATGACTGCAAGGGATGAAGCGTCAACTCTTAGTAAGCCAACAGGAGCAGGAAATAGATTGGTGCCAGCCCTCAGGCAGTGAAAGCAAGAAATAAAGCGGTAAAGAAAGCAGTAAAGAAGGTACCAGCCTACAGTAAGCCGACACTGGAGGCTGCCTAAAGCCTTTTAACGAACCGCGCATGATCCGAATTTGCACATGGGCTTTGAAGGAGCACCTGGGCTCTGAGGGTGGCCTTTTCGAGCGACTTGAAGTTCAATATCAAGTTGTGGGACCGATATGTTTTACCTCGAAGGACGTACGTCATGCCTTAGGCTGACACAGCTAGTCTTGAAGGACATGGAGTCTGAAGATCTGTCATGCTCAGAGATGACTTAGTGACATGAAGGTAGAGTTCAAAGTCGTTGTTTGGACTTTTGATTTGAACTATACTGAAGGACCTTGGGTCGGATGATTCGTCGATGCTCGATAACGACGTGATCTGAACTGAAATGAGCTCACTAGCTCTGGGTAATGAACGAAGTCGCAAACCGTAGCTCGAATACGAGGTGGAGTCTGCTTTTGAAGGGACACATGGGTCCTGAAGGGATTCGCAAATCCTGTTGATTGATTGATTGAAATGGTCAATGCTGCCGCACTGAGTTGAGGTACCTGCATACGTCAGTTGATGCAAGGAATAATGCATGGAGTATGGGTGCATGTTATGCAAGGGCATGTTATGCAGGTGGAACATTCCTGAAGTTCTTCTTTTTTTTTGGCATAGGGACCTTAAGATTCTTGAGTGATCAATTCAAGTGTCCTATCGTGATGACTATTTCGAATGTACATTCGACTTAGTCTCCTATTTATTGAAAATGATTTTGTATTTTGAAAATTGATTTGATGTCTGATGCAATGATGATGAATGCTTGGTTTGCTAGAAAGAAAGCAGTAAATGAACACTTGGCGTGTTGATAAGGAAGCCGTAAATGAACACTTGGCGTGCTGATGCGAAAATAGTAAATGAACACTTGGCGTGCTGATGGGAAAACGGTAAATGAACACTTGGCATGCTGATGAGAAAGCAGTAAATGAGGATGAACACTTAGCGTGCTTTTAATGAACCACTTGGGACCCGAGGGCATTCGAACTCCGAACTGAAGGAGCGACTGAACTCTAAACTGAAAGAGCATTTGAACTTCGAACTGAAGGAGCGACTGGGAATGAGATTTTGAGACTGACAAGTCCAGGATGACTGATTTGAGAATTAGATTGAAGACTGACACTTGAAGTGCTGATTCTTGGAACTAGGCATGAGGATTAACATCTTGTGTTCGTCCGCATTTTGCTTAGCAATGCAATGAATGACACATGTAATGCAAACATATGCCATGATTGATGTCTTGAATATTATGGAATGCTTTTGTTCTTTTGTATTTGCTTCTTCTTTTGTAGTTTATGAAATGCAAATATCAACATAATGCTTGGATGTTTGAATGCAAGTGTATGCGGTGATTGATGCTTTGATGAATGGAATGCTCCTGTTCTAACTTCTGTTTGTTTCTTTTTTGCTTCATCTATGAAATGCAAACATTAATATGATGCGATGCTCTGATGTTTGATGCAATGATTTTTGTTCTTTTTCTTTTATGGAAATGCTAACATTAATATGGTGCAAATGCACCGCTTTAATGTTTGAGGATTGAATGACAAAGGAATGCTTGTGAAATGATGAATGATATGGAATGCTGGATGACAGGGAATGTTCCTGTTCTTTTTGTTGTTTGTTTGGAGTTTGCAAGTGAGAGTCAACACTGGATGTGCTAATGAAAAAGCAATGAATGAGAAGACATGAAATGAGGATCGCCTGGGATCAAGGGAGTAGCTTTGAATTATGGACACAAAGGTCTGGTTTATGGGTCAACATATGTCTGTATTGATCTAATGGTCTGAAGAATTTTGATGATGCAATGGCGCATGCAATGATTAGTATCTTGTGGAATGGTGAATGACATGGAATGCTTTTGTGTTGCTTTTGTGGTTTCTTTTCTTTGTTTTCTTTTTGCTTTCTTTGCTTTTTCTATGAAATATATGATGCAAAATGTAATGCTCTAATGATGATTGACATGCAATGATTTTGTTCTTTTCCTTTTTATGAAGTGCGAACATTAATATGATGCCAATGCAATGAAAAGATTTCTGCTTTTTCTTCTTTACTGTTTTCCTCTATGAAATGCAAGTATTAATATGGTGCAACTGACGTGGAACGTTTTTTCTTTTTGCTATGTGATGAATGCACAAAATGTGAAGATGCAAATGTAATGCTTTGATGCATATGCTATAATGAATAGATTGAAATGCCTAGCTCCATGAGGTAAACATTTTTGTGATGATGAGATGCGAGACTTTGGATGCAAGGAATACAGATGATTATTGACCATTCTGTTGAAAAATTGAATTTGATTCAAACTCCGGTGTTCTCAAGGCTTTTATTTACAAACAACCTCACTTGTTTTCTCTTTCTTTCCATGATGACTGAATTTTAGATATCACGTAAACAACTTGTGTTCTCTCTTTTGAAGCATTGTCTAGTAAGCATGCATATGAGTGCAAATGTGAATGAATGAGTCAGTTAACTGGGAATTGGTTTAGGGCATGGACATTTATGGCAAGTGAAGGAATGACAGACATGGTTATTGCCGAAGCTCATGAGGGATCAAGAGATACAAGATTTCCCCAATTCAGGTCTTTGATGAGTGAATAGCTTGCCCCTGTCTAGTGGTGACAACAACTAGGGGTGTAGAAGATGATGAATTGGGAATGAAAAATGGAGCAAAAGAGATTTTGTCACAACCCATAAAGTTTGATGTTGCCCCAGTCATAACAAGGACAAAGCTGCCCCAATTAGGATGACAAGGCCTTGTTTAGGATAGTGAGTTGAGAGATTGCCCCGGTGAGGTTTTGTAGGAATGAATGAGGTGAAGGAATGGGAATGCACTTGTCCCACTTTCGAATGACATTTCAAATGGTTTCTTTGAGTGAGGTTGTGAAAGACGACAGAGTTATGGTGATGGTTATGAACTGAGGGTGATATATGAATGGGGTGGGCAATGAATAAACCTCCCCAAAGTTGAGTGGAGTGAGAGGTGAAGGGAATGCCCCCTAGTACACACTTTTGGTTCTCTTTAAGAACAACTCAAATGCAATGAAAGTTTTGACTTTTTAGTATGAGGAGGGGCTCCACTTGGTGACCACTAGACCTTGTTTTAATGCAACATGAATGCATCTTGGAGTGCAAGTCCTTCTCCTTTTTACCAACTTTCTTTTTTGATTGTTTGTTTTTTTTTTGAGCGGCTTTCTTTTTTTCTGCTTGTTTGTTTTTTCTTTTGAGCAGCTTTCTTTTTTCTACTTGTTTGTTTTTTTTCTTTTTGAGCAAACACGTCGTAAATTTGTCCTAAGATTAAAACTTGAGAGAACGAAAGCAATTAGTCATTGATCGGAATGGACTTTTTAGGGTTATGATGTGGAGAACGGGGTGATTGAGCTTAATGAAGTGTTTGGGGTTGATGGGGAGGATGGGTGTTATTCGGTGCTGGCCGATGGTCAATGGTTTATGAAGGAAATGGTTATTAGGTTTGATGAGGTGTTTGGGGATGGTTGTACCCAATGAGGTGTTTGAAGGTTTTATGAAAGAAGAGATGGTTAAACCCAATGAATTGAGGGCTTTTTTGAAAGGAGAAATGATTGAACCCATTGAATTGAGGGCTTTTTTGGAAGGGGAAATGATTGAACCCATTGAATTTGAGGGCCTTTTTGAAGGGGAGCTCTTATGCTCCATGGCAAAATGTATTGACTCTTAATTTATACTCCCTTTGTCTTCCTCTCTTTGTTTTGAGATTCTCCTTTTTGAAACTTTGTTATTCCCCTCCTTTTGTGAATTTCCTTTCCTTTTGACTTGGGTGAAAATGATATACCATCTTTAATGTGGAATTAACCCTCGTATAGAGTGATGAGGATATCTTGGGCTTTTCTTGGCTTAAGATGGGTAACAAAGGGTATTTTCGTGATTTTGAATTTTTGGCTTAAGAGGGGTAGGAAATGGACTTTCTGGGATTTTAGGTTTTTGAGGGTATGGAGAGATGGCCAAATTTCATTTCAAATCCCGATTGTTTATTTCTGTAAGACTTAACTTTAGGACAATAATTTATCTATCTTCATGTGTTTGCTCTTTTCTTTTCCCCCCTTTTTTTTGTGCCCTAATTTTTGCCTGGACCGCTCTTTGCGAGTTTTCAATTCGCCGGGCGCTCTTTTTTGCCTAGGCCGCCCTTTGCGGGTTTTCAACCTAGCGAGCTTATTTTATCTCTTTTATTTATTATATATTTTTTAGAAAGACTTGAACTAAAGGAAAATGATACTGACAAGGAAAATTAGTGATCACAGAATTGCCCCAGCATGGAGGGCTTAAAGTGTTAGTGAGAATGAACCAAAAAGTCAAGTATGCACTGATGGGAGAGAATATGCGCTTTATGGGTGGACAGGGCGGGATTAGACTTAGATGGGGAATGATGATAAATGAAGGAAATTGACTGACTCAAACAAAGAGAAACTGCACGTGGCATGCATGCTTACTAGAAGAACGCTTCACAGAGAGTTAACATTGGTTAAAACATGATATAAAAAATTTTTTGATGAACTGTTTCAGTCTTTTATCATGGAATGGATGAGATGCAATGCTTTTTTTGAAGGAAATACAAATGAACTATTGATGTGAAAAACTGAGTGCCTTGGAACACATTGAGTTTGCAAATGAGTAAGGGTAAACTTTTCCAAAAAAGAAAGATTACTTTGCAAGAACATCTCGTCTCTCATCACAAAATTTTTGTTGCATGCCATGCATGGATGAACTTGAAAAGTGTGATTATTCTAAAAGTATTTTCTTTTTGATGTTTTGTTTTTTATGCAAGACGAAATATGAAATGCCAATGCATCTTTGGATGATGAATGATACAAGAATGATGCTTCTTTTCGAAATGATCTTTATAGAGGCAAGACAAGATATGAAATGCCGATGCCCCTTTTTTCTTTTGAATGATGAAAGATGCAGGAGTGATGCTTTTTTTCTAAATGATGATTTTTTTTAGAGGCAAGGCAAAGTATGAAATGCCAATGCCCCTTCCTTTTTTGAAAGATGCATGTATGGAGGAATGATGTATTTGAACTAAGGTGATGAGGTTAATGAAATGATGCATGAATGCTACATTTTGAATAAATTTGATGATGATTTTTGTTCATGATTATGAATGAGATGCTTTCTTGTTTTCATTTTTTGTGCAATGAAATGCATGATACTCACAATGATTTTTTTTTTTTTAAAATGCGTGGAAAGACATGATTTTTATTGAATGGAAATGCATGCAAAATGAAAGGTTAATGTATTATTTTTTCATGATGTGTGAAAGAGGACAACAATAATGCATGAGACGCGCTCCTAATAAGACACGATTTTTGGATCTTTCGAGAAAATTAGGGGAAAAAGCCTTAGTGAATGGAAACGCACACGTGCGGAGAATGCACTCCTGATAAACCTAAATGAGATAGAGAAAAATGCATGTATGAATTTTATCAAGTTTTTGTTTTATGCAATGCAAATGATGTCTTTATATGAAAATGACGGTGATAATGCGACTTGACAGGCATGTGAAAAATAAGATGAAAACATTTTTTTTCGAGTTTGGTGACTGAAATTTTGGGAACATCACCTCATATAGCCCGGTAAAAGAAAAGACTATGATGATTTCTTGAGAGTTTTTCTTTTTGCCTTTTTTGAAAATTTTGTTTCATGTAATGCAAGGATGTATGCAAATGATGTAATGATGCAATGATGTCTTTTTTGTGTTTTTGCATGGAGTGGTATTTTGAATTTGCAACCTATATGCCACCTCACATAGGTATTTATGAAAGAGAAGGGAAAAAATATGTTCTTTTTGATTTTTTTTTTGAAAACTGCTGAAGGAAAAGAGCTAATCTAGATGTAATAATGCAACACACAATTTGGAAAAGCCCTTGTGACCTAAAAAGAGGTGAAACCTACGATCTAGGGCAATTTAAGGGTAATCTTCCCATGTAGCTCTATTCACTTCCTCACAAAGGCCACCAGAGCCACAGTCCCTTTCATGAAACTCCCCACAAATGCAGCAAACTGCTAGGTGTAAGGCATCATGAAAGAGCACAACTTTGGTTGAAACTTTCGCAAGTAGCCAAACGGACAAAGGTCCTGATGGGCTCTCACTACTCGAATCCACTCTCCTAAGTTTTCTGCAGACCTGGGTTATGGTCCCACTCAAAGCATGCAATCATAAGGGATAAGTGTAGTGTGTGTCAAGGGCGTTTTCCCTAGCACTACCCCACTTGAAATGAAAATCAGAGCAGTCCAGACAATTGCAAGCAATAACATGTTGTCTACACTAGGGTTCTATACCAAATAAACTAACCTAGGATATCAACAACAAGGGTATTGCTTACCATAAGGAAGGGAGCCAAGAAGAGGGGACATGATAGAATGGGGAAGAGATGCATGAACTTACCTTTGGAAAAAAAGGAGCAAAGAAGAAGGGAACATGGGGGTTGAAAGAATGCATGAGCATAAGCATATAAAAAGAAAAGGAGTAGAAGAAGAGATAGGAAGCAAAACGTAGAAGAAGAAAAAAAGAAAAAAGAGAAAAAAGACAAATGCATGTGCACACAACATGATAAGAAAGAAAAGGAAACCGAAAGGGATAGAAGCAAAAAAGGCATCCAAATCAAATCACAAACCACGCATTTAATTAATTAGGCTTGACCCACTTAAAAAAAGGAAACGTCCCCAGTGGAGTCGCCAGCTGTTGCGCCCGAAAAAGTCCCTGAGGGGATCTTTCTTCGTTTACAACTTTTTTAAAACAATGAAGTCGCCACCAATATTTTTTAAGGTAAAACATTGAAAAAAAAAAAACCTTTTTGGAAAGCGAACGGCCTTTTGGAAACCGGAAAATTTGGGTTCGGGGGTCGGTTAGGCATGGGGAAGGTATTAGCACCCCACACCTCCTTTCTACCGAAAGGGAACCTTTAACTAAACGTGTGGTTTTAAGTGTTGATTTGGAAAATACTTAAATTTGCTTCTTTATTGAAAAGGGAATGAGAAGACTTAATGAAAATTTTTATTTTTGGCGCTTGACGAGAGTTAGCCTCTCGCTCCTACGTATCCCAAATGGGAATCAAAGCGACGTAGTTCTAATTTGAAAATGAAAATGCTTTTGAAAGGGTTTGGAAAAAGGAAAAGCTTTCATAATGACCAAGCAAGCAAAGACTTTGAGTGATCATTACTAATAACTCTTGATAGCATTCATGACAATCAAACAATCAAAGGCTTTGGGAGATAGTCACTAATAACTTGCATTGGTTAGAAAAGAGTTTGAGAGGTTTTTGGGAAAGAGTGAAGTTATTATCAAAGATTGGTTATAAAGTTCAAGCACATTCGTTAATCGAGCAATCACGCATTTGTTGAACGTCAACTAAGACTAAACATGCCAATACAATCAAAGATTCAAATGTCAAGAATGCAAAGTAAGGTTCTCAAGACAAATGTGTGTGTGTGTGTGTGTAAGAAAGAGTGTATTTACCCTAATGACTCTATGCTACAACAAGCAAGTAGGCTTACGTCTTCATTAGGAGGTCATACAAGTGGAGAGGATGGAACACAATTAAATCAAGACATTTAAGTTGCATCAAGAGCAATTAAACAATTGATCACAGGCATAGAATGATCTTAGTTAAGCTAGTGAACATGTGGGCAATGATTTCTCAATAACATGAACAAAAGGAAAATGCATCAAGACTAAAGTAAGCCTATCCTTTGCAATCAATAATATGAACAAATGCCCAAAGGTTAATAACACGATCAAAGATGAGGGGGCATCAAGGTTTTGGGTAACCTATCCCTTGCAATACCTCGCGAACCCTAAACCATAAACCTACAATCTCATCTTTTATTCATTAAAAAAACAAAATTACAAGAGGAAGATTGAATCATCTAAAACCATCTTCACCACTTAAAATATGATGCCCTAGGCACAAGTGGGAGTCACATGATTTATCATCAACAATGAACAATGATCAAACTAGAATATAAGAACAAATAAATAAACATTAAAACAAAGTTGAATCACATAGAGCAATCCTCTCACTTTGAGAAAAATGCACTAGGCACTAGTGAGAATCAACTTGCCTATCATCGACCTAATTCTTAAGGCAAACATTAAAAGTAATTTCAAACCCTAATTTTGTCTAAAGTGTGCGCATGAAAGTTGATTAATGCAATTAGGTGAAATGTTTTTATGAAAATGAGATGAAAATGTTTTGAATGAATGAGGGTAAAAATGATTTATGAGATGAGAGTAAAATGCAATGAGAGTAAAATGTTTTTATGAGATGCAATGCTTTTGGTAAAATATTTGAGTAAAATTTAAATGAAAGGGTAAAAGTAAAAAGTAAAATCTTTTTGGAGTTTTTGAAATGTTTGAGTAAATAGTAAAATCTTTTTTGGTTTTGGTAAATTATTAATGAATGGTAAAGTAAAAAGTAAGTGAGTGGTTAAAAAAAATTAACACAAATGCATTCATTCACACAAGATCAAACAACACATTTCAAGCACAAAAATATGCACCAAGAGGCCTTTAAGGCCGAAGCAACAACATAAACAAATCACCAAATTATTTCATGTCAAGATTCACCATCAACACATAGAACAAAGCACAAGACTAAACCCTAGATTATCATGCCATGTTACAAAACAATCACCAAGCAAAGCATGTATTTATTCTTCACATAATCAAAGGAATGAAAAGGCAACAAAAACCCTAGGTTTCTAAGCTTAAACCCGAGGCACCCATACACCAAAATCAAGCCAAGATTCAACTTAAAATTCATGATATGAACAAGAGGATGCAAGAATAACACAATATGCGAAGGCTTCTTAGTAAGAAAATGATGATTTATTTAATGAAAAGTGAGAAAATGAGTATGGAAATGCAAACAACATAGTTAAAACAACAAGAACATTCCCTTCAAGGCCAAGGACACATCTCAAACACCCAAGGCTCCCAATGTCCTTGTCAAAGTGTTTGAAATGAGTCCTCTAAGCTTTTTTCAAGAAGGGAAAGAGGAGTAGAAGAGAGATCTACATGTTAATAATTAAAGAAAATGCAAGAGATAATAGGCTTACCTCTAGATCTAACTAGAAAAGGGAGAAGGATGAAAAATAGAAGCAAGAACACTTGAAGAACACCTCTAACAAGCCTGGATCCTCTCGCAAATCCTCCTCCCTTGGTGGATTTTAATGAAACTTGGATGATTATGGAAGCTTAGAAGGAAATCTATTGAATGAATGAAGGATTATCAAACTTTTGTGGTTGATTGTTGAAGAATTTGTGTGGAGGAGGGGAGGAGAGGTCACGTCTGAACAAGGAGAGGAAAGGAGAGTATTGTGTGATAGGGTAAAAATGAGAGTGTCCTCCTCCCTATGGTCTCTTATTTTGGGTTTTATATGAGGTGCAAAATTAAGGGTATATAGGACATTGTGCTTTTGCGAACCATTGAGATTTGAGATAGAATTTGAATCAAAGGCCAAGATTGCAATGCACATGGATTAGGGAAAAGGATAAAACACAAATGAGTGAGGAATGGCTGGTCATACACGAAAATTAGGAGTTTTTGTTGCACAAAAATTGCCAAGGGCAATTAGGGTTTTGTACACAAAGTTGTAGCCTAGGATTTGATCTAGAATTTTAATCAATGGCTAGGAATACAAATCACATGGATCAAGGGCATGAAGAAACACAAAATGAGGTGAAAAATAGCTGGAAAATTCGGAGCCAAAGAGGCCTTGGTGCCCAAGTTTTTTGCAAGCTTGCCAAAAGATAGTACATTTTGTCTTATATGAGGACACTTCCTTATTTTACCATTTTTTATTATTCTTTTCATGATAATTCCATAAATCTTACCATTTTGGGCCATGTCTTAGGAAATCAATCATTGGGCCCAAAATTCTATGATATCACCATTCTCAAAATTGATTTGATACCTCTCCTTGAAGGAAATTCCCATTTTACACTTTCCTTTAAATTTGAGCTTTTATGCAAATGAATAACATCCATGCGCATAAAAAAAAATCTAATTAAGCACATTCTTCCTCAAATAACTCCCCTGATGATTACCCAGTGATTTGTGATGAAAAACCGTTTTTGTTGTGAAATGACCAAAATGCCCTTTTTGACCCTAAAACCCTAATTTATCCAGGAAGTGTATTTCAACTCTAAAAATGATTTTAAAAGCTCTGGAATGACTTTTAGGACTCAAAAATGCAATGCATAATGCTCCTCACTCCTCAATTTACTTACTTTTGTGGAAAATTAGGGTTTTGACCTAAGCCGGACAAAATTGGGGTATGACACTATTTATACAAAGGAGATGAAAACGAAGTGACGACATCCCAAACGTCGTCGCCTCAGTAAATAGCCATAATGACACGCTGGAAACGAGAAGCCACCCTAAGTAGCCCTAATGACAAGACGCCTCAAGAAAACAAAAGGCCATCCGCCATGTGGCATCTTAAAACAGTAAATCAATCATCTATCACATCATCAAAGCCCAATCCAACAGTGGAAAAAGCACTTGATCAGGTCTGTTGAGAAATCGAGGCGACAAGGCATCCAGATCCCGTCCCTTGAAGGAAGACGACAGTTGATTTTCAGGGAAACCGAACTAATCACTTCGGGTCGCCATCAAACAAAGAATCTTTTGACAAGGCTATAATTATCCCATGCCGATCTAGCCTGATTCAAGCCGTAAAAGGGAACATCTTTCACCTCGGTTTCAAGTAAATATCGGGATCGCTATCCCAATAAAGTAAAGGCATCAAAGCCGATCTACTTAGGGAAGGCAATGGGGCGGAGCGGGGGCGGAGAGTACTCCCCCACTCTCCGTCCCCGCCTCCAAAGTTGCCCCCCGTCCCCATCCCCCATCCCCACTTCGGGTAGTTTTCCCCCTCCATCCCCATCCCCACGGATCCCCACGATCCCCGCGGGGACCCCGATAATTAGTTAAAAGTTAGAAAAATATAAATTAAAATATAATAAAATTGAAAAAATATATAAAAGTAATGCTAAAAAACAAAACTTTAGCATTTTAATATAAAAATATATATATAAGTTAGTCTAACTTTAATATTTAAAATTAAAAACATGTATAAAAAGATTAAAAAATTAATACTTATAATATAATATATATCTATAAAAAAATATATTTATGTGATATATTCGGGGCGGGGTTCCCGCGGGGTGGAGGGTATGATCCCCGTCCCCATCCCCACTTTGACTGTGGGGGGATTTCCTCCCCCGTCCCTGCCCTCATGGGGAAAAATTCCCCGCCCACGGAGCCCCGAATGGGGCAATCCCCGCGGGGATCCCCATATTCGGGTAGAAATTGCCACCCCTAAATCTACTGTTATCAAGCCGAGGTAACTCTATCTAGTAACCTCGACTTGCGGGGCAACTGTTCCGGATCGACCAAACTAATAGGCCCAATTCAACAAAGCCCGTGATCCACACCTAATGTACGGTGCAGATGCTATCGCTCCATCCAACGGCACAGATGCATATGCCCAAGCGCCCATCAAAACACGCCACGTGTATGCACTGATCCCTATAAAAGCACTGTCTCATCACTGCTACAGGTACGCATTTATTACCTCGCATCACCTATTCCCAATGCTGACTTAGGCATCAGAGTGTGTGTAGGTACCACCCCCTCGCCGGACCAACGCGGGCTTAATCACCTCGGAGACTAATCAAACCATCACAACAACTACATCTCGAAAGTAACTCGGAGTTAACTAGCTACTCAGCTTGGTGAGCACTTCAGCCCTCAGCTTGGCCGAAGCCTGCAGCCAGTACATATCAACTATTAACTTTTATTTAAATAGGTTGAGTAGAAATTTTGGGTTAAGAAAAATGTGATTTTAGAAAAAATAAAAAGAAAAATGTAAACATAAATTAATTTTTTTTAAATGATGAAAATAGTTAAAGAAATGAGCTAAAATCATGGTTCAAGTGAGGACCATAAGTAAAAAAAAATGTTAATAGTAATATGCTAATTGAAAAAGAAAAAGAAAACGTAAAATAGACACTAAATGTCCAAGAAGGTAGCTTACAAGATAGAGTAAAAGAAACAATATTTTTAGTGGAAACATAGGCGTACCAGATTCGAGAAGTCTATTTTATGGTCCTCATAAATAAGTAAGTTAGATGAACAAAAAACTGAAAAGTTAGCAACCATAAATTGTTAATTTATAGAACCCAAAAATCATTTGTAGTACCTGTAAATAAGCAATTGACGGTGGGTAGAAGACAAAAAAAAACTAGTAACCATATATTGCTAAAATACAGGTCATTTTTTGGTTCTGAAAGTGTTCTTGTTAATATCCTATTTATGGAAAACAATGCAACAAAATTTTGTTCTCTATAAATTTACGGATTTGTATCTTAATTCATACCCATATTGATGGTGAACAAAGGAACAATTTTGTTCTCTCTAAATTTTGTCCCCTTACCCTACCTAAGACTACAGAATTCAAATTCTATTTACAAACTACTTGTTTTCCCAACCCTTGAGGCCTAAAATGAAGGTAATATTTCTGGCATTGTTCCTATTAATCATTTCAAGTGCCCAAGCCATACTAGCAGAAAACTTCGATACATATTCCACTTCAATCAAGAGCAATGAACCAACACATGAGCTTCTTGGTAATTAAGATTTCTTCTTTTAAAACAATCACAAGCTTAATGTTTCAAAGATTTTTATGCATCCTTGTTTTCACTTTGACTTTAATATTTGCGTTATTATTTCTTGATAGGTAAATTGTACGAAAATGAAAGCATAGAAGACTCTTCAAGGTTGAACCACGAAGTTGTGCTTTTGGAAAGTGAAAATGAACACAAACATGAATTATTTGTTACTATAAGAAGAGGAGGAGGTGGCCATGGAGGTGGAGGTGGAGGTGGAGGTGGCCATGGAGGTGGCGGAAGGGGAGGAAGAGGTGGTGGAAGTAGAGGAGGGGGAAGAGGTAAGGCGATAGCAGCCGGAGCAGGAGCTGCAGTAGGAGCTGGAGTGATAATAGCAGCAGGACATGCACGATCGAGCGGTAATTCTCCGTCAAGTCTGCCATTTCCACCTCATAATCATGATCATTTGGGTCCACCTCTCAATGCAGCACCATCAGTATTTCCAAGAACTCATTTTTGGGTTCTAAAATTTGTTTTGTATATGAGCTTGGCTTTAATCACCTTGTTTCCCTTCTACTAAGTACTCATGTGATGTTTACTCGTTTAATGCGCCTATATTAATGGCTTGAAAAATCTCTGGTTGTTGATTAGTACATAACTTTGTATTTGAAATATTGTAGTATGAAAAAATCACTAGCGAAAAAAATGCTTTTTATAACTGCTATTTATTTCGGTTAAAAACGGCCTGATGTTAAAAGTGACGCGGTGGCAATTTTGTAATTAAAATTACACTTTTTATATCGGTTTCCACAGAAACCGATATAGAAAGTGCAAAAACCATCTTTCATATCGGTTCCATTTCACAGCCGTTATAGAAAGTGAAAAAATCAAGGCTTCTATAACGGGTCAAAACACCACCCGTTATAGAAACTAAAAAATTGGGCTTTTCACATACGCTCCCTCTCGGTACTCCTCTCATTCTGTTCACTCTCTCCCTTATCTCTTCCACGCGTTCCACCACCGTCGCTCCCTCATCTCCTCCACCACCGTTCGCACCTCCCTCATCTCTTCCACCACCGTTCGCACCTCTGTTGCTCCGTTGTGTCTCTCACTCTTGCTTCGCGGAGAACCACCGTCGCCACAGTGCGCACCACCACTGCGTCTCCCTTCGCTCTCTCGCTCCAGCTTCGCTCTCTCACTCCAGAACGCAAATCGGTCGCCTCTTCATTTCTCTCACTCCAGAACGCAGAGCCCTCTTCATTTTTCTCACTTCAGAACGTCTTCATTCCTGTTGCACGAGAACGCGTCACAGCGAGCTCACCACGACGCCACCGCTGCAACCTCGTCACTGGGAGCCCCACCACGAGACGACGTCGCTGCAACCACCACGCCGTCGCTGCAGCTCCGCTGTTTCCAGGTTCCCTTCTCTGATTTTAGGGTTTCAGTTATCTGGTTTTGATTATCTCTGATTTCTCTAGTTACTTTTTAGTTATCTTACTTTGTTGTTACTTCAATTTGTATCAGAGTTCTTCAATTTATAGCATTTTTCAAGCTGGGATAAATTTCCAGAATCCGTTTTTGGTTGAAAAGATGGAGATAGAATGGAGCATTTTGTTAAAATGGATTCAGGTGACAAGTTGGTAAAGGTTTTGTGGTATTATAAAATTGTATTTTATTGTGTGTGTGTGTGTGGGGGGGGGGGTGTTGTTCAGTGGAATCAAAGTCATGACATTAGTTAATATAATGATGTTTTTGGTCGAATAAAGTTATCGGGTCTGAATGAATTTCTATGTTTTTGATATTACCTTTGTTCTTGGTGTTATAAACACTGGTTATTCTACATGTTTGTAAGCCTTTAACTTTAATTGGTTGGTAGTATCTCTTTATGTTGCATATGATGCACAGGATTGGTCAATGTAGCTGTGTCTGATAAAGCTCCCAGATTCCTTGTTAATCAAAGGATTTGTATTTGTAGCCAGCATTCCACTCCTTTTCTTAATTAGTGTATATCACAGTTTGGATTAATTTTGTAGGAGCCTATCAATTAATACAAGTGTTTGATTTGATTCTTGGCTCAACGGCATAATATCTCAGCATCAGGTACTACTTTTTTTTACTGTTTAGTTATCAAAATCCCTCAGTTGAGAATGGACTATCTTGAACTATGGTGGAGTAATGAAATCAAGTTACAGATGGTTTTAATTTTGATCATCTGCATGGGAAACAGTTTTACACAATGAATAAACAATATGGTGTCACCTATTTCAAAACTATTGGAAGCTATTCATTGCAAGTAGAAAACTTTAATTACTATATTAATGTGGGATGACACTTGAAAAAAGTTTTACACCTGCACCGTTGCACTGATCATTGATCGACTTTAAACTCTGTAGATATGATTTGGGCTGAATGCTTGATGATTAAATTATGTGATGGAACTATTGGGAAAAACCCAAGTCCCACGTTGACTAGAGATATGGTCTCAAAAGAGTTTATAAGTGGGAGACAACCCTCACCTTACAAGCCGGTTTTGTGGGGTTGAGTTAGGCCTTAACCACATTCTAAGATGGTATCAAAGCCTATCCTAGATCCTTCGGGCCACCCACCATTATAATCCACGCACCAAGCCCAATAGTGCTGGGTGTGAGGGGGTGTATTGGGAAAAACCCAAGTCCCACATTGACTAGAGATATGGTCTCAAAAGAGTTTATAAGTGGGAGACAACCCTCACCTTACAAGCCGGTTTTGTGGGGTTGAGTTAGGCCTTAACCACATTCTAAGAGGAACAACTTGGTTTTGTTAGCAGCAGTTCCTGACATATCATTTGCTGTTACTGGAGACAAAGACGAGTCCTTCCATGAGAATTTCACGGTATTCAAGTGTTAAATAAGTTCAAAATGATGATCTTTGCCTTTTATGTGCCTTAACTTGAAAACTTCCTGAATTGGAATTTGCAGGTCCAAGTATTGGAGCAAGATGAGAGTGAGGTCTTACAAAACCAACAAAATCAAGAAATCCAAGTAATTTGTAACTTACCTAGTAAAGGCCGGCAATGAGGGACATAGCTTCATAATTAGCAAAGTGATAAATATATCTGCATTTTTAATATACAAGTTCATGATTATTTTTTATTGATAGTGTTTTCTGGTTTTATTCTTGTTGGCATCCAAGAATCTGCACAAAGAGCTTTTAATCATGATACAGAAGTCAATGAGAACGAGTTGCAGTCTTCCCTAAAAGTTATAAATACCGAGTTGATGAATGATGATGATGATTTTGAGGATGATTCATGGGAATTTAAGGATGCTATCTCTAGAACACGAAGTCAAGGACAGGCAACTACTATAGATCACAGTGATTTACTGACGAAGTTATCAACAAAATTATAGCCATCTGATTGTGTAGAGTTCTTTAGCAAATTGAAGGATGAAGTGTTAAATGGTGTTGTGTTCCATCTTCAGAACCTCAAGGTAGATAACCTTTTGTGGTCTTTCTTTGATGACAACTTGCTCATACTTAATGGCACTGAAATTATTCATAAACTAATATTCTTAGAAAGCTCGTGATGTTGCTGCTCTTTCGGGTGAAGATGCAAAAGTAAAAGCTCTTGAAGTGGAAATTCAGGTCAGAATATGAACTAGTTTACGGTTACCAATTTTCCTATCTAATACTGTTGTTTTGGCTATTTTTTTTGTCTCTTTTAGCACAAAAACTACCAGAACCCCAGGCCTAATGGTATGGCTGTGATTTTTGTTTGTTGGGTCAAAGGCCTTTGTCAAATATGATTGAATGAAGCCATTAGTTATATGGTATTGTGAAACTGGGTTTTTTCTTGCTATTTGTGTGTGTGTGCATCTCCTTGTTATTATTTAAGTGCATACATTAATCATAGTCTCAGCCTTGTTTCTACTTTTCTTTTACAGGAATTTTCTGATATACTGCATCAGGATAATATGAGCATACCCAATGAATATCTCTCAGAAAATTATTCATCAAGAAATGTAAACTTCGATGAGCTTCTTGAAGTTTTGAAGGAATCGAAGTTCCAACCTCTTGAGTCAGAATACCATCCAACCTCTTGTGGTACTGTGTGGAGAATTCATCATATCAAGGTTGTTCTCTTCCAGAAAAGGTAGAACCTAGTGAGGAGGACACAGGAGAGAAGACTAACTTGAGCTTTAATGAAGAGAATGGACAGCCATCTAACAATGAAGAATCATATGGGGTCAAGATTTCTAGAATGGACAGGGCTCTAACAATGTAAAATGGGGTCAAGATTTCCAGAATGGACACCGCTCTAACAATGTAGAGTGGGGTCAAGATTTCCAGTATGAGGTCCCTAAACCTGTTACAGATGAAGCTGAATGGTCTGATGATGGCTGGAAGAATTAGCAGGTAGCATATAGTATTTCAACTCTATATTGACGTTTATAATCTCTTTTTTTGCGACTAATTCGTGATGACCTGCACTGACTATTATGTGGGTTTTTAATTTAGAATGTAGGAGAAAAAAGGACCTATCCTAGCTTGTTAATAATATCCTGGATGCAATAGATTTTATTGGCAGCGAATAGAGAAAGAGAATATTGTATAAGCTGATTAATTCTTCATTGTTAATAATATCCTGGATGCAATAGATTTTATTGGTAGCTTATTTGTATGGACAGTGATCTTGGAAACCTCACTTTTTTTAAAAAAAAAGAGACTTTTCATAACAGTTCTAGGGGAAACCGATATAAAAACAACTTTTCATAACGGTTCAGGAACCAATATGAAATATCCCTATTTTTTATATCTCCTTTTTCAGCATCAGTTCAGGAACCGATATGAAATGTCAATTTTAACCGATATGAAATGTCTTTTTTCCATTAGTGAATGTATGAATCCTTGCATGTTACTCGCAGAAAAAGAACCAAAATAATGTCTTTAGAATTTATCTTGCAATTATCTTACAAAGAATTTTAAATAAAGTTCAGCGAGGTTGAACTTGTAGATTATGTTTGGACATTTAAAAATGGACAGAGCGAAACGAAATGAAACGAAATGGAGCAGAATGAAATAAAATTATCATTCCATTATTTGGGTGTTTTATGATGGAATGAAATGTGTTTGGTAATTGAACGCATTAAATTGTATTCACAAATAATTTATACTTTACAAATTTTGTTCTATATTTGATTATATTGATCTACACAAACAACATGTAATGTTTTTATATCGAGACTAAAAAGTAAAATAATCATCTATAAATGATAAAGAATTTGAAAAATTTGATGTGTTTAAAGATGATAAATTTATATCAACAATATAAATTTAATGAACACATTTTGTAAAATTGATATGTTCCATAAAAATTAGATTATACCAACCACATATAATGTTTTTCAATAGGACTCGAGTCGTGTCACATTTATTGCCATAAATGTTTCTACAACTAAAATTGAATGTCAATTGCTATACTTTATAATTATAAATTAATTTATCATATAATTTATAATTATATTTATATAAAAACTTTATGCATAAAGAATTGAATGTATTATGAATTCCTCCTATGAGTTATGATCAAACTCTCTTAATTATTCTAACCCTAATTTCTTAGGCAAGAGAACCTTTATCCCTAATAAAATCTCCAATTTCTTAGGTGACCTTAATTAGAGAATAAACATTACGAGCAGAGATTTATCTTTAATTTGATTCTAAGCGTCAATGAATATTCCTAGACTAGAGACACTAAGATTTCAAAACTTAAGCATTTGTAATTGCAATTTCCGTTCAATTCACAAATCATAATAATATATAGTGATCAATTCCTAAAAATTACTAAAAACAGAGATTGAAACATCACACAAGAAGATTCGTTCAAGTCAAATACATAAAGTATTCTTCAACTATCACTTGACCCTAATCTTAAGGGGTTTAGCTAGACATAGACATAGAAGACATCATGCCGAAAATTGAATTAAATGACGTAGATGACCACATTTAAGCTTCAAAGACTTGTTCCCAATATTGAATCTTCAGTGGAAATGAAGGAAGATGAGCCCCAAGCCGTCCCTTGTAGTCTCCTTTCGAGATTAGGTCAGAACTTTGCCAAAAGATCCTTGCTTGAGAAAAGTCGAATTTATAGAAATCAAAAAGCTTTTGCGCTTCCAGTGCCTCCATTTGCGCTTGCAACGTAGATCAGACAGAATGCGGGTATCAGGATGCACTTTCAACTATGCAACTTGCGCTTCCAGCTTTGCCATTCACGCTTCCAGTTCTATTCAACTAAAATCAAAAACCATTTTATTATGCATAATTTCAATTCGTATCAACTAATTATGAGTATCAAATTATCATTAAAAGGGACTCAAAATTAAGTAAACATCATCGAACATGGCGCAAAGTATTTTTTTCTTTCTTTTGGTGCCTAGGTGAGCTCCCTACATAACTAAGCGATGGGACACAAAAAAATAGGAAAATGAAAGTACGAAGTATCCCAAATAGGTAAAAATAACAACCAAACAAAATCTTTGAACTCAATTACATGCTATTTTACTCCAAAAACTAACTATAATGAAAGATAATTAAAGAAAGCTAAATAAAAATAATCAAAACTATACACGTATTGCGGAACAATCAATGACCTAGTTGGAATGCTTGTTTCTAGAGTGATGCATTTACATTCAAGTTTGCTTTTAAAAAATGAACATCAACAATTATGTTGAGAGTTTGTTTATTCCCAACATGATTAATATATCTTTTATTTATGCATCCCTATACATTTTGGTATTGATATTCTTAAAATTAAATGATTACAAAGCATTGACTCTAAAATGTTATCTATGTGTCTAAGTCAATTCTTCTCAATCACTAATGGATTTCTAAGGTGGGTTAAGGAGATTCGTATGCTCAAAATCATGGTGAAAGAATAAACCACGCATTTTTTTTTGGACATAAATTAAACCAAGAATATTGAACAACTAATAATGTAAATATAAAATGAAGGGCAAAAGGATTTCTATTGTGGGCTATTGAATTGAAGTCATGTTGAAAGATACAAAATTGTAGTAGAGGCAGAACGTTCACGCCTGTAACATCCCTAATTTTTAACGACTCGAACTATGAAGCCTAGGACCGATTTAATTATTTGTTATGAATAATTAGTCGTGTCTCGGTGAGGAATAGTCGAGGAAATTGTCAAGGATTGTGTCTCCATCAAATTATGGTGTAATTTATGGTTTAATGAAGAGAATTAAACTGAAGGGCAAAATGGTCTTTTCTCACCATTTTACCCCTTCAGCCCTTTTTGTACCTGAACCTTACCCAGCTTCCCTCACACTTAATCAGTAGGGAAAATTTTCAGAAAAGAATGAAAACATAAAAGCTGGAGAAAAGAATAGAAGAAGGGGCGAGAGATAAGAAGGAAGAAGAAGGTGGGAGAGTCACCAAAACTAGTTGCATGTAGGTGTTTTTACCTCTTCTCCACTCCAATCTTGAATTCCATTCCAATGAACCTAAGAGTGTGTTTGGATGAGGCAATTTTTGAGGGTAATGTAATTTAAGAGGGTAATTCAATTGCTTCAAACCAAATTAACTTGTTTGGATAATAAATATGGAGAATTTTCAAAATAAATGGATTTTATGAGTTATTTTAGGAAGACTAAATTTAGAGAATTTGAAATACCATCTAAAAGTGAAGAATTTGAAATTCCTTTCTTGGTAAAAATGTTTTTAAAAAAAATAATTTTTTTGCACAAAGATTTTTTTCAAAGAAAATAATTTTTCAAAAGTTCGAAATTGGTTTCTCTCCCTCTCCCTCTCTCTCTCTCCTCTCTCTCTCGCTCTCTTTCTCTTCTCTCCCTCTCTCTCTCTCTCTCTCCTCTCTCTCTCCTCTCTCTCCGTCTCTCTCTCTCTCTCTCAATTGATCACAACTCGTATGATGGACAACTAGAGCCATATCACGTATGCACCACTGAATTGACGTTTTTTTGTGACAAACAATAACCCATACAACCACTGTCTGATGCCATACTATCATTCTTCACCATATTTGTATCTATAACCAAGTACAGCAAACATAAAATTCAGAAGCTGAATCCTCTTCCTCTCCTCTCTACCATTTTCGACCACTTGTGCTCCAAGTGGGTACAATGGAACTTTGTTTAATTTGAAGCCATGCATGTCTAGGTAGAACTAGGGGTGAGTCAAATCTGAACTTACCTTATGAATTTGAAGGTGTTCTGGAGATTGGTAAAGTTGCTGGTTCAGGGAGTTGGAGTACAATTCGTGGCTACAAGTGGTTGAAGTGGATGTATTAAGTTCAACAGAAAATCTGGGTGAAACCCGTATTCACCTACCTCCGGTGATTGCATCGTATCTCCCTGCACACAACTCCTATGATCATGATTTTTGTACCTCTGGAAACTAGACTCAAAATTCTTCAAAATGAGCACAAGAACCGTAGGATTCCATTGGGAAATGAGGGTGATATCGTGTCCTAAAGTTTCGATTGAGAATCAGATACTGTATTGGATCAGTCACCTTGTTTCGGTGATATCTCCCAAACTACTGGTTGCATGCGTGTTAATCTTTCTTCATCAGAAAGTACACAAAATTCTCTTCATTTTGGGCACTGATTTGTGTAGTTTTGGTCACGGATTGACCAAGTTACACCTATTGCAAAATGGTACCCTGATACTGGAAATCGGAAATAAATCTGGAATTATCGGTTCGTCGAATCGAGGGTTCGAGGCGACAAGATCTCGAGAGACACCATTTCCATATACCGTAAAGGAGGTCAGTAGCAAGAGGAACGTTGGTTGCTGAGTTCAGTACCGGAGACATTCGGAGCTTGTTCGTGATTACGGGGACTGTTCGAGCGGTTACGGTTCGATTGTTGAGCGAGGACGCAACTTCTCGGGGACTCGTCAAGCCGGTGAGTTTTACTCACGATTAGGGATTCATTTTTATTGACTTGAATACTCTGGAATTCTGTTTGTGAAACTATTCCGCTTTCGAAACATTTTATCGAGTCAAAAACCGTTTTCAGGAAAATAGCGTTTTACGGTTTTTCGATGAATATATATGTTATTATCGATTTGTTGATATTAATGCTTTCACTGGAATATGGACTGGAATGTTGGTCATAATATCTATTTTTATGTCTCGATGGTTAAGAAATGTCTCGGGGTCGAATAGAAAGCGAAACGGTACAAAACGGGTTTTTGAAATGCTGTTTTCAACCAATTCTGCCTCCCATCGCGTCGCGGCCGGTGGCCATCGCGTCGCGGCCCGTGGCCATCGCGTCGCGACCTCTCTTATTTTTGGCAACGCAAAAGTTTTTGTCACTTTTCGCATCGCGACGGTACCCGTTCGGGTCGCGACGCTTTGCAGTTTTTCAGCAAAACACACTAATTTTGTTTTCGCAATAACTTTTGAATCGGGAATCCGATTGAGGTGTTCTTAGGTGCGTTGGAAAGCTTATTCAAATACCTATCTATAATTATATAATTTGGTTTGGAAAATACACTGTTTTTGTAGGTCAAAGCTGTTTTCAAAACCGAAACTTAGACCGCGTGTGAGACAATGTTTTTGGCATAACAAACCGGATCGTGGATCCTTCTCGACGCTATGATTATAACGCCGGATGTCTAACTTTGAATTCATCAAAACGGGTTAAAGATCGAAATAAATATAGATTATCTAAAACTTTTGAGACGGTCCAATGCGGACACGATATGTATTTTATTATATATCACGTTGGGTGACGACCCGACAAGTAGCATACTAGGGAGTGAAGTCATGATCCCTTACCTAGGCCCTGTATACGTTTTGGCGGGGTCAATTCGTGGGTTATCGGGATTCGTAGTCGTTGTACAGCCGATTTATGCTAAACTCAGTTAAGAACATGATTATCGGGATTCGTAGTCGTTGTACAGCCGATTCATGCTAAGTTAAGTTAAGAACACGATTTGCCGGGATTCGTAGTCGTTGTACAGTCGGCATTTCGATTTGTAGCTTGTGATGGCTATTAAAAATATGTTGTAACGGTTTAATAATTGAACCGAGTGTTAGTGAGGGGGGCACGGTAGAGCTCACTGAGACAAGTTGTCTCACCCTATCATTGTTGTTGTTTTTACAGAGAACAAGAAACGGAGAAGCAAACGGGATGGTCAGTTGTCACGCTCAAGGAGGAGATAGAAGATTGACTCATTCCTAGCTGTTTATATTTTTCTGCCGTTGTCTCTGTATTTGATATCATGACTCGAATTTGAGCTATGTTATGTTTTAGTTTCCGCTGTTTTCTTGCAACGATGTATATCTAAGCAGGAATTTTTACACTCTGATGTAAACCAAATTGTATATTTAGGTATTTCTTGTTTTAGAAATACGGGGTGTTACAACGCCAAACAGTTAGTTTGTGATATTTCACTACCAGAATTTCAGTCATTTCCGGCGGGCAATTTCCGGCGGATTTAGTCCGCCGGTAAATTACCGGCGGATTTTAGCACGTTACCGGCGGCCTGGATCCCCCAGTATCTTACCGGCGGATTTGACAAGGTTACCGGCGGATTGTATTTCGACTGTTAAATTACCGGCGGATTTTGTTCACTTACCGGCGGATATATTTTACGCAGAATTTTAAAAAAAAATGCGCCGGTAATTGCAATTAGCGACGGATATATCCGCCGCTTTTAAAAAATATTATTATTTAAATTTTGAAAATCCGCCGGTAAGCAACATAATATCCGCCGGTAACAGCACACCAAAAAATCCGCCGGTAACGCCTATTACCGGCGGATATTATTTACATTTTAAAAATTCAAAATCCGCCGGTATTTTTAAAATCCGCCGGTAATGCTAGTTTATCCGCCGGCACATTCTGGCCGTTGGGAAATATCCGTTGGTATCCGCCGGTAAGCAACATAATATCCGCCCCAGCAGCAGTCCTAGCAGCCGCCCCAACAGCAATGCCAGCAGCAGCCCGAGCAACAGCAGCAGATCAACACAGATCTAGACCTCAACATTGAGTTAGAAACATGGTTTAATAACCCGCCTGATTAGCGCTACTATGACTAGCTATTTTATTAGATCTAGGATATTTTAATATGTATTTTGTAATAAATATTTTAATTCTTGAATGTTTATGCAATTTTTTTATCATTTAAAGCGTTATTCAATTCTCGTTTAATTAACATTTATATTATAAATTTAATTTAATTTTTATTAATTGAATAATAAAATTTTTAATTAATATATAATAATAATACTATTTTTTTAAATAAACAAATTAAAAACTGTTTTAATATGAATTAAAAAAATATTTTAATTAAAAAATAATAATAAAATTATTTTTTTAAAATAAACGAATTTAAAAAGTTTTTTTTAATATACTAAAAATAATTACCGGCGGATATGATATATTACCGGCGGAATTTGAATTTAAACGACAATAGTTTACCGGCGGATATTCCGCCGGTAATTTCCGGCGGAGTTTCCGAGGGAAAATCCGTCGGAAATTACCGGCGGAATATCCGCCGGTAACCGCCACAAATCCACCGGTACCTACCGCCGGATTATCCGCCGGTAACCGTTAGCTGCGGGTGAATTTCCGGCGCCTTAAGTTTTTGGCGCCCGTAATCGCAGAAATTCTTGTAGTGTTTTCATTTTCCTAAGTTTTAAGAATCATGCAGCCGTATAATCTCCACAACAACTAGAGGTAAAATGGTGAACCTAATTAATTTGTGTGGAGAAAGCCGCCATTTTTTTTTTAGTTTAGACGAAATGATAAATAAACACCACCAGTGGCTGACACAGGAGCCTATATCAGGGGGTGAAAAAAAAATCATTTTCAAAATTGCCGGTTTATAGGATTGTTGAAAATTTCTTTTTCAAACCAAACTATTTTAACTCTGAATTTTTCTAAAAGTAAATCTCAAATCTAGTCTCTAAGTTTACATTTATTCTCCTATTTAGTATATGAAAATAATAAATAGTCTGTAAAGTATGTGGCATTCGACAAATTAATTCTCAAAGTCTTATAAGTAGTCCATTATGGAAACTAATGAAATAAATTTCTTAAACTTTAGAAACTGATTTAATAGAATTCACACACTATAGAGACTACTTATTATTATTTTATATAATTTAAGGGTTAAATAGAAGAGATGGTGTAAATTCAGGAAGTAAAATAAGAGTTTAGTCTTTATTTAACTATCAAAGCTGAAAGAACAGATAGATCTAGGTGCAAAACTTAAAACATAGGGGGTTCAAAATAAAAATTATATAGGGGTATATTAGCCTAATATTTTATTTTTTAGGGGGTTCAAGTGAACCCCCCCGAACCACAAGCAGGTCTGCCATAGAACACCACACACACTATAAAACAAGTACACTCAGGTTCGAACCTGAGAGCCATTGTCGTCATATCGATGGAAATTGACAATGCAACTGACAGTAGGAAATAGGGTAAACGTACATTTTCTTTTTTTGTTCAGGCCATAATTGCTAGCTACCCACAAAGTGTCTCAACACTTTCAAGTTTCAGTTAAAGACTAATATTCGCTCGTGCTTAGAAACAAATCACACACTAACCAACATTGAATTTGTCAATGCGAGAGTCGAAGCTGAGAGTACCAGGTTGATCCTTGTGTCTCAAGTAGCTCAGGTTAGGGGTGTTCAAAATCGAACCAAACCAATAGAAAATCACAAGTTGAACCAGCCCAAACCGAAAACCACAAAAAACCGAAATTTATCGGATCTATTCGGTTTATTTTTTAGCCAACTGTAGCGACCGAAAAATCCGGAGGAGGAATTCGTCGAAGTTCTTGAAATGAAGCCGCCACCAAAGTTTTAGTTTAAGGGCAAACATTGGAAAATCCCTATTGAGTGGAAAAAGGGGTCTTGCGGACCAGATTTAGGCTCGGGAGTCGTTTATGCGTAGGGAAGGTATTAGCACCCTACGACATCCTTCCTAAGGAAGGTTACCTTTTAACTAAATGTGCAAAAAATATATTAATTCAAAAATAATGTTTTTACCCTTATAAAAAACAATAATAAAAAAAGGACTCTATAAACAGTTAGTTATTTTTTGTATTTTTTTGAGAAATAGGAAAGAAAATAATTACAAGAAAAAAAAGGTTTTTTTATTAATGCAATTGACAGAGGTCGGCCGCCCTCCGCTCCTACGTATCTCCTGGTAGAGAATCAAATCACACGTAGTTCTTGGGTAGACAATGTCTGTGCGTTGACGTTTTTTTAGTTTTTTTTTGAAATTGGAATGGGCGTTCGTAATGACCAAACAAGTAGGACTCAGAGTGGTCATTACTCGTAGCCCGTTTGAAAATCAAAATTGTTACTAACGATCAAACAAGCCGGACTCAGAGTGGCACCCACTAACAGTCCGCTAGAAAATAAGAGGTGTTCACAATATTCAAACGAGTTAAACCCAGAGTGACCATTGCTACTAACTCATATTTGAATAATGACTCGACTTAGAAAAAATATGGCTACATTGTAGTTTTTTTGAAAATCAAATAGAAATAGTGAAAATGAATAGGTGTTGACATTTGTTGGGCTTTAGAAAGAGTGAGAATAGAGAATGGGCTGGAACCCAACCCAAATCATTTTTGGTTAAAATGAAACATATTTTGTTAAATGAGGAAAAAAAGAAACTGCTGGAAGCAGCTAGTAATAATAATAAATAAAAACAAAAACAAGTGTAAAAGAAAAAAAGGGGGAGAGCGTGAAGCCGTGAACTATTGGGATTGAAATCCCTAAAAACCAAAATGCTGCTAACAGCAGCGTAAAACAGAGAGAGAGAGAGAGAAAGCGATAAATCGTAGGTGAGAGAGAGAGGGGAGGAGGAGAATGGCGGAGGGGGACGGCGATTGAGGGAGGAGAATGGGGATGAGGTCGCCGGAGGGACGGCCGTGGTAAGGCGCCGGCGATGATGAGATAGAGAAAATGAGAAGGAGACGCGTGAAGAGAGAGAGAGGGAGTGACGGTGATGAAGAGAGAGAGAGAGACGATGATGAAGACCACTGTGACTGTGTTGGCAGCAAAGGGTTCGCGATGGTGATGGGTGTTGACGACGGTGGTGCGACGCCGGAGAAGGACACGCACGGCGGCACGATGGGACGACCGGTGGCGGCGACCGCTTGGTGGCAGTGACAGCTTGGGCTTGCGGCGGCGCGAAGTGAACACGGAGATGAGGGGAGGATGACCATCACTGGCGGCGGCGATTTCGCAAAACAGGTTTGTTTTCTCTTGTTTTTGTTTTCTGATCTTCTTTTTCCTCTTCCTCTCATCATCTTACCTAATATATATTTTTTATTTAAGTTCATACCTCCTCTTTGTTCATCATTTTTCGGATCTGACCTCTCCCTCTATCTTCTCTCCCCGTTTTTTTTCTCAGAATCCCCTCCTTTATTTTGATTCTGTTTCTAATTGTTTTGGGTTTTTTGTCTCTGTTCTCCCCCCTTTGATTGCTGATTTCCCTTTTATAGATGGAGAAACTTCAGTTTTGTTTTTTTATAAACTGAAATGTCTCCTTCAATTTCCTATTTCATGATTCTGTTGCTCTGGATTTGCGCTGCCCTTTTGCTTATTTTCTAGTTTTGGATATGCAGGTTTAAGCTATAATAGAGACGTGAGAGGGAGCAGGGGAGCAGTGCATCAGTTCTGCACTTTGCCACTTATGAACACACCAAGACTTCCTTCAAGAAAAACAAACATGGACACTACCCAAAATGAAGATGCTCCGTCCTATTTTATTGATGATATGCGTGTTGTGCATATAGAGATAATGGGGTGCTGAGCAAAATGAATACTTTGTGACAAAAAGAATTAGCTCCGTACACTGTAATAGCACTTCATGATCCTTTGTAAAATATCATCTCTTATTTGTATTATAAAAGAATTATAAAAGAATGAATGAACTCAAGTCTTATTTTTTGGGTTTTTACTATTTTCAACTTTGTTTTGTCTTTTCGCAAGATAAAAAAAATGTTAAATAAAGGCCTAAAAACTAAATTCAAAGAAGCAATATTTTTCTTTTTTTTTTTTTAAGAGTTTTTAATTAGTCGGACAAAATTAGGGTATGACAGCTGCCCCTCTTTATTTATATTTTACTAGGAAATACGAAGGGTTTCCAAATTTCTCGAGTAAAATAGAAATAAAGATAAAAAGACACTAATTTTGTCAAGACTATTTTTTTATTATTTTATTTTATTTTATTTTATTTTATTATTATTATATTTTTTTTTTTTAGAAATTCTTGAAAGATTGGGTTGACATAGAACAAAAGTAAATAAGGATCACTGGGGATCTGAAGGAGCATTGGGCTCTGATGGTCTAATTCGCAGTCGATGCTTGGCGCATTGATTGGAGTTAAACTGAAGGACCGACGAGGTCTGAAGGGCATGCCTAAGCCTGATGGACCAATGGGTCTGATGGAGCGCAAACTAGCAACGGTACTAGTAAAACGGTCTGCTTGGGGGTGGCCTTTTTCGAGCGGCCATGGGTGGCAAGGTCAGGTCGTTGACCTGATTTGCGCACCTCGAAGGACGTGCACTGTGTTTTTTAGGCGGACACAGCTAGTCTGAAGGGCCTGGGGCCGGATGATCCGTCGGTTGCTCGATAACGCGACGTGCGATCTGGATTGAAGGACCATTGTTGGTCTGAAGGAGCGCTTGGGCTCTGAGGGACCGCTGGGGGTCTGAAGGAGCGCTTGGGCTCTGAGGGACCACTGGGGGTCTAAAGGAGTACTGAGATTCTGAATTGTGGTATGAGACGAACGCTTGGAGCACTGACTTTGAGTGAACAAACTATTGGGATTGGCACATGGCGTACCTGCCTAGGACACACCTAATGAATGCATTTACCTGAGAAGGGAAAAGCTATCTATATTTGGTATGTCTAAAAATGCAATGAATGATGTATGCGTGCAATATAGGTATGTGAAATGGTAAGTGTTCGATGGGGTGAATGAAATGTGGCAGATGCTGTGAGTTGAAGTTGATGGGACATGGAGGTTGACGAACAACGTGTGTGAATGCAGATAAAGTAGGAATGTGGTCGTGCTGATTGATTTTGGTGGAATGATAAATGTAATGGAATGAGCAATTTTTCTCTTTATGTCCTTTTTTGCTTTTCTCTTTTTTCTTGGTATATGAGTGTATGAAATGCAAAGTGTGAATGGGATGCAAATGTAATGCTTTGACGCGAATGCCATGCATGGTACAATGATATGATTAGTAATGTAAAAAAAACTCTTTTTGGGGGAGACGATGAGACCGGCATTCAGCACATCTATCGAAGCAAACAATGTTATGCATGTGACGAACGTGCAATGATTGGCATCTGGTGGGGATGATGAATGAAATGGGTATGTCATTGGTGTTGAACCTGAAGGAACGAGAAAGTTGACAAACGGTTGTATGTGGATGCAGATGAGATATGAATGTGATTGTAATAATTGTATGCTATGGTGAACGCATGGTAAATGACATGATTGGTGCAAAAATGTTATGCATGGAATGTGATGAATGTGCAATGATTGGTACCTGATGATGAATGAAATGGGTGTTGAACCTGATGGAATGAGAAAGTTGACACACGGTGTATGAGATGTGAATGTGATTGTGGTGATTATTTTTAGGTGTGATGATGAATGTAATTGATGGATTTTTCTTTTTGCTTTTTCTTATTTATTTTGCTTCTTTTCTTGATGCATGCAATGCGAATGTGAATATGATGCGAATGTAATTCTTTGATGCAAATGCCATGGTGAATAAAGGAAGCACAGAAATGCATAGCAAATGATATGATTGGTGATGTAGAAAGCTTTTTTGGCAACGACGAGACCGGCACTTGGCACGTCTATCAAAAAAGTTATATGTATACAATGTGATGAACGTGCAATGCGAAAGTAAATGGACTACAAAAAGCCCGTGAATGATGGATGCTTATGCTGGTCGAAACAGAAATTGATAAGTTGTGTATGCGAACGCAGATAACATGCGAATACGAATGTACTGCTGGTTGCATGATGGAATGATCTATACTTTGGTGGGAGTAACAGGTGCACTGTGGATAATTTTTGCCTTTTTGGTTTTCTCTTTTTTTTGTTTGTTTTTTTTTTCTTTTTCATGCATAAATGAATAAATGAATGAATGAATGAATGGGCACACGTAATGCTTAGATGAAGGGTTGTGTTAGCCGCATGACTTGATGTTGTATGATGCAACAATTGGATGTTTGTTGGGATGTGGGAGGTTTTTTTTTTTTGTCTTTTCGCTTTATTGCCTTTTTGGTATTTGATGAGTGCATGAAATGAGAATGTGAATGTGATGGATACGTAATATTTTGATGCAAACGCTATGGTGCATAAAAGGAAATGCTTAAATACATGGTGCATGGATGTGATTGATTGGGACGTAGACAGACTTTTGGTAATGATGCGACCGACATTTGACATTTTTATTGAAGCGATACATGTTATGCGTGGCGATGCATGCCCGCATACGCAATGCGTAATGCACAAGAAGCAAAATTTTGTAGGCAAAACAAGTGGAATGTGTATGCATGTACAATACTTGTATGAAAGAGTTGTGATGGGTATGATCAGATGCATGGTTTTAATTCTAGAATAATGAGGACATGTATAATGCATGATTTGTTGGTAACAACACTTTTTTGTTTTGTAAGGATGCAAAAACGAAACTTTTGATGCCGGAAACAGAGAGCTGAACATTTTGAATTGATCGTTCCTTGGAAGAAAGATTTTTGATGGCTTGGACTTGAACTCTGGTAAGCTCAAGATTGTCATCTTGAAAAGTGTGTGTGGCTTGCAGCAATGTATTAGTGCCCTTTCTAGAGATCGAGATGTGTATTTGCAGATAGGTTCTCATTTGGTTATGATGACCCATGATGGCTAAGCTTTCAAGTCTAAAATGTTAACTTAGAGGGGTTGTCATTATTGTGTGTCTCTCTCTCTTTGAAGCATTTGCTTAATAAATATGAAAAAAAGTGTGAATGCAAATGAATGTGTCAGTTGACTTATGGTTCTAGAAATGCAGGGTATAGTCACGTGTGACACATGAGTGGAGTGGAGGATGAGGTTTATTGGCTCAAACTTATGAGAGATAAGCTTGCCCCAAGGTAAGAATGTTTGACTGCCCCAATTTTGACTTCAAATAGTGGGGAGTGAAACAGTCTGCCTTTGTCTAGGGAGGACAATGACAACTAAGGATGTAGACTGGTTGAGGGATTGGGAACTATGCAGGTATTGGGGTGATGCGTGGCTAGGAATGAATGGAATGTGAGGCAAAAGGATTCTTTCGGCCCAAGGGATATGATGCTCCGGTCTATAAGAGGACAAGGTTACCCCAATCCATTAAAGATGAAAATTGCCCCATTTTGAGTGTGGTTGCGACAGGGTGCGAAGTTAGAGTAATGGTTTGGAAATTTGTCTGGTACGGCTATATGGGTGTAGAACGGGATGAAAGGTGAGAGTATTTTGGGGTTGTTGAAAAAAAATTCCTGAGTTTGAGTGGAATGAAGGGTGGGGTTTTGCCCCATTTTGATATGATAAGTCCAGTAACTGCCTTAGTAGGGATTCGTGGTTTTCCTTGGGAAGGATTCCACAAGCTAAGACAGTCGAGAGTTTTTTGGTTCGATTAAAATTCACTTTGTTGATGATCACTGTTATCTTCTCTTGATGAGCTTCGAGCGTGCAAGCCCTTTGAAGTTTTTTCTTTTTTTCTTATTTTTTTTGTAATAATATTTTTCTCTTTGTTTTTTTTTGAGCAAATAAATTATTCTGATTATTTTGTCCTAGAGTATAAGTTTTGAGAAAAATGGAAGCAACCAATCACTGATCAGAATAGGCCTTAGGATTGTAATATGGCCAATGGTTGATGATTCATGAAGGAAATGATTACTTTGCTTGTGAGAGTGTTCGGGGTTGGTTGGGACAAAGAATCTTTTATGCGCTTCATGGTAGAATGAGCCTGTTTTAGGGTTGTAGCGCATTTGAGGGTTTATGGAGGATAGGACGCTTAGGCCAAAGGAAGTGTTTGAGGGTTTATTTCAGACAATGATCTTTTATACGCTCGATGGTGTGAAGTGTCAGCTCGCAAATTCTACTTTTTTGGTTTTCAGGATTTTTCGATCCTCTTTTTTTAATTTCACTTTTTTGTGATTTTTTCTTTTTTATTTCGAGCTGAGCGAGCTGTTAGATATGGGATTGATCTTTGTCTAAGGTGTTTGAAAGATTTTTGATTTTTTGGCTCGAAGTGGGTAGCAAAGGGCATTTCTCTTTTTTGGATTTTTGGATATAGGAAAATGGCCAAACTCCAATTCAAATCATGATTGCTTATTTTCTTGAAACTATGGGACAAAACTTCATTTTAATATATTTGCTTTTCTTTATTTATTATTTTTTATGCCCTAATTTTTGCTCAGGCTGCTCTCGCGAGTTTTCAACCTAACGGGCTTTTCTTTTTTGGATCTCTTTTGTGTTTTTTTTTACTCAAAGGGCTTGCACGAGTGTTTAGAATGCTAGCAGAAAATCTTAGTGATCATTACTCTGCCCCAGTATGGAGCGTACAAAATGTTGTTCATGAAATTTCATCACTGGGGGAAGTGAATGAAATACTCTTGTGGGGACTGGGCCTTTTATGGATGGTTGGGTCTGGTTTTGGAAGTGGCGGAAAGACGGGGGTAGGATAACTGACTCAAACAATGGTAAACACACATGTCAGGTTAGTTTATTTTGCAAATGCTTCATGGAGAGTTAACACCGCTTAAGATAGAACAATTTTAATTGTTAAAGCCAACAAGTTAACAAAATAGACATTTAAGCTTCTTATCAAAGGTGTGAGATATATGTTGGCTGGTGCTCTTAGTGGGGCACGCAGTGGCCAGGGGTCAAGCCTATGATATGGTCAATATTGTAGTGACCGTGATGGTGAATGAGTTATTGGTGAATTCCGTTGAATGGTTAAGTGGGTAGGTGGTTTCCATAAATGTGGTAGGATGAAGAGTGAAGAACTCGTTGTTGGTGGATCAAGTTAAGGTATGGCCACATTTTCCAAGGAAGAGGAATCAATTAAAATATATTTTCAAGAAGGCATCGTCTCTCATCAAACAGCATGTCAAAAAACTTATGAGCTTCATTTTTTTTATTTTTTGGAAAAAATTATTTGAATAAAGCAGAATGCATGAACATATGGATGTTGTTGTACACAGACAATGATGCAAGTGAATGGAATGCATAATGATACCTTAAGCAAGTGCGTGATTTTTATTTTTTTTTATTTTTTTAAGTTCAACTAGAGTGAGAGGCTAACAAAACAACAAAAAAAACTATTGGATGATGAATAATGCAAGAATAGAAGAAAATGAAGCGAATCCTAATTTTGTTTTAATGCATGTGAGAGGATTAACGCCCTTGAGATGGATGTGAAACGAATAAATGACTTTTGTTTTTGTTCTTTATGACACGTGAATGAACTGTTTTTGAGATGCATGAGAATGAATGGCTTTTGGTTTTTTTTTGATGCATGAAGAGGAGTAATGAAATAATGAATGAATGTAACTTTTTTTATAATATCAAGGCGATATTATTTTCTCATTTTGGCGTGTGGCTTATGCAGGATGAAGTAAAATAAAAAATATGATATTTTGTTATTTTCTAGATGATGAGATGCATGTTGGTACCATGATAATGAAAACGATGACCGTATTCTATTATGAATGCATGATAATTTTTTTTATTTTCTAGTTGAAAGACTAACTATGCTCACGCAACAAGAATAATCAAGTTAAACGCACCTTGTGTCCTAATGCATGAAGGAACACATGGTGAAAAATGAAAATGCAAGTGCGGATGCATGAAATGCGTGCATGAATGATCACTTGGAAATGTCAGTTATTCTAAATGATTTTTGGAGACAATGCGGCACGTGACCGATGCAGAGCCTCTTTCATGTACCAGAATGAAATGCTAAATACGTATCTATGAATGATGCGAAGATGATGACGTAATCTTTGAAATGATGCGTGTTGAAACGGTATATAAACGATGTGTGGATGAAATGGCGTATGGATGATTTAATGAAACAACAGTTTTTGGAGGAGTGAAAAGGTGCGTGAATGCTATGCATTTCATGATGTTGCAAATGATGAAATGCCTATATTATTTGATGATGGAAATGCATGCTAAATGAGATATTCAATCACAATTTTTTTTATTTGTGATCGTGTTTTTTATTCTTTTCTTTTTCGCGAAAAGAAAGAAAAATGCAATGTATGAATGAACGAATAATGTTGCCTGATGCAGATGCGAGGAATGTGAATGAATGATCGCTTGAAAAGATTGACTATCCGAAATGATTTTTCGGACGCAATGCAATATGATGATGAATAATGCAAGACAGTGGCATTATTTTATTATTTTTCTTTTATTTTGCATGTCAGATGACTATTGCATTTTTTATTCTTCTATGCATGAAGAGGAGTAACGAATATAGTATATTTTTGAGTATGCACGATGATGAAAGTTGGACAAATATGTAGCATATTTGTTGTTTTTTTTTGGAGGATGATATGCATGTTAGTACCATGAGAACGAGATGCATATGAAAACAAGTGACTCGTTCTATGGTGATTTTTTATTTTCTAGCAAAATATGATGCCCATGATGACAGATATGTATGAAAAATGTGAATGCATGTATGCATGAAGAAATAAATGTTTGATCCTAATGCAATTATTTTTATTTTTTCCAAGAGGCAGTGCAACACGTATGCAGACTCTTATTTTTGATTTATTGGATGACAAATGATACAATTATAATGAAATTTTTTGTTTTATTTGGGAGATGACACATGAATATGGAATGGTTGCATTTAAACTAGGATGACCACATGAGGGAAATGATATATGAATGTTATGTTTTTTTTTTTTTTAAATGTAATTCAAGACCTTATGAATGATGTGGTACCTACACTGTGTGATCATGACTTTGAATGATTATGAATGAATGTCGGTGCCTATGATGCTATTGCCTTTTTTGTGTGCGAGGAAACAAAATGCATGACACTCGCAGCGACTCTTTTTTTTTAATGCGTGGAAAAGAGCAATGAACATAACCCTTTTTTTTATGCTTCAACTAAAATAAAAGCTAACAAAATGCTATTGGGTTATGAATGATGCAATAATGAAGAAATTTATAATTTTTGCTTTGACGCATGTTGAAGGACTGATGCATTTGAGATGGATAGGAATAAATGACTTTTGTCCTTGTTTTTTATGATGCATGAGGATGATGCATTTAAAAATAAATTTTTATAATAGCAATGCGATGTATGAGTATGAGAGATGATGCAACTAGGATAAAATGATGCATGTATGGAGAAATTGCGCATTTGGACTATGATGACAATATGAGCGAAATGTCATAGAATGTCTCATGCAATTTGTAATAATGATGTTGCAAATGACAAGATGCCTACACCATTTGATGATTTTTTTCGATATTTATGAATTATGAATATATGATGAATGGTACGGTAGGGGAAATGGCAATGTGATGCATATGATAAAAAAAAATGATCTTATTTTATGATAATTTTTTGTATGATGAATGAAAGGAATGATGTCGTCTCGTATGCATGCAAATGAAGGAAGCGTGAAATTTTTTTTTGAGTGATTTTAATTTTTGGAGAAAAACTAACCAGATTGATAGAGAGGGTAAGTATAGTGCCCCTGTGTCCTAGGTGGGTCATGTCTAAATTGGGATTTTCAACATGGTCTAGGGTCGCTTATGTGATCAGTCTCTCAGGTGGCTCTATTCACTTCCTCACAAAGGTCCTCAGAGCTAAAATCCCCTCCATGACATGATCCACAACGATAGCGAGCTACCTGGTGTGGGATACCATGAAAGAGCGTACTCTGGTTGAGACTTTCATGAGAGTCAGACAGATAAAATCCAGAATGACTGTCACTAATAATCTCCACTCGTCCTAGTTATTTGCAGACCCGGGTGTAGGGCCCCACTCAAAGGTGTGTGCAAAAGTGTAAGTGAGGTGTGTGATGAGAGCAAAATACCTAAACTAACCAAACTGTACAAGATGTACAACAATAATAAAAAAGTCGTCTACCCTACGGTTCAATAATATAAAGAAATGTTAATAAATAAACAATATAAGAATAAGGGTAAAAACAAAATATTAATAAAATTAACAAATACTTACACATTTAGTTAATTTGGCTTGACTCTCTTAATCGTCCCCAGTGAAGTCGCCAGCTGTAGCGACCGAAAAATCCGGAGGAGGAATTCGTCGAAGTTCTTGAAATGAAGCCGCCACCAAAGTTTTAGTTTAAGGGCAAACATTGGAAAATCCCTATTGAGTGGAAAAAGGGGTCTTGCGGACCAGATTTAGGCTCGGGAGTCGTTTATGCGTAGGGAAGGTATTAGCACCCTACGACATCCTTCCTAAGGAAGGTTACCTTTTAACTAAATGTGCAAAAAATATATTAATTCAAAAATAATGTTTTTACCCTTATAAAAAACAATAATAAAAAAAGGACTCTATAAACAGTTAGTTATTTTTTGTATTTTTTTGAGAAATAGGAAAGAAAATAATTACAAGAAAAAAAAGGTTTTTTTATTAATGCAATTGACAGAGGTCGGCCGCCCTCCGCTCCTACGTATCTCCTGGTAGAGAATCAAATCACACGTAGTTCTTGGGTAGACAATGTCTGTGCGTTGACGTTTTTTTAGTTTTTTTTTGAAATTGGAATGGGCGTTCGTAATGACCAAACAAGTAGGACTCAGAGTGGTCATTACTCGTAGCCCGTTTGAAAATCAAAATTGTTACTAACGATCAAACAAGCCGGACTCAGAGTGGCACCCACTAACAGTCCGCTAGAAAATAAGAGGTGTTCACAATATTCAAACGAGTTAAACCCAGAGTGACCATTGCTACTAACTCATATTTGAATAATGACTCGACTTAGAAAAAATATGGCTACATTGTAGTTTTTTTGAAAATCAAATAGAAATAGTGAAAATGAATAGGTGTTGACATTTGTTGGGCTTTAGAAAGAGTGAGAATAGAGAATGGGCTGGAACCCAACCCAAATCATTTTTGGTTAAAATGAAACATATTTTGTTAAATGAGGAAAAAAAGAAACTGCTGGAAGCAGCTAGTAATAATAATAAATAAAAACAAAAACAAGTGTAAAAGAAAAAAAGGGGGAGAGCGTGAAGCCGTGAACTATTGGGATTGAAATCCCTAAAAACCAAAATGCTGCTAACAGCAGCGTAAAACAGAGAGAGAGAGAGAGAGAAAGCGATAAATCGTAGGTGAGAGAGAGAGGGGAGGAGGAGAATGGCGGAGGGGGACGGCGATTGAGGGAGGAGAATGGGGATGAGGTCGCCGGAGGGACGGCCGTGGTAAGGCGCCGGCGATGATGAGATAGAGAAAATGAGAAGGAGACGCGTGAAGAGAGAGAGAGGGAGTGACGGTGATGAAGAGAGAGAGAGAGAGACGATGATGAAGACCACTGTGACTGTGTTGGCAGCAAAGGGTTCGCGATGGTGATGGGTGTTGACGACGGTGGTGCGACGCCGGAGAAGGACACGCACGGCGGCACGATGGGACGACCGGTGGCGGCGACCGCTTGGTGGCAGTGACGGCTTGGGCTTGCGGCGGCGCGAAGTGAACACGGAGATGAGGGGAGGATGACCATCACTGGCGGCGGCGATTTCGCAAAACAGGTTTGTTTTCTCTTGTTTTTGTTTTCTGATCTTCTTTTTCCTCTTCCTCTCATCATCTTACCTAATATATATTTTTTATTTAAGTTCATACCTCCTCTTTGTTCATCATTTTTCGGATCTGACCTCTCCCTCTATCTTCTCTCCCCGTTTTTTTTCTCAGAATCCCCTCCTTTATTTTGATTCTGTTTCTAATTGTTTTGGGTTTTTTGTCTCTGTTCTCCCCCCTTTGATTGCTGATTTCCCTTTTATAGATGGAGAAACTTCAGTTTTGTTTTTTTATAAACTGAAATGTCTCCTTCAATTTCCTATTTCATGATTCTGTTGCTCTGGATTTGCGCTGCCCTTTTGCTTATTTTCTAGTTTTGGATATGCAGGTTTAAGCTATAATAGAGACGTGAGAGGGAGCAGGGGAGCAGTGCATCAGTTCTGCACTTTGCCACTTATGAACACACCAAGACTTCCTTCAAGAAAAACAAACATGGACACTACCCAAAATGAAGATGCTCCGTCCTATTTTATTGATGATATGCGTGTTGTGCATATAGAGATAATGGGGTGCTGAGCAAAATGAATACTTTGTGACAAAAAGAATTAGCTCCGTACACTGTAATAGCACTTCATGATCCTTTGTAAAATATCATCTCTTATTTGTATTATAAAAGAATTATAAAAGAATGAATGAACTCAAGTCTTATTTTTTGGGTTTTTACTATTTTCAACTTTGTTTTGTCTTTTCGCAAGATAAAAAAAATGTTAAATAAAGGCCTAAAAACTAAATTCAAAGAAGCAATATTTTTCTTTTTTTTTTTAAGAGTTTTTAATTAGTCGGACAAAATTAGGGTATGACACCAACCAAGCGGTTTGGTTCGACCCACGATATTTATTCTACCAACCGAACCAAACCAAACCGAACCGTAAGTATGTTAATTTTATATTATATTTCAACAGTTATAAATAAAATTGATGTAGTATATTTTTTTAAAAAAATTACTTTTTTTCTTATTTACTATTTAATTTATTATTGTTGGTGAATATGTTATGTTTTAGTTTAAAGTATAAACTCACGAGCCTTATCAACCTATTGGTTTTTTTTGTCGATAAGCGATGATGCATTGAAATGAGCACTAGGGGTGCTCAAAACCACAATTACACATTGTTAATACATAAGGAGGCATTTTGCAACCAAGATGAAAACGAGTACATCGACTGGCTACCCGTCCTATATATAAACCAACTCCAAGAAATACATTTGATGTGAGTTACAATGGAATCTAAACTAGGCTCCTCCCCCTTAAAAATAAAATTATTCCTAGCCATCCAAATACTCCAACAAGTTGCAAGCCAAATAATGTATCTTGTTTTGGGTGCCTTTTGTAACACCCTAATATTTCTAACAAGTAGAAATACTAAAATGCACAATTTAGCATACATCAGAGATAACTTCTAGTCCCAGATATTGAACACAAACTAAAACTTCGATGAACAATCACCAAACAGTCACCTCGATATCATAACGTAACATAAAATCACTTAAATACTTAAGTTACGAGCCTTACAACTTCTCATGTCCTAGTGTTCAATATCCAAAACCAAAAGTAGCGGAAACGATTTACAACTTTAAACAATTACAAGTCATAAACTCGAGATACAAAAACTAGGGAAATAAAATGAAGACAAAAGCTAAGTCTTCAGGCTCTTCATAAGGCCTCATCTAACCCTGGTTTCTCGCTTTGTTCTTTCCCTGCGTATCTGAAAAACATCAACATATAAAGGGTGAGATTACAAATCTCCGTGAGTCCTATCGAGACCCCTTACTACACACTCGTGGTTCATTTGTTATCTTCAAACAATCGTAGCCACAAGGATACTACGTGCATAAAGCTTTTCCTGACATGCCATAGTACATCTCCGGTAAAGACTAAGCCTTTACCGTCGAACCTCTCCACTAGCTTACACTAGCTTCAAACCTCGTGAGGCCAAGGTTCTGGGGCACATGACTTCCCCTCCCCTAGTATACTAATTAACTGGGTCGTCACCCGCACTTTGATATAATTTATATATCTTAACATTGCTTGAACATTTAGTTTCATGAATAAACAATCGCTTGAACATTTAGTTCCATAAATAAACAGTCGCTTGAACATTTAGTTCCATAAATAAACATAACACATGTTCGCTCACGTGTACTACTTTATGGTTTTTGAAACATTTATGACTTCCAAAAACAATTCACTTTAAACCTTGCAATCATGTTCAAAAATAGAGCATCATTGGTTCCATCAAATGAGGGACGATTGGAAAGAAGATTAGAAGAGGTTTGGAATCGAAAGGAACGACGGAACGGGAATTTTTCACCTTGAACCCGAACCACACGCACGGTCTGTGCCCTAGGGGCGCACGACCCGTGCGTGTTGCACCATTTTAACCGGTCAACACCGAAGCTGGCACACGGTCCGTGCCAAAGGGGCGCACGGTCCGTGCCACATGGCGCACGATCCGTGCCACAGGGGAGCACAATCCGTGCCACAGGGGTGCACGGTCCGTGTGCTCTGTTCAGCACACCAAAATCAATCCGTTTTTCTCGTTTCGCTTCTTCGTTCGTGTCCAATCCGTATTCCGATCAAAATCCAACCTCAAAACAGATAATACTAGACAATATTCCAGTCCAAACAATATCATTAAATCACAATGCATCAACAATCGATTCGTTCCATAGTTCAAAACACTAGTTTTTATAAAAATACGGTTTTCAACTCAAAATCACTCGAAACAACGGAACATTCACGAAATCAGTCACATAACATTCATTTCAGAACGAAAATAATCCTAAGCGTGAGTAGAACTCACTATTTCAGCCTCAAACAGCATTCAAGCAATCACATAGTCACCAATCAATCAATCGTTCATAACTAAACACATTTTCGCAATTACGGTTTTCGCAAAACAACGGCTTTCAACGAAACGAAGAACAAAACCATATTCTCAGTCACATGCAAGGTTGACACAATAAAATTGAAAACCCTAAGCGAGTATAGTACTCACCAATCGTGATGAAAATCACGAACATTCGAGACTCCACGAAATGCAAGCGACAATGTAAGCAATTGAACTATCCCCGAATGTTCACCTACGTTCCAACGAACAAGAAATCGATCTCGAACGAACCCCAAACATGTCCAGCTACTGAAGCTTACCCAAATGCATCTCAATCAACAATGTAATCTCCGTTCTACTCCAATCTAATCCCGACTCTTAGAAATGCAGCAATTAATTCCAAAATCGGGTTGACAGCATCTGTAAGCTGTTTTGCAATAGACATAACTAATTCAATTCTTAACCAAAACTATCCAAACCAGTGCCTAATGTGTAGATAATTTTGTCTACTTTCATATGGTTCAAGTCCCACACTGATATGATGAGTATTCTGGGAGATACTACTAAAATACATAGACTGGTTCAAAATCGGTATTGTTACAAAAGTAAAACTTATAATTAATTGTTCTCCCTCAATACTCAGTCAAATAAGGTGGTTCTTGTGCGAAATATGAAGGGTTTTAAGTCTAGTTTCCAAAGAAATAAGAATGGACTTGATATGAGTTTTACAGAGAGAGTTAAAAAGAAGATACCAAAGGTAGTGAAAGTTGTTTCTGTGCAGGAATGCTGTGTACTATGAGAAACCTATTTCCAAGGCCTTGAACTCCATTCAAATTCGACCCCAGGCTGCTAAACTTCACTTCCAGGTTTTGAAACTACAATGTGGGTAGAGAATGTGCTTCCAAATTTAGCTTTGAACCTCCTAGAACCTTATGCTAGCCTCAAGTGTCCCAAAAATAACATGCACGGCAAGAACTCCATTTTTGGTCAACTTGGAGCTTGAATTTCGAAAATGGTGGATGGAAATGGAGGGAGAATCAGTTAGTGATTTTGGTGTCTATGAGTAGATGATGAAAAATGGGAGAGAATGGTACTAACATTACCTACATGCATGAGGATTTGTGGATTCCTCCTCCTCTTCTTCCCCATCTCTCTCTTCGCCCTCTCCTCCCTCTCTCTTTCTGGTTTTCAGCTTTTCTGATTGTGAGGCAAATGAGAGTGAGGGAATGTTTTTAATTCAGCTGAGGGGTTTTTAAAATGGTGAAAGATCCAAAATGCCCTTGCACTCTAAACACTCCCTTAACTCCAACTCTCTCTATTACTTCTCAATTTCTACATATGATTGCTTTTGGGAGTGTGGGTGTGGTTGGTTAGTACTGAGCTGGAGGTAACATTTAAATGAGTGGGAAAAGACTAAAATGCCCTTACCCCTAATTCTCATTACATCCACTTTAATCCATCGAGCACTCATCAATTCATATAACTTAGGAATTCAACTACCATTCCCATGATCCTATCATGACTAGGACCCAATTTATTATTTCGTCAAATGGTACATCTTCAGCATGAGTCGAAATGACGATTTTACCCTTGTGCTCCAATTCCCACAATAACTCTCAGAATTCAACTAAAATTGCATATAATTCATATGATTGAGCAATTAAATATTGCTTTCGGGACATAGCCATATCCGAGACTCGATTTATCATTTAATCGAATAATAGATCGTGAGTTAATTTCGTAAACCGAAATTAACGAAACTAGGGATGTTACACCTTTCTTCCTGTGAACATAGAACCAAAAGATAAAAAATGATGCACAATGTTGGCACTAGGATTCTGTTGTAAGCCAAGCCATAAACTCACCCTTGTCCAAACTTATGTTGCCAAAAATCAATCACAAAACAAGTGCTTCAATCCTTCAATATGCTGATTACAAAATGCACAAACCGCATCTTCCTCAGCCTGAATGATACGACGGGACAACATCTCACGAGTAGGAATCGCGTTAGAGAATATTCGCCAGCCAAATATGCTGATCTTCGACGGAACATCAGATTTCCAGATCAGAGGTAATACAGTAGCAGAATCCGAATCTGCTAGTGTCGCAGATCGTAGACTATCCAGCTGAATATAAGCTGATTTTACCGAAAAACGTTTATCAGACTCCAAAATCCACTTCCAGCAATCTTGAGTATCTCGATTAGGATTAACATCGTGCAAAATATTGATTAATACATCTGCCTCTTCCTGCACAGAAAGATCAGAACCGAATGTACTAGACAGCATCCATGTCCATCTGTTATCAGTCCAAAAACCAGCATCAGCTACCTTCAAAGATCTGTTACTACAGCCTGCGAACAATAGAGGAAACGTCTTGCAAAGTGACTGATGTCCTAACCAGTGATGGTTCCAGAAATCCACGTCTTCGCCACCCCCCAAACCCCTTCGGATGCAATTATTAAACCACCCAACATCAAACACAACATCTCCAACATACACTAAATCACGCACCAAAGAGAATCTTTCTTCCCTCCCAACCTAGAATCATTAATCATGAAAGACGAAATATCTCCATATCTATGAGCCAAAATCCCTCGCCAACTAGCATGCTCATCCACCAATATTCGCCCAATACATGCCTCTACCATCTTCTTTTATCCCCCACAAAAAATCCCTTTGAATCTTGATCATAGCTTTAATAACCACTTTTGGCGCCTTGTAGAAGGAGAAAAAAATAGAGGGGAAGACTATTGAGGACCGAGTTAATAAGAGTAACTCAACCACCAATATAAAGGTTACGCCCTTTCCAAGAAGATAATCTAGTTCGGAGTTTATCAAGAACCGGTTTCCAAGTGGCTCCACGCCTTGGATTTGCACCTACCGGAATGCCAAGAAATTTAAAAGGGATAGATTCCGACCGGCATAGAAGAAACAAAGAAGCTTGATCCATGAAAGTTTCCGACACATTAATACCAATAAGCTTGTTTTTGTGGAAGTTAACCTTTAATCCGGAAACAAGTTCAAAACTTCTAAGAATAGATTTAATGCTCCAAAGATTACTCCAAGATGCTTTGCCAATAAGTTCAACCTATTGGTGGTAATCATGTGAACTCACGGGCCTTATGGCCCTAAGGTGGTTGTAATAGTTTTTTTTGCTTAGATAAAAAAAAGTAGTAATATTTAGTAGGCTTAATTACAGTTATGGTCCCCCTATTATGACCAACTCACGATTTTGGTCCCTAAAGTTTTAATTTGACGATTTTGATCCCCCTATTTTCCCAATTTGTAAAATCAAGGTCCCCCTCAGATTTGGTCAAAATTGAAAGTCAATTTTGACTGACTTATCCTACGTGGCAGTCCACGTAGACTGCCACATAGGCGCACTGTTCCTTTTTTAAAAAAAAAAACTGTTCATCATCCCTCTCCCCTCCCCCCACCGTGAACCCCTCCCCCCTCCCTCACCCTCCCCCCTCCTGAACCATTCCCCCACCGTGACCCCCTCCCTCACCCCAGCCACCCCCACCCCCCTTCGTCAGCCACCACCCACCCCCTCCGTGAACACTATTCGCGAACCCCCCACCCCCTCACTGTTTTCGCGAACCCCTCCCCCTTCCCCACCCTCTCCCTCTCTGGTTCTGCGAGCACCACCACCACCCTTCGCCAAACCCAGAACGCCACCACTATTCGCGAACATCACCACGAACTAGAACGCCAAACCCAGATCCCCTTCGCACCCCTTCGCACCGAACCCCTTCGCACCCCCCTCGTTTCGCCCTTCACCGGATCTGGAACGAAAGAGAGAGAGAGAGAGAGAGAGAGAGAGAGAGAGAGAGAGAGAGAGAGAGAGAGAGAGAGAGATCGCAGAGAGGGAGAGATCGTAGAGAGAGTGAGAGTTCGCAGGGGGAGGGGAAGGGTTACGGTGGGGGGGAGGGGGGAAGGGTTACGGTGGGGGGGAGGGGAGGGGGAGGGGAGATGCGAAGGGGTTACGGTGGGGGAGGGGAGGGGTTACGGTGGGAGAGAGGAGAGAACAGTGCTGAGAGAGAGAGAGAGAGAGAGATGAACAGTGCCACGTAGGACTGCCACGTAGGATTTTTGGTCAAAGTCAGTTTTAATTTTGACCAAATTAAGAGGCGGACCTTGATTTTACAAATTGGGAAAATAGGGGGATCAAAATCGTCAAATTAAAACTTTAGGGACCAAAATCGTGAGTTGGTCATAATAGGGGGACCAAAACTGTAATTAAGCCTATTTAGTATTACATAAGTTAATTTTAACTCTATTTTAAATTATGTTTTGTCTCGCAAAAACCGAACCAATCCAAACCGCATTGGTTTGGGTATGATTTTCTTTAAGAAGCCAACCAAACTAAACTAAACCAAACCAAACTAAACCGCATGTATTTTTACCTTACGGTTCAGATGATTTTTAGGTTCAAAACTGAACTGAACCAAACCGCATCGCAAACACCCCGGCTCAAGTTACTGGACCAACCATATATATTCTGTTCCCTTTCCTTCTCGATTTTTCAGTTTTAAGTTAAAAATAAATGTTTACCCTTAATATATAACTATATATATAGTGCTACCAATATTTGGTTAATCACTTTTTTTTAAGAAAAAAAGAGTAAAGGCCCATTTTAGTCCTTGACAATTTTTCAACAGGACAAATTGGTCCCTAACAATTTTTCGGGACAAATAAGTCCCTGACGTTTTCAAAACGGGGACAAATTAGTCCCTGACTTAAGAACTAATTTGTCCCCGTTTTCAAAAAATGTCAGGGACTTATTTGTCTCAAAAAATTAGGGATGTCAAAACGGGCTTGGCCCGCCGGCCCGGCCCGTTGGCCCACCAAAATAAGGCGGGCAGGGCTAAGGAATTGATGCCCGCCGGCCCGCTTCGCCCGCTAGCCCGCGGGCTAAATACTGTGGCGGGCCAAACCGCCCGTTTAGCTTTTTTTTTTTTTTTAAAATTCAGTGTAAATTGACGGGCCAGCCCGCCAGCCCGCCACTTCGCGGGCAGGGCATGAATTTTCGGCCCGCGTTCGGTTAACGGGCCGGGCCGGACCGCCCGTTTTTTCGCGGGCATGTCGCTTAACGGGCCGGGCCGGGCCGCCCGTTTTGACACCCCTACAAAAAATTATCAGAGACCAATTTATCTTATCAAAAAATTGTGAAGGACTAAATTGCACCTTTACTCAAAAAAAAAATTTGTAAGCTGCAATCTTTTTTCCCAAGCAGCGAAGTTCTAGCCTATTAAAAGTTAATTAAAAGTTAATAAGATAAGGTAAGGTGTAGACTTGTAGTACCGTGTTAAGCAAGTCTACCCGGTCAACCTTCTTTTTAGTATGAATGAAGACTAAATCCTATTCGGCGCTTCTACGATCTTCTTTTGAAAATTCATTCCCAATTAATTCACACCCCCAAAAAACCTAAACCCAACCAAAAAAAATGTCCTTTTTTTCTTCCTCCTCATCGGAGACCAACCTAGCGACGGCGAAGACTATCCTCTCAACGGCAGCCTCCGTCGCAGCAACCATAGTGTTAATCCGATCAGTAACCAACGAATTATTCCCGTCGGAACTCAAGGACTACGTTATCAACGGAATCAGCAGCGTATACTCGCGTTTCTCTTCAGACTTAACAATGGTAATCGAAGAATTCGAAGGACTCGTTAACAATCAAATCTACGAAGCCGCTGAAACCTACCTCGGCACAAAAACCTCACCTTCAACACAGAGACTCAAAGTCAGCAAATCCGATACAGAGAAAACGTTCTCGCTAACAATGGAACGTAACCAATCCGTAACGGATTACTTCAACGGCGTTAAACTAAACTGGCTTCTCGTTTGCCGTTCAATCGAACATTCCAGAAGCTTCCACAACCCTCGGGATTTAAACTCAACTTTAAAATCAGAAGTTCGTTCATTAGAACTGACGTTCAATAAAAAACACAAACACATGGTGCTCAACAATTACCTACCGTTCATTCTCCAAGAAGCGAAATCGAAGAAACAAGAAACGAAGGCGTTGAAGATCTATACAGTGGACAACCTGTACGGGAGTATAAGCGAGATATGGGTGGGGACCACGTTGGACCATCCAGCGACTTTTGACACGCTGGCATTGGATCGTGATGTGAGGGAGTTTGTTATTGAGGATTTGTGTAGGTTTGTGGAGAGGAAGGATTATTATAGGAAGGTTGGGAAAGCTTGGAAGAGAGGTTATTTGTTGTATGGACCACCTGGTACTGGGAAATCTAGTTTGATTGCTGCTATTGCTAATTACTTGCATTTTGATATCTATGATTTGGAGCTCACTGAGTTGGGTGGTAACTCTGAATTAAGAAGATTGCTCATTGCAATGCCTAATAGGTCTATCCTTGTTGTTGAGGATATTGATTGCACTATTGACTTTCAGGATCGTACGGCTGACTCAGGAGATTCCACTGGAAATAACGCCAGAAAGGTTAGTAGTTGCTTGCTTTTGCTTCATCATGGACTATTAACTATTTTATTATATCCGCCCCGATAACTCAGAGTTTAATTACCGCCGTGTTTAGATCGGTTTATTGGAGCTTAACTATTGACATAATCACTTATAAAATAGTTTGGTAGAGTTTATGAAACAGTTCATCACATGATAATAAGCTTTTTTAAGGTGATTTTCGTAGGCGCTCTCCTATTATGAAGTCAGCTTACAGAAATTAACTTATGCATAAGCTCTTATATATAAGCGTTTATCTTAACAGGGTATACGTCTTACTATTGGACTTCGTACGGGTATATGTTGTCGCTTAAGATAAATTTAGCAGACAATTTCTTAGATAAGAGGCTTTTGTTGGATTTAGGTCCAATGCAGTCAATTTGTGGTGCAACTAGTGTAGTCGAGCCCAAACGACCTGTTAAATAAAATTACGAAACTGTCCTGCCAGCTTTCTTTTTTTCTTTTAACTAAAAAATCGTCTCTAATACACTAATTGCGCGAACTGCAAATTTTAGTAACTGCACTCATCCAAATCTGACTTTATTACGTGGTTTCATCTATAGGATTATTTTCCCTAAACATAATTTCTGCCACATTCACTGCAGGTGACACTATCTGGGCTGTTGAATTTCGTTGATGGGTTATGGTCAAGTTGTGGAGATGAGAGGATTATAGTGTTTACAACAAACCACAAGGAAAAGCTTGATCCAGCATTGTTACGTCCTGGTCGCATGGATGTTCACATCCACATGTCCTATTGCACTCCCTATGGTTTTAGGCAACTAGCTTCTAACTACCTTGGAATTAAACAACATACTCTATTTGAAGAAATTGATGAAGCAATTAAGGAAACTAAGGTGACTCCAGCTGAAGTTGCAGAGCAGCTTCTCAAGTACGGTGACATTGAAATTACACTTAAAGAGCTAGTGGAATTTCTTAGAAAAAAGAAAGAAAAACAGGAAATTGAGGCTGAAAGGAAAGAACAAGAGTCTAAGGAACATGAGAGGAAGCAGGTAGATGACAACAATGTAGGAGAAAAAGTTGACAAAAATGATTGAATAGTATAGTTGATTAAATATTAGATGAGAGTTCGATGGAGACCTGAAATTTCAGATGCAGTGAGGTTAGAGAAGTCAAATATTTTTACGCCTTGTCCAAAATAAAAGATCAAAATTTTGCGCCTTTTGTTTGTTTCCAATTTTGATCTTGATTATATAATTATACATCTTTTTGAGTGTATTGACAACATTGGGCTCTCTAATATATCCTCATGATGTAATCTCAACCATGCTATATTGGAGAAACGTCACCAGCTTCCCTTGTATGGATTAGACACTTGATGTAATCTCAATTAACACTCTTCATATTCTTTCTCATATTCTTCTGTTGACATGTTACTCAGATGGCATTGTATCTTCCTCGAGTTGGATAACATTTTCACTTTCACCTCCTAAAACATCAATTCAATCAACTCACCATCATCATCATCCATACATGTTTCAAATAATGAATCACACACCATAATCACTTTTCTTTCTTCTCAAGGGTGTTCAAAATCGAACCAAACTAATAGAAAACCGCAAATTAAACCAACTCAAACCGAAAACTGTAAAAAATGGCTTCGGTTTTGATGTGTTTGGGTCACTTTTTTAATCAACCAATCATTTTGGTTTGAATGACGGTTTATTTTTCCAAAACCAAACCAAACCGCACATATTATTTTATTATTATATATTATTAAAAAAATCCTACTTAATCTAGTCACACCGGCACACACACTGTCTTAGTTTCACACACCTTTATGGCTTCCTTAAGTACATGAAGTATCTATTTTTTTGGTACATCATGAAGTATCTATTTTAGTTTTACTACATTTTAAGTTTGGTAGTTCATATGTGAATAAAATAACACTACAAAAAAATAGGTTATTAACGACGGCCAAATCCGTCGCTAACAGCAAGAAATCTATCGCTAATGATATAATCACATAGCCAAAGAATTTGAAATCTGAAACGTCATAAAATAGTCTGAAATGATAAAGTAATAATGAAATGTTAAACTAATAAAAAAAATCCTAATAAGGGGCATCATTAGGGTCTGTCTCAGACACAGACCCAGCTGACTTCATGCTCCTATAAACCCTAAACATCTTCTCTTGCTGGCGGGTCACCCTCACTAAATCCTCCTGTAGACTCCTGATAGTCTGATCTTGACTGTTGATAGTATGAATCCCGAGTCTGTAGCCGCTACCTGAACTGCTCTATCACCTCAGCTGCGGCCTGTGAAGGAGGAGGAGGTCGATTGCTAGAAGCTCTGTTGGTGTCGACGTGATCGACCCCAAACTGCATAAATGGAGGAAAGGGCGGCCCCGAACCATACATGCGACCATTATTCATCCCGCCTACTACCTTCTCTCAATTGTAGTTCGCCAGAGCTGCCATCTTAGGGGTAAGTGGATCAAGTGAATCATGGTTCCAGCTCCCCTAAGTCGCCTGAGTCATCATCTCATTATAATCCTCCTATTTTGCATAACTACAAAACATAGCATAATTAGCGCTCCATTTTGACAAAACAACACTACATATAATACAAATCAAGTTGTATATTTACCTGAGCCTTCCTCGAGCGCTGATCAACATAATCTTGGGTACCCTTCCTCACATGTGTGGCCTTGTGCAGCTCGAGAATAGAGAGACCGTTCGACCTTCTCAGTCAGTAAAAATAAAACAGCTTGCGAAGCCTGGTTGATGGAGTCGCGCTAGTGATAAATTCTAGAAATCTAGAATAGGAGAATGATGAACAAGAGAGAGAAAATTCCGAATTATGATCTAACAGAATTCAGTTAGAGAGTTTTGCATTTTCTTTTATTGTGTTTTCTGATCTTTACAATTTGAAGCACATAAGCTATTTATAGCTTACTGTCTTGAATGAGTTGACTTATATTTAGCCATCGTGTACATTTACTGTTGTATCCTTCTACATTTAGTTTAATGTGAGCATTTACTACATGAAATATCTATTTTTTGGGTACATCATGAAGTATCTATTTTAATTTTTCTACATGTTAAGTTTTGTAGTTCATATGTGATTGAAACAAGGTTGTCAAACTCGAGAGACTACATAAACTCGTGGAGAGCCCGTAGACTCGATTCGTAAACTTGACACGTAAACTCGTAAGAGTCTATGAAATATAAAAATAACATTAAAAACCTATAAATAACACATTTAATGTATTATATATATATATATATATATATATATATATATATATATATATATATATATATATTTAAGAGTATGAATACATTTTAAAATTAGCAAGTCAAAATTAATTCTGTACTTTTTTTTGAAAAATTTTGTATATAAATCCTCAAGCCAGTATGAATGAAGACTGGCGCTTCTTTAATTTGCAGACCAGAGATTTATCACTTGCTGTGAAAACCTGGGGGTTGTGACATGTAAATATCCTCCTCCAAATGCCCATTGATAAAGGCATTATTAATATCTATTTGTTGTATATCCCACTTATGAGTGATGGCTAGAGTTAAAATCAGTCTAATGGTTGTAGGTTTGACAACAGGTGAAAATGTTTCACCATAGTCCTTACCAGCCTCTTGATTGTAGCCCTTGGCTACAAGTCTAGCTTTGTATTTGTTTACAGAGCCATCAGGGTTTTCTTTTATTCTAAAGACCCATTTACACCTGTTCTGTACCGTGCTTCCGATCGTGAGGATCGATATTATGCAGTTGGTAGATATTTGGTCCTTGATTCTATCTTTGTCTTCAGGCTTTGAGAGGAAAGTTTTGTTCGACCCGGGATGTTCGACCTTGAGAGGCGATGTTGAGGTGTTCGATCTTGAGATGTTCGATCTTGAAGGGCGAGGTTGTACCTGCAATGATACTCCGACGCTCAAGTCAGTATTTGAGAGAATGAATGTTTGGTTAGAAAAGGGCTTACCATTAATGAGCATTAAATGGGGTATTTATAGAGTTTGGATGTGTTTGTGTTGGTGTTTTTGGGCCGTCCGATCTTGCGGGCTGATCTTGGCCATTGAAGATTGGACTCTCTTGATTATAATTGGGCTTCTCATCAATTGGGCTTTTGGAGAGGGGGTGCAAATAGAAAACAGTATAATCACCATAACAGTGGTCCCCCAAGTCTGGTCGCTATGAGGAGCGATCTTGACTTTGAGGGGCGATCTTATCCGGTATCGAGCTTATGTCGGGGCTGGGGTTTTCGAGCGATGTTAACTGTCCGTCGAGCTTTCGAGCGAGGTGAATGGTTTTTCCGAACTCAGTGCTGCTTTGGAATCAGTGTATTCTTGGAATCAGTGCCATTTTTACTGTTTCTGACAAGGTGTCTCTTCGTAGTGGCGGCGCATGATGGTGACGTTTATTCTTCAGCGTGCGGATTTTAATGGACCATGGTTTGGACGTGACGCTTCGACTTTCAGGCCCAGGCCCATTGGATTCGCCTTGCTATAAATAAAGGGTCTCACCACCTCATTTGTTGCTTGTTGTTCATTTGTTTTTGATTTGCCGATCTTCGAGAGCTCCCGAGCTTCTTTAAAGTGAACGAGTTTGAAGAAATTTCGAAGTACTTTTAAGGTCGGTTTCTGAGGATCGACAACCGTTTATTTCCAGATATAATCAGCTTGCGACATAGTTCCGAGGTTAGTCTATTTTTGGTTTTTTCTTTACTTTTCTTTTCGTTTGTGCCTGGACCTCCCCCCGTCCCCTTTGATCTTAGAATGGGGGTCGTCAGGTCGGGTTCCGACTTGCTCGCGAACCCATTTTCGATCTTTAATCCTGACATTTCGTCCCCCATTCCTGTAGATTCGATCTGGCGAGGACGAAACAAACTCGGAGAGACGTCACTCAGTACCGGAAAGAGTTTACGAACGCGATGGCTTCTGGTGGTGAAATCCCTGAGGTCCGTACCGAGCCTCTTGAAGTCGCCGCCCCGGACGTGCAAGAGCACTCTGCTTCCGCCCCTGTGAGTGATAAGGCGGAAGATAATTTTGAGAGCGAGAGTTCTTCTCCTGCGACCGATGCTAATGAGCCGAATGACGATACTCCCGAAGATGCGGAGGAGGATTGCTTGGTGGATGTGATGGCTATCACTTCTGAGTCCGTTGAGGAAATCCCAGTGGAGGAATCAGAGGATTCCGAGGTCGATCTTGGGTCGAGTTTCGACTCTGCCGATGAATCTGATAGAGAGGGTGTTGAAAAACAAGTTGAATCTCGCCCTAAGAGCCAACCGGGGTCCAGCCGAGCTTCTGCTGTTTCTCTGGATGGGTACTCTAGTACTGGTTGTGGGGACCTTGACGTACCGGTGCGAGAGGTCTCTCAATATGATTGGGTTTCCAGAAATATTTTGGAGATCGAATCGTTGTACCAGCACGGGTTTAATTTGGAGAGGGTCGGGAGGAAAGCTTCGGGTCACTCGAAGCGGATTTGGAGAGTTGAGGGAATGAAAAAGGGAGAGCATGTGGCTTTGTGGCCTGGAGAGCTCAAGTTCACTTTGTATCATATGCTGATAAACGAGATGAATATCCGGCCTCCTTTCACTTGGTTCGAGCAGACGGTTTTGGCGACTTTGGATGTTGCGCCTTCTCAGTTGCACCCAAACGCGTGGGCTTTTGTTCGAGCCTACGAACTCATGTGTCTTCATCTGGAGAGGCCGGTCTCGCCGTTGCTCTTTTTCCATTTGTTTGAGATCAATCGGAACAGCAGTGAAAATAAGTCTGGTCGCGAGCATGTCAGTCTTCGCTCGAGGCGAGGGGCCAAGATTTTCAAAGCCTATGCGGACTCGTTGAAGGGGAATTGGAAGGAGTTATTTTACTGGGTCGAACCGGTGACCGACGAAGCGATCGAGAGAGTGGGAAAGTTTTCAGAGGATGGTCGGACTTTGGTGTCCACCAAGTTTCCCATTGGTTGGAGTCAGGCCCATTTTGAACGATCCACCAATTCCTTTTCTATTAGTCAGGATCGTTTGAACGCTGCCGATCTTCTTACCAAGAGGATCCTGATGTTTATTTCTGAGAACATTCCGTTTTCAAAACATAAGTATCGGGGTATCCCTGCGGCTAAGATAGTTCAGGCTGGGAAGCGAAGACGAGTGCAACTTGTCTTAGGTAGTTCGTTTTTCTTGCTTTTGATTTTTGCACATCTTTGACCGTAGTTTGTATGACCGATTTATGTTTCTTTTCCAGATACCATGGCCCCAAAGAAACTTGCCGTAATAAAGGCGCTGGCGATGAGGAGTGTCGACATATCTGGAGATGCTGAGGAGGTGGGTGTTCCGCTTCCGACGTCTCCCCAGGTTGAGACTGTTGTTGGGACGGTTACTGTTGCTTCCCCGATCAACACTGTTACCCAGGAGGACCTTGCCTATGAGGCTCTGGTCGATCTTGTTTCCAGTTCTCCTCCCCCGGCTGCTCCCGACGCTGGTGCAGGGCCCTCGGCAAAAAGGGTGCGCACCGAGGCAAGTGGCGAGCAAAGGCCGGAAAAGAGGAGTAAGACCTCGAGGAGACCGAAGCATAAGAACAAGGCCGTACCTTTAGAGGAGGGTTTTTTGGAGCAAAACTATGCCCAATGGCGGGGGGATCCCGTCGGGGCGTCTGTTAAATTGTTGGCGAATTTGGCCGACGTTCATAGGATCGAAAAAGAGAAATATGAGCAAAGGGCTAAGGGTAAATAACATTACTTTCTTACATTCATAAAAACATCTCTTTCTTCATAAACTGATTTTTCTTATTTTCGTGCTTGCAGCTTCGTTGGAGCTCGAGAAGTCAAAGAGAGTGAAGCTTGTGGAAGATGTGGCTTCAAAATCGAAAGACCTCGCTCGAACAAAGCAAGAACTTCAGGCTCTGAAGGAAAGCCAAGGGGAGGTTGTACGTCGGGCGGAGTTCGCGGAGGATCGCGTAAAGGAGCTGGAAGAAAAGGAAAAAGTTTTGGAGGGGCAACTGGTCGAGGCTAATGAGAAGATTAAAGGTTTGGAGTTTCGTGTAGCTGGTTTGGAAGATGATTTGAAGAAAGCATCTGAGGCACGGGTCGGTACAAACGGCGATGCGGAGGCTCGAATTGCAGAGCTTGAAGTAGCCCTTCAGCAAAGCAGAAAAAATGCTAAAGAGGCTGCGAAGCTTGCAAACGAGGCTAGGAGGGAGGCTCGTGAAGCTGCTAACTCTGCAATTGAGCTGTATAAGGAGGGTTTTGAGTGTGCCCAGGAGCAAATTGCTTTGGTCAATCCTTCTGTGAATTTGGATCGGTCAATTATTGATGCTGACCACGAGGTTGAAGGGGGTAAGATCGTTAAGATCGATGCTCAGACGGAGAAGAAAACTGTGATTTTTCCGACCTCTACTGCCTGATGTTTTAACAGCGTTTCTTTTGCAGAAGTTCCTGGTGTATGCTTTTACTTATGTAGTTTTTCGTATAGATCCGGAACTTCTGTCGGTCTGGCTGGAGATATTTGTAACCTCTTTTGGGATATGCCTATCAGGCTTTTACGAGCTTTAATGAATGCTTTTTGAATTTCGCATGTCATGTATGTCGTTTTTTGCGAGTTTTAACGAGTGCTTTTTTAATTCTGCACGTCGCGTATGATGTAAAAACGTCGGTAAACGAGGAACTCGATTTACACGTTCGAACCTATAGGACAGTTTACTAGGACTCGGCCCAGATTTAACTCGCCCCATAGGGGTATCGGCAGCTGTGGCCGATGGTCGTTCTTAGGACGTTTCGATCCTCGAAGACCCGGTCTCTTTGAGATAGTTTGCCAAGACTCGGCTCGGATTTAACTGTTTTCTCAAAGAGTTTGCGACCTTGGGTGGTCGCTTTTGGGGAGATCATTTAAGATCGGTCCCAGTTGATTCCCGGTGGGGGGAATTGGGTCCCTTCATTCTGTTTGATGAAAATCAAGAATGTGTGGAGACCTGGTAAAAGAAAACTTTTGAGAAGCATCGAAAGTGTTTGAAAGAAATGTCAAGTTTCTTTTTTGATTAATAACTTGTTTCGAGTTTACATAAGATCAGTGTAAATGATTTCTTTCTATGGATAATAACTTTTCAGTTTTGTTGCGTTCCAAGTCCTCTCAATCTTTCTTCCTTGGAGGGTCTCCAATTTAAAGGCTCCCGTACCGGTTTTAGATAAAATTCGGTAGGGGCCTTCCCAATTCGGGGCGAGCTTTCCTTGGGAGGCGTTTTTCTGACCGACGTCAGCTCTTCTGAGTACCAGATCGCCAGGATCGAAATCTCTGTGAAAGACCTTGGTGTTGTATCTGGTTGCAACCTTTTGTTTGATGATCGCTTCTCGGAGCGAGGCCTGACCTCGGATTTCATCGATGAGGTCGAGTTCTTCTCTTAAGGCTTGATCGTTATTGCTTTGTGTTTTGGGATTCGTCGTTCTCCAACTAAGTTCGCCGATCTCGACGGGGATGACTGCCTCGCTGCCGTAGGAGAGCCTAAAAGGTGTTTCCCCAGTGGAGCTTTGGGGGGTCGTCCGGTATCCCCAGAGGACGTAAGGCAATTCTTCTACCCAATTTCCTTTAGCATCGTCCAAACGTCGTTTCAGCCCGTTCAGTATTACTTTGTTTGCAGCCTCTGCTTGACCGTTGGTTTGAGGGTGCTCTACTGAAGTGAAATGGTGCTTAATTTTAAGCTCGAACATTAGTTTGCGAAATCCCGTGTCTGTGAATTGCGTCCCGTTGTCCGTTACTACTACCTCGGGGATCCCGAACCTGCTCATGATGCTTTTTTTGAAGAATTTTATGCAGTTTTTTGCAGTGATGGTCGCTAGGGGTTCCGCTTCTATCCATTTGCTGAAGTAGTCTACGGCGACGATCAAGAATTTGACTTGTCCTGGTGCCTTTGCGAAAGGTCCGAGTAAGTCCATTCCCCACCATGCGGAGGGCCATGTGGAGGATAAACTCGTGAGGTCTGTGGGGGGAGCTATGTGCACATTGGCGTGGACTTGACATTTTTTGCATTTCTTCACATGATCGCTAGCATCGCCGATCATGCTCGGCCTGTAGTAGCCGGCTCGAAGGGTTTTACGTGCTAAAGATCGAGCTCCCATGTGCTGGCCGCAGATTCCCTCATGAATTTCTGTTAATACATAGGCCGCTTCCTCTCCCTCGATGCATTTTATTAACGGGGAAGAGAGACTTCTTTTATAGAGCGTTCCGTTGATGGCTGAAAAAGCCGAGGCTCTTCTCCTTATATATTTGGCGTCGTTTCTGTCTGGGGGTTCCGTTCCTGAGATGATGTATTCTAAAATTGGGGTTATCCAGCTGTCTGTTTCTTCGAGCATGCAGATGGTCGGGTTAAACAGAGGCTCGAGAGATACACTGGGTTTGTGTAGTGTTTCTTGGATAGTCGTCCTCTGGTTACCTGGGGTTTTTGTGCTTGCGAGTTTGGCGAGGATATCAGCTCGTTGGTTTTCCGTTCTTGGGACATGAACTATCTCGCTTGTTTCAAATTTAGCTATTAGTGACTGTACCTGAAGTAGGTATTTTTGCAGGATCGGTTCTTTGGTCTCGTATTTGCTTCCGATCTGGGAGACCACCAAGAGAGAGTCGGTATGGAGTTTAATTTTTGGGACTTGGAAGTCAATTGCCAGGCGAAGTCCGGCGATGCAAGCCTCGTACTCTGCTTGGTTGTTCGAGGTGGGGAAACCGAATGTAAGGGAAACTTCGATGATGACCCCAGTCGGGCTTTCTAGCATAATCCCAGCGCCACTCCCTTTTGGATTTGAGGACCCATCGACGTATAGGATCCATATGTCAGATTCGGCGTTAGCAGGTGTCATCTCGGCGATGAAGTCCACCAAAACTTGTGCTTTAAGTGTAGTTCGAGCTTCATATTTGATACCGAACTCTGAGAGTTCCACGGCCCATTTGATCATTCTTCCAGCTAGATCGGGTCTGTGGAGTATCTGTCTGATTGGGTAGTTAGTTCGGACGACTACCTGGTGAGTGACAAAATAGGCTCGAAAACGTCGAGCTGCGATAATGAGAGCTAGGGCGATTTTCTCGATTTTCTGGTAACGACTTTCAGCCCCGTGCAGAGCCTTGCTTGCGAAGTAGATGGGACTTTGCCCGGTTTCGAGCTCGCGTACTAGAACGGCAGCTAACGCCTCTTCCGAGACCGCTAGATATAAGTATAATGTTTCCCCTTCATTTGGTCGAGTTAAAATTGGAGGCTCGGAGAGAGATTTTTTCAGTTGTTTCAAAGCTTCGTCTTGCTCGGGCGTCCATTCGAAATCTCTTTCTTCTTTTTTGAGGATTTTGAAAAGTGGAAGAGATTTGAACGCTGCATTCGATATGAAACGAGATAGAGCAGCTATCATTCCATTGAGTTTTTGCACTTCTCTCTTGGACGTCGGAGTTCGCATTTCTGTGACGGATCGACATTTATCTGGGTTCGCCTCGATTCCTCGTTCTGTTAAGAAGAAACCTAAGAATTTCCCGGCTCGAACTCCGAAAGTGCATTTTTCTGGGTTTAATCTCATTCTATTCTTTCGTATCTCAGAAAAAATCGCTCTCAGATCGCTTATATGGTCGTCGTCACTTTTGCTTTTGGCGATCATATCGTCGAGGTAAACCTCTACGCTTTTACCGATCTGGTTTTGGAACACTTTGTTCATCATTCTTTGATAAGTTGCTCCGGCGTTTTTTAAACCAAAGGGCATAACACGGTACGCGAAGTTTCCTCGGTCAGTGATGAAGGCGGTTTTTGCTTGATCTGGGGGAAACATGGCGATTTGGTTGTATCCGGAGTATGCGTCCATGAAGGATAACAACCGGAAACCGGAAGCGCTGTCGACCAAACGATCGATGCTGGGGACCGGAAAGGCGTCTTTTGGGCAAGCTTTATTAAGATCGGTGTAGTCGACACACATACGCCATTTTCCGTTAGATTTCTTCACCAGGACTGGGTTTGATAACCAAGTTGTGTATTTAACCTCAGAGATAAAGTTGGCTCGGATGAGGTCGTCTACTGCTAAGGCGGCAGCAATGGCTTTCTCTTTGCTTTGGGCCCGCTTTCTTTGGGCGATCCATCTTGCTTCTGGGTTTATTGCGAGTCGATGGCAGGCAACCTCGGGCGGGATCCCAGGCATGTCTTCGGCCGACCAAGCGAAGATGTCTTTGAAATCTTTAAGACATTGGGTTAATTCGATCTTGATCTTTTCTGGAAGGTCGATCCCTATTTTGATCTTCTGGGAGGTGTCTGAACCGAGCTCTATTTCGACGAACTTTCCATCAGGCTTTGGTCTTTTGATTTTTTGTTTGAGCTCTTTGGTTAGCTCGTCGACGTCTATCTGTTTTTCGACCTTCGGATCGCAGTTGGTTTCTACGTTAGTGGCAGTGTTAACTTCGGTTGATCTTCCCTTTGGTATTTTGGGAGTCGACAGTTCTTCCGAAGGGGGAACCCCTTCATGCTCCGAAGCTTTTCGTTCGTTCTTAGTCCATAGGAAAAAACACCTGGAGGCCGACACTAAGTCAGAGTTTAAAGTGATAACTCTGTCGCAAAGAGAGTGGAATTTCATCTTTAAGTGCGTGGTGGATGTAACCGCCCCGAGCCTGCCGAGGGTCGGTCTTCCTATAATGCCGTTGTATATGGATTCACAAGGCAAGACGAGGAATTTGGTTCTGACGGTTCGAACCATTGGTTCGGTTCCGTAGGTAACCATTAGCTCCAGATGCCCAAGGGGTTTCGTTCGAGATCCGTTAAAGCCGGACAAAGCCGTCCCTCTGTAAGGGGTGAGTTCCTCTTTATCGATCCCCATTTTGCTCAGAAGATCGATAAAGATGATGTCTGATGAGCTCCCCTGATCGACCAGGATTCTACGTACCTCCTTGTTGGCTATAATTGCCGATATCAAGAGAGGTACGTGTTTGTTAGCTTTTCCGTCAATAAGGTCGTTGTCACTAAAAGATAATGGAGGTCGGTTAGTTTTGACCGGGGTTGTTGACGTTGAAGCCACGCACAACAATTCCTTCCATTTTCTCTTCATGGATTTTCCCGATCCTTCATGATCGAATCCCCCAGTTATCATCATGATAACCGAGCGTTTTTTATCCAGCTCTTCGCGGTCTGGGTCGATCATTTCTTTTCCTTTTGCCCTGAGATTTTCATTTCTTTCTCTTCCGAAGTTGTCAGATCGTTCTCCCTCCCTTTTAACATAAGAAGATAGTTTTCCCCGTTTAATTAAATTTTCTATGTCATCCTTTAAGGCGTTGCAATGGTTTGTGTCATGGCCATTGCTTCTGTGGTATCGGCAGTATTTGTTGGCCTTCTGCCCAGGTCGGACAGGTAAGGACCTGGGAGGCTTGACGTCCCTGAATTCGACGTTCCAACATTCCCCTAGTAACTGGGCGTTGGAGACGTTGAGTTCGGTGTATACCTGGTGACGATTTTTCCTACCGATGTTCCAGGAGCTTTTTCGAGGGTCGACCTCGATGTGGCGTTTCGACGATTCTGCATGTAAAGACGTTTTGTCGACCTTGGAATTTTCTTCTTCGTTAATAAAGCACTGGGATAGTTCGAGGAATTCTTGAAGGGTGTTAGGTTCCCAGGTGTTGATGTGCTTTCGGAACGAGCTTCCAGGGAGCAGACCTTGGGCCATGAAGAAAATTCGAAAAGCGTCGTCTAACTGCCGAACCTGAAGAGCTTCGGTGTTGAATCGCTCTATATATTCCCTCAGGGGTTCATTTGCTTTCTGGACAATAGATGCTAGAATATTTTTGTTTTTGGGTTTGCTCTTGGAATGGGCAAAGTGCACCGAGAAGTGTTTTGCTAACTGGTCCCATGAGGAAATGGTATTCGACCTTAACGTCCGAAACCATTCGGAAGCCATTTTGTCTAGGGTCAAAGGGAATATTCGGCATTTCATTTCCATGGGTACATTTCGATACTGCATGGTCGTGTCAAATTGGTCTAGATGTCTGTCGGGGTCGCCCGTCCCGTCGTAAGTCTTCAATCCTCCAGGTGGTTTTTCGAGATACCGGGGGACCCGAAAGTTGTCGATCGACTTTGTGAAAGGACCTTTTCGCCCAGGTCGATTTGCTCGTGACAGTGGTTGGCGTCTGTGATGGACCTTTTGAATGATGTCATGGCTTCTCGATCGTCTCCGTGACGAGGTCGAGCCTTCAATTTGGCGAGCCAGAGGAGAACGGGAAACATTCCCTTGGTAGCGGCGTGGAGGAGAATGAGGATCATCTAGATCGTCGTATTGTCGAGCTGATGGAGAACGGGAATGAGCCTCGTGTTGTCGAGCCAGAGGAGAACGGGAAACATTCCCTCGTTGACGGCGTGCGGGGGAGCGATGAGTGAGCTTTCTCCGTGGGGGTGATCGATGAAAAAGTCTTCTTCGAGTTGGGCGTCGTTCCTCCAGTGAGCTCTGCCCGGATGATTGTTGGTCCAGGACGTTCCGACTTTGCAGTCTCGCTACTCCGGATTCGAGGTTGGCGAAATGGTTGTTTCTTTCTTCATTTACCGCTTCTTGCCGGGCCAATAGCTGAACGAGATGTTGAACCGCGTCCGTCAAGGCCGGGAGTAATTGAGGGGGAGATGGTAAGCTCGTCTCATCTGCGCCCGATTGTGCTCGGGAAGGTCCCGTGTTGGGATGTTGGCTTCGTGTTTGCGACGAATTCGTGAGTTCCTGGACGTGGCCTTCAGGAGTTCGCTGAGGGCCGAGGTCAGGTTCGGCCATGAGACTAGTCGGTATTGAGCGGTGTGTTGGTGCCATTCAATAAGTTCAAGGAGATGGTGAGAAAAATCGGGTATTGGTTACTCCCACTGTGGTCACCAATGTTCTGTACCGTGCTTCCGATCGTGAGGATCGATATTATGCAGTTGGTAGATATTTGGTCCTTGATTCTATCTTTGTCTTCAGGCTTTGAGAGGAAAGTTTTGTTCGACCCGGGATGTTCGACCTTGAGAGGCGATGTTGAGGTGTTCGATCTTGAGATGTTCGATCTTGAAGGGCGAGGTTGTACCTGCAATGATACTCCGACGCTCAAGTCAGTATTTGAGAGAATGAATGTTTGGTTAGAAAAGTGCTTACCATTAATGAGCATTAAATGGGGTATTTATAGAGTTTGGATGTGTTTGTGTTGGCGTTTTTGGGCCGTCCGATCTTGCGGGCTGATCTTGGCCATTGAAGATTGGACTCTCTTGATTATAATTGGGCTTCTCATCAATTGGGCTTTTGGAGATGGGGTGCAAATAGAAAACAGTATAATCACCATAACAGTGGTCCCTCAAGTCTCGCTAACAATGGATCGTAACCAATCTATAACGGATTACTTCAACGGCGTTAAACTAAACTGGCTTCTCGTTTGCCGTTCAATCGAACATTCTAGAAGCTTCCACAACCCTCGGGATTTAAACTCAACTTTAAAATCAGAAGTTCGTTCATTAGAACTGACGTTCAATAAAAAACACAAACACATGGTGCTCAACAATTACCTACCGTTCATTCTCCAAACATAATTTCTGACATTCACTGCAGGTGACACTATCTGGGCTGTTAAATTTCGTTGACGGGTTATGGTCAAGACGTCAAGTTGGGGAGATGAGAGAATTATAGTGTTCACAACAAACCACAAAGAAAAGCTTGATCCAGCGTTATTACGTCCTGGTCGCATGGATGTTCACATCCATATGTCCTATTGCACTCCCTATGGTTTTAGGCAACTAGCTTCTAACTACCTTGGAATTAAACAACATGCTCTATTTGAAGAAATTGATGAAGCAATTAAGGAAACTAAGGTGACTCCGGCTGAAGTTGCAGAGCAGCTTCTCAAGTACAGCGACATTGAAATTATACTTAAAGAGCTGCTAGAATTTCTGAGAAAAAAGAAAGAAAAACAGGAAATGGAGGCTGAAATGAAAGAGCAAGAGTCTAAAGAAAATGAGTGGAAGCATGTAGATGACAATGATGTAGGAGAAAAATTTGACAAAAATGATAGAATTGTATAGTTTTTTTTTTATAAGCAAATATTAGTGGGGTGGGAGAATGTTAGTTTTCGGGTCTAATTGTATAGTTGATTAAGGTCAAATATAAGGTCAAATATAAGCATGTAGATTAGTCATTTATAAGGTCAAATATGTATGCGTTTTTCACTCTTATGAAATCAATCTAGTTATATAATTATACATCTTTGAACTTTAATCTTTTTTTTCTTTCGGAATTTGAACTTTGATCTTGATTATATAATTATACATCTTTTTGAGTCTTCATAACATTTTGCTGAACTCTTTTCGTTTCCAAGAGAATACAATACTGCAATTGATTTGGTAAAAAAAAATACTGCAATTGATGTAAAAAAAAATAACTGAAAGTAGCTGATATAATCACCCAATGGGTTAGAATTGAGTGGGATAATTTTCTTGGACTTGATCAAAATTTTGAAGCAAAACTGACAAAGTTGTGCCCTAATTCATGCACTGGGCTCGCTTAAGTAACTCTTGTAATAGTGTAAAGGCCAATTTCTATAACTAAATTTAAATTACTAAATTAAGAAAAAGAATACTATTGCTTAATTTGAATATGGCGTAAGATATGTTTTTTAACCTTATATAATAAAAGAATATTAGTATTGTTCTTTGTAAATCATTTTTTAACCTTAATTTGAATACTATTTCTCATACTTCACATTATGCACATGTGTCTATGTTCACAATTTTACTTAAAGAAATGTTCCCCCTAGAAAACTTAAAAGTAAACAAAAAATTACAATTGGTTGAGCGTCAGTCGAATTTGATGCTTAGCCGATTAGTTGTTTTCTCAACTAATTAAGTGATATAGATATAGATTTGAGCTAAGTAGAAGTGAAGAAGTGAGGAGGAAGCAAGAAAGTGTTTTAAAAAAGGTTTAACTAATTATCCACAAATATATTTACGGACACATAGGATCCATAATTATATTTACATTGAGGGTAAGAATGGAAAACAAAACAAATTAACTAAAATGGGGTGTATAAAATTAAAAATGAAGCTGTAAATACCAGCACCTGGTAATTGCAAACAATGGGCTTGTAACGGGCCTAGCCCATTTCCCTTCTCGTGCTCCCTTCCCTCCTTGGACGCAAACTCGCACGCAGATAGCTACAGGCAACATCGAATTCCATCAACCAAAAAGAACTCAAACGCCTAACAGCAAATTTTCAATTTTTGAACAAATTTTTTGCCTCCCAAGGTTTGCAACCGCATTGAAAAGAAAGCTTCTCCTTCGTCCAGATCTTAACGGTGCGAGCAACATTTAGTTTTCATCTTAGTTATTATAAAGTTCCGATTTTGATTTTAATTTCGTTTTTGTGTTTTTCATTTTGTAGATAAAGATGGATCCAGAGGCTGTAAAATCCACTCTCACCGATCTAAATATGGGACACGTGATTGCGGCAGCTGCCCGTGATTATCAGAAGGTCATTTTCTAATTCTTCACTTCACAAATTCATACCCCTCACTCATTAATGGAATAGACTTCCCTTATTTCTTATTTTCTGTTGCAATTTTTTGTGATTCACTGTTTGTTGATTTGCATAATTTGTATCATATTCTATATTTTATACACCAAAGGTGTCTGTTATTATGACATTCTATCATGGATCATGGATGGTGAGCAGTTAAACACTAAAAATTTTGTGATAGTTTTTGGAATTACAATTTGAAAGATATTTCAATGTAGTATTGTAAGTCATTTGTCCTATATATTAAACCAATTTTTAAATTTTATTACTGTTTACTTAAATGCATTGCTAACATTATGATATGATTTACACTAAAGTTATTGTTATGTATAATTGTTTTGCTATTTGTATTTGTATTGGTAATTGGTAATCTGACACCTATTTTTGTTCCCTGTAGGAGTTGGTTGCTCAAGGGAAGGCAGAGCAGGCATCAAGTTCTATGAATGAGGAGGTTGACCTCGATGAATTGATGGATGTATGTTCCATAAGCTTCTAAATCTTATCATAATCATATATGTATATGTGTATTTATGTGAATATCCCATGATTCTAATTTAAATGGTCTACTCAATGGTGATGTCAGGATCCTGAATTGGAAAAATTGCATGCAGATCGGATTGCAGCTCTTAAGGTCGCAATCTTTCTAATACCAAGATGCATATTGATATTCAGATTTTTGTTTTGACTTTAGTTATTTGTAAAGTATCAAACTATTCACGATCAGATTTTCCTCTAATAGAAAGAAGCCGAGAAACGGGAGGAATGGAAGAAGAAAGGTCACGGAGAATTCAGGGAGGTAACTGAAGGGGATTTCTTAGGTGAAGTCACTGGAAGTGAAAAAGTCATCTGTCATTTCTATCACAAAGAGTTCTATCGATGCAAGTATGTTTTTAATTTGAAATATTGTTCTTGTCTCTCTCTCTATATCTTGAGATTGGCACACACAATTATAAATGCCGGTTTTTGTTGTATCTACAAATGTTTCCAGGATAATGGATAAGCATTTAAAGACCCTTTCACTAAAGCATATTGATACAAAGTTCATCAAGCTTGATGCAGAGGTCAGTATTAACAATTGTATTGAGATGATTTAGTGTTTTCTCAGAGTTGAACCAATTAACTGCAACATTAGACATTGTTTTGATGCAACTGTTTGTCTTGGTAAAGAAATGGACTAAAAGTTAACTTTTTGAAAATAAAATGCAGAATGCGCCGTTCTTTGTTGCAAAATTGGCAATCAAGACTTTGCCTTGTGTCATACTATTCAGGTGAGAACTAAATCTGTTACCTTTTGGTTTTCTGGTTGATTTAGTGATTTAAGTAATTTTTTTTTTCTTTTTTCAGAAAAGGAGTTGCAGCGGATAGATTGATAGGATTTCAAGATCTAGGAGGGAAAGATGATTTTCCCACAAGGTCACTTGAGGCTCTGCTGATAAAAAAAGGTAATGTTTATTTTCTATATGTGGTCTATTCCTTTTAATTTCTTAGTGATTGGAAAGTTTTTTCTAACTGTAATTTGAAATGACAGGTATTATTGACATGAAGAAAGATGAGGATGGTGAAGACGCTGAATATCAAGAAAGTACACGTAGAACAGTTAGATCCTCCGTGCTTGCGGATTCTGATTCTGATTAAAATTATGCAGCTGGTTGGTGACATCATAAGAAATCTTCAGTTTATCTTGTTCATATCTTTTTGGATTTCTGGGTTGTATAATTTCTGCTTGCTTGCTTATTGGTAGGGGTTGGAATCTACTTCATTCCATCATAAACTCTATCGATGTAATGTATCATTTCAGTATGAACATTGTATTTAAGAACTTATGCAGAGTAAATTCTTGTCTCATCTCTAAAATGGGACTGATTTCTCACTAATCACCTTCTCCTCTCATCTCTAATTGAGAGCAGGCTCTTCAAAATTCCTATATCTTGAAGCTATGAAGCCAAAGGATGCTATAGTTCCTGCATGAACAACAAGGACTGCAACAAAGAGCTGAAGATTAGCGAGCAATTCTCCACCGACCTCGCTCTCATTATTACATGTGAAAAAGGCTGTCTGATAAAACCAGATTCCTTGCAGTGTTATAGCAATGCCTTTAAACTAATCAACTAGAAAACTGGTTGGCAAAAGGGCTCCAGCAATTGAAGATAAAATACAAAGCACAATTAGGAATGCAAGGATGTCATGATAATAGAATATACTCTATTGAATGATGTGGCTGCAATAAAAAAAAGAGCATCTTCTGGCAAGGGAAGATATCTGCATAAGATCAAATTAGGGGAGGAAAATAAATAACCACATGGTTTAAGGACAACTAAATATACTCTTCAATTAGAATTAAGAGAATGAGAATGGAAAAGAAGGAAAAGAAATCAATAGCTCCTTTGGTTGAGAGCAATATTCTTTGAATTCTTTTCCTGTTTTTCTTTTCCTGTTTTTCCTGATACTAGTACGTCAACCAATAAACTAAGACTTAGTAAAACATGAGTATGTGAAAATTCCCATAAACTCAACCAATGTCATATAAATTTAATCTTTCATCAATGTTTCAAAAAATTTCGGTAACTACAAAGATTTTGGTGAAGTTGTGGAGTTGAATATGGCTCTTTGAATTTTAGCCTATTTTATATGACATGTCCATCAGTATGCAATATGTACAAATGCAAATTTAAACCAAAATGATTTTTATAAAAGGGGAGTATATACAAGTGCACGGTATTCGTAATGACAACGTTCATGCAATTAGTTTAATATACACATACAAATCATATCTATAATCTATCTATCATCTATAATCTATCTATAATCTAATCTAATCTAATATCTATTTCTTTCTTTTAAGGGTAAAAATGTCATTACCCTCTATTTCTAATCTAACAAGACACATATCTAATTTAAGGGTAAAAATGTCATTACCCTCTATTTCTTTCTTTTTTTTCTTACACTCTCTTTCTTCCTTTTTTTCTTTTTACACTCTATTTCTTCCTTTTTTTCTCTTTCTTCTTACATTCTCTTTCCTCCTTTTCACTTTTCTCTTACACTTTTTTTCTTCCTTTTTTGTATTTTTACTTTACTTTTACTTTTTCCATAAACAATTTTTCTCTTTCTATTATCATTTCACTTTTGTTTTTTTAATTAAATTTTTAAATTTATACAAACACTACTCTACTAAAATTACCTATAAAAATGTAAATAAGTCACAATAACAAACAAAAAAAAACTATCACTTTTTTGGAAAAAGTTATCACCTTAAAATTTTAATTTTTCTCTCTGAAATCTGTTTACACTATTATTGATAATTTACTATCACCTCTTATTGATAGTCTACTATCTATCTTTTACTATCTACTATAATCTACTAATTAACTAAAATAATCAATTGAAACTACGAGATAACTATAATGATATATAAAAAACACGGGATAACTGCATTGATATATAAAAAACACAAGATTAATATTTGTATTTGATAATTAAAATTTTTGAAGACTACTATGAACCTATTATCTAAAAAACAAGAAGATTTAATGACTATTTAAACTACTGATTAATATTTAAAACAAAAATTTCTTATTGATAATCTACTATCTCTCTTTTACTATCTACTATAATCTACTAATCAACGAAAATAATCAATTGAAACTACGAGTAACTACACTGATATATAAAAAAACACGGGATAACTGCACTGATATATAAAAAAACACGAGATTAATATTTGTCATTGATAATTAAAATTTTTAAACACCACTACTACAAAACTACTATCTAAAAAACCAGAAGACTTAATGACTATTTAAACTACTAATTAATATCTAAAACAAATATTTCTCATTGATAATCTACCATCTAACTTTTACTATCTACTATAATCTAATAATCAACTAAAATATTCAATTAAAACTACGAGATAACTGCAAAGATATATAAAAAACACAGGATAATTGCAGTGATATATAAAAAAGCACGGGGTTAATATTTGCCATTAATAATTATAATTTTTAAAGACTACTATAAACCTACTATCTAAAAAAAGAAGGCTCAGTGACTATTTAAACTGATTAATATTTAAACACACGTGATAAATATTTGTCACTAATACCTAAAAAGGGACAAATAATTGTCATTGAATTATAAAAAACACGGAAAAATATTACCTATTGATAATCTACTATCTATTTTCACTACAAGAAAATCGTTGATTTGCGACGGATATTTCCGTCACAAATGCAGGAAATTCCGTCACAAAATGACATTTTCGACGGCATTTGCGACGGACAAAATTCCGTCGCAAATTTTTTGCGACGGATTTTTCCGTCGCAAAATATTCCGTCGCAAATTAGTCGCAAATCCGTCGCAAATATAAAAAAATTAAAAAAAAATTAAAAAAATTAAATCATACGCTGGCAACAACCAACTAATAATAAAAACTAATACACAAGCAATATTACAAAATAGGAGCTTCCATTAGATGAGATCAAAGTTAATCATTACAAAAATAGTTCATTTCCTTACAAGTTATAACTATACTCATCCCCTATACTTATAAAGTTTCTGAAAAAGCCTAAAGTAGTGAGAGAACAAAATCAGTTAGTGGAAAAACCAAAGAGAATAAGGGGAAACCTGGGAACAATAGTAAAGGACAAAATCCTAGTTATTACACTAGTATAAGATACTCCCCTTCTCTTTCAGTACAAAATCCTAGTTATTACACTAGTCTTTTGCAGAGAAAGCCTTTGCTCCATTCTGTTTCCCTATTTTATTGAACAACTCCACAAGGTACTTCCCTTCTCTTTCAGCAACCTGTTAGTGACCAATGCATAGCATAGTTAAGTAGATATCCTCTTCATCATCAGTTCAAGGACAATATAGATTAATGTAGGATTAAATTTGTTTAACTAGTAATTTCAATTTGTTCACCTGAGCTAGAGCTGGAAGAACAGGCCTTCCAGTTTCTTCAAGATTAGACTTTATTGTCCAACTTAAAGGAAGAGAAAAATTGTTATCTAATCATTAGCCTAATCAGATATGAATATTATAGAGGCAAGATTAGACTTTATTGTCCAACTCAAAATGATTCAAGGGCCTAAGAAGTATTATTATTAGATAAAGAAATTACTGGCAGATATTTGACTTATAAAGAAAAACCCTCACCGAAGTGAACCCTTCAGATATCCAATAGCCCAAACTCTTTCAAGACCGTAGTTCAATGTGTTCTCAAGCCTGCAAGGAGATTAAATCACCATAAAATTTTTAAAAAAAACTGAATAGAGTATACCCATAATGCAAAAATATAGTTTTGGTAAAATCTGAGAAAAGTGTAATATGGAACACCAACATCTTGAACAATGCTTCCGATACAAACTAGTTTGCTTAAAAAAGAGAATATGTGGCTGCTTTAAATATGAAGGAAGCCATAATAATAGGCACCATGCAGTTCATTATTTATAGGCACCATGCAAAAGGTGGCTTGTCCGGAGATCAATCAACAAGCACCCGTGTCTGACTCAAATGCCAACATATAGAAATTACATTTCACAATTTTGGTTTTATGACAATATAAGACATCTGAATTATAAATAATTGACACACCTGAGATTGGTAGTTCCAGATACAGACAGTTCCGAAGTATAAACTTGCTAGAATCCTGCATTAATGATGGTAAAATGATGCAATTTAGAAAAACGTCCGAATATTCACTTTTCACCTATTTCTAATCTCCACAGTAAATGAATAACGGCTTCTCATATAACAAACATAACCATTACTGACAAATTATGGTAAACTATCCAAACAGATGCCACATTTGAGAAAGACCAAATGACATATCCAATTCCAGGTATTGAGCAACAAAATGTAAAGATGGTTTAAATATAGTTTTGCATCATAAAATAATTCCATAGAGGAAATCACACAACACAGCCAACGACAAGGCATTACCATGGTTCTGTTGGATGTAGATCCACAGACTTAACTCTTTCTGATCTTTGCGCTAGCTTTCGCTGATCAAATTACAAGACAACACATCAGTTTTAGCAATCAGAAAGCTAAACACTTTCACTGTGCTCGGTTGCTGAGAAATTTAATCACAGGAAATCTCGCTGACTAGCTAATGTAACATTTCTCAGCAAACAAACACAAAATAAACCTTGAATCAAAAAGCTAAAACAACAGTTACCTAGATTTCGAGTCTGAGAGTATGACAACTTGTATGACAAGCACCCCTGATCATTTCAGAGTATGACAACTTGTATTTGAGTGTTGAAAAATATTTAGTATTCTCTGACAAATCAATGAATGAGAGGCACAAAGCTATAGTATTTGTTAACAACACAGTAACTAATTACCCTAACTAAACATAACCCCAAACATCAAACAAACATGAAACAAAGAAAATTAAAAAGTACCTGCTGAGGTGCTGGCTGCAGGTCCAGCAGATGAACCTGTAGAAATTTCCTCAATATTCCATGGGTTCCTGGTTCTTCCACCAAACCAGATATCATCATAAGCCAATGATCCAGAAACAAGCTTTGCAACGAGAACCGCCCCCGCCGATTTCAACCTGTGTTGGACAACATCAGCAACTATATACTAAACTTTAGGCACAAACATCATTTCTGGCTGTAGCTTTTCATTTGATATGGATATTACCTCTTATAGACCCAAGCTTCCATGTCAATAACTTGATTTTCAAATGACTTTGACCCCCAGGTTGTTTTGTATTCAGGAACTGATATTATGTCTTTCAACTAATAAGAATACGCCAAAAAGAAAATCATATCAAAATTAATTTCTCAAATTCTCCACCTATACCTGATCACACCAACATTTCCGAGTCTTAATGAATCATGTCGTACTTTCAACCTCGCTTCTTGTCTCTCAGCCTTCGAAACTGATATCAGCAAATCAGATACTATTTTTATTCTCTGCAAAACAGAAGGACCAAAGGTGAATATGCTGCCTTAATTGACGCATGACACTGGGAATGTCCTACTTATTTCGGAGTTGAGAGGCGGTAGTGGCTTGTTTATCAACAGAAACTTTCTAGGATTTCTAGTTCATTTTTGTCACATAGAAGTTTCATGCAGACAACTATAGTGTATGCTCTCTATTGTGTGTACAAGGGCACCCACCACTTTCCATTTTAAATAGATTCAAGAAGGAAACTTTAACCGCAATTATTATGCAATCAAAGGCTGAAAATAATCACACCTTAGGCTTCATTGGCTGTTCGTGATCTTTCAGTTCCTTTAATTCCTGCATGTGCCAAAATCAAACAAAATCAAACATTAAAAGAACAGAAAATCATCACATCAAATTCAGCAACTGTAAATTCCACTACCTTCAATATATATTTACAATTTACAATTCACTATAAATTTCAAGCTACCTTGTCCTCAAAATTTTGAGATCTTGTTCATTTAGCTAACATTATCAAAATAATGCAATTTGAATAACAGAATTTGATATGTTTAACTGGCATTTTTTGTCAAGCCGTGAGAGACTTGGTTTGGATCTGTTTGACTCCAATAGTAAAAGATATGATCCGTTCAATTTTTGCATGTTCTTCAAAAACATGTATGCAGAAAGCCATGCCAGAGCATTTATGACGTGCTTACAAAGTGCAAGTCCATAGGATATTTAAGTGTATTTCAGTCAGGATGCAAAAGACTACTTCATACCAGTAGATTCAGTACAACCCAAACATAAAATACACAATAATTATATGCATTTTCATCAAATCCCTGAGACAAAAGGTAGAATGGGTGGTTTCTTATATTGGAAAATGTCACCGAACATGTGGATAGAAGGACCCTTTGTGAATGAAAAACAGATACGTCTAATAATACCATCTTCGCAGTCACATACCCTATAGAAAATATACTGTACTCATTTTATAAATAACAAATTAAGTGCCATTTAGTTAAATTTTGGCCAAAATTATTACAATATGTATTTTCTTTCAGATTAAGGTGTGCCTTTTAGAGAACTATTTACCAATTCTCATGGTATCTTACTACTTCATACAAACCAAGTTTCAGAAAGCTCCCATCTGATTAACAACTCTTATTCAACTTGAAATTATTTGTGTACCTTTTCTAACTGTTGACAAAGATTCTGATACTCAGCGGTTTCTTGCTTTGCTTTACGCAACTCTTCCTCCAAAGAAACAAGCTTTGCACGTAAGGATGCAACCTCCTCCTAATTTAATATAAAGGTGAAATAAAATAAGGAAAAAGTTGAACAATACAAGCTCTCAATGCCTAATAAAACAATAACGAGGTTTTAAAGTATTATTGAGACCTGATGAGGGAAGGGAGAAGTGAAACAGGTCATATCAAACCTATATTTTATTTTCATATAAAAGCGCACATTCTTTTACCTACCAAAAAGCTTATACACAAAACTCAAGTTTAAGCAGAAGCCATACCTCAAATGAAGCACTATTATCATTATTAAACTGATCTTTGAGTCTTCCTTCCTGCAAATAAATATGAGATTTATAGGGGTAATCAAGGAGTACAATATACAAAATTTAACCCATAAAATTCACTGCTCAAGCAAGATATCATTTCAAAGCTTATGAATCTTCCATTCAAAGGAAACATAAACGAAAGATTCCAATATGCATAACCCTAAGAGGTAAGAAATACAACCAGACCATAATGCCAAATAAACCTTGCCAAAACAAGAATACAGAGAATAATTAATCAGACAGACATAGCACTAGCATTGAGTAAACAAAAATAAAAGACACCCAAAGACCAGTGCAATCAAATTTCCTTTCAGATAAAGTTTAAAGAAGATACAATCAGCTTCTTGCAGTCCTTTACCCCAACCCAAGTGGCTTCAATATCAGGTCTCATTAATTAAAATCAATCAAAGATGTTTAAGTTGTAACCATGCTTGCAAAATGTATCAGGAACTGATATTATGTCTTCCTGAACTTGGTCATTTTCACAGATTTAGAAGCAAACCTAAAACCCTAGCTTCCTCACACTGTGCTCTCTGCACAAAACGAAAGAATGGAGCGTAAAAGTGAAAAATTGGGAGCCGCTATCTAGGTTTCGAGATGAAGACGTAAATATCACAGAGAGAGAGAGAGAGAGGGGTAAGAAGAATACCAGGAGTCACCTTCGTCACCTTCGTAACAGTCACAGTGACGGCGCGCGGTGGAGGCCGGAGTTGGTTTACGGTTTGGGGAAATGTGAGGTTAGGGTTTGGGGAAATTTTGGGGAAATGTGAGAGCGCTGGTGGGGGAGGATGATGGGTGTGGGTGGAGGGTGATGGTGGGGAGTGTGGGTGGAGGGCGATGGTGGGTGTGGGTGGAGGGCGGTGGTGGGTGTGGTTGTGAGTGAGGAAAGCGTACGAGAGTGAGGTTTGGGAGAGAGTGAGAGTGAGGTTTGGGAGAGAACGAGAGTGAGGTTTGTTAATGAATTGGTATTGTTAATTTGCGACGGGGTTGCAACTAACCCTCCGTCGCAAATTAGCGACCAACATACTCTTCCGTCGCAAATTAGCGACCAACATGTTTTCCCGTCGCAAATTATGATCGGGATTTTTAGCGCCCAACGCCCAAACTCACTCGTCGTCGCATGTCCATCGCAAATTAGCCACGGACAGTCCTCCGTGGCAAACATTGGTAGCAATATAGGCTTATTCTTGTAGTGTTTCTATCTACTATCTACAATAATCTACTATAATCTACTAATATATAAAAAAACACAGGATTAATATTTGTCATTGATAATTAAATTTTTTGAAGACTACTACTACAAACATACTATCTAAAAAATAATAAGACTTAATGACTATTTAAACTACTAATTAATATTTAAAACAAATATTTCTCATTGATAATCTACTATCTAACTTTTACTATCTACTATAATCTACTAATCAACTAAAATAATCAATTGAAACTACGAGATAACTGCAATGATATATAAAAAACACGGGATAACTGCAATGAAATATAAAAAAACACGGGATTAATATTTGTCATTGATAGTTATAATTTTTGAAGACTATTATAAACCTACTATCTAAAAAAACAAGAAGGCTTAATGACTATTTAAACTGATTAATATTTAGAACACACGTGACAAATATTTGCCACTAATACCTAAAAAAAGACAATTAATTGTCACTGACTTATAAAAAACACGGGATGACTGCACTGATACATAAAAACACGGGATGACTGCACTGATATATATATATATATATATATATATATATATATATATATATATATATATATATATATATATATATATATAAACACGGGGATAACTGCAATGATATATATAAAGACACAGGATAACTGCACTGATATATAAAAAACACGGGATATCAACACTGATATATAAAAAACACTGCCCTAATATTCAAAAAAACACGGGATAAATGCACAGATTTTTTTAAATGATACTTTTACATTTTTAGAATTTAATATTTATCTATTTTTTATTTGAAACTCATTTTTATCTATTTTAAATTTGTCTTTATTTTCAAGGGATAATGTTCAAACTATTTACATATTGTTTAAGTTGATTCATAAAAATAATACGACATCGCCCATGCGTATGGATGGGTATTCTACTGGTTTATTTATATCTATGTAATCTATACAAACAGGAATGTTACTTTAAGTAAATTTTTTGAGTTGTCGCTCAAACGGATATCAGATTAAAAACTTTGCCGCTTGCGTGGCTATTATTTTGCTGAGCCGTATTTCTATTTGGAGCCTACTTCAGCGAACAACTCCAGTCATATTGAATTTAATGCTATTTACATGGCTTGCTAAAGATTCATTTTCAATTGTAATAAATTAGAATAATTGTCCCGTGCATGGTATAAATTGTCGTTGAATAATTTATATTTTGTAAGTTGGTAGGAAAAACTTGTGTATAATCAAATGATGTTATTTTTCGTGATTTGAAAATAATATTTAAACTATCAAAATTTCATATTAATTTGTTATTTTTAAGCACAATATCATATTGTGTTGATTTGTCCCTCACTATTGGTTGTCTTGGCAATTTCAGGAACATGGAGACATCGGCTCCCGGGTTCGAACTCGGGTGTGAGCAATGGTAATGTGTGTGTGGTGTTTATTTGTCATTTCATCCACTACAAAAAAAAAGCTGATTAGCGAGGGAATTTTTAGTCCCTCGCTAATTCTGTCATTAGCGACGGAATTTTTAGTCCCTCGCTAATTAGCGACGGAATTTTCAGTCCCTCGCTAATTAGCGACGGAATTTTCAGTCTCAGTCCCTCGCTAATTTCTGACAGTTTTCAGATCATAGGGCTCTGTGCAGGTAATTAGCGACGGAATTTTCAGTCTCTCGCTAATTCCCTCGCTAATTTCTGACAGTTTTCAGATCATAGGGCTCCATGCAGGTGATTAGCGACGTAATTTTCAGTCCCTCGCTAATTCCCTAGCTAATTTTTTGACTTTTCAGCTTATTTATCCTCTCACACACACTCTTCTCTCCTACTCTCCTCACACTCTTCACTCTTCTCTCTTCTTCTCTCCCACCTTCCCATAACTTCCACCACCACACCACCACCACCACTTCCTCTCATCCTCACCCTCTCTCTCTCACTCTCTCTTTCTCCCTTACTCTTCTCCTTCTCTCTACCCTAATACCCTTCACCACCACCACCACCACCACATAGCTTCTCTCTCTCTCTCTCCCTTACTTTTCTCCTTCTCTCTCTACCCTAATACCCTTCACCACCACCACCACCACCACATAGCTTCTCTCTCTCTCTCTCTCTCTCTCTCTCTCTCTCTCTCTCTCTCTCTTTCTCCCTTACTCTTCTCCTTCTCTCTCTACCCTAATACTCTTTACCACCACCACCACCACCACCACCACATATTAATAATAATAATAATAATAATAATAATAATAATCATAATAATAATAATTATTATAAAAAATAATAATAATAATAATAATAACTACATAAAAAAACAGATTTAAAAAAATTAAAATAGTACTTAATACAAGCCATTCAGATTGGGACACGTGGCTGTCAGACTTAGCGACGGAATTTGAATCCCTCGCTAATTAGCGAGGGAATTAATTAAAATAGTACTTAATACAAGCCATTCAGATTGGGACACGTGGCTGTCAGACTTAGCGACGAAATTTGAATCCCTCGTGGCTGTCAGACTTAGCGACGGAATTTGAATCCCTTGCTAATTAGCGAGAGATTCAAATTTCCCTCGCTAATCCCATTAGCGAGGGACTGATTCCCTCGCTAATTCCCTCGCTAATGGGCATTAGCGACGGATTTGGGGAATTTAGCTAGGGAAAAATCCCTCGCTAATGAGCAATTTTTTTTGTAGTGATCTAAGCAGACCAAAAAAAAATATTGTGGTAATTAGAGTTCTTCATTGCATACTATATCTCTGAATATGACGATATTAATGAGCATATCATAACATGGTCATGTCAAGTCATTTATTTGGTCAAGGCTTATCTAAAAAAAATCTATTTGGTCACACTACAAAAAAACTGGTCATTAGCGACGGACATTTCCCTCGCAAAATGACCAAAATCCGTCGCTAAAGGTCATTTGCGAGGGAATTAGCGAGGGACCAGTTCTGTCACTAAACCCCTCCTCGCTAATGGGATTAGCGAGGGAATTTGAATCCCTCGCTAATGACTGCAACTTTTAAGGTGATGGGACTCAGTTGCAGGGGTTGGTAAATGCGCAGGAATTAACGAGGGATATTTCTCTCGCTAATTCCCTCGCTAATGACTGCAGTTTTTCAAAAAAAAATGACACGTGTCCAGTGCTGAATGACTTGTTTTTTTATATATTTATTATTAATTAATGAATATTATATTATATTATTAATTTTGTGGTGATGTGTGGTGGTGGTGGCGACGGTGGTGGTGGCGTGGTGGTGGTGGCGTGGTGGTGGTGTGGTGGTGGTGGTGGTGGGGTGGTGGTGATGGTGGCGTGGTGGTGGTGATGATGGGTGGTTTAGAGTAGAGAGAGAATGAGAAGAGTAAGGGAGAAAGAGAGAGAGAGAGAGAGAGAGAGAGAGAGAGAGAGAGAGAGAGAGAGAGGAGTGAGAGTGGTGGTGGTGAAGAGTAAAAGAGAGTGGTAGGAGGTATGTGGTGGTGGTGGTGTTGGAAGAGTGAAGAGAGAGGAGAGTGTGGGAGGAGGTGGTGATGATGGTGGTGGTGGTGGTGGTGGATGTGTGGTGGTGGAGAGTAGAGGAAGGGGAAGGGAAGAGGAAGGGTGAAGAGGAAGGGAAGAGGAAGGGTGAAGAGTGAGTGAGAAAGAAGAGTGTAAACGGATTTAAGGAAAAAAAGAAAAAAAAATTGCGAGGGAATTACCGAGGGAACTGGCCCATCATCTGAAAAGTTAAATTTAGCGAGGGAATTGGCGAGGGAACTGTCCCTAGCTAATTCCTGTGCACTTACCAACCCCTGCAACTGAGTCCCATCATCTGAAAAGTAAAAAATTAGCGACGGAACTGACATTCCCTCGCAAATATTTTTACTTTTGCCATTAGCGACGGAAATTCCCTCGCTAATGTCTAAAATTCCGTCGCTAATCCCAATTTTTGCGAGGGACCATTAGTCCCTCGCTAATTTCCGTCGCTAATGGCTTTTCTTGTAGTGTCAAGGCAATCCACTACCGAGTCGCCTACCTCCCAATCAAGACTGAGTAAAAAAATACCCAGTAGCTTGGAGAGTAGTGCTTGTAACAAAGATAACTCTACATGTTTTTTGGGTTCTTCCCTTTTTGCATTTCTGCTATCTATCGTTTCCTACTAAATTTTATATCAGATATTGCAGCAGCCACCATAGAGAACTATCAATTTCGAAACTCCCTCCCGAATGTAACTTGAATTTCACCAAGATAACTCTTTGACTCTTTGTCTACATAGCAATATTTTGCAACACCCATATAAAGCAATCATTCTATGCAACAGCCTTCCAATTTCATAAACTTGTCACTAATTCCTTCCACAAGTTGCAAAACAATCTATATGTAAATATCATCTTGCTGATAATTTATAACCAACTAAACTCGTGAGAAAATTATCCTATTCATCAGAAATGATTTTGCTAATATTTACAGCAACAAAATTTAACAGTTGGTCATATAATATTGACACTAAGATACTATACGTGAAGAAGGCATAATGAAAGAACAAACGGTTCGGTTGAGGCCCAAAACCGGACCGATCGGTTGAACCGTGAATCAGAGAGGGAAGTGGTTCGGTTGAGGCCCCAAAACCGTTGAACATTTAAACCGGAGACTCGGTTAAAAACTGCTATAACCGGAGAACAAACAGTTTAAAACAGTTCATGGAAAAAAAATTTAAACTACATTTTTTAAAAAAATGGTTGGCCAAAGGACCCCACGTGTCCCGACCAAACATGGCCAATGGCCAATGCACCAATTTTATTTCTAGCAAAACCTTTGATGTTCTATTTATAACAATCACTCACGTTCCTAAAGCTATACATATCCGATGTGGGACTAATTTAGAGGAATAATGTCATGTCTTCCATCGTCTCGTTCACCCACTTTCTTTCTGAGTTGCTGATCTTTGTAGTAAGTATTTTTATAAAATAAATAAAAAATGGTGGCTGCAAGGGAGACTATAAACCACCTCCTTAACTTTTAAGTTTACTTCCAGCCATAATGCCTTTTTTTATATTTTTCATTTCTTCCAATTCTTCACCATTTAATTTATAATATTATATTATATATTTGCATTTTATTGTATGTTTGCTTATAACATTTCTTCCAATTCTTCACCACTTATTTGCATTTTATCACTTAATATATTATATCATTAGTGTGTTCACCAGTTCAATGACCGGTCCGGTTCATACACGGTCAGTGGCGGATCCAGAATCTCGCGCTGGTGGGGGCAAAAATATGATGGTCCAACAACTAGATAGTGGTAAGCTAATTATGGTTAAATAAGTCATAATTAAATTGCGTGACTCTGTCTCTATCGAGTTAATGACGACACTGGTGGATCACTAGTTAAATTGCAAGACGTTGTAAGAATTCAAAAGAAAACAAAATATATAAATTATTTTAAAAAATTATTTAAAGCTCAAATAGTACCTTGAAAAATCTTAAAAAAATACGGTACAAATTTAATATAATTTCATAATTTAGTTATATATAACTAATAATTAATATGTTCTTTGTGGTGTGACAAAAACTCTTTTGAGAGGGAAGAACTACACGACTAGCAAAACCGGTTACACGTGGTTAGCCAAATTCCCTGACGTAGATTAATTACTAGCAAAGCCAGTGAATACTACGCATCAATGATAAGGTAAAAAATACTATTATTTCATTTTGAATTATATAATTCTCATTTATCTATGGGGGAAGACAATTATCTAAGTGAGTATTATTTCAATGTTTACGTCAAAACACCCAACAAATAACAATAAAGTGGTTTTCTATGTCTACGTAAAACCAATTTCTGTTTCATTTTTTATATTTACACCCATAAAATGAAATACCTCAAGGTATAACGTGTCTTTAATAGGAATATAGCTGCATATTAAGAAATAGGCACTCACTGATGCACTGCGGAAGGAGAGTATCCATGTTTTTGTCATGGTCTAACAAGAACATTCATCTCTTTGCTGATTTTTATGTACTGGGGGCAATGCATAATATTTCATTGGGGGCAAAATATATATTATTCAGCATCTTCACATAAACATGATTTAATTGGTGGGGTCAATTGCCCCCATACTTAGCAATGTGTATCCGCCACTACTCGAGGGGCAGGACAGCTGGCCCAGAGTTATTCATTATAATTTTGAAAAAAAAGTAATTAATTATAATACTCATAAACTTCTCCTCACATAAAAATTAAATTAAATTAGTCATTTAACTTATATTTCATAATGAAAATATTTTATATAATATAGGTTTATAAATATTTATTTTTTTAGAAAAGATACTTAAATAACTATTAGAAAAACATTAATTACAAAAAATATGTTATTTAGTCTTTATTATGCATAATATCTGTAGAGCATTAATTACAAAAAAAGATATTAATTACCAAATTGTTGTAGAAGTGACACATAAAATAGCAATAAATGAGATGTATTCTCAAATGTTATATATAGATATAGATATAGATATAGATAGATCACACCAATGGAAATAGTATTTTTCAAAAACGGCATTTATTAAGAATGCAAGGTTATATATTCAAAAATTAAAAATATTCGAATATATATATATATATATATATATATATATATATATATATATATATATATAGATAGATTTTTTTTTTGAATAAATGCCTGGAATATTCCAGCTCCCCACCCTCTCCCCCACTACCCACTAGCACATCCCCTGCTGCAACATAGACACAAAATAAAAGGGAAATTGACAGAGGGGTATAAACGAAACTGAAGTTGAAGAGAAATCCGAAACAAACTGAAATTGAAAAAGGGATCTAAACGAAACTGAAGTTGAAGAGAAATCTGAAACAGACTGAAATTGAAAAAGGGATCTAAATGAAATTGAAAGAGGGATATAAACAAAACTGACACTACAAAAAAACACCTTATTAGCGACGGAAAATTAGCGACGGAACCAAAATCCGTCGCTAATGTTTAAGTAGCGAGAGATTTTAGCGAGGGAACCAAAATCCGTCGCTAATAATGACGAAGGCGCGCTTTTTTTAACAAAAAATTTAAATTCCGTCGCTAAATTTAAAATCCGTCGCAAAAAGTCTGTCGCTAATGCTGATGTGACCGCTGCGCTGACCTTGGAATGCGTAAAATTCTGAATCCGTCGCTAATTTGAATTTCCGTCGCAAAAAATCCGTCGCTAATTCCTTGGAAACTGCACTATTTTAAAATCCGTCGCTAATTTGAATTTCCGTCGCTAATTCTAATTTTTTTTATTAAACCGAATCCTCCTCACTTCTTCTCTCTTCTCTTCTTCTTTTCTTTTCTCACACTTCACTCTCTTTCTCCCTTACTCTCCTCTCTCTCTACCCAAACCCACCCTACACCACCACACCACCACCACATCATAGCTCCTCTCATCCTCACACCTCTCTCTCTCTCTCTCTCTCTCTCTCTCTACACACACAAACCCTCTTCCCATATTTCACCTCCACCACCACCACCACTACCACCACAAAATTAAATTCCACCCTCACTCCTCTCTCTAACCATACCCCCTCTCTCTCTAACCGTCTCTCTCCCTCTCTCTCTATACACAAACTCCTTCCCATATTTCACCACTACCACCACCACTACCACCACAAAATTAACTTCCACCCTCACTCCTCTCTCTAACCATACCCCTCTCTCTCTCTGTAACCGTTTCTCTCTCTCTCTAACCGTCTCTCTCTCTCTACACAAACTCCTTCCCATATTTCACCACCACCACCACCACCATATTTCACAATAATTTTATAATAATTTTATAACAATATTATAACAATATTATAATTTAATAATATTATAACAATAATTTTATAATATACCGAATATTAATAATATTATAATATTATAATAATTATTAGGCTAAAGTGCTCCCGGGGTCCCTTATCTTTATTTAAAGTAACGAATTAGTCCTTTATGTTTTTTTTGTCCCAAATAAGTCCTTTATCTTTCAAATTTTTGACACATAAATCCTTTTCCGTTAACAGTGGTGATTTATGTGTCAAAAAAAGGATTTATGTGTTAAAAATTTAAAACATAAAGGACTGATTTGGGACAGAAAAGGATTTATGTGTTAAAAATTTAAAACATAAAGGACTGATTTGGGACAAAAAAAAGATAAATGACCAAATCGTTACTTTAAATAAGGATAAGGGACCCCGAGAGCACTTTAGCCTAATTATTATAACAATAATTTTATAATATACTTTAATGACGAATGCGCACTTTTTTTAACAAAAAAACACGGATTACGAGGGTGATTAGCGACGGAATTTCCCTCGCTAAATTTCGTCGCTAACTTCCGTCACTAACCATTAGCGAGGCCATTTTTAGCGAGGGATTTGTTCCGTCGCTAAAGCTCATTAGCGACGGAAAAATCCGTCGCCTATACTGTTTTTTTTTTTGTAGTGTTAAATTGAAGAGAAATTTGAAACAAACAAATAAACTAATTGGGGGAAATGTAACCCAAATCTAGAGTTACAAAACCCAAAAATTCCAATTTGCCCAGAAACTCTAGATCTGGAATTACAAAACCCCATCGTATTTTTCATATTAATTTGAATTCGATCTTTAGCGGTTTTAGTAAATTCTGGAATGCCCCTTTGGAGCATTTGAGAAGTTCATAGTTTTTGGCTACGATGTCACTTCCTAAGTATATATGGTCAGCGATTCTAGAACACTCTCTGGCCATGAAGCTGGATGTGAATAGGTTCTCCTGGTGGAGGAAATTTTCTGTTCATGAGAGAGGAAGAAGAAGATGAATTTCTGGGTTTGTTTTTGTTTTTTTAAATTTCGGGTTTTTTTTGAAGAGGATGATTACTCAGCAAATAATGGAGACATGTCAGCTCCGTTACAACCACGTTAGACTATTTATGCCAGTTGGGCATTTTTGTAATAGAAATTGGAAAAAGGATTAACAATGTAAACGTTTTAAGACTTAAAGGACTAATTTATTACAAAAAACACTTTGTTACAAAAAAATAACTTAAATGACCTCTAGTGTAATTTAACCATCTATAATCTACACAAACAAGAAGTTACTCTAAGCAAATTTTCTGAGTTGTCATTCAAACAGACCCTCCACATCAGATTAAAAACTTTGCAACTTACATGGCTATTATTTTGGTGAGCTGTATTCCTATTTGGAGCCTACATCAGCGAACAACTGTAATATTGAATTTAATGCCATTTACATGGCTTGCTAAAGGCTCATTTTCAAAATGACTGTGCTCTCTTCTTTCTTTTTATTGAGAACCTAACCCCCTTAATCAGCCTAGCTCTTCATTTTCTAAATGTTATTGTCTTTTTTGAGCTTTTACTAAACATGAGTTTTGGGTTGATTTGTGTTGTAGCAAGGGTTAGAGGTGTTACTTTCTGTTCAGACTTTCCTCATTCCTCTGCATGCAAGGTAGTAGAAATTCTTCCACTCCAAACAACAAGGTAGTAGAAATTCCATTGATCTAAACTTTAAAAAAACAAACTACTTTCAAATTTTTAGTAACATGGGTGTTAATTTCAACTATCTTTTCTACTTTCTGTGTTTTGGATTTGGAATATATGTTGCATTGATTCTCTGCAAACAATCACTCTATCTTTTTGCCATTATCTTTCTTTTTCTTTTTGTATCTCTTTTTTTTATTCTCTTATTTCTTATTTTTTCGATCAGAAGTGAAATGAAAGTTTTGTTAGATAAGATATTCTAATGATCAATACACGTAGGTTTCAATTTTGGAGTATGCATCCTATTATGTGATATATATGTGAAATAAGAAAGTGAAATAAGAAAGTGAAATAAACATCTATGTGATTTCCCTAACTTCAATTGCCACTTCGTGATATAACAGTGAAAAAGTAATGTGGAAAAGGAAAGAAAGTTACATTACTACAAGCTTTTCCCTTGAAATCTAATATTCTCACCAATTTTGTAATGAACCAAGGTTTGTTGCTGAGCCACCGCAAAATCATGCATCCCTTTCCACGGGGAGTAAGTCGTACCCTCTCTTGTGTGAACTGTAGCGCCAACAATTCACAGTATATCTTTCCCACACGTGTACCTTAATAAAAAGACTTAGACAGTATAACTTCTATTTTATTATTTCTCATTTATTTAAAGCAGAAGGTAAATCTAATTTTACCTATAAAATCTAGACTCCTTACCAAGATCTTTTTTATTCTTGATGGAATTCCTTACCAAACTGTGTTTAACGTTCTTATTAGTTAATGACTATTGATTTGAAGATATCTACAATTTAAATATATCAATTTAATTCTATTTGTTTTTACAATAGCAAGATATATTCTCATTATTTATATCAAATCGTACTTTTTTCAACATGAAAATGGTTGTAAGAACTTTCTTTTCCAATTCAAAAATATATTAAATTTTATTTATTTTGACCGTCTATCCAGTTATTAGATTTTAATTGGTTTTTGTTCTTGACTAGGCCACAAGGTCCACTCCAGCTATTGGATCTAGATCAGCTCAATAACTAGGGTCCATATCCAATGAAATTTAGCTCACCTATGACTATCACACATCAACGGCTCAGATTCATCCAATCAATCCAACTGATTAGGGCTGGCGCAATGCCTATAAATACGGGCCCACCTAGCTGAAAAAGGTACACTCTCATTTCTCTGCTACACTCTAAGATTCTCAAACACTGAATTGAGCGTCAGAGTGGTATCGCAGGTACCACACTCGAGACCACTCTGAGACCTGACTTGGATGGAGGAGCTCTACCAACTACACTCCCAGACCCATCCGGACGACCGCAAGGTAGAGTATAATTTTCAAATAGACACATTAAGGTTTTGTTTTTTGCTCATACCCCTTGTCATTAATCTGCACTAAGCATACATTGTTTTTATTTTTCATAAACATTAATTATATATATACTAAATTAAAGTCAATTAACATGATTAGTTGTTATCACACTTTACTAAATTTAAACACACTTTTCTTTACTTCTTCTATTTTGTAATTATGTTGTATTTTTCCACAAAGTTATTAAAATTTAATATTATGCATATAAATTACTTCTTATGCATCTTATGGGTTACATATTAGTTAATATACGTAAAAATCAAGAGTAAAATTAAAACGGGAAAATACAACGTGGATTGTCCAAAATTTGCTGTGTCAGCTAGGAAAAAAACAATTTCTTATCGTATAAATAACTTGGTCATTAACCTCTCTCGTGGAAGCCTCACTGTCTTTTGAAACAGAATCCTATATTCAGGATTCTCACGAGGTTTATGATATTAAACATTCAGTTACAATCAACAAATTGTTGTTCTTCATTAATAACTGGTTGTACAATGCATGTTAATATATGCAACACAAAGGTGCATTGTATGTCACAATTATATATAATGAAAGAAGAATCCTCTTCATCTATATCATGTCGTCAAGGGAGTCCTCTTCATCTAACGCTCCCCAAGAAACTCATATTCGTGAGTTCCTTTCTCTAGAACAAGAAGTTATTAGTATGAACGAGCAAGTCTCCCATGATACCAAGCACATGGCTAAAACAAAACGTCTCAAAAGAGGACCTTTTCATGCTATTAAAAGGCCAGAGACAGCAGTGTTAGCTGGACCTTTGAAGAAAAACAAAGAGGAAATGGAAGAAGAAAATAACGAGATGGGCACATATGGACCCGAATTAGATTGCATTCGTCGTGTACCACCCAAGCGCAATAGAGTTAGGCCCAAATGGATGAATGAGTATGTTGCAGATGATTGATGGGGACAAAAGTACCAACCTGGTTGAGATGTCTGCCTTCGACAATGATGCCATTGCACTCCTCCTCTCTGATGCTTTGAAAAATTATATTATTTGGACAAAAAAAAACCTATGGATTAGATTATCTTGCCAAATGGAAAAATTCTATAATATTCCTCATGCACGGTCGTGTACCTTCATGTGTCTAAGGTATGGTTTTTGAGGTGATACCGTGTTCTATGTTCAGAAGGGAGAAAAAAATGTTCGAATCCTTCTACAAATGGATATGTAATATTAGAAATTATACATAGCATTGATTTTATTATTATCTAAATATTCGAATGTGCTTGTTTGTTTGTTTGTTTGTTTCATCACCATATGAATGAACTTGTAGATTGTAGGTCATAGGTCATCATCTAAAAACCAGTGATCTTTATATTATAACCATTCTGCTTTTCGAGAAATTTTGACTTCTATTCATGTTTCGTATCTCCCTTGTGTCGACGAGCTTAATTTAAACCAATACACATAATAGCAAACTTGAAAAATGTGTTCAACATATTTTTCTTTCTCTTAAAGGTGTGTTTGGATGAGGTAATTTTAGTAGGTAAAGTAATTTATGAGGGTAATTAAAATACTTTGGGCTAAAATATGTTGTTTGGGTAAAAAATAAAAGGAGTTTTAAGATGTAATTTGTAGTGTCCAAAATTGAGGGAATTAAAATACCACCTCATTTGAGAGAATTTCAATTCCTTTCTCAGTCTCGAATCTCACTCACGCTACTCACTGCCATGTGAATCTCCTCCTCTCGCAATCTCCTCTCTCGCAATCGCATCCTCTCTTAGAAGTTGTTCGCAGAAGCCTCTCGTAAACTCCGTCTTCTCCGCAATCTTCCTCTCGCAATCTTCGCACTCACAGTTAAGCAGGTAATTTTCTCTTCAATTGCACACCTGAATTGAATCTATTGTTTTCCTTTTGTGTTGATTGCTTTGAATCAATTTCTATTGTGTTATGGTTTTGATTTTTGAATCAATTTCTGAAATGATTGTTTGAATTCTATTCTTGCTTCTTCATCTCGCAAATCACACTCTCCTCTCTCAGAACCTCTCGCATGCAATCCTATTTCCGGCACTGTTTAGCTAATTAACCAGTTTATATTAATTTAGCTAATTAACCAATTTAGCTATTAGTTAATTAGCTAATTCACTGATCTCGCTCTCACGCTCTCAACTGGTTCAATTTATGATTTATGTATCAATTTCTGCTTCCTTATGTGTGTAGCAGCTGAAACATTTGGTTAGTGTGAATCATTTGTTTGTTCTGTTCTTATACTTCCTTATATTATCATGTTTTCCGTTAGTTGCTTTCTGTTTTCTGTTTTCTGTTATAGCATCATGTATATAAGCATTACTTTGTTTCAATGGAAGTTGTATTTATTTCTCTCTTCATTTGTCTCTGATAAGATAATCTGCTGCCAACTCTGATAAGCCCTTCTGTGGGCATCATGTCATATATGTTTATATAGTTGTTAAGTAATGTATATAAAATTATGATGCATATATTTTTATTTGTACATTTCCAGACTGAATTTATTAAGTAGCTGCTAATTATCAGACTAAATTTATTTGTTAAGTAGCTGCTGATTTCCAGACTGATTTATCAGTACTGTTGTCTTTAGCAAAGGAACAGTAATCTGTGAATGTTTTTAGTGTAGTTATCTCAGAATATTTAGCACAAATTTTATGCTCTTTGTCAATCTAGTTTGACCTTCCTGGTAATTTGATAGTAATTTGGTCTAGCTGGTGGGGGTGATGAGGAAGAATCTGAAAAATCAGTATCTGAGGTAAATGATGAGGAATGGATAGCACTTATCTAGGCTACTCTTCTGATGATTTGATCATATTGGTTATCCAGTAACATATATAGGAAGACAAGATGAACAAATTTCTTTGACTTCCTTTCTGATATTTATCATATGGATAGCTGTTAATCCGAGTAGGTTACCAAGAAAGAGAGGTGGGTCACAATGGACACTCTTAAGTACCAAGTCTTTCCTAGCCAGAACTTTCCCCAAAACAACACTGTTTTCAAAAATCAAGCCGAAGAGATTACTGGGATGAGTCGCGGACTAAGTCGCTCTCTTTAAGACGTTTCGTGGCACTGCTCCAAGGTGCAAGCAGGCTATAAACCACGACGTCCCCAGGATAAAACAGCCCAGTCAAAACTGCTACGAAAGTTCACTGCACCATGAAAATTCGCTCTAAGATATACACCCTCAATATGGTTATGAAAAACCACTCTTTAGAAACTAAGCTTGGAAATGCTTCAAGCTTTCTAGAGAAGAAAGAAATTTTGGTTATGAAAACCACTCTTAAAAATAAACTTGGAAATGCGTCAAGTTTTCTAAAGAAGAAGAGAAGTTGAGAGAGAAGAGATAAAAGTTGGAAGTGCATCAACTTTTGGTGTGTGAAATGAGTGAGGGAGAGTCTCCCTTTTATAGTCTTTTTACACTATAGAGGTGTTTAGTCTACCCAATGTGGGACTTTTTTCAAATTCATATTTAACAAAGTTTCAACAATCCCCCACTTGAATTTAAAAAAGAATTTCAGAAGTAGCGTCAAATGCTTTCATAAGATTGTGCATAAACAGAGGTGTATTACGACTTGAACCTTTGCATAGCGGTTAAGATTTAGATTCAACAAGAGTGACTCGTAGTCTTGAACTCTATCTCTAATCATCAAAACCACACACAACCTTTTCCATGGGTGTATTCTTATAAGCCCGTGCTTTTATGGCCCTACACGTCTATCCCAGTTTAGTGAACGCTCTAGGAATCCTGCCAACGATTCCATAGAAAGCGGCCCCATTTCCACATTCACAAAGGTGAGTCTATCAAGAGTACTCCTGTAGCTAGGTACTCCACTCCACATAGAGTATAGATCTCATTAAGAGTTTCTATTACCTCAACCTTACGTCGCTCCAGGAATCATGCTTCTTTACTTATAATAGCATGTTCATCTCGTATTACTTTACAACTTGTTATTACCCATTGAACCTAATTCTTGGGATCTCCAGTCTTTTAGGTCGGGTTACCATCATGAGTGACTCATGATTCTAAAGGCAGTTGTCCCATCCTTTGAGATGTATTTTGGACTTTCTCCCTAGGTAATCCTTTCGTCAAAGGATCAGCTAAGTTCTGATCCGTGCGTACATGATCCACTCTCACAGCTCCTTTTGAGAGACATTCTCTCACAGTGCTGTGCTTACGACGTATTTGTCGTCTTTTACCGTTGAAATCGGTTCTCTATTTTTGCAATAGCCGCGGTACTATCGCAGTGGATCAACACAGCTGGCATCGGCTTTTCCCATAAAGGGATCTCTGCTAGTAAGCATCTCAACCAGCTAGCTTCTTCACTAGCGGTCGCCAATGCTATCATTTCAGACTCCATAGTGGACTGAGCCAATATGGTCTGTTTCTTAGATTTCCAAGAGACGGCACCACCAAATATACTAAATATATATCCACTAGTTGCTTTGGAATCATCTGATAGAGTGTTCCAATCTGCATCACTGTATCCTTCAAGTACAGCTGGAAATCTCTGATAATGTAAACCGAGATTCATGGTCCTTTTAAGGTATCTCATGACTCTCTCGATAGCGTGCCAATGCTCTATACTAGGTCGACTAGTAAACCTACATAGTAATCCCACAACATAGGCAATGTCGGGTCTAGTACAATCAGTGGCATACCTTAGGCTGCCAATGATGCTCGCATATTCTGTTTGTCTAACATTGTCACCAGTGTTCTTAAAAAGTTTGACACTCGGATCATATGGTGTACAAGCAGGTTTGCAATCAAAATAATTGTATTTCTTTAAGATCTTCTCAATGTAGTGAGATTGATTCAAAGAAATTCCCTTCTCAAACCTAGAGATTTTAATACCAAGTATGACACTGGCTTCTCCGAGGTCTTTCATATCAAAGTTGTTGCACAACAGTGATTTCACCTTATTAACAGCATGAATGTTTGATCCAAATATGAGTAAGTCGTCTACATAGAGACATATGATAGTGCAAATGTCATTCTCGGTTTTGTAATATATGCATTTGTCACTTTCATTCACTTTAAACCCATTCGATATAATCAAATTATCAAACTTCTCATGCCATTGCTTAGGAGCTTGTTTGAGACCATACAGAGACTTATCCAACTTACAGACCTTGTGTTCTTGCCCATGAACTACAAACCCTTCAGGTTGTTCCATGTAGATTTCTTCTTCTAATTCACCATTTAAAAAGCCAGTTTTAACATCCATTTGGTGTACTTCCAAATTGTAAATTGCGGCCAACGAAATTAGTACCCTTATGGATATTATTCTAGTAACAGGTGAATATGTGTCGAAGAAATCTATATTCTCTCTTTGTCTAAAACCTTTGGCTACAAGGCGAGCCTTGTATTTATCAATAGTGCCATCAGGTTTTAGTTTCTTTTTCAAAATCCATTTACAACCAATGGGTTTGCAACCAGGAGGCAAGTCCACTAAGTGCCATGTCTTGCTAGACTCTAGAGAATCCATCTCGTCATTGATGGCTTCTTGCCATAAATCGGCATCTAAAGAAGACAATGCTTCCTGAATGCTAGTTGGATCCTCTTCTAACGTATAGACCATATAATCGGGTCCATAGTCCTTAGCAACACGTGCTCTCTTACCTCTTCGAGGTTCTATTTCCCTTTGTTCGTTGTTTTCAACGTTCCAAGGCACAGAGACTTGACTAGTTCTGGTGCCCCCACTATTTCTAGATTTAAAAGGGAATTCGTTTTCATAAAAGTCAACATCATTTGACTCTATGATCACTTTAGCTTTAAGGTCATAAAACCTGTAAGCTTTACTGTTTACTGCATACCCAATGAATACACATTCATAGGCTCTGCTGGTGAGTTTAACTCTTTTTGGGTCTGGAATCCTGACATAAGTCAAGCAACCCCAGATTCGAAAATAAGACACATTAGGTTGTATTTTCTTTATGATTTCATAAGGAGAAATTTTGCTTTTAGACTTTGGAAGTCTATTCAGGACATAACATACGGTTAACAAAATTTCCCCCCACCAGTGAAATGCAGCACCAGAATAAAGCATAATAACAATTACCAATTCGGTAAAAGTTCTATTCTTTCTTTCTGCTTTACCATTCATTTCGGGAGAATATGGTGCAGTCGTTTCATGTATAATTCCATTAAATTAATGGGAATCATACTCCATTTCTCAATTGCTATAAAAGCTCTTAACCTTTCTATTTAATTGATTTTTGAAATCTGTAATGGAAAACTTTGAATATGTCAAGCACTTCACTTTTATTTTTCACAAAGTATACTACAATGTAGTCAAATCAATTATAAATAAAAGTCGTAAACTATCGTTTTCCATTTCTGGTTAACGTTCTATCTTATTCGCATATATCTGAATGAGTCAAAACTAATACTCAGATTTCCTTACTGATTTATGCGAAGTCCTGAAAATTCTCGCTTGACTACAAAAATCACAATTTTTTCTTTAAGTCATTTAAGAAAATAACTTTTGAAAAAAGGTATCTGGCTCTTATTGAAAGGAATGCGTTTGTTTTCACGTCAAAGTCAAACACGTCTAAAAAAATAGTATAGCGTTCAAAACTTCCGATAGATGAAGTAAACAATGTGTTAAAAAAATATTCACCAGACTCAACATACTTTTTTTTTCAGCAACGGTCTATGTTCGAAACATAGCATGATCACATCGAGCAAAGCCAGTGACCATCCACCAACCTTCGCAATTATCAACAATGTTGATTTTATAAATTATAGCAACCGATTGCTATTCAGTCAGGTTAGCCTGCGGGGCAGAGCTTGGCCTGTTCCTACACTTGCATGTCATATGACCTGGTCACTCGCAACTTAAACAATTAAATGGAGGAGAAAACATCATTCTTAGGTTGTGGTGGTGGTTGAGGCTTAGGATATGGGGACTTTGGAGGGTTCCCATTCTTGTTGTGGTTCTTTTGAATCTGATTACGGTTTTAATTTTGAAAGGTTTTCTAGAAAGTTATATTGCAATTTTCAAAATTATATATTGCAATATATCGTGAAACACATAACTTCTCAAAAAAATGTTATTGCTAATGATATCAAAAGCAATTCTATGATATAAAACATAATATAAAACTATTAACCGTTAAATGTTAACCACTAACGGCAACAAAAGATACGAATAAAAATAATTTCAAAAAATATGAATTAAAAAAATTCATTCTTATAGAGATGATTATTCTCTTTCCGTAGAATTAAAAATTATCGAGATAATCATTCTCTTTCTATTATTATACCGTATAGAGAAAACAATTCTCTTTATATTGATAAATAGTATAGAGAAAATTATTCTCTTTCTATTGGAATATTTCTTTTTCACAGACATCCCTGGCGGACTTACAGGTACTGTAATAATCATAAAGATCATCAGTTAGTCCGTCCAGAATAAAATTCTTACAGAGATAGTCATGCTCATTCCATAGGAGTATTTCATTTGCTGTTTTAGTCTGTTCAGCTGTTTCAGCGGAACCAGCACCAGTAATTTCTTCGGTTGTCATGCCTGAATTAGAAACGTCTTAAAAATGTTAATCCGAGTAGGTTCCCAGGAAAGAGAGGTGGGTCACAATGGACACTCTTAAGTACCAAGTCTTTCCTAGCCAAAACTTTCCCCAAAACAACACTGTTTTCAAAAATCAAGCCGAAGAGATTACTGGGAGGAGTCGCGGACTAGGTCGCTCTCTTTAAGACGTTTCGTGGCACTGCTCTAAGGTGCAAGCAGGCTATCAACCACGACGTCCCCAGTGTCATACCCCAATTTTGTCCGGCTTAGGTCCAAACCCTAACTTTCAACACAAAAATTACATAGTAGATTTAATTTATTTTTCTTGTTACAATATCTTTAATTAAAAAAACGAAAATAAAAAATAAAATAGATAAGAAATAATACAAATTACAAAAGAAAATAAAAAAGGGGAGGTGCAATAAAAGATTATTATTACCAAAAAAAAAAAGGAGAATGTCCATGTACATGACTTGGCCCAAGAATGTCAAAGTTACAAAAATACAAAAATAAACCAAGTACCCAAAACTGCAGCTACTTTGCAAAGGTGATTTCTCTCTCTTCGGACATCATTTCGACGATCCGACCGGTGAAAGTGAAGATGGATGTCTCATGAACTTGGTGTCAAAAAACAACGATGATCCAACGGTTAACGAATCCAGAATCGCACTTGTACGGTGGCTGGTTTGAGAAAAATGGGAGTTGTTTTTTCTACTTTTGCGAAGGCAATTTCTCTCTCCTCAGACCTCGTTTCGACGATCCGAACGGTAGAAGTGGAGATGGATGTCTCATGAACCTGGTGTCAAAAAAACAACGATGATCCAACGGTTAACTAATCCGAAATCGCATTGTCAATATGGCTGGTTTGAGAAAAACGAAAATTGCTTTTCTATGTTGTTTTAGTCCCACATTGCTTGGGAGAAACAAGAACTACCTAGCCTTTGGCTATAAAAGAGATGGAGATGCAAAGGCTATGGACATGGGTGATTGATGGGGTAAGTGATCTTTTGGGCTAGCATTTGCAGTCCATTAGATTAAAAGCCTGTCTTTAATTCTTTTGGACTAGCTTTTGCAGTCCGTTAGATTAAAAGCCCGTCTTTAGTTATTTTTGGGATGACCGTTGAGGTCCTTTACTTGGTGGTTTTCGGGTGAAAACGGACCAGATAGGAGTCCGGTTCGCGGTTGATATGGTCAGATTGCTCGGTCCGTTTCGGCGTTGATCGCATTGATCAGCTGGAGGTTAGTTTTGCATTTATTTAATTTATTTATTTATTTTTTGTATATATTTATTTATTATGTATACTGTTTATTTATGTACATACTTATTTATTATTTATATTGTTTAATTATCTATGTAAATAATTATTTATTATTTATTCATTTATTTATTTTTATTTATTTATTAACTTTACGCTTTATTAATTGTTAGTGTCGTCATTAATTTTTTAAATACACAAATTATTTTATAAAAATTTCAAAAATATAAATAGGGGATTAAGTCGACTGTACAGTCGGATTAGTCAGCTTTTTAGGACTACAAATGAACCGTTACGGATCATGTCCTAAAATCCCTATTTAAAACAAACAATTTCTAAATTAAAATAAATACAAACATACTTCTTTCCCCTAAGTAAACCTTTTTCTCACCAACCTTTTTTTCAAAATAACATATTTTCTTTTCCCTAAACGAGAATCAATCCAAATTGCGAAAACTCTTCAAAATCAAACTTTGTTAAGTAGTCTTGCGAAGCCTTTGCTTGCATGATTATTAACAATGAGGTACCAGTGGCGATCACTTGGAGCTTTTGCTCAATTGATCATCATGAACGCCTAATTTTCCTAAAGATTTTCACTAAATCAAAAACTTTGTTAGTAGTCTTGCGAAGCCTTTGCTTGCATGATTATTAACAATGGAGTGCTAATGGTGGTCACTTGGAGCCTTTGCTCAATTGATCATCATGAAAGCTCAATTCTCACAATTAAACAAGATAAAAAACACAAACATTTTCTACACAGAAGAACTACGTAGCTTTGAATTCTCCATCGCACCAGGAGATACGTAGGAGCGGGTCACATCCCGTCAAGCATAACAAATAAAAATCATTTTCACAATAAGTTTTCAACAATTATTTTCAAAAGAACCTAGAACTACGTCGCCTTTGATTCTCCACCCAGAGATACGTAGGAGCAGGGCCACGCCCCTGTCAAGCGCAAAAATAAACAATTTCTAAAATTAAAGAATATACAAACAGATCTCCTTCATTTCAAGAGCAAAAGTCTTATTTTCAAAGTAGGGGATTAAGTCGGTCGTACGGCCGGGTTAATCATCGTTTTAAGATAAGTGAACTGTGGTCCCTCAGAGCCCCAGCGCTCCTTCAGCCCTCAATGGCCCTTCAGAGCCCCAGTGCTCCTTCAGACCCCCAGTGGTCCTCCAACACAGATCACACAATCCTAAAACCCCTACATTAAAAAACACCAACCCACAAACATTTTCTACCCAGAAGAACTACGTAGCTTTGAGTTCTCCATCGCACCTGGAGATACGTAGGAGCGGGCCATGTCCCGTCAAGCACTTTTTTTCTAAAAAACCATTTTTCCCCCTTTTTCATAATAAATAAAGATTTAATTAAGATTTTTTCAATAAGAAGTAGAGAGGCAAAATTAAGTATTTTCAAGTCAACACACTAAAACCGCTGTTGCGCCCGAAAAAGTCCCCGAGGGAGAACCTTCCTCGTTTACAACTTTTCTAAAAAACAATGAAGCCGCCACCAATATTTACTAAGGAAAATATTAGGAAAACCTTTTTTGGAAAGCGATTGGTCTTGCGAAACTAGAGAATAGGGTTCGGGGGTCGGTTACGCGCGGGGAAGGTATTAGCACCTCACACGTCCTCTCTACTGAGAGGGAACCTTTAATTAAATGTGTGGTTTTAAGTGTTGATTTGGAAAATATCTAATTTGCCTCTTTATTTCTTATTGAAAATGAATTAAAGAACTTAATAAATTTTTTTTATTTTTGGAGAGAAAGGAACAAAAAGGGTTTTTAGAAAGAATTGCTTGACGGGACATGGCCCGCTCCTACGTATCTCCCGGTGCGATGGAGAATTCAAAGCTACGTAGTTCTTGTGTGTAGAAAATGTTTGTGGGTTGGTGTTTTTTAATGTAGGGGTTTTAGGACTGTGTGATCTGTGTTGGAGGACCACTGGGGGTCTGAAGGAGCACTGGGGCTCTGAAGGGCCACTGAGGGCTGAAGGAGCGCTGGGGCTCTGAGGGACCACAGTTCACTTATCTTAAAACGATGATTAACCCGGCCGTACGACCGACTTAATCCCCTACTTTGAAAATAAGATTTTTGCTTTTGAAATGAAGGAGATCTATTTGTATATTCTTTAATTTTAGAAATTGTTTATTTTTGCGCTTGACAGGGGCGTGGCCCTGCTTCTACGTATCTCCGGGTGGAGAATCAAAGGCGACGTAGTTCTAGGTTCTTTTGAAAATGATTGTTGAAAACTTATTGTGAAAATGATTTTTATTTGTTATGCTTGACGGGATGTGACCCGCTCCTACGTATCTCCCGGTGCGATGGAGAATTCAAAGCTACGTAGTTCTTCTTTGTTTGGAAAACGGTTTTTGTTTCTTATCTTGTTTAATTGTGAGAATTGAGCTTTCATGATGATCAATTGAGCAAAGGCTCCAAGTGACCACCATTAGCACTCCATTGTTAATAATCATGCAAGCAAAGGCTTCGTAAGACTACTAACAAAGTTTTTGATTTAGTGAAAATCTTTAGGAAAATTAGGCGTTCATGATGATCAATTGAGCAAAGGCTCCAAGTGATCGCCACTGGTACCTCATTGTTAATAATCATGCAAGCAAAGGCTTCGCAAGACTACTTAACAAAGTTTGATTTTGAAGAGTTTTCGCAATTGGATTGATTCTCGTTTAGGGAAAAGAAAATCTGTTATTTTGAAAAAAAGGTTGGTGGGAAAAAGGTTTACTTAGGGGAAAGAAGTATGTTTGTATTTATTTTAATTTAGAAATTGTTTGTTTTAAATAGGGATTTTAGGACATGATCCGTAACGGTTCATTTGTAGTCCTAAAAAGCTGACTAATCCGACTGTACAGTCGACTTAATCCCCTATTTATATTTTTGAAATTTTTATAAAATAATTTGTGTATTTAAAAAATTAATGACGACACTAACAATTAATAAAGCGTAAAGTTAATAAATAAATAAAAATAAATAAATGAATAAATAATAAATAATTATTTATATAGATAAATAAACAATATAAATAATAAATAAGTATGTACATAAATAAACAGTATACATAATAAATAAATATATACAAAAATAAATAAATTAAATAAATAAATGCAAAACTAACCTCCAGCTGATCAATGCGATCAACGCCGAAACAGACCGAGCAATCTGACCATATCAACCGCGAACCGGACTCCTATCTGGTCCGTTTTCACCCGAAAACCACCAAGTAAAGGACCTCAACGGCCATCCCAAAAATAACTAAAGACGGGCTTTCAATCTAACGGACTGCAAAAGCTAGTCCAAAAGAATTAAAGACAGGCTTTTAATCTAATGGACTGCAAATGCTAGCCCAAAAGATCACTTACCCCATCAATCACCCATGTCCATAGCCTTTGCATCTCCATCTCTTTTATAGCCAAAGGCTAGGTAGTTCTTGTTTCTCCCAAGCAATGTGGGACTAAAACAACATAGAAAAACAATTTTCGTTTTTCTCAAACCAGCCATATTGACAATGCGATTTCAGATTCGTTAACCGTTGGATCATCGTTGTTTTTTGACACCAGGTTCATGAGACATCCATCTTCACTTCTACCGTTCGGATCGTCGAAACGAGGTCTGAGGAGAGAGAAATTGCCTTCGCAAAAGTAGAAAAAACAACTCCCGTTTCTCTCAAACCAGCCACCGTACGAGTGCGATTCTTGATTCGTTAACCGTTGGATCATCGTTGTTTTTTGACACCAAGTTCATTAGACATCCATCTTCACTTTCACCGGTCGGATCGTCGAAATGATGTCCGAAGAGAGAGAAATCACCTTTGCAAAGTAGCTGCAGTTTTGGGTACTTGGTTTATTTTTATATTTTTGTAACTTTGACATTCTTGGGCCAAGTCATGTACATGGACATTCTCCTTTTTTTTTGTAATAATAATATTTTATTGCACCTCCCTTTTTTTATTTTCTTTTGTAATTTGTATTATTTCTTATCTATTTTATTTTTTATTTTCGTTTTTTTAATTAAAGATATTGTAACAAGAAAAATAAATTAAATCTACTATGTAATTTTTGTGTTGAAAGTTAGGTTTTGGACCTAAGCCGGACAAAATTGGGGTATGACAGCTGCCCCTCTTTAATTGGATTTTACCAAGAAATATGAATTGCGCGAGACATATTTCGAAGGTAAAATAGAAATAAAGAATTCAGAAATTATACCAATTTTGTCCATTTGGAGAAATCCGAATTTTCTTTCTTCTTTTTTTTTTTTGTTTTTTTTTTGGAAAGATAGACACTTTCGTGTTGGTGCGAAAATAGTAAATGAACACTGACGTGCGGACTGAAAGGTAAAATGGGCACTTGGCGTGCAGACAGAAAAGTAAAATGGGCACTTGGCGTGCAGACAGAAAAGTAAAATGGGCACTTGGCGTGCAGACAGAAAAGTAAAATGGGCACTTGGCGTGCAAACAGAAAAGTAAAATGGGCACTTGGCGTGCAGAAAGCGGTAAATGGGCACTTGGCGTGCAGACAGAAAAGTAAAATGGGCACTTGCGTGCAGAAAGCGGTAAATTGCCCAGGCTGCCTAAAACCTGTAATCCTTAAACGAACTCTTGACGAATCCGAGTTTGCACGTGGCTTTGAGGAGCACGCTCTTCCTGTTGGCCTTTTCGAGCGACCGGGGGGATCGTTATCAGCTCCGGAACTGATATACTGATCAATGCACGGCGTCCACTGTATCTTAGGCTGATACAACTATTCCGTTGAACCTCACATGGGGCTGCGGTCCATCGCGTTGCTCGTACACGATGTGAGACCTGGGCAGAAGGGAGCGATGATCTCTGTGCTCCAATCCGCAATGCGCGCTTGAGCGCTCTCTTTTCTTTTCTCTTTTCTATTTCTCTCTTTTCTTTTTTTCTTTCTGAACTCTCAACTTGGGGGAACATTTTCTGGAATCTGGGGGCGAGGGCTAACACCGAAGTGCTCGTCCTCTCTTTGTACCTGTAGCTGAAAATGAACAAAGGCATGCAATGCAAATGCCATGATTGCTGTTTTCCTTTTTTCTTATGATGAATGATGAGTTTCTTATTTCCTTTGTCTATGTCGGATGAATGCATGATCTTCTACTGTTCCTATATGCTTGATGAATGCAATGATTTTCCTTCTCTTGTCTGTACGCAATGCATGATTTTCTTTTTCTTTTGCTTATGAACGCATGTTTTTCTACTGTTCTTATATGCTTGATGAATGCAATGCCTGACTTTATTTGTTCTTTTGCTTTTCTCCTCTTCTTTTCTTTTGCTCTTTTTATGAAGTGCAGGTATGCGAATGCAACATTTTGGTGTTTGATGATATGTAATGAAATGGAAGATGACATGCAATGGGAAACTCTTTCTTCTTTGCCTTTTTTCTATGAAATGTGAATATTGCTGATGGATAACATGAAATGATGAATGACATGGGATGCTTTAGCTTTCTTTTCTTCTATGAGATGCAAGTATGATGTGATGCAACTGTATTGCTTTGATGTTTGAATGCAAATGTATGCGGTGATTGATGCTTTGATGAATGAAATGCTCTTGTTCTAACTTCTGTTTGTTTCTTTTTGCTTCTTCTATGAAATGGAAACATTAATATGATGCAATGCTCTGATGTTTGATGCAATGATTCTTGTTCTTTTTCTTTTATGGAAGTGCTAACGTTAATATGATGCATATGCACTGCTTTAATGTTTGGTGATTGAATGACAAAGGAATGCTTTGTGAAAGGATGAATGACATGGAATGCTTTTGTCTTTTCTTTATTTTCTTTTTGCTTTCTTTGTTTTTTCTGTGAAATATCTGATGCAAAATGTAATGCTCTAGTGATGAATGACATGCAATGATTTTGTTCTTTTCTTTTTATGAAGTGGGAACATTAACATGATGCCAATGCAATGAAAAGATTTCTGCTTTTTCTGTGCAACTGACGTGGAATTTTTTTTTTCTTTTTGCTATGTGATAAATGCACAAATTGTGAAGATGCAAATGTAATGCTTTGATGCATATGCTATAATGCCTATATGCATGAGGTAAACATTTTTGTGATGATGAGATGCGAGACTTTGAATGCAAGGACTTGAGATGATTATTGACCATTCTGTTGAAAAGTTGAATTTGATTCAAACTCTGGTGTTCTCAAGGTTTTTATTTACAAACAACCTCACTTGTTTTCTCTTTCTTTCCATGATGACTGGATTTTAGATATCACGTAAACAACTTGTGTTCTCTCCTTTGAAGCATTATCTAGTAAGCATGCATAAGAATGCAAATGTGAATGAATGAGTCAGTTAACTTGGAATTGGTTTAGAGCATGGACTTTTATGGCAAGTGAAGGAATGACCGACATGGCTATTGCCGAAGCTTGTGAGGGATCAAGAGATACAAGATTGCCCCAATTCAGGTCTTTGATGAGTGAGTGGTTTGCCCCTGTCAGGTGGTGACAACAACTAGGGGTGTAGAAGATGATGAATTGGGAACGCTTCGGCTTTTGAAAGGGAAGGTGGATCAAAAGAGATTTTGTCTCAACCCATAAAGTTTGATGTTGCCCCAGTCATAACAGGGACAAAGCTGCCCCAATTAGAATGACAAGGCCTTGTTTAGGATAGTGAGTTGAGAGATTGCCCCGGTGAGGTTTTTATGGGAATGAATGAGGTGAAGGAATGGGAATGCACTTGCCCCACTTTGGAATGACATTGACAACTGGAATGACATGGGATGGGCATTGAACAGACTTTCCCAAGACTAGGGTGTGTGGGTGGTGAAGAGAATGCCCCAACTTTTGGGTCTGAGTGGTATTCTCAGTGCAAAGCTTTGGTTCTCTACTGATGTCTTGACTTTTGGTGCGAAAGAATCTTTACCTGGTGATCACTAAACCTTGTTTTAATGCATCTTGAATGTGTTTTGGAGTGCAAGTCCCTCTTTTTTATTTTGTCAGCTTTCTTTTTTCTGACTGTTCGTTTTTGTTTCCTCAGTTCTCTTTTTTCTGAGGGTTTATTCTTTCTTGATCAGCTTTCTTTTTTCTGATCGTTTGTTTTTCTTTTGAGCAAACATATTGTACATAGATAAACTTGTTCGTCCTAAGATTAGAATTTGAGTGAACAAAAGCAACCGGTCATTGATCGGAATGGACTTTTCGGGATTGTGGTGTTTTGTGGAGGAAGGAGGGTTAGGCTTGGTGAAGTGTTTGAGGCTAATGGGAGGATGAGTTTTGTTCGGCGTTGATTGACGGTTAATGGTCTATGAGGAACATGGTTATTTGGGCTTGTTTGGGCTCTGTTAAAGCAAATTCGTGTCTCATGGTAGAATGACTAAGGGGTTTGATGTTGAGGCCAAAGGAAGTGTTTGAAGGTTTATGGAATCAGGTGTTGGGATGATGAAGTGTTTGAAGGTTTATTTAGACAAGGATCTCTTGTATTTTGTGGTAACATGTACCAGCTCACCACTTACATTTCTTTTGTATTTTCTTTTGTTTCGGGATTTTCATTTTTGAATCCCCTTTTTTTGATTTTCTCTTTTCCTTTCTTTTTTTTTTTTTCGTTTTATGATTCTTTTCCTTCTTTGACTCGGGTGAGCTGATAAAAAGTGATGCACTGTTTTTTTTTTTATTTGGAGTGATCCTGGTCTAGGGTGATTTTTGGATTTTGGTTTTTTCTTGGCTCAAGGTGGGTAGGAAAGGGACTTTCTGGGATTTTGGGGTTTTTGAAGAGATGGCCAAACTTCATTTCAAATCCCGATTGCTTATTTCTATAAGACTTAACTTTAGAACAATAATTTATCTATCTTCATGTGTTTGCTCTTTTTTTTTCTTCTTTTTTTTTTCGTGCCCTAATTTTTGCCTGGACCGCTCTTTGCGAGTTTTCAGTCCACCGGGCGCTCCTTTTTGCCTAGGCCGCCCTTTGCGGGTTTTCAACCTAGCGAGCTTGCTTTCTTGTTTATTATATTATTATTATTATTATTATTATTATTATTATTTGAGAGACTTGCACTGAAGGAATATGATACCGACAAGGAAAATTAGTGATCACAGACTTGCCCCAGCATGGAGGACTTGAATCAAAAGTCAAATACGCACTGATGGGGAGAATATGCACTTTATGGGTGGACGGGGCGGGACTAGACTTGGACGAGAAACTGTGGTAAGGGAGGAAAACCAACGGACCCAAGCAAGAGAATGTACTCATAGCATGCACGCTCATTAGAAGAATGCTTCACAGGGAGTTAACATCAGTTAAAAATTTGTTTTTTATTTGATACACTATTTCAGTCTTTTGTCATAGAATGGATGGGATGCAGTGCTTGGAACACCTTGAGTTTGCAACCAAGTAAGGATAAAGTTTTTCAAAAAGAATGATTGTTTCGCAAGAACGTCTCGCTTCTCATCACAACTCTTATTTTATGCAATGAATGAATGAACAAATTATGATATGCAAGTATGATGCAAATGCGTGGAGAATGACCACTCGAAGAGTGTGGCTTATTCTAAATAATTTTGTTATTTTTAATGCAAGACAAAATATGGAATGCCAATGCGAATGATGCAAGAATGATGCCCCCTTTTTTTTCAAAATGATTTTTGATTTTGATTTTTTTTTTATTTTTTAGAGGCGAGACAAGGTACGAAATGCCAATGCCCCATTTTTCTTTTGAAAGATGCAGAAATGATGCTTTTTTCTAAATGATGATTATTTTTTTTATTATTTTTTTATTTTTTATTTTTTATTTTTTAGAGGCAATGCGAAGTATGAAATGCCAACGCCCCTTCCTTTTTTGAAAGATGCATGTATGGAGGAATGATGTATTTGAACTAATGAAATGATGCATGAATGCTACATTTTGAATAACTTTGATGATGATTTTTATTCATGATTATGAATGAAACGCTTTCTTGTTTTTATTTTTGTGCAATGAAATGCATGATGCTCACAATGATTTTTTGTTTTTTAGTTTTGGAACATGATTTTGAAAATTATTTGGAGATGCAAATGATTTATTGGAAAAAATGTTTTAGAAAAATGTGCTTGACGGGTATGACCCGCTCCTACGTATCCCCATTGTAAATGAGGAATCAAAGCTTGCGTAGTTCTACTGTGTCTTTTTTGAAATAATGCTTATGCATGAATGTCTCATCTTGGATGAACTTGACGAGGATTTTTTTTTTTTGCATGATTATAAATGAAATGCTTATGCTATGCAGATGATAATTGTTTTTTGTCTTATCTTTATGTAATGAAAGGGAATGCAAGATGAATGGTTTTTTTTCCTTTTTTTTTGTCAAACTTTTGTTAGATGCAAATGCAATGGTGCGAAACGATGTGAATGCGAAATGATGTGTCATTTACATAAAAAGAGGGTAAGAAAATTATTTTCTACGATTTTGAAATAGAGTTTAAGAAAAAGGAATGCCTAGACTAATACAACAAACAAAGGCGTGCCCCCGTGTCCTACAAAGGGTGGGAATCCTAGGGTCTAAAAGTAGACGAAAGGGGTAATCCTCCCATGTAGGTTCTAATCACTTCCTTACAATGGCAACCAAGAGCTAAAGTCTCTCTCATGATGGCACCCACAATCGTAGAGAGCTACCGAGTGTGAGGTATCATGACAAAGCGTACTCTTGGGCGGAACTTTCATGAGAGCCATACAGACAAAGGTCTACGAATGGCAGTCACTAATCGTTCCCACTCTCCTAGGTTTTTGTTCAGACCTTGGGTTTTAGGCCCCACTCAATGCTCACAAGTATAGGATGTGAAGTGTGTGTCGAGGGCACAACACCTAGGAATAACTACCCTTCCCCACCTGCAAATGAAAATCCAGAGCAGTCCAGACAAATAGCATGTTGTTTATCCTAGGGTTCAATATCGATCCAATATAAACTAATCTAGGGTGCCGATAACAATGCACTACTTACCTCAAGAAAGAGAGCAAAGAAGAAGGGGACATGATAAGAAAAGGGAAGTATGCATGTGCTTACCATAGGAAAGGGAGCAGAGAAGAAGGGGACATGATAAGAAAGGGGAAGAAATGCATGAGGGAACTAAGCAAAGAAGTAACTATCTATTGCAAAAGCAAACATAGAAGAAGAATGCACATGGATGTAACATGCTTATGAAAAAGGAAGAAGAAGAGAGGCAAAGCAAGATATTCAAATCAATCATATAAACCACACATTTAATTAATTAGGCTTGACCCACTTTTGAAAAAATGTTTTTTAGTGTCCCCAGTGAAGTCGCCAGCCGTTGCGCCCGAAAAAGTCCCCGAGGGAGAACCTTCCTCGTTTACAACTTTTCTAAAAAACAATGAAGCCGCCACCAATATTTACTAAGGAAAATATTAGGAAAACCTTTTTTGGAAAGCGATTGGTCTTGCGAAACTAGAGAATAGGGTTCGGGGGTCGGTTACGCGCGGGGAAGGTATTAGCACCTCACACGTCCTCTCTACTGAGAGGGAACCTTTAATTAAATGTGTGGTTTTAAGTGTTGATTTGGAAAATATCTAATTTGCCTCTTTATTTCTTATTGAAAATGAATTAAAGAACTTAATAAATTTTTTTTATTTTTGGAGAGAAAGGAACAAAAAGGGTTTTTAGAAAGAAGTGCTTGACGGGACATGGCCCGCTCCTACGTATCTCCCGGTGCGATGGAGAATTCAAAGCTACGTAGTTCTTGTGTGTAGAAAATGTTTGTGGGTTGGTGTTTTTTAATGTAGGGGTTTTAGGACTGTGTGATCTGTGTTGGAGGACCACTGGGGGTCTGAAGGAGCACTGGGGCTCTGAAGGGCCACTGAGGGCTGAAGGAGCGCTGGGGCTCTGAGGGACCACAGTTCACTTATCTTAAAACGATGATTAACCCGGCCGTACGACCGACTTAATCCCCTACTTTGAAAATAAGATTTTTGCTTTTGAAATGAAGGAGATCTATTTGTATATTCTTTAATTTTAGAAATTGTTTATTTTTGCGCTTGACAGGGGCGTGGCCCTGCTTCTACGTATCTCCGGGTGGAGAATCAAAGGCGACGTAGTTCTAGGTTCTTTTGAAAATGATTGTTGAAAACTTATTGTGAAAATGATTTTTATTTGTTATGCTTGACGGGATGTGACCCGCTCCTACGTATCTCCCGGTGCGATGGAGAATTCAAAGCTACGTAGTTCTTCTTTGTTTGGAAAACGGTTTTTGTTTCTTATCTTGTTTAATTGTGAGAATTGAGCTTTCATGATGATCAATTGAGCAAAGGCTCCAAGTGACCACCATTAGCACTCCATTGTTAATAATCATGCAAGCAAAGGCTTCGTAAGACTACTAACAAAGTTTTTGATTTAGTGAAAATCTTTAGGAAAATTAGGCGTTCATGATGATCAATTGAGCAAAGGCTCCAAGTGATCGCCACTGGTACCTCATTGTTAATAATCATGCAAGCAAAGGCTTCGCAAGACTACTTAACAAAGTTTGATTTTGAAGAGTTTTCGCAATTGGATTGATTCTCGTTTAGGGAAAAGAAAATCTGTTATTTTGAAAAAAAGGTTGGTGGGAAAAAGGTTTACTTAGGGGAAAGAAGTATGTTTGTATTTATTTTAATTTAGAAATTGTTTGTTTTAAATAGGGATTTTAGGACATGATCCGTAACGGTTCATTTGTAGTCCTAAAAAGCTGACTAATCCGACTGTACAGTCGACTTAATCCCCTATTTATATTTTTGAAATTTTTATAAAATAATTTGTGTATTTAAAAAAAATTAATGACGACACTAACAATTAATAAAGCGTAAAGTTAATAAATAAATAACTATACATATAAATAAATAAATGAATAAATAATAAATAATTATTTACATAGATAAATAAACAATATAAATAATAAATAAGTATGTACATAAATAAACAATATACATAATAAATAAATATATACAAAAATAAATAAATTAAATAAATAAATGCAAAACTAACCTCCAGCTGATCAATGCGATCAACGCCGAAACGGACCGAGCAATCTGACCATATCAACCGCGAACCGGACTCCTATCTGGTCCGTTTTCACCCGAAAACCACCAAGTAAAGGACCTCAACGGCCATCCCAAAAATAACTAAAGACGGGCTTTCAATCTAACGGACTGCAAAAGCTAGTCCAAAAGAATTAAAGACAGGCTTTTAATCTAATGGACTGCAAATGCTAGCCCAAAAGATCACTTACCCCATCAATCACCCATGTCCATAGCCTTTGCATCTCCATCTCTTTTATAGCCAAAGGCTAGGTAGTTCTTGTTTCTCCCAAGCAATGTGGGACTAAAACAACATAGAAAAGCAATTTTCGTTTTTCTCAAACCAGCCATATTGACAATGCGATTTCAGATTCGTTAACCGTTGGATCATCGTTGTTTTTTGACACCAGGTTCATGAGACATCCATCTTCACTTCTACCGTTCGGATCGTCGAAACGAGGTCTGAGGAGAGAGAAATTGCCTTCGCAAAAGTAGAAAAAACAACTCCCGTTTCTCCCAAACCAGCCACCGTACGAGTGCGATTCTTGATTCGTTAACCGTTGGATCATCGTTGTTTTTTGACACCAAGTTCATGAGACATCCATCTTCACTTTCACCGGTCGGATCGTCGAAATGATGTCCGAAGAGAGAGAAATCACCTTTGCAAAGTAGCTGCAGTTTTGGGTACTTGGTTTATTTTTATATTTTTGTAACTTTGACATTCTTGGGCCAAGTCATGTACATGGACATTCTCCTTTTTTTTTGTAATAATAATATTTTATTGCACCTCCCTTTTTTTATTTTCTTTTGTAATTTGTATTATTTCTTATCTATTTTATTTTTTATTTTCGTTTTTTTAATTAAAGATATTGTAACAAGAAAAATAAATTAAATCTACTATGTAATTTTTGTGTTGAAAGTTAGGTTTTGGACCTAAGCCGGACAAAATTGGGGTATGACAACCACACATTTAATTAAATGTTCCCTCTCAGTGGAGAGGACGTGTGGGGTGCTAACACCTTCCCTGCGCGTAACCGACCCCCGAACCCTATTCTCTAGTTTCGCAAGACTAATCGCTTTCCAAAAAAGGTTTTCCTAATATTTTCCTTAATAAATATTGGTGGCGGCTTCATTGTCTTAGGAAAAGTTGTGAACGAGGAAGGTTTTCCCTCGGGGACTTTTTCGGGCGCAACAGCTGGCGACTTCACTGGGGACACTAAAAAACATTTTTTTCAAAAGTGGGTCAAGCCTAATTAATTAAATGTGTGGTTTATATGATTGATTTGAATATCTTGCTTTGCCTCTCTTCTTTTTCCTTTTTCATAAGCATGTTACATCCATGTGCATTCTTATTCTATGTTTGCTTTTGCAATAGATAGTTACTTCTTTGCTTAGTTCCCTCATGCATTTCTTCCCCTTTCTTATCATGTCCCCTTCTTCTCTGCTCCCTTTCCTATGATAAGCACATGCATACTTCCCCTTTCTTATCATGTCCCCTTTTTCTTTGCTCCCTTTCTTGAGGTAAGTAGTGCATTGTTATTGGACCCTAGATTAGTTTATATTGGATCGATATTGAGCCCTAGGATAAACAACATGCTATTTGTCTGGACTGCTCTGGATTTTCATTTGCAGGTGGGGAAGGGTAGTTATTCCTAGGTGTTGTGCCCTCGACACACACTTCACATCCTATACTTGTGAGCATTGAGTGGGGCCTAAAACCCAAGGTCTGAACAAAAACCTAGGAGAGTGGGAACGATTAGTGACTGCCATTTGTAGACCTTTGTCTGTATGGCTCTCATGAAAGTTCCGCCCAAGAGTGCGCTTTGTCATGATGCCTCACACTCGGTAGCTTTCTACGATTGTGGGTGCCATCATGAGAGAGACTTTAGCTCTTGGTTGCCATTGTAAGGAAGTGATTAGAACCTACATGGGAGGATTACCCCTTTCGTCGACTTTAGACACTAGGATTCCCACCCTTTGTAGGACACGGGGGCACGCCTTTGTTTGTTGCATTAGTTTAGGCATTCCTTTTTCTTAAAATCGTAGAAAATAATATCCTTATTTTCTTACCATCTTTTTATGTAAATGACACATCATTTCGCTTCCACATCATTTCGCATCCACATCATTTCGCATTCACATCGTTTCGCACCATTGCATTTGCATCTAACAAAAGTTTGAAAAAAAAATTCATCTTGCATTCCCTTTCATTACATAAAGATAAAACAAAAAAAAACAATTATCATCTGCATAGCATAAGCATTTCATTTATAATCATGCAAAAAAAATCCTCGTCAAGTTCATCCAAGATGAGACATTCATGCATAAGCATTATTTCAAAAAAGACACAGTAGAACTACGTAAGCTTTGATTCTTCATTACAATGGGGATACGTAGGAGCGGGTCATACCCCGTCAAGCACATTTTTCTAAAACCCTTTTTCCAATAAATCATTTGCATCTCCAAATAATTTTCAAAATCATGTTCCAAAACTAAAAAACAAAAAAGAAAATCATTGTGAGTATCATGCATCTCATTGCACAAAAAAAAATGAAAACAAGAAAGCATCTCATTCATAATCATGAATAAAAATCATCATCAAATTTATTCCAAATGTAGCATTCATGCACCATTTCATTAACCTCATCACTTTGGTTCAAATACATCATTCCTCCATACATGCATCTTTCAAAAAAGGAAGGGGCATTGGCATTTCATACCTTGCCTTGCCTCTAAAAAAATAAAAAAAAATAAAAAAAAAATCATCATCATTTAGAGAAAAGCATCATTCTTGCATCTTTCATCATTCAAAAGAAAAAGGGGGCATTGGTATTTCGTACCTTGTCTCGCCTCTAAAAAATAAAAAAATAAAAAATCAAAATCAAAAATCATTTTGAAAAAAAATGGGCATCATTCTTACATCATTCGCATTGGCATTCCATGTTTTGTCTTGCATTAAAAATAACAAAATTATTTAGAATAAGCCACGCTCTTCGAGTGGTCATTCTCCACGCATTTGCATCATACTTGCATATCATAATTTGTTCATTCATTCATTACATAAAATAAGAGTTGTGATGAGAAGCGAGACGTTCTTGCGAAACAATCATCCTTTTTGAAAAAGTTTATCCTTACTTGGTTGCAAACTCAAGGTGTTCCAAGGCACTCAGTTTTTCAAAAGCACTGCATCCCATCCATTCCATGACAAAAGACTGAAATAGTGTATCAAAGAAAAAACAAATTTTTAACTGATGTTAACTCTCTGTGAAGCATTCTTCTAATGAGCGTGCATGCTATGAGTACATTCTCTTGTTTGAGTCCGTTGGTTTTCCTCCCTTACCACAGTTTCCCGTCCAAGTCTAGTCCCGCCCCGTCCACCCATAAAGTGCATATTCTCCCCATCAGTGCGTATTTGACTTTTGGTTCATTCTAATGCTTTAAGTCCTCCATGCTGGGGCAAGTCTGTAATCATTAATTCCCCTTGATTAATATCATATTCCTTCAGTGCAAGTCTCTCAAAATAATAATAATAATAATAATATAATAAACAAGAAAACAAGCTCGCTAGGTTGAAAACCCGCAAAGGGCGGCCTAGGCAAAAAGGAGCGCACGGTGGACTGAAAACTCACAAAGAGCGGTCCAGGCAAAAATTTGGGCACAAAAAAGGAAAAAAGAGCAAACACATGAAGATAGATAAATTATTGTTCTAAAGTTAAGTCTTATAGAAATAAGCAATCGGGATTTGAAATGAAGTTTGGCCATCTCCTCAAAAACCCCAAAATCCCAGAAAGTCCCTTTCCTACCCACCTTGAGCCAAGAAAAACCAAAATCCAAAAATCACCCTAGACAAGGATCACCCCAAATAAAAAAACAGTGCATCACTTTTTATCAGCTCACCCGAGTCGAAGAAGGAAAAGAATCATAAAAAAAAGGGAAAAAGAGAAAAAAAAGGGGATTCAAAAATGAAAATCCCAAAACAAAAGAAAATAAAGTGGTGAGCTGGTACATGTTACCACAAAATACAAGAGATCCTTGTCTAAATAAACCTTCAAACACTCCACCATTCCAACACCTGATTCCATAAACCTTCAAACACTTCCTTTGGCCTCAACATCAAACCCCTTAGTCATTCTACCATGAGACACGAATTTGCTTTAACAGAGCCCAAACAAGCCCAATAACCATCTTCCTCATAGACCATTAACCGTCAATCAACGCCGAACAAAACTCATCCTCCCTTTAGCCTCAAACACTTCATTAAGCCTAACCCTCTTTCCTCCACAAAACACCACAATCCCGAAAAGTCCATTCCGATCAATGACCGGTTGCTTTTGTTCACTCGAATTCTAATCTTAGGACGAACAAGCTTATCTATGTACAATGTGTTTGCTCAAAAGAAAAACAAACGATCAGAAAAAAGAAAGCTGATCAAGAAAGAATAAACCCTCAGAAAAAAGAGAACTGAGGAAACAAAAACGAACAGTCAGAAAAAAGAAAGCTGACAAAATAAAAAAGAGGGACTTGCACTCCAAAACACATTCAAGATGCATTAAAACAAGGTTTAGTGATCACCAGGTAAGGATTCTTTCGCACCAAAAGTCAAGACATCAGTAGAGAACCAAAGATTTGCACTGAGAATACCACTCAGACCCAAAAGTTGGGGCATTCTCTTCACCACCCACACACCCTAGTCTTGGGAAAGTCTGTTCAATGCCCATCCCATGTCACTCCAGTTGTCAATGTCATTCCAAAGTGGGGCGAGTGCATTCCCATTCCTTCACCTCATTCGTTTCCATAAAAACCTCACCGGGGCAATCTCTCAACTCACTATCCTAAACAAGACCTTGTCATTCTGATTGGGGCAGCTTTGTCCTCGTTATGACTGGGGCAACATCAAATTCTGTGGGTTGAAGCAAAACCCCTTTCATTCCAGCTTTCATCCCAAGAGCCGAAGCGTTCCCAATTCATCATCTTCTACAACCCTGGTTGTTGTCACCACTAGACAGGGGAAAATTATTCACTCGTCAAAGACCTGAATTGGGGCAATATTGTATCTCTTGGTCCCTCATAAGCTTCGGCAATATCCATGTCTGTCATTCCTTCACTTGCCACAAATGTCCATGCCCTAAACCAATTCCAAGTTAACTGACTCATTCATTCACATTTGCACTCCTATGCATGCTTACTAGATAATGCTTCAAAGGAGAGAACACAAGTTGTTTACGTGATATCTAAAATTCAGTCATCATGGAAAGAAAGAGAAAACAAGTGAGTTTGTTTGTAAATAAAAACCTTGAGAACACCAGAGTTTGAATCAAATTCAATTTTTCAACAGAATTGTCAATAATCATCTCAATTCCTTGCATTCGAAGTCTCGCATCTCATCATCACAAAAATGTTTACCTCATGCATCTAGGCATTATAGCATATGCATCAAAGCATTACATTTGCATCTTCACATTTTGTTCATTCATCACATAGTAAAAAGAAAAAAAAACGTTCCACATCAGTCGCACCATATTAATACTTGCATTTCATAGAAGAAAATAGTAAAGAAGAAAAAGCAGAAATCTTTTCATTGCATTGGCATCATATTCGCACTTCATAAAAAAGGAAAAGAACAAAATCATTGCATCATTAGAGCATTACATTTTGCATCAGATATTCCATAGAAAAAGCAAAGAAAGCAAAAAGAAAACAAAGAAAAGAAACCACAAAAGCAACACAAAAACATTCCCTGTCATCCAGCATTCCATATCATTCATCATTTCACAAGCATTCCTTTGTCATTCAATCATCAAACATTAAAGCAGTGCATACGCATCATATTAACGTTAGCATTTCCATAAAAGAAAAAAGAACAAGAATCATTGCATCAAACATCAGAGCATTGCATCATATTAATGTTTGCATTTCATAGAAGAAGCAAAAAGAAATAAACAGAAGTTAGAACAGGAGCATTTCATTCATCAAAGCATCAATCACCGCATACATTTGCCTCAAACATCAAAGCAATACAGTTGCATCACATTAATACTTGCATCTCATAGAAGAAAAGAAAGCTAGAACATCCCATGTCATTCATCATTTCATGTTATTCATCATTTTTCCCAAAAAAAAAAAAAAGGGGGGGGGGAAGAGAAAGTTTCCTTTGCATTAAAATACATGAGCTTTGCATTCGCATTCTTAAGAGAGCAAAAAGAGAAGCCAAAAGAGAGAAAAGAAAAGAGCCAAGAGAGCAACAAAAAGAAAAGAAAAGAAAAGAAAGAAAAAGAAAGAAGAGAAGCTAGAGAAAGAGAAAAAGCATATAAGAACAGTAGAAAATCATGCATTCATAAGCGAAAGAAAAAGAAAAATCATGCATTGCGTACAGACAAGAGTAGAAAAGGAAAACCATTGCATTCATCAAGCATATAAGAACAGTAGAAAATCATGCATTCATAAGCGAAAGAAAAAGAAAAATCATGCATTGCGTACAGACAAGAGAAGAAAAGGAAAATCATTGCATCCATCAAGCATATAGGAACAGTAGAAGATCATGCATTCATCCGACATAGACAAAGGAAATAAGAAACTCATCATTCAACATAAGAAAAAAGAAAACAGCAATCATGGCATTTGCATTGCATGCATTTGTTCATTTTCAGCTACAGGTACAAAAGAGGATGAGCACTTCGGTGTTAGCCCTCGCCCCCAGATTCCAGAAAATGTTCCCCAAGTTGGGAGTTCAGAAAGAGAAAAAAAAAGAAAAGAGAGAAATAGAAAAGAAAGAGAGAAAAGAAAAGAGAGCGCTCAAGCGCGCATTGCGGATCGGAGCACAGAGATCATCGCTCCCTTCTGCCCAGGTCTCACATCGTGTACGAGCAACGCAATGGACCGCAGCCCCATGTGAGGTTCAACGGAATAGTTGTATCAAGCCTAAGATACAGCGGACGCCGTGCATTGATCAGTATATCAGTTCCGGAGCTGATGACGATCCCCCCGGTCGCTCGAAAAGGCCAACAGGAAGAGCGTGCTCCTCAAAGCCACGTGCAAACTCGGATTCGTCAAGAGTTCGTTTAAGGATTACAGGTTTTTAGGCAGTCTGGGCAATTTACCGCTTTCTGCACGCCAAGTGCCCATTTTACTTTTCTGTCTGCACGCCAAGTGCCCATTTTACTTTTCTGTCTGCACGCCAAGTGCCCACTTTACTTTTCTGTTTGCACGCCAAGTGCCCATTTTACTTTTCTGTCTGCACGCCAAGTGCCCATTTTACTTTTCTGTCTGCACGCCAAGTGCCCATTTTACCTTTCAGTCCGCACGTCAGTGTTCATTTACTATTTTCGCACCAACACGACAGTGTCTATCTTTCCAAAAAAAACAAAAAAAAAAAGGAAGAAAGAAAATTCGGATTTCTCCAAATGGACAAAATTGGTATAATTTCTGAATTCTTTATTTCTATTTTACCTTCGAAATATGTCTCGCGCAATTCATATTTCTTGGTAAAATCCAAATAAAGAGGGGCAGCTGTCATACCCCAATTTTGTCCGGCTTAGGTCCAAACCCTAACTTTCAACACAAAAATTACATAGTAGATTTAATTTATTTTTCTTGTTACAATATCTTTAATTAAAAAAACGAAAATAAAAAATAAAATAGATAAGAAATAATACAAATTACAAAAGAAAATAAAAAATGGGAGGTGCAATAAAAGATTATTATTACCAAAAAAAAAAGGAGAATGTCCATGTACATGACTTGGCCCAAGAATGTCAAAGTTACAAAAATACAAAAATAAACCAAGTACCCAAAACTGCAGCTACTTTGCAAAGGTGATTTCTCTCTCTTCGGACATCATTTCGACGATCCGACCGGTGAAAGTGAAGATGGATGTCTCATGAACTTGGTGTCAAAAAACAACGATGATCCAACGGTTAACGAATCCAGAATCGCACTTGTACGGTGGCTGGTTTGAGAAAAATGGGAGTTGTTTTTTCTACTTTTGCGAAGGCAATTTCTCTCTCCTCAGACCTCGTTTCGACGATCCGAACGGTAGAAGTGGAGATGGATGTCTCATGAACCTGGTGTCAAAAAAACAACGATGATCCAACGGTTAACTAATCCGAAATCGCATTGTCAATATGGCTGGTTTGAGAAAAACGAAAATTGCTTTTCTATGTTGTTTTAGCCCCACATTGCTTGGGAGAAACAAGAACTACCTAGCCTTTGGCTATAAAAGAGATGGAGATGCAAAGGCTATGGACATGGGTGATTGATGGGGTAAGTGGTCTTTTGGGCTAGCATTTGCAGTCCATTAGATTAAAAGCCTGTCTTTAATTCTTTTGGACTAGCTTTTGCAGTCCGTTAGATTAAAAGCCCGTCTTTAGTTATTTTTGGGATGACCGTTGAGGTCCTTTACTTGGTGGTTTTCGGGTGAAAACGGACCAGATAGGAGTCCGGTTCGCGGTTGATATGGTCAGATTGCTCGGTCTGTTTCGGCGTTGATCGCATTGATCAGCTGGAGGTTAGTTTTGCATTTATTTATTTAATTTATTTATTTATTTTTTGTATATATTTATTTATTATGTATACTGTTTATTTATGTACATACTTATTTATTATTTATATTGTTTATTTATCTATGTAAATAATTATTTATTATTTATTCATTTATTTATTTTTATTTATTTATTAACTTTACGCTTTATTAATTGTTAGTGTCGTCATTAATTTTTTAAATACACAAATTATTTTATAAAAATTTCAAAAATATAAATAGGGGATTAAGTCGACTGTACAGTCGGATTAGTCAGCTTTTTAGGACTACAAATGAACCGTTACGGATCATGTCCTAAAATCCCTATTTAAAACAAACAATTTCTAAATTAAAATAAATACAAACATACTTCTTTCCCCTAAGTAAACCTTTTTCTCACCAACCTTTTTTTCAAAATAACATATTTTCTTTTCCCTAAACGAGAATCAATCCAAATTGCGAAAACTCTTCAAAATCAAACTTTGTTAAGTAGTCTTGCGAAGCCTTTGCTTGCATGATTATTAACAATGAGGTACCAGTGGCGATCACTTGGAGCTTTTGCTCAATTGATCATCATGAACGCCTAATTTTCCTAAAGATTTTCACTAAATCAAAAACTTTGTTAGTAGTCTTGCGAAGCCTTTGCTTGCATGATTATTAACAATGGAGTGCTAATGGTGGTCACTTGGAGCCTTTGCTCAATTGATCATCATGAAAGCTCAATTCTCACAATTAAACAAGATAAAAAACACAAACATTTTCTACACAGAAGAACTACGTAGCTTTGAATTCTCCATCGCACCAGGAGATACGTAGGAGCGGGTCACATCCCGTCAAGCATAACAAATAAAAATCATTTTCACAATAAGTTTTCAACAATTATTTTCAAAAGAACCTAGAACTACGTCGCCTTTGATTCTCCACCCAGAGATACGTAGGAGCAGGGCCACGCCCCTGTCAAGTGCAAAAATAAACAATTTCTAAAATTAAAGAATATACAAACAGATCTCCTTCATTTCAAGAGCAAAAGTCTTATTTTCAAAGTAGGGGATTAAGTCGGTCGTACGGCCGGGTTAATCATCGTTTTAAGATAAGTGAACTGTGGTCCCTCAGAGCCCCAGCGCTCCTTCAGCCCTCAGTGGCCCTTCAGAGCCCCAGTGCTCCTTCAGACCCCCAGTGGTCCTCCAACACAGATCACACAATCCTAAAACCCCTACATTAAAAAACACCAACCCACAAACATTTTCTACACAGAAGAACTACGTAGCTTTGAGTTCTCCATCGCACCTGGAGATACGTAGGAGCGGGCCATGTCCCGTTAAGCACTTTTTTTCTAAAAAACCATTTTTCCCCCTTTTTCATAATAAATAAAGATTTAATTAAGATTTTTTCAATAAGAAGTAGAGAGGCAAAATTAAGTATTTTCAAGTCAACACACTAAAACCACACATTTAATTAAATGTTCCCTCTCAGTAGAGAGGACGTGTGGGGTGCTAACACCTTCCCTGCGCGTAACCGACCCCCGAACCCTATTCTCTAGTTTCGCAAGACTAATCGCTTTCCAAAAAAGGTTTTCCTAATATTTTCCTTAATAAATATTGGTGGCGGCTTCATTGTCTTAGGAAAAGTTGTGAACGAGGAAGGTTTTCCCTCGGGGACTTTTTCGGGCGCAACACCCAGGATAAAACAGCCCAGTCAAAACTGCTACGAAAGTTCACTGCACCATGAAAATTTGCTCTAAGATATACACCCTCAATATGGTTATGAAAAACCACTCTTTAGAAACTAAGCTTGGAAATGCTTCAAGCTTTCTCACTACAAAAAAATAGCGCATTAGCGACGGATTTTTCCCTCGCTAATGCCTATTTTTCCCTCGCTAATGACTGTTAGCGACGGAATTAGCGACGGACCAATTCCGTCGCTAAAAAGCTGGTCGCTAATTGGGTAGCGAGGGAATACAATCCGTCGCTAAAATCTGTCGCTAAACACTGTGCACACTGACCGTAGCAGTTGATTTGACAGTGACACTGACCAATTTTAGCGACGGAAATTCGTCGCTAAAATCCGTCGCTAATCTCTTTTTTTTTTTAAAAAAAATGCTAATCTCAGATAGAAAGAGGGAGAGATAAGGGGTTGGGGAGGAAAATGGAGAAGGAAAATAAATGAAAGAGGATGGTGTGGTGGTGGTGGTGGTGGTGGTGGTGGTGGTGTTGTGTTGAAGGGAGAAGATGAAGATGATGGTGGTGGTGGTAAGAAAAAATGAAAGAGGAAGAGGAAAATGGAGAAGGAAAAGAAATTAAAGAGGAAGAGGAGGAAATGAAAGAGGATGGTGTGGTGGTGGTGGTGGTGGTGTGGTGTGGTGTGGTGTTGAAGGGAGAAGATGATGGTGGTGGTAGTAAGAAAAAATGAAAGAGGAAGAGGAAAATGGAGAAGGAAAAGAAATTAAAGAGGAAGAGGAGGAAATGAAAGAGGATGGTGTGGTGGTGGTGGTGGTTTGGTGTGGTGTTGAAGGGAGAAGATGATGGTGGTGGTGGTAAGAAGAAATGAAAGAGGAAGAGGAAGAAATGAAAGAGAGGAAAAAACGGAGAAGATGAAGAGGAAGAAATGAAAGAGGAAGAGGAAGGATTTGGGTTTATAAAAAAAATTACCCGTTAGCGACGGATTTAGCGACGGATTTCCCTCGCTAATGTCTGTCACGTGTCAAATCAACTGCAACGGTCAGTGGCACAATTTTCCAAACATTAGCGACGGATTTCCGTCGCTAATTCGAACCAAAATTTTCAAGTTTCGCGCCATGTTAAATCCGTCGCTAATTTAGCCAATTTCCGTCGCTAAAGACATTGTTTTCAATCCGTCGCTAATGCTGTGAATTTCCGTCGCTAATTTTGATTTTAGCGACGGACCACATATCCGTCGCTAAAATCCGTCGCTAAACACTGTTTTTTTTGTAGTGTCTAGAGAAGAAAGAGATTTTGGTTATGAAAACCACTCTTAAAAATAAACTTGGAAATGCGTCAAGTTTTCTAGAGAAGAAGAAGAGAAGTTGAGAGAGAAGAGATAAAAGTTGGAAGTGCATCAACTTTTGGTATGTGAAATGAGTGAGGGGGAGTCTCCCTTTTATAGTCTTTTTACACTATAGAGGTGTTTAGTCTACCCAATGTGAGGCTTTTTTCAAATTCATATTTAATAAAGTTTCAACAATAGCACTTATCTAGGCTTAATTACAGTTACCTGCAGTACTTAGAGAAATGGAGTCATCTAAAGTTAAGAGCAAAGCACAAGGAAAAAGAAAGATGGAAGAGGATACAAGAAATTATTTCACATGAAATTTGGAAATGGAACGTGCATTAGCTAACATACTTAGAGACCAAAGAAATTTGGGCAACCAGAGTGATGGAGCTTGGAAATCAGTAGCATACAACACTGCAGCTCAAGTGTTGTCTACACGTTTCATTATTCAACTTATGGGGGAGAATGTCAAAAACTGTATCAAACTTTGGCGAGGATGGTACGGAATCGTTAGTGACATTCTTAGTCAAAGTGGATTTGATTGGGATGGCACCAAGTATATGATCACAGTTGAGAACGAAAATGCATGGAAAGAATATGTCAAGGTAGTCATATTTAATGTTAATTATTACTTAATTGATTTCATTAAATATTATTATTTATGCTATTACTAACATGTTTCTTTTTGTTTTGAAGTCACATGATGAAGCCAAACGATTCCGATATAAGGTCATTCCGAATTGGGATGACATCGTAGACTTATGTGCCAAAGATAGAGCAATTGGAATTGGGGCAGAGAGTGCATTGGATGCGGATGATGCCATGAGCAAAGAAGCACATGAAGAGGAAGAAGTTCCCCATGCGAATATTATTGACTTAGAGGAACCAAGCTCCGCAACAAAAAAAAGGTACAAATTAATCGTGCAAATAAGTGTCGGGATAAAGAGGGGGTAGCGAGCTCTATGAAAGAAGTCGCTAAATCATTCGAAGAGTTTGTACAACTAACTAAAAAATGGATGGAAGGAAATAAACGAGAAGTGGTGCAAGAAGTGATGAACAAATTGAAGATGTTACTTGATCTTGATAATGGACTGCGACTCAAAGCAATTGCTTGGTTGACGAAAAATTCGGACGACTTAGAGATTGTTAAAGCCCTTCCACCGAGTGACAAGAAAGATTATATCTTGGCCTTCATAGATTCTACCATTTGAGGTCATTCTACTAATCTGGGCTGTTTGGGAATGATTTTAGTTTTGTTATATACTTTTTGTTCACATGTTTTTAGTTTTGTTATAACATGCAGGGATGAACTCACAGAGATATAACATGTTTGTTGTTACAAGTGACATTTGACCAATTATAGCATGGGCTCACAAAATGACTATCCCAGTCTCTAATTTGATTGTTGGAATCTTTGAGGCCCCTAAAAAGTTCAAGCAAAGCTTCACCTATATATTATCCAAAATAGATAATGATGTTAATGTATATCTGAAAGATTCAATCAGGGTGAATAATGTTTAGCTGAATATATTGCTATGATAGATTTTTGCTTGGCTCTGCATATATATATATATATATATATATATATATAGATAATTTGATCTGAGATGACACAATCAGGGTGAAAAATGTTTAGCTGAATATATTGCTATGCTAGATGTTTTAAACTTTATTTTGAATATGCTACTGCTATGATACATGCTATTGCTAAGATTGTTTCCATTCAAAAATTTATAACTATTGGTTCTTTGTTCCTGTACTTCATAATTGATATTTGGATGCTCATGTGCCATTAGGTATGATGAATCTCATAGGTTGTGATCATTGTTGTTGCAGACACCGGCATTATTGTGATCATGTTGGCAAAGCACAGAGTTGGACCATGCAACTATATTGTTCCCGACAACATATTTCTTGTGAAAGATTACATAGTAGATATATATAGTTTATATTTGTGTAAAAGATATTCTCCTTATGAAGGATTTATGTTTGTCAAAAGAAATGTGAAGGATTAATAGATATACGGTTTATATTTGTGTATATGACATTTTCAATGTGAACCATATTTTTTGTATATGACATTCTACGTAGAAAACAAGATGGAGTTTATAGGTACATGGTTTATATTTGTATGTGGTATATTCATTTAATACTAATTTTAGTTTTACTATAATTATTTTGTTTAAATATTTTTTGTTCTTTGTACTAAAAGACAAAATAAATTTATGTTAATTTATATAATTTTTATTATGATAATTTTGTTAGGTATTTATATAATTTATTATGTATTATAGATTATCATAATTAATTTAAAATGCAATTTAAAGTAAAATAAATTACAAAATGATTCAATTTAGTAACTTTATCCAAACATGGTATTTTACAAATGAAGCAATTCTATAACTTCATCCAAACAACAAAGTTTACAAATGAAGGGAATTTAATTGAAACAATTGGATTTCCTAGCATTTCAATTTCCCCAAAATTTTCAATCACTCGTCCAAACGCACTCTTAGGGTCCTTTACACTTCAAACTAGGAATCTACCGCCTCAAATTTGGTTAGGTATATATAACTCATGAGACCCTCATCTTGTTCTCTAGGATATGGATGGTTAGGTGTGTTGGAAAATTCAGTCATGAGCTTAATAAATCACGAACAGGAATCCACAATATCGATAATCTAGTTGATACATTTTTTTTTTTGAATATAAGTTGATACATTTTAAAATAATATAAAATTGTAATAAGATGTCTATAACCAACAAGTGGTGTACCAACTTGTCAAACTGTAACACACATTCGCTAGCGAGGAAGTCAGGTCTTTTATTATTTAGCAATGAATGCCAGTGCAACTATTTGCTACTCAAGCTTTTCAAGAATTATAAAAATTCTCAAAAGAATCATTACCCTAATCTATGATAAAGCATACTCTATACGTTCAAATGGTTTAGGAATAGTTTTCCAAGCATCATAAACATATAATATTAATCACTATAACTTGATCCATAATAAAACTTACTCTAGGCTTCAAAATGGTTTAGAAAACAACACTGATATATTCTTTGGTAAACTAGGATTAAAACCCACGCATCATAATCACGTCTTTTATGAATAACTAGTATTTTACCCGTGTATACGCACGGGTGATACTGTGTGATCGGTGTATTGCCATGAAGTCATAATAGTAATTTGGAAGATAGTCATAAGTTGTGAACAATGTCCAAAATGTATGATTTGAAATTTAAAGTGGAAAGAGATAGGTATTATGTCATATAAGATACAAATGAAAATTATATTGAGTCGAAGAAAATAAAGGAGATTGATAATCAGAATTACATTGATCCATAATAATGTATTTGGACATTAGAGGTAAAATATGCATCCCCGTTGACACTCCCGTTTGCATACTCGTTGACCCTCCCGTTGGCACTCCCGTTGGCGCTCTCATTACCTCTTTCGTTGCCACTCCCGTTGCAGCTCCCATTGTCAGTCTCTCGTTGTCGCCCCCGTTGTCACATGTTAACTCATATTATTCTATATGATTTAATATTAATTAAATCATATTCGTTTAATTATAAGTAAGTTATATTGTAAAGTTTGGTATTGACTAACATTGTATTTTCATAATTCTTAGCAGTTAAATTGATTGATTTTAATAGTTTTAATAGAGAGATTATTGTAAATAATAAATTTTAGATGGAGTAAAAATGAAGAAAAAAGAAAATAAGATTTTTTAAAATATGCATCCACATTGGTGCTCTGTTGGCGCTCTCCTTGTCTCTCTTGTTCCCACTCATGTTCCCGTTGTCACTCTCGTTGTCGATTCCATTGCTAGTCTCGCATTGCCGCTCTCGTTGTGTTCCAAATTTTGTCTTTTAGTGGTGAATTTACTAAAATAGTTGTGTTGCAGAAAGTTAAAACAAAATCGCTATCTTCTTATAATATTAATAATGGAGTAAAAGGTAAAATATGTAGCCCTGTCACTCTCGTTCCCTCTCTTGTTGGCATTCTCGTTGGCGCTCTCGTTCCCTCTCTTGTTGGTACTCCCGTTGCCGCTCTCGTTGCCGATCTCGTTGTCAGTCTCTCGTTGTCGCTCCCGTTGCCACATGTTTTCTCCTTTTTTCTATATGATTTAATATTACAATTATTAGTGGTTAAATTGATTGATTTTATTTATTACATGAAAAATTGATTGATTTTAGTAGTTTTAATAGAGAGATTATAGTAAATAGTAAATTTTAAATTATTTAATTATTGAGTGTGATATTAATTTAATAATTTATTTTTTTGGAATAAATAATTTTGAAACTATTGTTAGAGGTATGGTTTTTTTTTTACAATTGGTAGTAGTTAAATTGATTAATTTTAGTAGTTTGAGTAAATTATAGTAATAGTTAAAAAAACTATGTTTTTATTAAAAAAAACTGACAAAAAGTGATTTTTTATGGAAAGAAAAACTGAAAAAAAAATTGGAAAAAAAACTGAAAAAAAAAGTTGGTTTTAAAATTTGCTGTTTTTTGTCCTTTTGCTGCGTCAGTTGCAGCATCTGATTGCAGTTTTCAATCAGCTTTTTGTCCCTCACTTTTTTGTCCCTCTATCAATGCCACTCCCGTGGTCTCTCCCGTTGGCGCTCTTGTTGCCACTCCCATTGGTGGTCTCGTTGCCACTCCCGTTGGCATTTTACTCTTTTTTAGTAATTATAAAATAGTTATTTGGTAATTTTTTGTAGTGGTTAAATTGATTGATTTTAACAAAACTAGTTAAATTGATTAGTTTTAGTAGTTATTTTGTAATCTTTTGTAAATGTATAATGGCTAATTGATTTATAGTGACTAATTATTTTATTAATTTTAGTAGTTTGAGTAGATTATAAAAATAGTGAAAATTGATTTATAGGGACTAATTGTTTTTATAAAATTATTGACAACCGTTTTTAAAAAAAAATTAAAAAAAACAGTGTATAATTTTTTTATTTAAAAAAATCAGTTTTTTTTAAAAAAATTGATATTTAAAAAAACTATATTGGTACTGTAGCGCGTCAGAAACGTCAATGTAACATACTGTAGAGTGACATAAGCGGTACTGTAGCGCACTGTAGTGATACTGTAGCATTTTGTCTTTATGTAGTGAATTGTCTATTTTGCCCCTAAATTGTGACAAATGTCAAAATTTGGTGATGTCTAAAAATGTAAATGTGCTAGCATATGTTTTGATTATATAGAAAGTAGAAACCATCTCCTGACCTGGGATAAATTCGCTTAGCGATTAAAATTCGAAAAGAGGATTGGTGCATGAAAAGCAGCAATTCAGTCAAGTAAGGAAAAATCGCTCAGTGAATTCGAGGCGGGAGTGGAGAATTTTTGTGTAGGCAAACTACTTAGCGATCGAAAATTTGCTACATTGTCAATGCTCTACACTTGAAAATTAATGGATTTTGAAAATTAGTTGGATTTTGGAAATTATTTGCTAAGTGTAGAGCATTGTCAATGTAACAAATAATTTTGAAAATTAATGGATTTCAATTGATGTATTTGAATTACATGAAATTTGAAATTCCCTTGAATTTTCAAATGCCCCATCCAAACGCACACTAAGCGGAATTTGCTACATTGTCAATGCTCTACACTTTTGTGAAATACCTTCCAAACACGAAAATGTTCAGATTCAAAGACCCAAAATATTCAAACATCCACGAACACGAATAAACATGCATTCGTGAAAAAACACTAAATCATTCTCGAAACAACTCATGAAGTTTGACAAAAGAAGTGGACATATGCATGATCAAACTCAAAAAAAAAATCATGCTAAACACATCCAATTAATATATCATCATTTTTCTGTAGGATTTTTCTCTTGTTGGTGTTGGGTATGTCCACTCCTTAACCTCCTTTTTTGGTTGTTCTTTGTCTGTAGCAATAAAATTATAAAAAGCATAAATAATATTCAATTGATAAGGATATTAAATTGGAGCGTTAAAACTCACTAAAGATTATAAATTTATTATTTGTATCAGTGAGAACAAAACTCGCATCTGTAGGAAATAAAAAAAAAAGAATTTTTGTCTCTAAAAGTGCAATTATAGCCAAATCTCCTTGCATAGACTAAGTCATTTAGCTAAGAGCGGAATTCATGTTTGATAGTGGAGAACGTAGGTGTAGGAGTCTCTTTGATGAAGTCATAGGAAAAAAACTAAAAGAATAGAAAATTAGTAGATAAAGTTTCAGTTCAATATTCTATCCACCACCAACACCGTAAAAAACTTGGAAAAGAAAAAAAGAATCAATATTACTTTGTTTATCTTGGATCATCAACACCTTTACTCTCTTTTTCAGCACTAGCGGTATGCTCACACATGGAGATATTTGAAAACAAAAAAATAATGAAATCATAAAACATGAAATAAAAAATGAGATAACCAAGAAAAAAAAATTGAAGAATAAGAAATGTGAAGAAGACATGATATCGTAAGTTGCAATTAGTTATTTAAATATTGATTTATTATTTAAATTAAATGCATATTTAAAAAAAAACTAGTTTTTACACTAAAATCTTGTTACGTATGTTCATACCTACCAAATAATAACTTATATATATATAGACGTGTTTTCACTGCATTTGGTGGGAAATTTTTTAAATTTGAATTTTGAGAAATTGTTTTTTTTTATAAGCAATGTTAGTGGGGGGTGGGTGAATCGTGAATGTTAGTTTCCGGGAATTGAACCCAGGACTTCCTTATTTCATTCATTTGGTGCACGATCAGTATCCCTTAGCTCGCCAACTGAGCTAACAATTTTGAGAAATTGTTAAAATTTGATAGAATACAATCAGTTTTAATTTGGACTTAATTTAAATGCACTGTAATATATAAATGTTTTACACTATCAACCATTCACGAAATATCATGTTATTAAAAAAGTCATTTATTCTTCTAATTATCTAAAAAGGCATTTGTACTATTATATATATGTGATTAGTTGTTAGTGTAAAAGGAACTTTACACCGGCGGTGTATAACAATTAAACTCTATTATTTGAGTGTAACTCCTCTCAAGTATTTGTTCTCTCAAGTAGGAAGTCACACATAAAAAAATAATAGTATTTATTGCATTTATTATTTTATTGTATAGGTCGCTCTCCTTGACACAACAAACACTTGAGAGGATCCAAATATGGATTGTTTTAGAAGAAGTTTAGACTTTAGACCATATATTGTTTGGGCTTAATTGTTATACCCTATTAACCAATAAAAAATCACGATATGTGTGGCTTTGAAGGTAGTTATCAAGACAAAGTAAAATCTTTTTCATGACGTTTTTTGTCGTAATTGGTCGACGTTGTAAAAAATCTTGTACAACGATAATGTATTTAAATTAAATCCTTTTTTTACACTTAACATGATGGATGAACAAATTAATAGTACTACTTCCATTTCATAGTACATGTCGTTTTTTAAGAATAATTGTTTCATTTTATTTATCGTTTTTAAAGTCCAATGCAATATTCACTATTGTTTTGTTAATAATACTCTTAACTATTTATTATAGAGAGAAAGAGAGAAATATGTAGAATGAAATAATAAATACTTAAGAGTATTATAGGAAAAAGATAATTAGTTTCATCAAAAATAATAAAATTTATTAATCTTCTTGGTATAGGTATAATCATCTTTAAAACAATTCCCTACCCGAGTTTTTTCCCCATTAAGTTTTAACTCCATGAGGCTTTAGCGGGGCCCTATGTTTTTGTACACTTACGGATTGGAGTACACTCCATAATACATTTCTTGTTTATCTAAAAAACAAAGCTTTTACGAAATAGATTAGTCTCCTTGTTGATATGTGTAAACAACTTTAAAACAAAATATATTTATTATAAACGGATGGAGTATTTGGTAAGGAGGGGAGAAATTGAGAAGAGAGAAGAGATGATATGAATGGAACATCCTTAAGTTTCGCCCAAACGCATCTTCTCTGTCTGAAATCTGTTCTCTAATTAGAACAAAACGGTCTCTTTATTATCCTATCTATGACTTGGTCATTGATACCTTGCCTCGTGGAAGCCTTACTGTCTCGTAAAACAAATACCCTATTTTCAGGATTATCATCTCTTCTTATAACTTCTCTCTCTTTCTCTTTCCACCGTCCCCTATTCTTTCAAGAGGTCTCTTTCTTTTTCACCTTCTTTAATTTCTTTCTGCACAATTTTTTTCAAATTTCCTTCAATTCTTTCACGTTGTAAGCATTGCGGATTGAAATACATAATGTCGTAGCTGTAATACAATTGATTTTTTGTTTTCAAAATATTTGAGATTTGGAAATATGTAATCCTTGTTACATGTTTATGTTGACATTTCAAAAGTGATTCATCATATCATGTAAAATATTGTTTTTTTAAATATATATCATTCTCTCATGGATAAACTAATTTTTTGTATTTCAATCCTTTCACATCAATGTCATTATAATATCATTTTTTTTAAAAAATTAACTCTATGAATATTCAAAATTATTGAGTTTGCATGGTTTTGCATGCATGCAGGGCATTTGGGAGTTTCATTTGTTTCTGTGGCATTGTATGATGAGAGGCTAATTCTCGTGAATACCAAGCAGAAGCAGCAATCAACAGATTAAACACACCATGTCTTTATCTGGACCCCAATCTCCCAGGCAACGTTAGTTTCATCTCTCTCTCTCTCTCTCTCTCTCTCTCTCTCTCTCTCTCTCTCTATATATATATATATATATATATATATATATATATATATATTCATCCCTTTTTTCTTTTCTCTTCACCGTTAATTCTCAAATCTCCCTCTTAATTACAATGTCTCACCATTAATTTGTTTGTAATGCAGCTCTTGATAAGAGTGACCGTGTCGGTTCTTTGACGAAGAAGCTGAGGGATTCCCTCACAAGGAGACATAGGCGAAGCAGCAGCAAGGTTATGTCCATTGAAATCGAGGATGTCCGTGATGCTGAGGAGTTGAAAGCCGTTGATGAGTTCCGTCAAGTTCTTGTCTTAGAAGAGCTTCTTCCCGAGAAGCACGATGACTATCATATGTTGCTCAGGTCATTTCACCTCTTGCTCCCATTGTTTCTCATCTTACCACTGTTCCACGAAAGAGAAGTGCTAGTAATATACTCTTTTTTAAGATTTAAGGGTAGTCCCTATATAATTAAAAAATGGAGACTATTCATCTAAAAAAAATTCCTAGCCGTTAAATAAGGCACGACTCTAGTAAAAACCGGCTTGACTCAGAACCGGTAGGATTGAACCGGGCAAGAACCGGCCAAACTGACCTAGAACCGGCCAAAAGTTGTTCTTAGGATATTAATACTGATATAAGCTCAAAACAACTTATATGCATGTCATATAAGTTATTCTTATAAATATAAACAAACACTAGCTAAAAATTCCTTCAAAATTGTAATTATAGTTCCATGTTTTTTGCTGAACAGATTCCTGAAGGCCAGGAAATTTGATGTTGAGAAATCAAAGCAAATGTGGTCTGACATGCTTCAATGGAGGAAGGAATTTGGTGCTGACAATATTGTTGAGGTAACTATTCTTAACTAAACAGTGTTTTCAATGTAACTTAAGAGGATTTTGTGTTTTTTAAGGTAACTATATATGCTTCAATGTAACTTTGTGTTTTTTAATGCAGGATTTTGAATTCAAGGAACTAGAGGAAGTGTTACAATATTATCCCCATGGACATCATGGAGTAGATAAAGATGGAAGACCAATATATATTGAGAGATTGGGACAAGTAGATGCCACCAAGTTGATGCAAGTCACTACCATGGATCGCTATGTCAAATACCATGTCAAGGAGTTTGAGAGGACTTTTGATCTCAAATTTGCAGCTTGTTCCATTGCTGCTAAGAAACACATTGATCAAAGCACAACCATTTTGGATGTGCAAGGAGTGGTAAGCATCACAATGATTAATTATATAAGCCGAGTCAAACCTATTAGGAAAAAATGAAACATGTATCCACTTTTGGTGTCTTAACTGTTAGTGACAAAATTAGAGACGAATTTCATTTGTTTAAAGCGTACATTTTTTTTAATGTGACAGGGGCTTAAGAACTTCAACAAACAAGCCAGAGAGCTTATCATGCGCCTTCAGAAGATTGATGGTGACAATTATCCAGAAGTATGTTTATGTTTTCTATTTTGGTTAAGATTTGGATTAAAAAAATAAAAGTTTTAGTTGGAATAAATATATTGTGGATTACTGAGTTGTAATATAAAAATATTGGTTGCTTCACTGCAGACCTTGAATCGCATGTTCATCATCAATGCAGGTTCTGGTTTCAGAATGTTGTGGAACACTGTCAAATCCTTCCTTGACCCAAAGACCACATCCAAAATCCATGTAAGAACTTTGATTGTATCATAAATAATAAATCTGCTTATTGTCAAGATAGTGTAATTTTATTTAATTGTGCTTATAATTTATTAGGTTCTTGGCAACAAGTATCAAAGCAAATTGCTTGAAGTCATTGATGCAAGGTGAGTGTGACAACTTTTGTAACATCTTAGTACCTGATTTCCTTTGTGTCATAAGGTTTTTTCAAAAGGTTTTATTTAATTAACAGTGAGTTAAGGTTTTTGACAGTTTTCATATTCATCGGTTTTGGTTTGGCAGTGAATTGCCAGAGTTTTTAGGAGGTACTTGCACTTGTGCTGATGAAGGAGGATGCATGCGTTCTGATAAGGGTCCATGGAAAGATGCAGATATTCACAGGGTGCGCTTCCATCCCTTTTTCCTTTGTTTTCCTTTTGTTCCTTTTATAATTTCAGCTGATAAATTGGAGAGCAGATCTTCTGCTGCGCGCAAAATGGTGCTGCGCCAGCAAGGACCGTCAGATCTAGAATCCATCTCTTTAGTAACTTAAGGCTTTTTTTGGAATCTGAATCACCATTCTGTGCGCATCAGAGGATCTAGATCCGATAAATTGTGCGATCTGGATTCAGTGACTTTGAGAATATGTCTTTAGCAACTTAAGGCTTTTTTTTGGAGAAAGAAAATTCAGAGAGAAAAATGAGATAAGACGAGAAAAATAGACAGAAAGGCACCGACCGAAAAATCACCGAATGTTTTATTGTGTTGAGTTGATGGATTCCAAAGCTTATGTCTTTTATATATGGACTTGCAGATGGTTCAGAATGGTGAGCACAAATGCGCAAGGAAATGTGAGCCTATTGTTGTAGTGGAAGAGAAGACAGCTTCTGAGGTGAGACATGAAACTCATTTGGTTTCATTTGGCATTTTAGATATTTTTTACTTTTCAAAATCATTTACTGATCTTTTATTTATAATAACACCTAGTTCCTTGTATTATTCATTAAATTCCTAACTAATTAATCAATAAACATTTTTAGGCACATGAGATTTCAAAGGCAAATCTCACAGCACAATTGTCCTCTGTCTTTGAGGTATGTGAGTGTATTTCTTCCTTTTGTGTTTTCTTAGCTTCTTCTAAATACTAAATTGTGGAAAAACATAATAGGCTGCTGCTGCTAACAAAGCTCTTAACTACGAGGATTTTGTCCCTGCTGCTGATAAAACTGCTTGGAAAAAGGTTGAAGAAAATGAAACATTTGCAGTGTCAAAAGGTACATTGTAGATATGGATGTTTTCCTTGTTAATATAGCAAGAGAGACAAGAGCTACAAAATTGTACCAAAATATTTGTATAACTTGGGCTACATTATACCTTTTATTTTCTTTTAGTTTGTAATGTTTGTATTTGGTCACTTATTGTATTTGTTGTATACAAACTATTAAAAAAATTTGAAAAAAGTGCATTGAGACTCTTATTTTTCAATTTTGAGGTAGAGAAAAAGTCTAAAACAAGTGTGTTTGTTTTAGATTTTTTCCACATCAAAATTGAAAAATGAGAGTCTCAATGCACTTTTTTCATTTATGATGAGTTACATAATTGTTTATTGCAATCCATTGCATGCAGCTGAAGTAGAAAACTTCACCATGAGTGCTGATTCGTGCAAGATTCACGAAAAAGTGAATTCACAAATTTTCACTGGTGTGATGGCCTTTGTAATGGGGATTGTAACCATGGTGAGGATGACAAGGAACATGCCAAAGAAGCTCACTGATGCAAACTTCTACTCAAATTCTGCTTACTCTGATGAATACAAAGCCCAAATCACTTCTGATGACCAAATGACTAATCCTACCATTTCTGCTCAAGAATTCATGACTGTCATGAAACGCATGGCTGAGTTGGAAGAGAAAATGAGTAACATGAATCAGAACACTTGCATGCCACCTGAGAAGGAGGAAATGCTCAATGCTGCTATTAGTCGTGCTGATGCTTTAGAGCAAGAACTCTTGGCTACTAAAAAGGTAATTATAATTAACACTTGATCCATCTTTAATACTGCATAGAATCACGATCAAATACAGTTGATACAACCTCAGTTGTTGTTGTGTTGCGGTTGCGGTTGCACTGCAATATCAAAAACTATGATGTTACAACAATTTTGCAGTAAAATATGATTGATGCAGCCTCTATTGTGGATGTGTTGCGTCTAAAATTAAATTGCGACCGCGAAAATCTTTTAACATTTTGAAGTTATATGCATAACCCTAATTAGGTACATGATTTTTGGGCTTCACTATCTCTTATTGTTGCATCAAATTTTATAAAACTTTCATAGGCTTTGGAGGATTCACTTTCTCAGCAAGAGGAGCTTTCGGCTTATATTGAGAAAAAGAAGAAAAAGAAGAAATTGGTAAGTAAACTTTGACTTTCTTGTACAGTTGTACTATATATTTTTTGTTACCCTATATTTTTCGGACCAACCCTTGTTGCTCTTTGCTGTAGTATATAGTAATTTGTTATTAGTTTTTGGTTTGATATATTTTATTTTTTTAATGCAGTTCGCTTGGTGATCTCTATATATAAAGACTGGGGATGATTTCTACTTCCGGCTTTCCAAATAATTACCCAAATACCCTCCTATTATATATATTAATTACATTGAATGTTCAAAATATGAACAACTAGATGTACCAAGAAATATCATCGTATAGTACTCTAGGATGGGACTTGCTCTCTGTGTGTATATAAAAAGCGATGCAATGTATGCAAAAGCCAGTCCTATTTTGGACGTACAGTACAGGAATGAATATATTATAGCATAAAATTAGATAGCACTTTTTTATTTATTTTTTTATCTTGTTTAATTCAAAAATTTGATTTGATGGGTGTTTGTAGGAGTTGAATTGGTTTTTTTTGAAGGGTCTACGTCTACCTAACCTGATAGGGTTTGTACAATGCAAATTTTGAGTAAAAAGTGTGTGCAAAGGTAAAAGTGATTTGAAAATTAATAAGAAAGTTTTATAATGGAAAGAACTTGAAAAAAAATATTAAAAATGAAGATAAAACTTGAAACAAGAAATAAACAACTTCAATTGTAAACAATTTAAACTGAAATTAGTGATTCCAAAACTACACAGGATGGATTCATAAATATTAAGGTGTGGGGGAATTAATGTGTGTGTCTCTAAGTGTTTGTAGAATTATTTATAGGTTTAAATATTATTTCTAAAACCATCACTTTTAGCCCTTTAAATGTTTTTTTGTTTTTAAAAAAGTTGATGTAACTTATTTTTTGTCCCTGCAAGTATAAAAGTAATTACTTTAGTACTTACGAATAAAGTTAATTCTTCATTTTAGTCCCTATCCACCTAATAAAAAATAGCCACATCAGCATTTGTAAACGCAAAAAACACTTTAGGCACTAAAAATGATATTTTTGGAAATTGCATGGACAAAAACGGAAAAAATAATTTCACAGGATCTGTAATGGGCTTGGATGCAGAAATGGGCCTAGAAGAAAAAGAAGCTGATGAATCAAATGGTGAACTAAGTGTGAAGCATAAACCAAGAGCTATATAGGGCCAAACGTAACAATGTGAAGCCCAAATGGATGAATGATTTTGTCATGAGATAGAATAGAATTGTGTAATCTTGCCTAGGATACCTATTAGATTCTGATTGTACTATTTTGTGCTATTGTTTTATCATTTGTAATAGCTCTCCAGCTGGATGGAGCCGTTGCAATTGCAACAGCTGGCACTACTATCCATTTGCTATATGTACTCTCATTATCATTGAATAAAGGCAAGAAGAAATTATCCAAAAAGAGGTGACTCCACTTACGGAGGAATGGTTTTAATATAGCTTTCTGTTTATTATTTTACGGCTTTCCTCTTTCTGCAAACACCTTAGCTCTCTGTCAGCAATTCACTCACAAATTGGTGCTTTCATTTGTTTGAAGAATGAGCTCGACACCACCTCCGCCAGATCTCGCTGAGCTTATGCAACAAATTCTGGAAAACCAACGTCAATTCCAGGAAACTCAACGCAACTTTCAGAACGAGCTTGCCCAGATGCGTACTCGGTTAGGTCCTCCCGGTTTTCAGGCGTTAGGGTTTGAAACGCCGGCGACCACCGCCGCCTTTGGCACCACCTCTGTGAAGCTTGAGATTCCCCGTTTCGACGGGAAGGACGCTCTCACTTGGATCTTTAAAATCAAGCAATTCTTCGATTTCCATCGTACTCCCGAGGCCCAGCGATTACATATTGCTTCTTTCTACATGGAAGGGGAGGCTCTTACTTGGTACCAATGGATGCACAGCAATGGACTCATTCATTCATGGCAATCCTTTCTCCATGCTCTGGAAATACGGTTCGCACCTTCTCAGTATGAAGATCCTAAGGGTGCTCTCTTCAAACTATGCCAGACAGCTTCAGTGAAGGAGTATCAAGCTGCTTTTGAGTCTTTGGCCAACAGGATCGTCGGCTTACCACACGAATTCTATCTCAGTTGCTTCATTTCTGGTCTCAAGCCCAAGATACGACGCGAAGTTCAGGTATTCTCTCCTATTTCTCTTTCTCATGCCATTAATTTAGCTAAGTTACAAGAGGAGAAGTTTAATGATAAATCATGTGTTCCACGCCGTCCTGATTTTGCTTCTGCTTCTGGAAACCCTAAATATCCCTCACGACCCCTAATCACCTCTATCCCAAGCACCACTGCCTCGGCCTCCTCTAACCAACCCCAGACAAAAAAACAACCCACCATCAAGAAATTAACCTCTGCTGAACTTTAAGCTCGACGAGAAAAAGGGTTATGTTACAACTGTGACGAACGATTCCAACCCGGTCACCGTTGTAAACGACTATTTTTTCTCCTTCTAGCTGAAGCTGATGACCCTGACCATACACCAGACCAACCTATTGACCAGATTACTCCCACTCCTACAGAAACCACAACCACCTCAGGTTCTGATGCTGACCCTACAAGTCCTCAAATTAGCTTACATGCCCTTATGGGTCACACAATCCCTCAAACACTTCGTGTCCAAGGCCAAATTCACAAACAGACAGTAACTGTGCTTATTGATGGAGGTAGCACACACAATTTCATCCAAGATATTTGCTAAGCAACTAGGACTCACCTTAGAACCTTCCAATGCCTTCCAAGTCTTAGTTGGTAATGGTGAAGAGTTAAAATGCTCTTATATTTGCAAAGATATTGGCCTGTGTTTGGATGGACATTTTTTTGCAGTCGATTTGTTTGTTATCCCATTGAGTGGTGCTGAAGTTGTTTTAGGTGTTCAGTGGCTCAAAACCTTAGGACCAGTGCTCACTGACTATAACAACTTAACTATGTCTTTCACCATCAATGACCAAGCTATTGTCATCTCAGCCAGCCCTAAACCAAGTCCCTCTGAAGCTTCTCTACACCAACTCAAGCGCCTAGCCTCCATTCAATCCATTGACACTGCCCTCCAATTCCACTATACACAACCTGTCACTTTTCCCTCACCACCTACACTACCTGACCAACCAGCCCTAACTGACCTCCTCTCCAAATACGCCACCTTATTTGACCAGCCTACGGCTTTACCTCCTACCAGACCTACCGACCACCATATACCCCTACTACATGGCAAAGATCCGGTCAATGTACGACCTTACCGTTATCCACGGTTCCAGAAGCAAGAAATTGAGGCTCAAATTCATGACATGCTCCTCCAAGGAATTATTCAACCTAGCACTAGTGCCTTCTCGTCTCCGGTTTTGTTGGTGAGAAAAAGAGATGGTACATGGCGTTTTTGCGTGGACTATAGAGCATTGAATGCTATTACCGTCAAGGACAGGTTTCCCATTCCCTCCATTGATGAGCTACTAGATGAGCTACATGGGACCAAATGGTTTTCTAAGTTGGATCTTCGCTCGGGCTATCATCAAATTCGAATGGCTTCGGATGATGTGCATAAAACTGCTTTTCGCACACATCAAGGCCATTATGAGTTCTTGGTTATGCCGTTTGGGTTGTGTAATGCCCCCTCTACATTTCAAACTACTATGAATGCTTTGTTTCAACCTCATCTTCGCAAGTTTGTGATTGTGTTCTTCGATGACATCTTGGTTTATAGCCGCACTATGGAGGATCACATTGCTCACTTAGAGGTTGTGTTCCAATGTCTTCTCCATCAGCATTTTTTCTTAAAACAAAGTAAGTGCACCTTTGCTCAATCATCCATTGCTTACCTAGGACACATTGTCTCTGAAGTGGGTGTTGGACCCGATCCGGAGAAAATTTCAGCAATGGTAGACTGGCCGCAACCACGGAATCTCAAACAGCTTTGAGGTTTTCTTGGCCTCACGTGGTTCTATAGGAAATTTGTTCGTAATTATGCTTCTGTGGCTGCCCCATTGACTGACCTGCTCAAAAAGGATGCGTTTTCTTGGTCTGAACAAGCTGAACAGGCCTTTATCTGTTTGAAGAAAGCCATGACGGAAGCTCCGGTATTGGCTCTCCCTGATTTTAATGATGAGTTTGTCTTAGAGACTGATGCTTCCGGTCTTGGAATGGGGGATGTCTTGTGTCAAAAGGGCCATCCAATTGCTTACTACAGTAGGAAATTTTGTGCCAAAATGCTCAATGCGTCTACTTATGTGAGGGAGTTATGCGCTATCACGTCAGCTGTGAAAAAATGGCGAACTTACCTTCTTGGCAGAAAATTCAGCATCTATACTGCCAAAGAAGCTTGAGGGAACTCATGACGCAAATTGTGCAAACACCAGAGCAACAATTTTACTTAGCTAAGTTATTGGGCTATTCTTATGAGATCATCTACAAGCCCGGGGCCCAAAATCGTGTTGCTGACGCTCTATCTAGGACCCATGAACCCCATTCTCAGCTCCTAGCTATTACCATCCCTCATTGGGATTTTTTACAGCAACTACGTCTCTATTTGGCACAAGATTCTGAGTTGCAGCAACTTATACTTAAAGTGCAGCAGGAACCCGAAGCACATCCAGGGTATGCAGTGATTAATGGCTTGTTATTCTTCCATGAGAAACTGTTTATTCCTTCCAATTCTCCAATGAAACACATGTTGCTTGAGGAATTTCACTCCTCACCATTGGGAGGACATAGTGGCATTAACAAGACTCTAGGACGCCTAAAGGAGAATGTCTATTGGGATAACATGAAAGCTGATATAACTGATTTTGTGGGAAAGTGCTTAATCTGCCAGCAAACTAAACATCAAAATCACAGTCCTTATGGACTCTTACAGCCTCTGCCAGTGCCTCAAGGTGTTTGGGAAGACATCTCTCTTGACTTCATAGTAGGGCTCCCTTCGTTCCAAAGCTACACGGTTATATTGGTTGTTGTGGATCGTTTTTCCAAGGCTGCTCATTTCGGTACACTGCCCACGCATTTCACTGCTACCAAAGTTGCAGATTTATTTGCCAAAATGATTTGTAAGCTTCATGGAATGCCTAAAAGTATTGTGTCTGACCGAGATCCGATTTTCTTGAGTACTTTCTGGCGTGAACTGTTTAAACTCAGTGGTACGAAGCTAAGAATGAGCATGGCTTATCATCCACGGAGTGATGGTCAAACGGAAATAGTAAACAAGGCTCTTCAACAGTATTTGCGTTGTTTTGTGCACTCCAAACCAAAAGAGTGGGGTAAATTTCTGCACTGGGCCGAGTGGCACTATAACACCTCCGTTCACTCAACAACTGGTTGCACTCCTTACCAAGCTGTTTATGGTAAGCTGCCACCTAGCCTTCCACAGTATATCAAAGGACAATCTCACATTGAAGCTGTAGATTCTGTTCTGACTGAGAGGACTGAGATATTGAACAAATTGTGTCGTAAACTCATCAAAGCTCAGGTTACCATGAAGAGATATGCTGATAAGCGTCGAGTTCCTCACCCTTTTAAAGAGGGAGACATGGTTTTTATCAAGTTGAAACCATTTCGCCAAAGCACTATTGCTGGGCAGCATGGTCATAAGTTGTCTAAACGCTATTATGGGCCATTTAAATTGAAGAAAGCTATCGGTGAAGTCGCATTTGAGCTGGAACTGCCTGCTGCTAGTAAAATACACCCTGTTTTTCATGTTTCCAAGCTCAAACCGTGTCAAGGATCACCTCAACAGGCGCTGGAACTACCTGCTGAAGCTGTGGGAAATCACCCTGTCATAACACCTGCTGCTATACTTGACTGGCAGTTGGGAGCTGATGATGATTGCCACCGTGTCTTAGTGTAGTGGGAGGGACTCTATCCGGAGGATGCTTCTTGGGAGTCATTAGCTAAATTGAAGAAAAATTACCCTGGCCTGAACCTTGAGGACAAGGTTCTTGTGGATGAGGAAAGGAATGTAATGGGCTTGGATGAAGAAATGGGCCTAGAAGAAAAAGAAGCTGATGAATCAAATGGTGAACTAAGTGTGAAGCATAAACCAAGAGCTAGGGCCAAACGTAACAATGTGAAGCCCAAAAGGATGAATGATTTTGTCATGAGATAGAATAGAATTGTGTAATCTTGCCTAGGATACCTATTAGATTCTGATTGTACTATTTTGTGCTATTGTTTTATCATTTGTAATAGCTCTCCAGCTGGATGGAGCCGTTGCACTGCAACAGCTGGCACTACTATCCATTTGCTATATGTACTCTCATTATCATTGAATAAAGGCAAGAAGAAATTATCCAAAAAGAGGTGACTCCACTTACGGAGGAATGGTTTTAATATAGCTTTCTGTTTATTATTTTACGGCTTTCCTCTTTCTGCAAACACCTTAGCTCTCTGTCAGCAATTCACTCACAGGATCTAAATTCAAAACTTGGTATATTTGTAGGGACTAAAATAATATTTAAACCTAAATTATAATATACCATGTTTTTCTACTGCTTAAAACTTGCTATATTTGCATGGTACAAACCTAAAACATTTTTTATCTAGTAGATGAAAACAAATTCAAAGCATTGTATGGTATTTAACAAAAAGCACTGTTGAAAATTTTAAAATAAAATTAAAATTAACTAGATATTAATTTATTATATTTATATAACATATAAAATAAAAATAATCTCAATATAATTTTTATTTATTATATTTGTTATTATTACATTTACATTCTTTTGAGTTTCTCATTATTTATTTACATAAGTTTCTTGCTTAAGAAGTTGTTCGGTGATATTTTATTTTTATCAATAATTTAGATGGGCAATTAAAACTTTATAATAGTGTATTGTTAAATTTGAAGCTTCACTGCGTCAAAAAAAAATTGAAGCTTCAATCAGTGCAAGAATTCACCTATGAAAATAAAAATTGGTAAAGAAGAAATATGCTAGGTATAATATAGTGTGCTGAGGAAACAAAAAATAAGGACCCATGAAATAGAAAAACAGATCGAAGCATAAATAAAGATTTGAGTTACAAAAATAATATAGATAGTATTGTCTAAATCATAAAAATATCGAAGACTTCTTGGTTATAACAAGTGTTGCGTATTCTTTTATGTCAAAAAAAGTGTTGCGTATTCGGTGTATGGCTTTTGTGCTATCTTGTAAATCACCTATCCACCTTCGGGGGGGTGTGAACTATATATATAATTTGGTATACTTTGTTTAGCTTGTTGTTATCATCATGTAGCCTCTACTCTCTTCCTTCTATGGTAGGTAGAGTGTGTGCATTGACATACTCAAGCTAGAGTTTCTTTAATGATACCTCTAACTATCGGGAAAAAGTGTTACGTATTCTTGTAATATAGACACCAATTTTGCCAAAGTGATGGAAGTGATGGAGTGTGGCAGTTTTCAAAGCAAAACGTGGCCATTAATATGACAGTGCACTCAAGTGCTGACATGATGCTGAAGAGTGACGTTGATGACGTTAAAGTGCTTGACATAGGGTTGTCGAAAAACAATTCAAAAACGTCAATTTTCTACATTCGTTTAAACCTCAGTCGAAAATGACATTTTTGGGGGGCAATTTGTTAGCCTGCATTTTCGACAGGCTCAATTAAATACAGTCAATGAGGTTTGACTTGTCACTTTAAAATAGAAATGTTGATTTTCGACATTGGAATGGTAATTCAAAGGTGATCTTGGACTTTCAACTACTTCACAAAGACGGTGAAATTGAGGCCTTGAAGGAAATACTTCGACAGAAAGGGGAATAAAAATCCAGTAACAAATCATGGCTAAAACAACATTGTCGAAGAACGTAGCAGTTACGCCGTCGAAGGATACGGCCGTTGTTGTCGAAGATTGTAGCAGTTACGTCGTCGAAAGATACGACAGTTGTTGTTTTTAAATCCCTGTGTACAGTTATATATAACCGTTGTAGGCAGTTACAATCTCTGCATAGTATATATAGTAGTTTCTCATAGAGAAAAAAGGGTCACAAACTCTCATACATATTTCTCACGCTCGGAGTTCCAAGTTACAGAGAAACATGAGTTACAGAAACCAGATGTAAGATATTGTGTACCAATTTCTTTTATTTCAATGCAATCTAGTCATGTTTCCTTAAATATTTCTGCAATTTACTTGTTTTCTGTACTTGATCGAATTCAAAAGATACGTAAGGCGATTCGACAGTTTCAACAACTTCAAAATTGTCAGTTATTACAAATAACATCAAGAACATTCAGAACTTTTTCTGGAAAACTATAGCACAAATGTCCTAAGATTTACTGGTTAATCTTGCAAGTAACAAATTCTAAACCAGCGGTTGTTTACCAAAATTCACGGTAAACAGAGTGCGGGCGTGTTTGCCTTTGCCTTTGTGTTCAACACGGAAGATGGGAAATGAGAGATGGAAGAGATTAGAACGAAGAAGCGCACGCACAACATGACCACAAAACCACCACGTGAGTTGGAATTTCAGATCTGGTTTGATTTGGTGGTGGTGGTTGATTGATGATGGTGGTGATAGATATGAATGGTGTGAGCATCGTATGGAAAGGAAAAGGGTCTTAGAACGTGATTTGGGTCTAACTCAACAGGAGCAGAAAACCACGACGAAGCATGGTCGTTTGTCTAGACTTGGCTTAATGATCTAAAGGATGTGTTGTTGAGTGAGGCCCTTGCTTGGCTCTGCTTGGTCACCCTTTCTTTTCTGTTTTTTTACTTATTTACCAACCAAAAAAAAAAATATGTGACGGCGACTATTGACCAATCTCCATGTTAAAGTAATTGAACAAGGTAAAAAACCCACCACAAATTGACCGTGTTTTGTAGTGTGTGACTGTATTGAGCTTGAATATCGTTTGGTTTTGAGTGGTCAAAAACACTAGTAATTGGTATAGGCTTTTCCGATGGGGATGCATCACCGAAGTTGTTGAAAAGTTTATGATATATAAATAATAAATAGAGAATGTCTTTTTGTTTAAAAATTCCGCTTCCTACAAATGCTCATCATTGTTCAAAATTAGCAGCCACAGAAGGCCAAAAGAACGAGTCAGTGGCTAATCCCATTACCTTTTCTTTCTCACTACCATAACTCTGTTTTTCTCTTCATCAAGCTATTTCTATATATATTTTTTGCTTGTAACCTTTTTCCGTAAAGTAGGAACGCTGGTGGCATTCAATTTCTAAGCCCAGGAAAATATCGTAATTGGGTTCTTGCAGCGTCATTTTGTGTGCATTGTTGGTTAGAGAGAAGCAAGTAGATTGATAAAAGAGATCGATCTTAAAAAAGTAAGTAAAACTTCCACGTGTTTCTCTTTGGCTGGGCTTATATATATTCAATGTACTTCGCCTCACCTCTCTGTTCTTTTATTAGGCCGCAGAAACAAAATGGCTTCAACATTATCAGAGGCTGAACTTAGCATCCATCTGCAAATGACCTTACATGTAATGCTATGTTCAAACCTTCTATTTACATTTTTTGACTTCTTTGCAATGGCATTACTCAGTAGGTGGAACCCATGGCGCCGGGTCGAGATAGCCAGAAAATGTGAGCGGTTCGTCTTTGTTTCCCTACTCTGCTTCTCGTTTTCTAATGTAATTGCTCTCTTACTAAGGCTAGTTCTAATCAATTACATCAGTACCTCATTATTCCATAAGGCCTTGGTCCCCATGGCTATTTGGAATGTCCTCGGTCTGGCTTTCGTTATGGTCGGCCTTGCTCGTGCCACTCATGTTAATCTCCAAAATACGTTTCCAAATCATTACTCATTGATTTTCAAGGCCATCCTTCCAGCTTTTTTCATCTTTCCTATTATGAATATCTATTATCTTTTCCGTTTTCTCTCTCTTGTTGATCCTGTAAGATTTGACAAATTTGTTTATCATTCTTCATTGCAACTGTAAGGTTTATTTATTATTTTGTTAGGACACTTAATTTGATCAACTTTATGTATTTTTGGATTTTGTTTTCACTAGCTATATCATTTTTCTTTCAATTTAATTTGATGTAATGTTTCATTATTTTTACATGGAACAGTTTTGGTCATTCGTAGATTTAGCTGAATTTATTTATTCAAGTTGATTCATGTGATGTGTAGTTAGAGTGATTGCAATATATTTCTGGTTAGTGATTGCAATATTCATAGCGCAGCCCCCTGACGTGCAACCACCCACCGTGTGTGCTGCCGTCGTGCCCTGTGTCCCTGCCTCGTCATGCGTCTCTTATGTCTTGATAGTCCCTTCCTCTTACCTCGCAACTTAATTTCATTTTTTTAATTTATTTACAAACTTTAATTATTTGTAGATCTATATCTATTAATCTATTATTTATAGAATTATAGAATAAAACAATCTACACAATACAAAAGTACTATCAGTTTTGGATGAAATATTTTCTCACTTTTTATATCTACTTGTTTTTATTTAAATTCTAAATAAAATGTTTTGATCTCAAATAACACAAGGGAGAATACAAAGTTGGAAATAACCGAAAGTGAAGATTTAAGGGACACGTGGCATGTGATCCTGAGATGAAGGAGTTGAGGAGAGGAAATGCTAACAGAAAAATATTCCTACTTTGTATTCTCCCTTAAGGGATACGGTGTTGTCTCAATTTAGCATCATTACAAAAAATTATAATTTCTTTGTAATGTGTTATACTGTTTTTTATATATAATTTCGTTTCTTTTCTGATTTCGTTTTGATTTTGTTTCTGATTTCGTTCCTTTCGCTTTCATCCTTTTGAATCTTTTAAACATAACTTTTAGTTGTTAAAATTTGACTATCCTTTTGAATCTTTTAAACATAACTTTTAGTTGTTAAAATTTGACTTCAATTACTATTAATCTAATTTTGGTCCTATAATACTTCCGTCAACCCTAAAGCTTTGGCCCCGTGCATCACACGGTCACGGCACTAGTATATATATATATATATATATATATATATATATATATATATATATATATATATATATATATATATATTCATGAGGAGTACTGGATGTCTCAAGAAACTCAAGAGTTCTCCTCAGTAAGCAAATTACATAACATTGGGGATTTCCACCAATCCGTAATGGATCCCCCACAATAGGTGCCTACCTTACCCATGAACCCCATGAACCACCCTCAAGAAATGTGTTTAATCTTATTAATAACACTGAAAATATCATCCACTACCCCTTCAACCCCTTCAAAAATCAAAGAGTTTATTTCCTTCCAAGTTATCCACATGGTAGCCATCCAAAACACAAAATTGAGTTTATTGTTGTTGTTTCTTTCTTTGAAGTCCCTACCAAAAAACCAAAAATGATGAGTTCCCTCCAAATTTACTTCCCCTTTAACACCTAACCATATTGCAACCTCTTTCCAATTTCCATATAGATTTTGAAAATGAACATTCGAAGAAAATTTGATTAATAGATTCCTCTGTACTTTCACAAAAAGGACAGCAAGTATTGGCTACCGCCACTGTAACATCCCCTATTTAGCTAATTTCAATAAATTGAAATTAGCAAGAGGCCAAGATAATTAATTAGCATAATTGACTAAGTGAATTCCTCTGTACTTTCACGTGTATTGTCTCCTCGGGAGTACCACGGATACCCACAGTTACTTTTAATATTAAGTGAAATATTTTTTTCAAACAAGTATATTTGTTATGGGTACCCTCGGGGGTATATTTTAATATTAATAGTTATCGAAAGGAGATAAAGAATGCTGAAATTAACAATAATACGTAAATTTTCAAACAAGTATATTTGTTATGGGTACCCATGGGCACAGTACTTTAATATCTGCCTCCGCCATATTTATTGATAGGTAGTTTATTTAACCCGTGTGTACCCGTTTAGCTACTCACATCATCTACGTCGCGGATTATACCCGTGGGTATCGATGTGTGTGAGATTTTTTGTCATCGATCCCTAATTGGGTCATTACTTAATCAAAAAATAAAAATAATTTGGTATGGGAAAAGAAGAAGGAATGGACACTCGAGAGAAATAGTCCCAGAAGATAGCTCAGTTGGTGAGCTAAATGACATGAAGGAGTTGCAAAGTTGAAAAAAGATGGGTTCAAACCCCCAAAAACTAATATTCCCCACCTCCACTAACATTTGCTTATAAAAAAAAATAAAAAAAAAACTCGAGAGAAATAGAATGAAAAGTTGAAGAGTTTGTTATGTTTTCTCTTTCGATTCCTTGCTAATAGGATCAATTCAAAATATCTGTCCTTGTGATGCAACAGATTCCTTCTGTATTTATTCCAGCTGGCTACCCTACTCTCAATTCAAATTAGTACTGTACGATTGACCAAAAAAAAAATTAGTATTGTACGGCTGTGCCTATATATTAAAAATACGTTGCCTTCACAAACACAACCCCTCACCTCCTCGCCTCAAAATCACAAGAATTCGCAACGCCACATGGCTTCAACATTATCAGAATTGAGCATTCACTTACAAATGAGGTTAGAGGTAATATTATTTGGGAACTGGAATTATGCACTCTTAGTTTCACTGGTATATTTGTTACTCAGCCCACTGAGCCCATGGAGGCCGGTCTACATGGCCAGGACATGTCGGCGATTCTTCTTGGTGTCTATATTTTGTTTTCTCTTTTCCACCAACCTGGGTCTCTTACTCAAGCATTTGCTGGCCAACGTCATCAGCATTTCCAGATTTCATAGGGCAATGGTCCTCGTCGCTGTGGGACAATTCTTCGGCATAGTCTTTCTCATGGGCGGCCTAGCTCGTATGAGTTGGGTTAGACTACAAGCTGCCTTCCCTAATCACTACTCTTGGATGTTCAAGGCCATCCTTCCTGGTTTTTTCGTCTTTCCTATTGGGAATCTCTACTACTATTATCTTCTTCTCTATGTTTTCGATTCCGGCGACAAATTTGATTATCATTCTTCATTCCATTTGTAAGGTTTATTAATTTATCATCTTGTTAGGGTGGTTTATTTGAAGTTTATGTATTTTGTTTAGTCATCCATCCCCTTTATCGTTTTATGCATTCCTATTTTTGGCTATTTAATTTGTGTATGAGAGTATATCAGACTGCTTGCAGAATTAATGATAGATATTGTGCAAATACCTTTAGATGCTTCCATTATCCTTTATGCGTTTCTATTATTTTTTTAATTAGCTTAATTACAGTTTTGGTCCCCCTATTATGACCAATTTTCGATTTTGGTCCCTGAACTTTTAATTTGACGATTTTGGTCCCCCTATTTTCCCAATTTGAAAAATCAAAGTCCCCCACCCCAATTTTGACTCAGTTTGACTGACTGATCCTACGTGGCAGCCCACGTGGACTGCCACGTAGGCACACACCCACCCCCCACCCCCACCCCCACCCCTTCTTCTTCCTCGTGAACCCCCCTCCCCCCCACCCCACCCCCCACCACCGACCCACCCACCCCACCCCAACCCCCCCACCACCGACCCCACCCCCACCCTAACCCCCCCCCCCCACCACCACCGACCCCCCCACCCCACCCCATCGTCGCTCTCTCTCTCCTTCGCATCTTCCCCTCTTCCCCACCCCATCGTCGCTCTCTCTCTCCTTCGCATCTTCCCCTCTTCCCCACCCCACCCCTCCCACCCCCCCACCGTGACCCCTTCCCTTCGCACCTCCCTCTCTCTCTCGCTCACCGTCTCTCCCCTCCCCCCCTCGATTTCCCTCTCTCTCTCGCTCACCGTCTCTCCCCTCCCCCTCGATTTCCCTCTCTCTCTCACTCACCGTCTCTCCCCTCCCCCCTCGCTTTCCCTCTCTCTCGCTCACCATCGCTCTCTCCCGCTCACCGTCGCTCCGTCGCTCTCTCTCGCTCACCGTCGCTCCGTCGCTCTCTCTCGCTCACCGTCGCTCTCTCTGCGTCTCTCTCTCTCTCTCGCAGATCCGGTGAAGGGGAAGGGGAAGGAAGGGGGGTTCACGGTGGGGATGGGGGGTTCACGGTGGGGGTGGGGGGTGGGGTGTGGGGTGGGAGGGGCGAAGGGGAACAGTGGAGGGTGGGGGTGGGGATCGGTGGGGAAGACAAACAGTGGAGGGGTGGGGTGGGGTGGGGTGGGTGGGGTGGGGGGTGTGCCTACGTGGCAGTCCACGTGGGCTGCCACGTAGGATCAGTCAGTCAAACTGAGTCAAAATTAGGGTGGGGGACTTTGATTTTTCAAATTGGGAAAATAGGGGGACCAAAATCGTCAAATTAAAAGTTCAGGGACCAAAATCGAAAATTGGTCATAATAGGGGGACCAAAACTGTAATTAAGCCTTTTTAATTTCTTCGGATGTTCTATTACTGACAAAGGAATCTTGATAAACAACTGAGTGAGAGTGTGTGTAGGTCTGTTATAATTTTCCAAACAGAAAAAAGGAATGAGTTAAATTCATATCTTTTTAATGGATCCCAAATTTTTAGTAACAAATACGAGTCTCGGTTGATCTGGTGCTCTTTTTTTAGATTGTTGTTGAGACATTCATAGCCTTAGGATTACGTCATTTTAATGGTTGAAATTTGGTGTAACTCATTTACGTTACACTTAGTGTCAATATATCCTATACGGATAGGATTTGTTGACACCGTCGACGGTGAGTCAAATGACTTATACTAAATCTAAACCATTGAAATTGATTAATCCAACGGTTATCATATTTGATTGAAAAAACATTTAAAAAATAAAAAATCATCAAGGTACCATATTTATTTGATATCCACATTTTGGATTTTACGATTTTTTTTTTGGGTGAGAAATAGGCCTAAAGGCCACACGAAATCAGTTTATACCAGATGGGCCAGCATACCCACCCGCATCATCAGAAAGGGAAAGGACCAAAAAGTTCGGAATATCCTCAAAAATTACAAACACATCCCTAATTACATGGCTCTTCTTGGCCAACGAATCTGCTACCGCATTCATATCACGCCTAATCTTCTTCCAAACGACATTAATTCTGGATTTTACAATTCTGAATTGATTTAGTTTCATTTTTTTAAATTTTATCCTAACAACTAATATTTACACGTCGAATATCAATGATTCAAAACATTTTTTTTGTTCGGACCATCGCTGGTTACCTACGGAGTGTTGTCATACCCCAATTTTGTCCGGCTTAGGGCAAAACCCTAATTTTCAACCAAAAATAAATAAACCAAGTCTTAGCATTCATCCTAGAGGTTAGGAAGAGCATCATGCTTGCATCTTAGAAGTTTCAGAATGCATTTTAGGTTTAGAAAAGCATTGCATGGCATTTTAGAGCACTTTAGAGCATTTCTAGGGTTTCTAGGGTTTTTCCTAGATCAAAGGGTATTTTGGTAATTTCGCCAAAAAGACTTATTTTCTCATCATGCATGCATTTCTAGAGTTTTAGAGTCATCCAAAGGGTCTCAGGGTCATTGTTAGAGTGGAAATGAAGTTTAGAGCAAAATCAGGGTTTTTGGGACCAAAAGGGCATTTTGGTCATTTCACTAAAACAAATATTTTCTCAGTAAAAAAACCATTATGCATCTCTTGAGGAATTTATGTGAGTCCAAGTGAGTGGAGTTGTGCATTTTTTGTGCATCATTGGAATATTTTTGACATGAAATTCGGTTTTTGAACAAAAGGGCAAAATGGTCATTTCCTTTGGAGTGGGGTCAATAAATCATTTTTGGGATTGGTGAGATCATAAAGTTCAGAGCCCAATCATTGAATCATGGGACATAGCCCAAAATGGCAAGAATTTAGAAGAATTATCTAGAAGGGAATAAGGAATATCCCTTTGAATTTTGAAAGGTCAAGTGTAGTACAATAGTACAAGTTGCAATTCCACTCATTCTCTTTCCTTTTGCTCCGAATTTTCCCTCAATTCCAGCCCACTTTTTTGTGCTTCTTCATGCCCTTGATCCATGTGAGTTGTATTCCTAGCCATTGATTAAAATTCTAGATCAAATCCTAGGCTACAACTTTGTGTACAAAGTCCTAATTGCCCTTAACAATTTTTGTGCCACAAAAAGCTCCCAATTTTCGACCTCTCTAGCTATTCTTCACTCATTTGTGTTTTCTCCTTGTCTCTAATCCTTGTGCATTGCAATCCAAACCATCCATTCAAATTCTATCTCAAATCCTAGTGGTTTGCAAAAGCACAATGTCACAAATATCCTTAAAATGGCCTTCACATAAAAGCCCAAAATTGGAGAGGCTAAAGGGGGGACTCTCATTTTTCTAACCTAGATCAGAATACTCTCCATCTATCCCTCTCATCCAAGCCTCCATTCGCCCCTCTCAACCTCCATAGCCATCTCTTACTTCCTTCCTCCATTTCTTCACCAAAAAGCACCCCAAACCTAAAGATAACACAAAATCCTCACTCCATATTCATATATCCTCTTCCTTTCATCTTTGATTCCACATTTACATCATCAAAGGGGCTGATCCTTCAAGGTCACGTGGTTGTTGTTGGTGATTTTTGAAGATTGTTGGTGATTGGTTACTCTTGATCTTCATTTCTACTCTTGTTTAGCTTGGAACTAAGGTATAACCTAAAACCCTTTGCATTTTCATCCACTTTCTTGCATCAAAATCCTTTTTCAACTTATATTTGCATCTCATAATATCATTTAAATGTAGATTAGGGGCTGTTGTGGGTGAGAGTTGGCATCTCACCCACTAAATAAGTTATTCTTGTGACTATGTGTTGATTATGTGTTGTTCTTGTGATTTGCTCTTTGTTCATGCGATTTTCACCAAATAAAAATTTATTTTTCCTTACCTTTTTGCTTCGGCCTAGGGCCTCTCTTGTTGGATAACATGTTTTCTTGCTTGTTTCTTGAGTTTTGATGGAATAAAATTGGTTAAGGTAGTCCTTCATACTCTAAGGTTTGATAGTGTAGAATTAGGGTTTTTATACTTTTTGTTCCATCTTGTTTTTATGTTAATAAATGATGAAATGATGATTGTTTGAGTGTGATATACATGTGTAGATCTTAGGGTTTATGTGTGTGTGTCTAATGATGTGATTTGGTTGCAAGAAATTTGTTGAATTTGAGCCTTATTGTGTATATGTATGTTTCGGCCATAAAGCCATTTTTGTGACCAATTTACTTACTCAAATTTGTTGTTTGATCTTGTTTGGTAAATTAATTGTTGTGAATTGTGTTTTTTTTTACTTTTTACCTTTTAGTTTTTACCATTCACTTAAGTGTTACTAAATAGTAAAAAACATTTTCTTACCCTTTTTTACCTTTCACTTAAAACCCTAAAAAACATTTTACCTTTTACTTTTACCATTTACCTTCACTTAAATAATTCACCACCTTCACTTAAATAAGTTACCATTTCATTAATAATTTACCTTTACTTTTTACCTTTCTTAAATTACAAAAAGACCCAAAACATTTTCTAGTTTACATTTATAACTTTTCAACTTTATAAAATCAACCCAAAAATACTTTTTACCACTTTTTCCTAAGACTCTAAAAACACCAAAACATTTCACCATTTCCTAAGAATAAGGTAACTAAATTTTTACCACTTTTTATGACACACTCTCACACACTTGCACTTAAATAAAACCTTATTCACTCTCTTGCATTCTCATTTGCTTGTATCTCTTGCATACTCTCTTGTTTTAATCTTCATGCCTTTTCATATATTCATATCTCTTGCATATTCATTTGCACTCTCACTTGTTAATACCTCATGCATCCTTACTTGTTTATACTTCTTGCATTCTCACATGTCCATTCATAATTAAATAACCATGCATCCTCACATGTCCATGCATTCTTGTATGCTCATGCATCTTTGTATATACTCATTCTTGCATTCATCCTCACATGTCCATGCATTCATTAATCAAATGCTCATGCATTCTTGTATGCTCATGCATCTTTGTATATACTCATTCTTGCATTCATCCTCACATGTCCATGCATTCTTGTATCAAATGCTCATGCATTCTTGTATGCTCATACATCTTTGTATATACTCATTCTTGCATTCATTCTCAAATGTTCATGCATTTACATGCATTCATGCTTATCTAATCTAGCACATCATGATCACATGCTCATCCATTTAACTTAGACTATTCTATGCCTATGATCAATTGTATTCCTTTGTTCTTGATGCCATTTGAATGTCTTGACTTAATTGTGCACAAACCCTTTTACACAATCATGTGCCCTTATAAGACTACCAACATGTGTAGCATAGAGGCATATGTGCCCCTCTTGAGATTGCTTCCAACTTGTGTAGCAATTCTCCTTCACACACAAACACAATTGTTTTGAGAACTTTGTCTTGCACCTTTGACAATTAAATCTCTTGATTATATTGGCATGCTTAATCTTAGTTGATGATCAACATGTTCATGATTGCTTGATTAGTTGAATATGTTTGAACTTCATTCATTCATTTTGCATTTGGTTTTGGACATAGATTTCGATTGAAAATGATTTATTTATTTTCTAAAAACTCTTTTCCAAACCAATTAATTTTCAAAGCATTTTCAATAAACAAAAATAAGCAAGTAGTGGAGGTCACCCATAACCTTTGTTAGTTTGATCTCTATGAACGCTCTTCAAATTTACATGAGTACTTAGCGATGATTACCCATAACCTTTGTTAGTTTAATCATTCGCTAATGCTCGTCCTACTTCGAAAACCTTTTCGAAAATATAATAAAAACAAGTCGTTACTAATAGTCAATCAGAGCCTTTGTTCGTCTGACTAGAGGTAACAACTCTTTTTGAGTATTTAGCAGTGATTACCCATAGCCTTTGTTAGTTTAATCACTCATTAATGCTCGTCCTATTGCGAAAACTCACCAAAAAGAACAAAACAAAAACCTTTTCAAAACCAAAGGCTTAGAACTACGTCGTCTTTGATTCTCCACCCGGAGATACGTAGGAGCAGGGCCACGCCCCTGTCAAGCGCAAAAATAAACAATTTCCCAAATAGAAAATACAAACACATCTCTTTCATTTCAAAAACCAAAAATCTTATTTTTTTAAAGTAGGGGATTAAGTCGGTCGTACGGCCGGGTTAGTCATCGTTTTTGGATAAGTGAACTGTGGTCCTCCAGAGCCCCAGTGCTCCTTCAGCCCTCAGCGGCACTCCAGACCCCCAGCGGTCCTTCAACACAGATCACACAATCCTAAAACCCCTATATTAAAAAAACACCAAACACACAAACATTTTCTACACAGAAGAACTACGTAGCTTTGAGTTCTCCATCGCACCGGGAGATACGTAGGAGCGGGCCATGTCCCGTCAAGCGTTTTTTTTCTAAAAAACCGTTTTTCCCCCTTTTTTCATAATAAATAAAGATTTTCATTAAGAGTTTTCCAATAAGAAGTAGAGAGGCAAAATTAAGCATTTTCAAGTCAACACACTAAAACCACACATTTAATTAAAGGTTCCCTCTCAGTAGAGAGGACGTGTGGGGTGCTAACACCTTCCCTGCGCGTAACCGACCCCCGAACCCTGTTCTCTAGTTTCGCAAGACCAATCGCTTTCCAAAAAAGGTTTTCCTAATATTTTCCTTAATAAATATTGGTGGCGGCTTCATTGTCTTAGGAAAAGTTGTGAACGAGGAAGGTTCTCCCTCGGGGACTTTTTCGGGCGCAACAGCTGGCGACTTCACTGGGGACTAAAAAAACATTTTTTTTCAAAAGTGGGTCAAGCCTAATTAATTAAGCGTGTGGTTTGTGTGATTGATTTGAACATCTTGCTTTGCCTCTATTCTTCTTCCTTTTCATAAGCATGTTGCATCCATATGCATTCTTCTATGTTCGCTTTTGTTTAAAATAATAGATAGTTACTTCTTTGCTTAAATGCTTAGTTTCCTCATGCATATTTCCCCTCTCTTGTCATGTCCCCTTCTTCTTTGCTCGCTTCCTTAAGCAAGTAGTGCATTGTTGTTGGCACCCTAGGCTTGTTTGTATTTGAATGATATTGAACCCTAGAGTAGACAACATGCTATTGTCTGGACTGTTCTGGATTGTCGTTTGCAGGTGGGGTAGTTTTTAAGGAAATGCCCTTCGCACACACACACTTGTACCTTGAGATTATATGATTAGAGAAGGAGACCATAACCCAGGTCTGTTAGGGTATCGTAGGACGAGTGGATTCGAGTAGTGGGAGCCCATCAGGACCTTTGTCCGTTTGGCTACTCGCGAAAGTTTCAATCAGAGTTGTGCTCTTCCATGATACCTTGTACCTAGCAGTTTGCTGCATTTACAAGGAATTTCGTGAAAGAGACTGTGGCTCTGATGACCTTTGTGAGGGTGTGAATAGAGTTACATGAGAAGATTATCCCTAAAATGCCTTAGATCATAGGTTCTACCCCCTTTTAGGTCACAAGGGCTTTCCAAATTGTGTGTTGCATCGTTGCATTCAGTTCAATCAATTTTTCCTTCAAAATTTTTGAAAATCAAAAAAGATATGCTTTTCCTTTTCGCCTATATGAGGTGGCATATAATTTTCAAATCACCACCTGTAAATATCCTCTTTCTGCACAAAAAAAAGGGTATCATTGCATCATTGCATCACTGCATTATCGCATCATTTGCATTGCATAAAATTCCAATTTTGAAAAAAAAAACCATTCATCTTGCATTCCCTTTCATTACGTAAAGATAAAACAAAAAACAATTATCATCTGCATAGCATAAGCATTTCATTTATAATCATGCAAAAAAATCCTCGTCGAGTTCATCCAAGACGAGGCGTTCATGCATAAGCATTATTTCAAAAAAAAGAGAGACACAGTAGAACTACGCAAGCTTTGATTCCTCATTACAATGGGGATACGTAGGAGCGGGTCATACCCCGTCAAGCACATTTTTCTAAAACCTTTTTTTTTCCAATAAATCATTTGCATCTCCAAATAATTTTCAAAATCATGTTCCAAAACTAAAAAACAAAAAAGAAAATCATTGTGAGTATCATGCATTTCATTGCACAAAAATAATGATGAAAACAAGAAAGCATCTCATTCATGATCATGAATAAAAATCATCATTTAGAAAAAAGCATCATTCCTGCATCTTTCATCATTCAAAAGAAAAAGGGGGCATCAGCGTTTCATATCTTGTATTGCCTCTATAAAAAATAATTTTGAGAAGAAGCATCATTCTTGCATCATTCATCATCCAAAGATCCACTGGCATTTCATACTTCGTCTTGCATAAAAAGAAAGCATCAAAAAGAAAAAAAAAACTTTTAGAATAATTACACTTTTCAAGTGAATATGCTTTCATACATTTCATTTTCATCATGTATACATCATAATCCATGCATTGCATACAACAAAAATGTTGTGATGAGAGCCGAGATGTTCTTGCAAAGTAATCTTTCCTTCTTGGAAACGTTTACCCTCACTCATTTGCAAACTCAAGGTGTTCCAAGGCACTCAGTTTTTCACATCAATAGCTCATTTGTATTTCCTTCAAAAAAGGGCATTACATCTCACCCATTCCATGATAAAAGACCGAAACAGTTCATCAAAAAGTTTTCATATCATGTCTTAACCAATGTTAACTCTCTGTGAAGCGTTCTCCTAGTAAGCATGCATGCCAGGTGCAGTTTCTCTTGCTTGAGTCAGTCAATTTCCTTCATTTATCATCATTCCCCATCCAAGTCTAACCCCACCCCGTCCACCCATAAAGTGCATATTCTCCCCATCAGTGCGTATTTGACTTTGGTTCATTCTAATACTTTAAGTCCTCCATGCTGGGGCAAGTCTGTGATCATTAATTCCCCTTGATTAATATCATTTTCCTTCAGTACAAGTCTCTCAAAAAAAATAATAATATAATAAACAGGAAAACGAGTTCGCTAGGTTGAAAACCCGCAAAGGGCGGCCTAGGCAAAAAGGAGCGCCCGGTGGACTGAAAACTCGCAAAGAGCGGTCCAGGCAAAAATTAGGGCACAAAAAAGGAAAAAGAGCAAACACATGAAGATAGATAAATTATTGTTCTAAAGTTAAGTCTTATAGAAATAAGCAATCGGGTTTTGAAATGAAGTTTGGCCATCTCCTCAAAAACCCCAAAATCCCAGAAAGTCCCTTTCCTACCCACCTTAAGCCAAGAAAATCCCAAAGAGAAAAACAAAATCCTCTCCTACCCACCGTAAAAAAAAAGAGCCAAAAATCCAAAAATCACCCTAGACAAGGATCACCTCAAATATCAAAAAACAGGGCATCACCTTTTACCAGCTCACCCGAGTCAAAGAATGAAAAGAGCCAAATAAAAAAGAGACCAAGAAAAAAGGAGAAAATCAAAAAGGGATTCAAAAATGAAAACCCCAAAACAAGAGAAACAAAAGAAATATCAGTGGTGAGCTGGTACATGTTGCCACAAAACACAAGAGATCCTTGTCTCAATAAACCTTCAAACACTTCATCATTCCCATACACCCCCCTTCCATAAACCGTAAACACTTTCCTTTGACCTCGACATCCCGCCCCTCACAAACCCTTAGCCAGGAATAAAATTTCCAAACACCCTATCAAGCCATTTAACCCTCATAGACCATTAACCGTCAAATCAATGCCGAATAAAAATCATCCTCCCATCAACCTCAAACACTTCGTTAAGCCCGATTACCCCTCCTCCACGAAACACCACAATCCTGAAATGTCCAGTCCGATCAATGACCGGTTGCTTTCGTTTTCTCATGTTTTAATCTTAGGACAACTAAGTTTATCTGTCTACAATGTGTTTGCTCAAAAAAAAAAAAACAAACGATCAGAAAAAAGAAAGCTGATCAAGAAAAAAACAAACCCTCGGGAAAAAGAAATGAGGGAGAAAAAACAAACAGTCAGAAAAAAGAAAGCTGACAAAATGAAAGAGGGACCTGCACTCCAAAACAGCTTCAAACTGCATTAAAACAAGGTTTAGTGATCACCAAGTGAGGCTTCTTTCACACCAAAAGTCAAGACATCAGTAGAGAACCAAATATTTGCACTGAGAACGTCACTCAGATTCAAAGTTGGGGCATTCTCTTCACCACCCACCCACCCTGGTCTTGGGAAAGTCTGTTCAAATGCCCATCCCATGTCACTCCAATTGTCAATACTTCCAAAGTGAGGGCAAGTACATTCCCATTCCTTCACCTCATTCATTCCCATAAAAAACCTCACCGGGGCAATCTCTCAAACAAAGCCTTGTTATTCTAACTGGGGCAGCTTTGTCCTTGTTATGACTGGGGCAACATCAAACTTTGTGGGGTGAGACAAAATCTCTTTTGCACCTTTCATTTCAAAAGCCGAAGCATTCCCAATTCATCATCTTCTACACCCCTAGTTGTCGTCACCACTAGACAGGGGCAAGTTATTCATTCGTCAAAGACATGAATTGGGGCAATATTGTATCTCTTGATCCCTCATAAGCTTCGGCAATAACCATGTCTGTCATTTCTTCACTTGCCATAAATATCCATACCCTAAACCAATTCCAAGTTAACTGACTCAGTCATTCACATTTGCACTCCTATGCATGCTTACTAGGCAATGCTTCAAAGAGAGAGAATACAAGTTAGTCATGCGATATCTCAGATTCAGTCGTCATTGGAAGGAAGAGAAAACAAGTGAGCTTGTTTGTAAATAAACACCTTGAGAACACCAGAGTTTTAAGCAAAACTAGTTTTTTTCAAAAAGAATGATCCAGATTCACCTCCACTTTTGTTTTGCATCCAAAGTCTCGCGTCTCATCATCTCAAAAATGTTTAATCATGCATATCGTATTTTTCGCCTCATGCATTTGGGCGTTCCTTTTTGTTCATCATAGTGTCTCATTTGCATCGTGCCAACATCATCATTTTATGGAAGGCAACAAAAAAAAGAAGCAGCGGATAAAAGCGAAAATCTTCCATCTCATTCCATCAAGCATCAAAGCATTACATCATAAAAGCAAAAACACGTCATCCCATGTCATAACATTTGCATCCAAGCATTTCATTCACATCATATTCACATTTGCATTCGCATTTCATGCATGTCATCCAAAATGCCTGTGTTTCCCAATCAATCATCTCATATCATTACACTATGCATCATAACGTTAGCATCCAAACATTTCATTTGCATTCGCATTTCATGCATTCATCCAAAATGCCTATGTTTCCCAATCAACTATTTCATATCATGCATCAAAGTATTGCATTTGCATCCTCACATAGCAAAAAGAGCAAAAGAAAAAACAAACAGTCAAAAAAAAAAAGCTGACAAAAGAACCGAAGAATCAAGAATAGCATCCCATTGCATTCATCATTCCACTAAATCATCACATCGCATGCACTCACATTGCATGTACATGCATAACATGCCCTTGCATAACATGCACTCATACTCCATGCACTATTCCTTGCATCAACTGACGTATGCAGGTACCTCAATCCAGTGCGGCAGCATTGGTCATTTCAATCAATCAATCAACAGGATTCGTGAATCCCTTCAGGACCCAAGTGTCCCTTCAAAAGCAGACTTCACCTCGTATTCGAGCTGCGGGTAAGTCCTTCAGACCCCAAGTGGTCCTTCAGACTAGTTGTGTCAAGCCTAAGACACAGCGGACGTCCTTCATGGTCAACATATCAGTTCCGGAGCTGATCTTGACCCATTATGGCCGCTCGAAAGGCCCCCTCAGACCGTTTTGCTAGTACCATAGCTAGTAGCGCTCCTTCAGACCACGATGGTCCTTCAATTAAGGCCTAGGCAGCCTTCCAGACCCCGAGTGGTCCTTCAGAGCCTTAGTGCTCCTTCAGACCCTAAGCGGTCCTTCAGAGCCTTAGTGCTCCTTCAGACCCTGAGCGGTCCTTCAGAGCCTTAGTGCTCCTTCAGACCCTGAGTGGTCCTTCAGAGCCTTAGTGCTCCTTCAGACCCTGAGTGGTCCTTCATTTTCTCTTTCGGTTAATGCACCAAGTGTTAACCATTCCCTGTTTGTTCTCAAGCCCATCAAAAAAAATAGAAAAAGAAAAGAGGAAAATTCGGGTTTCCCTAAGCAGACAAAATCGGTATAATTTCTGAATTCTTTATTTCTATTTTGCCTCGAAATATGTCCTGCGCAATTCATATTTCTTGTCAAAATCCAAATAAAGAGGGGCAGCTGTCATACCCCAATTTTGTCCGGCTTAGGGCAAAACCCTAATTTTCAACCAAAAATAAATAAACCAAGTCTTAGCATTCATCCTAGAGGTTAGGAAGAGCATCATGCTTGCATCTTAGAAGTTTCAGAATGCATTTTAGGTTTAGAAAAGCATTGCATGGCATTTTAGAGCACTTTAGAGCATTTCTAGGGTTTCTAGGGTTTTTCCTAGATCAAAGGGTATTTTGGTAATTTCGCCAAAAAGACTTATTTTCTCATCATGCATGCATTTCTAGAGTTTTAGAGTCATCCAAAGGGTCTCAGGGTCATTGTTAGAGTGGAAATGAAGTTTAGAGCAAAATCAGGGTTTTTGGGACCAAAAGGGCATTTTGGTCATTTCACTAAAACAAATATTTTCTCAGTAAAAAAACCATTATGCATCTCTTGAGGAATTTATGTGAGTCCAAGTGAGTGGAGTTGTGCATTTTTTGTGCATCATTGGAATATTTTTGACATGAAATTCGGTTTTTGAACAAAAGGGCAAAATGGTCATTTCCTTTGGAGTGGGGTCAATAAATCATTTTTGGGATTGGTGAGATCATAAAGTTCAGAGCCCAATCATTGAATCATGGGACATAGCCCAAAATGGCAAGAATTTAGAAGAATTATCTAGAAGGGAATAAGGAATATCCCTTTGAATTTTGAAAGGTCAAGTGTAGTACAATAGTACAAGTTGCAATTCCACTCATTCTCTTTCCTTTTGCTCCGAATTTTCCCTCAATTCCAGCCCACTTTTTTGTGCTTCTTCATGCCCTTGATCCATGTGAGTTGTATTCCTAGCCATTGATTAAAATTCTAGATCAAATCCTAGGCTACAACTTTGTGTACAAAGTCCTAATTGCCCTTAACAATTTTTGTGCCACAAAAAGCTCCCAATTTTCGACCTCTCTAGCTATTCTTCACTCATTTGTGTTTTCTCCTTGTCCCTAATCCTTGTGCATTGCAATCCAAACCATCCATTCAAATTCTATCTCAAATCCTAGTGGTTTGCAAAAGCACAATGTCACAAATATCCTTAAAATGGCCTTCACATAAAAGCCCAAAATTGGAGAGGCTAAAGGGGGGACTCTCATTTTTCTAACCTAGATCAGAATACTCTCCATCTATCCCTCTCATCCAAGTCTCCATTCGCCCCTCTCAACCTCCATAGCCATCTCTTACTTCCTTCCTCCATTTCTTCACCAAAAAGCACCCCAAACCTAAAGATAACACAAAATCCTCACTCCATATTCATATATCCTCTTCCTTTCATCTTTGATTCCACATTTACATCATCAAAGGGGCTGATCCTTCAAGGTCACGTGGTTGTTGTTGGTGATTTTTGAAGATTGTTGGTGATTGGTTACTCTTGATCTTCATTTCTACTCTTGTTTAGCTTGGAACTAAGGTATAACCTAAAACCCTTTGCATTTTCATCCACTTTCTTGCATCAAAATCCTTTTTCAACTTATATTTGCATCTCATAATATCATTTAAATGTAGATTAGGGGCTGTTGTGGGTGAGAGTTGGCATCTCACCCACTAAATAAGTTATTCTTGTGACTATGTGTTGATTATGTGTTGTTCTTGTGATTTGCTCTTTGTTCATGCGATTTTCACCAAATAAAAATTTATTTTTCCTTACCTTTTTGCTTCGGCCTAGGGCCTCTCTTGTTGGATAACATGTTTTCTTGCTTGTTTCTTGAGTTTTGATGGAATAAAATTGGTTAAGGTAGTCCTTCATACTCTAAGGTTTGATAGTGTAGAATTAGGGTTTTTATACTTTTTGTTCCCTCTTGTTTTTATGTTAATAAATGATGAAATGATGATTGTTTGAGTGTGATATACATGTGTAGATCTTAGGGTTTATGTGTGTGTGTCTAATGATGTGATTTGGTTGCAAGAAATTTGTTGAATTTGAGCCTTATTGTGTATATGTATGTTTCGGCCATAAAGCCATTTTTGTGACCAATTTACTTACTCAAATTTGTTGTTTGATCTTGTTTGGTAAATTAATTGTTGTGAATTGTGTTTTTTTTTACTTTTTACCTTTTAGTTTTTACCATTCACTTAAGTGTTACTAAATAGTAAAACACATTTTCTTACCCTTTTTTACCTTTCACTTAAAACCCTAAAAAACATTTTACCTTTTACTTTTACCATTTACCTTCACTTAAATAATTCACCACCTTCACTTAAATAAGTTACCATTTCATTAATAATTTACCTTTACTTTTTACCTTTCTTAAATTACAAAAAGACCCAAAACATTTTCTAGTTTACATTTATAACTTTTCAACTTTATAAAATCAACCCAAAAATACTTTTTACCACTTTTTACTAAGACTCTAAAAACACCAAAACATTTCACCATTTCCTAAGAATAAGGTAACTAAATTTTTACCACTTTTTATGACACACTCTCACACACTTGCACTTAAATAAAACCTTATTCACTCTCTTGCATTCTCATTTGCTTGTATCTCTTGCATACTCTCTTGTTTTAATCTTCATGCCTTTTCATATATTCATATCTCTTGCATATTCATTTGCACTCTCACTTGTTAATACCTCATGCATCCTTACTTGTTTATACTTCTTGCATTCTCACATGTCCATTCATAATTAAATAACCATGCATCCTCACATGTCCATGCATTCTTGTATGCTCATGCATCTTTGTATATACTCATTCTTGCATTCATCCTCACATGTCCATGCATTCATTAATCAAATGCTCATGCATTCTTGTATGCTCATGCATCTTTGTATATACTCATTCTTGCATTCATCCTCACATGTCCATGCATTCTTGTATCAAATGCTCATGCATTCTTGTATGCTCATACATCTTTGTATATACTCATTCTTGCATTCATTCTCAAATGTTCATGCATTTACATGCATTCATGCTTATCTAATCTAGCACATCATGATCACATGCTCATCCATTTAACTTAGACTATTCTATGCCTATGATCAATTGTATTCCTTTGTTCTTGATGCCATTTGAATGTCTTGACTTAATTGTGCACAAACCCTTTTACACAATCATGTGCCCTTATAAGACTACCAACATGTGTAGCATAGAGGCATATGTGCCCCTCTTGAGATTGCTTCCAACTTGTGTAGCAATTCTCCTTCACACACAAACACAATTGTTTTGAGAACTTTGTCTTGCACATTTGACAATTAAATCTCTTGATTATATTGGCATGCTTAATCTTAGTTGATGATCAACATGTTCATGATTGCTTGATTAGTTGAATATATTTGAACTTCATTCATTCATTTTGCATTTGGTTTTGGACATAGATTTCGATTGAAAATGATTTATTTATTTTCTAAAAACTCTTTTCCAAACCAATTAATTTTCAAAGCATTTTCAATAAACAAAAATAAGCAAGTAGTGGAGGTCACCCATAACCTTTGTTAGTTTGATCTCTATGAACGCTCTTCAAATTTACATGAGTACTTAGCGATGATTACCCATAACCTTTGTTAGTTTAATCATTCGCTAATGCTCGTCCTACTTCGAAAACCTTTTCGAAAATATAATAAAAACAAGTCGTTACTAATAGTCAATCAGAGCCTTTGTTCGTCTGACTAGAGGTAACAACTCTTTTTGAGTATTTAGCAGTGATTACCCATAGCCTTTGTTAGTTTAATCACTCATTAATGCTCGTCCTATTGCGAAAACTCACCAAAAAGAACAAAACAAAAACCTTTTCAAAACCAAAGGCTTAGAACTACGTCGTCTTTGATTCTCCACCCGGAGATACGTAGGAGCAGGGCCACGCCCCTGTCAAGCGCAAAAATAAACAATTTCCCAAATAGAAAATACAAACACATCTCTTTCATTTCAAAAACCAAAAATCTTATTTTTTTAAAGTAGGGGATTAAGTCGGTCGTACGGCCGGGTTAGTCATCGTTTTTGGATAAGTGAACTGTGGTCCTCCAGAGCCCCAGTGCTCCTTCAGCCCTCAGCGGCACTCCAGACCCCCAGCGGTCCTTCAACACAGATCACACAATCCTAAAACCCCTATATTAAAAAAACACCAAACACACAAACATTTTCTACACAGAAGAACTACGTAGCTTTGAGTTCTCCATCGCACCGGGAGATACGTAGGAGCGGGCCATGTCCCGTCAAGCGTTTTTTTTCTAAAAAACCGTTTTTCCCCCTTTTTTCATAATAAATAAAGATTTTCATTAAGAGTTTTCCAATAAGAAGTAGAGAGGCAAAATTAAGCATTTTCAAGTCAACACACTAAAACCACACATTTAATTAAAGGTTCCCTCTCAGTAGAGAGGACGTGTGGGGTGCTAACACCTTCCCTGCGCGTAACCGACCCCCGAACCCTGTTCTCTAGTTTCGCAAGACCAATCGCTTTCCAAAAAAGGTTTTCCTAATATTTTCCTTAATAAATATTGGTGGCGGCTTCATTGTCTTAGGAAAAGTTGTGAACGAGGAAGGTTCTCCCTCGGGGACTTTTTCGGGCGCAACAAGTGTCCCAACACTTTCAACGAAAGACTAATCTCCGTTGGTACTTAGGATCAAAATTCACACTAGCCAACACCGAATTTGTTCCCTGCGGGAATCGAATCTCGGGTCAACCCCCTGTATCTTAGGGTAGATTAAGTCGCTAGACCAACGGTGTTGATTTCGATTCAAAACATTTAGGCTCTGTTTGGCGCCTACCATCCGCTAGTGGATAGCGAATGAAAGTAGCGGATGAAACTAACGGGTGAAGAGTGCACGTGTTTGTAAGCACTAGCGTTTAGCGTTTTTTGGGTAGCGTTTAGCGTTTTTTCAAACGCTAGCGGATAGCGTCTCACTTTTTTTGACATTTTTACCCTTTTTATTTTTCTTAAATTTCTTCTCTATCCTTATTAAATAGATGTAAGCATGAATTAAATAAATATATCATTTTATGTCATTTTACATTTATCAGCTAGTTCAACTGATAGTTTTACCAAACACATCAACTGCTATCAGCTAGCTTATCCGCTATTCACTAGCTCATCTGCTATTCGCTATTCGCTAGCTCATCCGCTAGCTTATCTGCTATCCGCTACTTTTTACCAAAGAGAGTCTTAATCCTATGGCCTAAAGTATTCAGAAACGAAAATTATTAGAGAATTTAAAACATCACGTGAGATTTCACTAAAATATTGCATCTCGTTCTAAAAAGTTAACACTTTATATTTCTTTCTTTTCTCGTTGCATCTATTCGTCCTCAACAGAATCTAAAAATATTGTAATAGTCTTCCTTTTTGCTCCATTTGAAACCAAAATCCCTAAAATAGAAAAGGGTAAGAACCAAACCTGTGAAGGTTTTCAACAAAAATCAGCTTCAATGAACAGAATTTACCAGAATACACATCATCAATTCATGAATGTAAATTATCTAAACCCATAATCTCTAAAAACTAAAAACCCTAAAAAAGAAAGGGGATTACAACTGAACCTGTTATCAACACCAAATAGCTTCAATGATAATGAGGGATGAGCTCTTGCTACGGCAACAAGGGGTGGGGTGAGTTTACACGCCGGTGAGCCTTGACTAAGGGTTTCAGAGGTGAGGTTATATGAGTCGTTAATTTAGAGCTAGCAGTGAAAAAGGGTTAGCGCAACTCAGGAGGGTTGGTGCAATTTAGGAAGGTTGGCGTATTGAGAACTCGGAGAAGAAGAGAGTGTGTGAGATTCACACACAGAAGAGGAAGAGGGTTAGCATATTGTTGTAGTGGTTACAGAATCGATGAGGAAAAACAGAAATAGCTTGCAGAAATGAAAGGAGATATATATGTACCTGAGTGTAGAGCCAAGGAGAATCACAAGGTGGTGCAAGACGACGTAACGGTGAGAAGCGAGACAACGTTACGGTTGGAGGTGAGACGACGAAAGGCGAGACGGTGAGAGTGGGAGGGAGAGAAGGTGAACGCGAGAAGCCAAAGGGAGTGAAAACGCGAGAGGATGTGCTAGGGACTGGTATTCGCGTGCTAATTTTGTGAACTGAATAGACTTTTAGCATCTATTGTTTAAACAATTGATGCTAAATGTAGAGAACAAACACCTTTAACATCGGTTGTTACGATGCTAAAAGTCTGACGCAAACACTTTTAACATCGGTTGTTTAAACAACCGATGTTAAATGTAGGCGCGAAAACTCAAAATTTCCATTTAATTGCAAAATTGCCACTGCACCTATACTTAACATCAGGTATCCAAACAACCGATGCTAAATGGTGTTTTTTATTGTCATTTTTTGCACTAGTGACTTCGTTATACATTATTTTACATATTCACACCTAGAAACTTGTTTAGTTATTGGGTTCCCTAAATTGAAAGCCAACCTTACCAATTGCATGCATTTGGTATAACTAGATACATCTATATACATTATCTTATATCAAATTCCTGTATGGTCCTGCAGTTGGAATATCAGCTAAATATGCGTCCCGTACTGGATTCCTGCTTCTGCCCGTTCGTGTGGTAGGGCCCTTCTTAATCTTGCAAACCATTATTTTATATTCTCTCACCTTCACGTGATTGACCCCACTCCACCAATTCATTCAATCTCTTTCTTTCATTTTCTCTTTCCAGAAACCTTCCTTTCTTACTTTACTATCCACTTCATGTGGAAATTCAGCTACTTGTATCCTATAATCTTCCATAAAGTGCGGCTATTGCTTCAGGTGCGCAAAATATATTAAACTAAAAATTATTCAAAAAACTGAAAAGGAAAAATGAATGGGACAAGATTATCACAACCAACATGAAGAAGAATAACCAAATAAACGGATAAAAATATAAATGTGTTTGAGAGTAAAAAAACAAAATCAAATCCAAAACCCAGAACATGATCAAATCAACTAATCAAGAAAAACAATTTACATATATTTTACAGAATAAAAAAATTAATAAGAATACAAAGATAAATTTAGATCCCTTCATTATCTCCACCGGTCCAGATCTGACATATCATCAAAGACCATTGGGGTCGAGCTGCCGCTTGTCCTCCGTTGGATAATGTGGAGGAGTGGAGAACACAAATTTTATTAGGTGCATAATGTGTGTGCATCTGCACCTTGCGCGGGTAAGAAATTAAGAAGATGAAGGGTAAGAGGGGGCTTGACAGAGGTGTGGTGTTTGTGGGGGCTTGACAACAATGGCGGTTTGAGGAGGTGATATACCGAGGGTTTGAGTTAGAGAGAGAGAGAGAGAGAGAGAGAGGGAGAGAGAAGAGGAAACAAGATGATTGTTGTAGAGGATTGACTGAGAGAAAGATAGAAGAGGAAGGCAATAAAGAATCAATGACTATGGACAGGAAGCAACACGAGTTGTTGAAAAAGATTGAGTGGAGAGAGATAGAAGTGGAAACAATGGGATTGCTCTTGATAAGGAATTAGTGACTCACAGAAAAAGAGAATAAAATATGATAGAGAATCGGTGATTGTTGTTTCAAAAACAAATCATTCAATTCATTATTATATTCTCAAGACTTCACCTTTTAAGCTTTCACATGTTTCACGACAAAAAAAAGGCTTTCACATGTTTCAAGTAAATAAAGGCTAAATAGCACTTTTGTTCCTTTATCTTTGCTCCAGATTTCACTTTGATCTTTTATTTTTTTTTGGTCCGCTTTGGTCCTTTATCTTTCATTTTCGTTTCACTTTGGTTCTTTATCTTTTTTTTGGTCCGTTTTGGTCATTTATCTTTCATTTCGTTTCATTTTGGTCCCTCACGTTATTATTTAATTCAATTAAAACATTAAAACAATTAAAACAATTAATTCAATTAAAACAATTAAAAAAATTAGAGAAATTACTCCCCCCACCGTGAACCACCGTCAGCCACCAACAACCACCACCCACCACCACCCACCACCACCACCTCCCAAACCCAGATCTGGTTCGCCTAACCACCACCCACCCAATGTCTTTGATCGCATCGCATTTCTCCTTCTCCTCCACCCAACAGCGACTGCGACTGCGACGCCCTCTCCTCCAGCAACCCTACAAACAACAGCGGCCACCGACAGTGGTAACAGAGGACTGGTACAAATCTTTATTTCCCCCAATCTGATTCTGAATTCGACTCTGCCTAATTTGAATCTGAAATCTCATATCTACTACGAATACCGTCCTGCAGTTGAGCTGCAGCCGGTTTTGCGCGGTATTTCTCATTTTTGCAATTTTCTATTTCACGTGGGTTATGTTCCTATGTTACTCAAATATCCTAAATCTGAATCAAAACTTTCATTGGCCCACTATATCTAACATTTTAAGAGCGTCTTCACCATTCAGGTGTATAGTAGGGGTCTCCGGCGCGGAGACTTGAAGTTATCAACCACCGCATACAGAGTAGATTTAATACTAACAAATATCAGTTTAGTGTTTTTACATTCGTTAATACTGGCACTTCCCTTGCATCACATGGGTTGTATGGTATAACCGAGAAAGAAAGAAAGTAAGCAAATACTATATATAACATTATAAGTGTGTCTTCAGCATTCAGGTGTATAATAGGGGTCTCCGGCGCGGAAACTTGAAGTTGTCAACAACCGCATACGGAGTAGATTTCATACTAACAAATATCGGTTTAGTGTTTTTACATTCATTAATAATGGGGCTCCGCTTGCATCGCACGGGTTGTATGGTATAACCGAGAAAGAAACAAAGTAAGCAAAAGATATATCTAACATTTTAAGAGTGTCTTCAGCATTCAGGTGCATATTATTTTTTTTTTGGACCTCTATTTCATAACGTGTCTGAAACGCAATGGCATCATTAGTAACAAATATCTCTCCACGATCACATTTAATGCGAGACCAGGTAATTACGCCTAAATTAGCGGAGACCACCAGAGTTAGAGTTTGCATTACTACACTTAGGGTTTGTTGAATGACACAGTGTCATTGACACTCTTATAAACTGGGGTCTCCAGCGTGGAGACTTGACGTTGTCAACCACCGCATACATAGTAGATTTAATACTATGAATTATCAGTTTAGTGTTTCTTCATTCGTTAATACTGGCGCTCCCCATGAGTCGCACAAGTTGTATGGTATAACCGAGAAAGAAACAAAGTAAGCAAATATTATATCTAACATTTTAAGAGTGTCTTTATCATTCAGGTGTGTAATAGGGGTCTCCGGCGGGGAGACCTAAAGTTGTCAACCACCGCATACGGAGTAAATTTAATACTAACAAATATCAGTTTAGTGTTTTTACATTCGTTAATACTGGCACTCCCCTTGAATCGCACGGATTGTATGGTATAACCGAGAAAGAAAGAAACAAAGTAAACAAAGAGAAAATTTAATAGTAAACAGACCTTTAGTCCTGGCAACTCACCTGTGTTAGAGGATTTGAGGTCAAGGAAGGATGAGAGTTAATGAATTTTTGAATATAAAGTCGCAAATGTCTCATACATGTTCTAAAATAACTGGTTGAGGACTGTCCAAAAGTGCCACAGAATAATATTACAAACTTACAAAGACAAGCTTTCTTGCATTTTTTTTGTTTTGCAGCATCGCCAGATGAAATTCCCATCTGCATAAGACACTTATATCATTATCAAAATGAAAAAGGCAGAGCAAAACTGTGAAAAAGTTACCAATGGACCAACATATGACGAAGAATAGAAAAAATTCAAGGTTCAGTGAAATACCAGTACATGGAGGATTGTTGATAAACACGTGGTGTTCGATCTTTATCCATCCCTGATAACGAAAACCATTTACATTTTACAGAACCAACACATAATAGGAGCATCAAATATAGAAACAAAAGTTGAAAGCAATACAAAGAAAGAGGGAACTTACGAACCCATATCCGACTACATGAATCAATTACTTGTCCAATCGCAATTTTGTAACTTCTGGTTTGTATCAGCACTGTCAATGGAGACATCTTTGTCGTCCACCTTGCCACGGCAAGCACACACTGGTTTCCTTTTGTTTATGATATTCCTATCTCAATATACCACACAAAAACAATTAACACGTGAGATTAAAAGACTAAGGGTCTGTTTGGAGGGGGAGGGGAGGGGAGGGGTTGGGACTAATAGTGTAAATTCTTTAGTGATGAGAAGAAAAATTATCCCCCTAAACCCCCCCAAACCCCTCTCCTAGTTTATTTTTGGAGCCCCTCCAAAACCCTCCAAATATGGAGGGTTTTGGAGGGGCTCCAAAAATAAACTAGGAGAGGGGTTTGGGAGGTTTAGGGGGATAACTTTTCTCCCAATTACTAAAGAATTTACACTATTAGTCTCAACCCCTCCCCTCCCCTCCAAACTCCCAAACACACCCTAAAATAAATCCATATATATATATATATATATATATATATATATATATATATATATATATATATATATATATATATATATATATATATATATATATATATATATATATAAGACGTGAGATTATAAGGCATTTTACTTCATCCTGCTAGCATAGCCGGTCCCTGTTTCATGAAGCAGCAGCCTCTTCTTCTCTATTGAACCATTTTTCTTCTTTTTTCTCCAACACATTCTCTATTATTATAAGGCAAATTTTACCATACCCATATATATATATATATATATAGAGAGAGAGAGAGAGAGAGAGAGAGAGAGAGAGAGAGAGAGAGAGAGAGAGAGAGAGAGAGAGAGAGAGAGAGAGAGAGAGAGAGAGAGAGAGAGAGAGAGAGAGAGAGAGAGAGAGAGAGAGAGGCTTAAGTCATTGTTAAATATACGTTTGATTCAGTTTAATCCCTATGAAAATAAAACTTTGTTTTTAGACCAACCAAATATATGTTTCATTCAGTTTAGTCCCTATAAAAATAAAATTTTATTTTTCAACCCGGCAAATGTATATTTTATCTAATTTGGTCCCTCTAATATATAAAATATTTGATTTTATTCCTCCCAGTATGAGCGGAATAAGGTCAATGGGGATGTGTTGTATTCCAAAAAATATGTGCTTATTTCTAAGTGAAAGAAACAATGTTGAGAGAAATTCCTCATTATAAATAAGATGGACTAAAAAAATGAGACCTTCTCTCCTTCTTTATATGCAACTTCCTTTTTCTATAGGGTCATAGGGATTATATAAGAGGAATCGATTGTTGTAATTCGTAAAACCATTATGTAGCAATATGAAAATATGCAGATGTGCTAATTCTTGACAAATTATGACATGGTGGCTATTAGAATTGCAAATACTAATACTAATATAAAACATAGGCTAACCCAAAGATAAAAATCAGCTAACCTTTTCCTTTTCATACAAACCGCCTAAGTATATAACATTATAACACCTCATCCTTCCAAGTTAAGAATTCCATATATAACATTATAACACCTCATCCTTCTTATAGGTTATGCGCTAGATTATGGATAAAAGAACACTTAGTCACAATACTTTCTTATTGTGACAGCACGTAACTTCACCTGATGCACTACACTATTCTTTCTCTTTTTAGGAAATATCATTCATACTAATTTTAATGCAATATTTTCTCCATAGGAGATGCATTTACCCGAACTTTTTGAAATGTATGTGATATATAAATAAACAAAGAATGCATTTTTAATTTTGTTCCACATTTTGTTTCCTAAAAATGCTCATCATATTTTTAAAATTAGATGCCACATAAACGTAAATGAGCGAGTCGGTGGCTAATTCCATTACCTTTACTTTCTCGCAACCACAACCTCCCATTCTTTTAATCATGGTGTTCCCATCCAGACCGGCCAGCATATACATTTGCTCGACTTCCGAAGAACTTCTGTAGTTGACTAAGGGTCTGTTTGGGAGTTTGGAGGGGAGGGGTTGGGACTAATAGTGTAAATTCTTTAATGATGAGAAGAAAAATTATCCCCCTAAACCCGCACAAACCCCTCTCCTAGTTTATTTTTGGAGCCCCTCCAAAACCCTCCATATTTGGGGGAGTTTGGAGGGGCTCCAAAAATAAACTAGGAGAGGGGGTTTGAGGGGTTTAGGGGGATAATTTTTCTCCCAATTACTAAAGAATTTACATTATTAGTCTCATCCCCTCCCTTCCCCTCCCCTCCAAACTCCCAAACACACCCTAACCGATCGGCTCAAAATATCTCGCCTCTACCTCTCCTAGAAAGGAATGATGCGCGATCACAGGAATCAGAGGGAAATATCCCTGATTCCCCTCCCTCTTGTCTGTAACGGTCAACTCGACCATTAAGTGTAATCATGAGCATTTACTACACGTTGTACTATAAATACACGCCCCAGAGGCTAATGAAAGGATCCTGAATCCAACATTCTCATACTCTATACAGTTTTCATAGTGATTATAATAGTATTCGATATATATACTCGTGTTCGGTCCTTTTCCTCGAAACCGATCGTAACATTGGCGCCCACTGTGGGGCGAAATAAAACTTTTTCCACGCCCCACTCAAACCAGATCAAAAGAACCATCGTCATTACACGATGGTGACCACCAGAAACGGGACCAGCGATCCTGGCAACTCCAGTGGCCATCAGCCTCATGCGGATAAAAGGCTGGAGGAACTAATGACGGTAGTACAATTCCTCCAGACGCAAAACGCTGATCAACAACGCCTGAACGAGGAGCAGCAACTCCGCTCCCAGGCTTTAGAAGCGAGGGAAGCGCAGTTGCAGCATGCAGCAACTAGTAGACACGAGGAGATTCACTCAAGTGCTGGAGGCCACCGGGACTCCGCTGCGTGTATTTCAGCCATTCACGGCAGAAATCCAGGCGGTGGAGATACCACCTAGGTTCAGGGAGCCTGCCATTGGAAGCTACAGCAGCTCTGGGGACCCCAGAGCCACGTGGATACCTTTCAGGCCCAGATGTTCGTCAAACGGTGGCAGCGATGCCATCGGCTGTAAAATATTTGTGGGAGCATCGGCGGAGGTGACATTGGGATGGTTTAGAGGACCCACGTCGCGACCCAGATTCGACGACGTAGCGAGCAGGTTCGTACAACGATTCTCGGCAAACATAAAGAAGTAAGTGGATCTCGCTGACTTGTTCGACATGCGCCAAGGACAGTTTGAACCGCTCAGAAGCTACCTCGACCGGTTCAGCAGGGCCGCCGCCCTCGCTAAGGAGCCAGATGAGAAGATCTTTGTAGCGGCATTCAACAAAGGTCTGCGAAGCGGGACCTTTAGTGAGGCGTTAACCGTTTGGAAACCCCCAAACAATGGATGAAGTACGGGTCAGAGCTATACAATATGTGTATGGGTCTTTTACACTATCTACGAATTAGAGGTTGATACATCATCAAAAAGAAATTTGTCATTGGTAACCACCAATTAGTCAATTATTACCAATCACAATTTATAGAAGGCTTAAATATGTTTTAGGCCCCTGCAAATATAGGGTGTTTTGGTTTAAGCCCCTGCAAAAAATTTTTTTTGTTAAAAACCCTTGCAAAATGAAATATTTTGTTATAAGCCCTTCTCAACATATCCAGCAATCATAGCATTCCATGTTAAGACTAACATTTTAGTCATAGAAGTGCTTATAACAAAATATGTCATTTTGCAAGGGCTTTTAACAAAAAAATTTTTTTGCAGGGGCTTAAACTAAAACACCCTATATTTGTAGGGGCCTAAAACATATTTAAGCCTTCTATAAATTGTGATTGGTAATAAACTCATATTTTTTTTATTTTTTATTTTTATGTAAAACTCATATTTTTATTACTTCGTTCTCCCCATTTCCATTCCTGAGCTCCTAAAGTAAAACGACAAGATTTTTATACAGAGGATCCCCAAATAAACGACAGCATTGTAAGCAAGCCGAATCGAGACCTGATGCAATTTTCTTCGTCGTTTTACATGTTTACTACTCTTCCTGCTGGTATCCACTACTAGATGTATAATTTCACTGACATCATTTCGTGTTCCCCAAATTCTGAAGCCAAGCTCGATCCCAAAATGCGTCATTCGACAACGCTAACTGTTTTATTCCTTGGTAGGTCTATCGTTTTCGTTATGTTATTGTCTTTGTCTGCTATTTAGTTCCAGTTGCTGAATCGATTGACTGTAAGAACACATTCAATTTCGATTTTTCCTTATTGTATATTTTTTGTTTCAGGTGTTCTCTCGCAGACACTCTGGGTAGATTCAATTTCGTCACCGAGTTCTAATTGCTACGCTTTTGATAATTCAAGTCGCATTGTTGATTTTGTATCCTTCAATCCCATACGCTCCATGTTATCAACTTTTATTGGGCATTGCATTTTAATTTTACTAGTTGTAAATGGGTCATTCATGGATTTGAATTTTAATATATATTATGGATATTATGAATTGTTAATAGCAATAACAAGTTAGTTGTAAAGTTACTCTATTTTTTTTTTGCCGAGCTTGTTTTTACTTGACTGGTTAATTAGAGTAGCTGGATTGGTAACCCTTTTGAGTATGAAGAGAAGGTAATGGTCTCAGATAGTTTTTATGGTCTTTTATATGTTCAAGTGTTGTAATACGTGAAGATGTTGTTCATTGTTTAATTTTGGTCCCTAGGGATGGTGCTAAGTTATTCACTTTGCATTGATGCAGCAAGGTTCTGACTTGGTGGTACGGTTCTGCAAAGATGTGGAGAGTAGATCGCAAACTGTGTGTACTCTAATCCTCTCCCCTTGGGGTTGTGGGTAGAGTATAGATTATTATATTCTTTATTGATTGAATCAATTACTATGCACAATTTTAGAATTGAATCAATAACATACCATATCTAAACTAAAAAGAGTGTTTTGGTAAAACTTTGTTTTAAACGATGTGGTAAAAGCAACGTGCGACTTGAAAGGCATGATTAGATTAGCTGTGGATTCTTAATCTATCTCAGTGATCAGTTTATCGAATCGTTGCAATTGATTTTCGATCCTGAAGGGATCTTCGAAAAGTGGGTTTCTATGATCCTATAAAGAATCAAACCTATTTAAATATTCCTTTTATTATTTTTTTCTATTTTGAGCGTGGGCTTTTCTAGCCCTAGCGTGTCTTACTTTTATCACGAAATATTTTCCTCATAGGGGCAATAACAGTACATAACCTGTTGCAAAGTTGGATAATACATTTTCATGTTTAGGTGTGATTGCGTTTTCATTGAATCTAGCTTTGTTTTTGAAGAAAATCAACATCGATAATCTTCGTAGTTTTTGGCATGATTCCATTGTGTTACAGTAGCATGACACAATTATTATATCGAGAGATTCTGTTGCTTGTTGTCTAAGTCCATCTATTGTCTATGTTAGGGGGCTGAGAGTGTTGCAGTGAATAGTTATTGCTGGGCACTTGGGTTTTCTTGTTTCTTATTTCTTGAACATTTTCTATGAAGGCCTGTCCATGTCCTTCGATGTAATATATTCTTCACTTCACCAGCTGATGCCCAAAACTATTTAGGGATATGTTGATTTTGGTCGATTTGAGAGGCTCAACTACTTCGTTGCTGGTTCTGGCCAATCTGATTTTGTACAAGTAAGTTACTTCTGCTTGCGCTACGATTTGAGGAGACCATGAGTAATGATACTTCTTAGATGTGTTTCTTTTGGAGGGAAAATATTATAATCAAGATAAAGAACCAACGAAGTAATTTTGTCAAAGATATACTATATGTTTCAACATGATTATACATTTTTCCTCCAATTCTTATCCTCTTTCTTAATATTATCTTTCCTTTCTAAGCCATTTTCTCGATGTGTAGGAGTTTTATAATGGTGACCTAATGGGTTGCGAACAAAGTTATGACAAAATGGGACGAACAGCCCAGGTTCGTAATGCTCTAAAACTGTAATTTTTAATCAACTGAACCCGAAACTCCTGACATGGAAGGGGGAAATGGGAATAGGGTAAATATCATGAAGGCAAAGGGTATTACCAGGTACAAGTTTCTTGGTACGAACAGCATGACCGTTAGAACCCAGGACTTTCTTAACTGTCAAGCACAGAGACACAATATGTTCCCACTAGGCTAAATGTTTAGTTTAATACCAGAAGTTTCTGGCTGTAAGAAGTGCAGAATTCATTGGCATAATGCTTGTGTCACTATATGAGACGTGCACATATCTCATGTTACATTCATGTCTTTCAGGTACATATCATATGTGGGAGTTGTTTGAATGGACAATGCAAAGGTATGGCTATTCATCTATTGGGCTGCTTGAAATGTGCACAATGCCCTAATCCTTTTATTTTATTTATGATCAACTTTTCTTTTGTGGAGCAGCATTGTATGTTGTTTAGAAGCACAATGTATTGGAATGTGCTGGATAAAAAAATGAAAATAGAGGGAAATTTTTTAAGGGTGCTTATAATAAATCGTGAATGATGCATGTAAAGAAGAATTTTTCTTGGGTTTTGTTAGTGCCACATTGAACTGGCTTTTCGATCTTAAATACTGTTTCAAAGTATCATATCACAAACACTTTTTAGTTTTTTCCACTTGCAGGTCGTCCTGGATGCATATGTAATGTCAGATATGAATCAAACTGCAGGTCTTTTATATTGTACCCTGCACTCAGTTGTTACCTTTAAATGTAAAATGCAAAAGTATAAAATCCTCATTTAGTCATTATTAATTTAGCATGTTGCGATGTGAATTTGTGAGTCAAGCCAAATAGTGCTCTTTATTTCAAGTTGGAATTTCAGAGGCAGTAATACTGTAGATTTGAAGGGCCCCCTTCTCCCATTCCTTTCTGAATTTAACCCATGTAGTTTTTACCCATTTTTGGTGCTATATTTTTTCTTTGGATATTGGTCCCTATATTTTTCACTTATTTGGATATTAGTTGTTACTGCTAAGGTATTTATCCCTATGTATGTCTGTGTATTTAGTATTTACTTATTTAAATTTTAGTCCCTATAATCATTCATTATGGCATTGACCCCAATTTTCCATAAAAGATTGTTTTGTATGGTTTTCACTTATTTAAAGATATTGATCCTTGATAGACTAAAATCATAGTAATGAAAACAAAGTGTATGCACAGACAGAGTGATATACAGGGACCAACATTCAAATATAAAAATCATAGGGACACAACTTCTATTTAAACCTAGCTTTTGGCTTAAACTACTCATATTGATGAAAGAACTTGTTATGCAGTTAAAAATATTGTTATACCATGTTGCAATATATATTGCTTTTATTTCCGATGTTTCACGACAAAACCAAAGTGATTGATATTGTTTGTCATTTTGTTTGAGAAAAGCTTCTTTCAATCGAGATTGCAACTAGTTTTTGTCAACTCTAATAACAACCATTTAGCCCATATATTTATCAAGTCTACAAAGGGCCTTGGTTGAATTTTTGCTTGCTGCAAACTTGGTGCTTATGACATGCATATTCCATCTTCAGGGGGGGCTTTCAAATGTGTTAATATGCAACCTTAGTCATCATTTAGCCGTAGCTGACTCATATAGCTAATTATCAGAAATTAGTGTTGTTGGAATATAAGTATCTTAGAATATCATGATATTATTGTGGTATACCTCGTAAAATTAGTTTATAATTTTGCTTTGTAATTACTCCTGATTTGTGTATGTTGAGATATGTTGTAAATAGTAGATTTATTTAGATATGTATTCGGCACAGGCCCGTTAGGTTTTCACATAGAATAGTCTATTTAAACTCATTAGTGCTTGTACTCTTCACATAATATACAGTTAATAAGACGGAACTACAGCTGCTCTGTAATCGCAGACGTAGGCAAACATTGGCCGAACTGCGTGAACAATATCGTCTCTATTTAACGTGGTATCTAGAGCCTACGGTCAGTAGGTCAGCAAAGCTCTCAAAAAAAACCTAGTCGTCCCATAGGACCAAAAAAAAATCATCAAAACCCTAGCTGTCTCGTCTAAAGTCCAGATTAGACGACCCTAGGAGCTTCGAAAACCACACCATCAGGACCGCCGCTGCAAGATCGGCCAACCACTGAAGCGCCGCCTCCAGAGCCTCCGTCACGCGCTCTCACGCGCGCTATAAGTCCTATCAGCCTCACCGGCGCGTGAGGTCCACGCGCCGCCCTCCACTGCCCCGTTTCACGCGCCGCTGGTCCCATTCTGCTCGGAATCCTTCGATCTACCTGTTCTGATAACTTTTGGTCAGCGGGTCTCACGTTTTCAGGTGCTTTCTCTCCATTTTTAGATTTCGTTCACATTCCTTTTGGTATGTTACTGTGAACAGTGTTCTTATACTACTGGTACTGTTCTGTCTGGTTCTTTTTTTTACTGGTCTGCCATTCTTTTATTGTTCTTGGTTATCTTATCATCATCAAAGATGAGTTCATCTACAGAAAAGGATAAGTCTGGATCCTTGGGTAAGAATCTCGTGTCTCATGTTTTCTCCGGTAATCCCTCTATAACAACAGAGAAACTCAATGGTGATAATTATTTGAATTGGTCGGCTTCCGTCAAAATGTGGTTTATGGGACAAAGGCTTTTAGATCACCTCACTAAGAATTCTGCAGATATTGGTAAAGATTTGCGTGAAGATTGGGAACAAGCAGATTGTCAATTGGTCTCTCTTTTATGGAAATCCATTGAACCCTCCTTGCTGGTCCATTATCGTTCATACACCACTTGTTATGATATTTGGCAGAAGGCTAAGAATGTTTATTCTAATGATATCCAGCGTCTCTATGGTGTTATTCATAATTTAGCCACCCTTCAGATGACAGAAGACAACATCATGACATATGCTAATAAAGCTCAGTCAGCAGTAAATGAGTTCAAGCTCCTTGTGACCGACAATGACCCGAAGAAGATGCTTGAGAAACTAGATAATGTGTGTATAATTTATGTTCTTCATGGTCTCCATCAAAAGTATGAGTTAGTACGGAGCAACATTCTTTCTGCATCAGACATTCCCTCAACAGAGGATCTTATCAGGCGTCTCATACGTCTTCCTGGATTGGAAGGAACTGGAGGGAATGGATCTCAGACTAACATAGAATCTTCTGGTCTTGTTTCTAATTTTGCAGGTCGTGGGGGACGCGGTCGTGGTCGACGCGGTCGTGGTCGTGGAGGTGGTCGAGGAGGTCGTGTTGGAGGACGTCCTCAGTGCACTTATTGTAAGAAACTTGGTCATACTGAAGACAAGTGTTATTCCCTTCATGGCTTTCCAGAGAAACCAGTAAATGTGACTCAGGTTAATGGTTCTAAACAGAGAAGCACTAAACAAAATATTCTTCCTGTTGAGGAGTATAAGGCATTCCTGCACTATAAGACTTCCCAGGCTTCATCATCAGCAACAGTTGCTCATTCTGGTAATTCTACAGTCTGTTTCTCTCAATCATCACCTGTTGACTCCTGGATTATGGACACTGGAGCTTCTGATTGCATGGCTGGTAATCCATCTCTTTTATCCAAAATATCCCAACCTAACACCCCACATTATATTACCGTTGCCGATGGATCAAAAGTTAAAGCTAGTGGCATTGGTAAAGCCACTCCTCTTCCATCCTTACCCCTTGACAATGTTCTTCTTGTTCCCAATTGCCCATTTAATTTAATTTCAGTTAGTCGTCTGACTCGAAGTCTAAAATGTTTGTAACTTTTGATGATGATTATTTTGTTATACAGGACCGGAGTACGAAGCGGACGATTGGTACAGGATATGAGTCACATGGACTTTACTACCTCCAGCCCATCCATCCTTCATCTACAATTGCCTCCACTTCTACTACAGAGTCTCCCACTCTTCTTCATCGTCGGTTAGGTCATCCAAGTCTCAAGAAGTTCAAAGTTATGGTTCCTCATTTGTCTCACCTGCAGTCATTAGATTGTGAGTCTTGTCAGCTTGGGAAACATGTCCGCTCTTCCTTCCCTAGGAGTACTCAGTCACAAGCTCGTTCTCCTTTTGATGTTGTTCACTCAGATGTATGGGGACCAAGTCGAGTCACTTCAGTTGTAGGACATAGATATTTTGTCACTTTTATTGATGAGTTTTCTAGATGTACGTGGATCTACCTACTTAAGGATAGATCTGAACTTCTTAGTGTTTTTCAAAATTTCTTCAATGAAATCAAAAATCAATTTGGTTGTTCTATTCGTACTTTACGAAGTGATAATGTATAAAGAATATTTTTCTGCATCATTTAATTCTTTTATGGTTGAAAATGGCGTCATACATCAATCATCTTGTCCCCATACCCCACAATAAAATGGGATTGCTGAACGTAAGAACCGTCATGTAATTGAAACAGCACGCACTTTGCTTATTCATGCTAATGTTCCTTTGAAGTTTTGGGGGGATGCTGTCCTCACTGCAGGGCACTTGATTAATAGAATGCCATCATCTGCTATCCAGAATAGGGTTCCTCATTCCATATTGTTCCCCGATGAACCCTTGTTCCGTATCTCTCCTCGAGTCTTCGGATCCACTTGTTTTATTCATGATCTTACCCCAGGACTTGATAAATTGTCTGCTCATGCAGTTAAGTGTGTCTTCCTTGGCTATTCAAGAGTTCAAAAAGGGTATCGATGCTACTGTCCCTCCACACATCGCTTCTACATGTGTGCTGATGTCACTTTCTTTGAAGATGCACCCTTCTTTGCATCTCCCATTGAGTCTGAGTCTGTCTCTCAAGTATTACCTATTCCTGACATTGTCCCAGCAGTTCCACTCACACCCATCATTGATCAGATAGATCATCCTTCTCCTACGGAACTTCTTAGTCCTCCTAGTCCTCCTCCCTCGCAAACTTATCAGTGTCGTGCTCGCCTCCCTCCTGTCGACCCACCTCCTACAGAAGATCCTAGTGACTCATCTCCTGCCCTGATGTCCTCTCCTACTCCAGATCCGCCTACCGAGTCAGACGACCCTCCTGTTGCACTGCGTAAAGGTACACGTTCCACCCGTAACCCCCATCCTATTTATAATTTCCTCAGTTATCACCGCTTATCACCTTCACATTATACATTTGTGTCTGCTATTTCTTCCATCACCATTCCTAAGTCCACGCAGGAAGCTCTTTCTCATTCAGGTTGGCGACAGGCTATGATTGATGAGATGACAGCCTTAGAATCTAACCAGACATGGACTCTTGTGCCACCTCCTCCTGGTAAGTCTATTGTTGGGTGTCGTTGGGTATATACTGTCAAAGTTGGTCCAGACGGAGGTATTGATCATCTGAAAGCCTGCCTCGTGGCTAAGGGCTATACTCAGGTTTTTGGTCTTGATTACAGTGATACTTTTTCACCGGTGGCTAAAATGGCTTCTGTTCGTCTATTCCTTTCTATAGCTGCAATGCGACATTGACCATTGTATCAACTAGACATCAAGAATGCGTTTCTCCATGGAGATCTAAAAGAAGTTTATCTGGAGCAACCACCTGGTTTTGTTGCTCAGGGGGAGTGTCGTGGGCATGTCTGTCGACTTCACAAAGTCTTGTACAGTCTTAAACAATCCCCTCGAGCATGGTTTGGGAGATTCAGCAGTGTTGTTCAAGAGTATGGCATGATTCGAAGTGAACCTGACCACTCTGTCTTTTATAAGTTCTCTCACAAATGTATTTATCTGGTTGTCTATGTCGATGATATTGTCATTACAGGTAATAATCATGATGGGATTGCAGGACTTAAACAACATCTAGTCCACCACTTTCAGGTCAAAGATCTTGGAAAGTTACGATACTTTCTTGGCATTGAAGTAGCTCATTCTAAGGCAGAGATTGCTATTTCCCAGATAAAGTATGCTTTGGATATTTTAGAAGAGACCAAAATGCTGGATTGCAAGCTAATTCACTCTCCTATGGATCCTAATGCCAAGATCCTACCAGATCAGGGGGAGCCCTTTTCAGATCCAGGAAGGTATAGGAGGCTAGTTGGGAAGTTAAATTACTTGACCATGACGAGGCCAAATATTTCATATGCTGTTAGTGTGGTGAGTCAATTCCTAAATTCTCCTTGTGACAGTCATTGAGATGCCGTTGTTAGAATCCTAAGGTACATCAAGGGAGCTCCTAGAAAAGGTCTTGTTTACACGGATAGAGGTGACTCAAATATTGTCGCTTACACAGATGCCGATTGGGCTGGTTGCCCCTTTGATAGAAGGTCCACATTTGGGTATTGTGTTCTTATTGGTGGAAATCTAATTTCATGGAAAAGTAAAAAGCAAAATGTAGTTGCCAGATCCAGTGCTGAGGCTGAATATCGAGCTATGGCGCTTACCACTCAGGAGCTCACATGGCTGAAACATCTTCTCCAAGAGTTGCGTTTTTGTAAAATAGGCACTATGAGTCTCATCTGTGATAATCAAGCAGCCCTACATATTGTGTCCAATCCAGTCTTTCATGAGCGAACCAAACACATTGAAGTTGATTGTCATTTTGTTCGTGAGAAGATTGTGTCCGACGACATTGCTACTTCATTTGTTGGTTCTAATGATCAATTGGCAGACATCTTCACAAAAGATCTTCGAGGACCAAAGATAACCTACATATGTGACAAGCTGGATGCCTACAATCTATACGCTCCAGCTTGAGGGGGAGTGTTGAGATCTGTTGTAAATAGTAGATTTATTTAGATATGTATTCGGCCCAGGCCCGTTAGGTTTTCACATAGAATAGTCTATTTAAACTCATTAGTGCTTGTACTCTTCACATAATATACAGTTAATAAGACGGAACTATAGATGCTCTGTAGTCGCAGACGTAGGCAAACATTGGCCGAACTGCGTGGCCAATATCGTCTCTCTTTCTCCGTCTCTATTTAACAATGTATAACTGACGCACAATTCCTCCAGTTCTTTATATACCCATTATCTTACTACTTTGAGAAAAGGCTGATACTTTTCCTTATTGTTCTTGATTTACCATGTTAAAAGCTGTTGTTTGACCTTTGAATATGTAATAATTATGTCAATCGTGATCTCTCAGAGTTTTAGTTGAACTTGCAATGTCGTGTGATGAACCGGGGCCACAAGTATTCCAAGGCTTCACTGTTGGTTTTCATCCACGGTCATGGGAACTTGTGAGCAGCTCTACCATTTTCACTCTTGCACATTTATTTGTTTGTTTATTGGGAGTATGCATAAGCATAACTCCAAAAAATGATTAATGGACCATTTGAAGTTATGCTCTGAAATTCTTTCAAGGATCGAAATGGGAGATTATTCAAATATATCATATTAATACTAAATATGCTTTTTATGAAACTGTAGGTTTATAATGGCATGACTCAGTTTGGTTTTCAGAAATCTCACCGTGATTTTAGGTCAGGTTTACTGCTGTTGCCACTGCTTCTTGTAGTTAGTTACTGACATCGAATTTTTCTGTTATCAGTTATTGCATGTATGTGTACTTCCCATACCCTAGCTTTATTCAGTTGTAACAAATAATGTATGCTCTGTTTGCTTTTTACAGCTTTCAGACATCGCAAACTCAGGTAGTTCTGTTTATGACTGCAGTCGCTTCACTTTCATCCTTGGTTCAAAAGCCTATTTTAAAGGTACTTCTGTAATCACTTTAGTCTCTTGGTACGGTAACTGTTCTTAGCTTTCCTCAAATTTCAGGTAATAGTAACATGACCATTGTTGACTGCTGCTAATTAGATTCTTCCAAATAAGGGCTTGGATGTTAAGTTGTCTGGATCTGCAGCCAACGGGAAGCCTCCTACAACTTTGTCACCCACAATGTTGATTGTTGATTGGAGATGTACGGTACCACTTACTTTATGAGCATCAATGTCATGGAGAGTTATCTTTATTGAACCTTTATGTTTCCACTTTTTTCCAGGTGAAGTGGTCCATGACACCCCATATGAAGTTAACATTACAATCCCAGTTGAAGGTTATGAGCCAATTCAATTTATTCTTACAAAAATGTGTGGTGAGTGATACTAACTTACCCAGAAAATTATAAAATCAATATTATTCAATAAATAGGAAGACGCGTATGGGGTTTATGCCAATGATATTACTTTTTTTTTCAATTTCTTTATATTATAGTTGAATTAAGGGCTCATGCTGTTTATGCATTGATGCAGAGTATAAACAGGAACGAGGCGGTGGTACCACAAGAGGATGGGCAATTTTTGGAGTTCTATCTTGCATGTATAGAATTTTTTTTAATTTGTTTCTATTTTGATTATGCCCAGTAAAAGAAATTAAACCTAGAATTAGGGGCTCAATACCGTATGTAGCTCATAAAAAATGACCTCATTTATTGTCATACAAATGCATCATTGTGTTATTCTTTTCCATCTATATTAAATATAAGGGAATTTGTTATTGGGCAGATTGATTGTCGCGTCGACACTTTTTTGTTGTGGAGGGTTCATTTACAAGACAAAAGTGGAGCGCCAGGTCAGGGTTTTTCTTTTTCACTATGTTAGAAGCACAAGATGGTTGCTAACTACTCCCTCTGGTCTCTTTTATAAGCAAAAGTTGGCCAACGGAGATTGAGGTATTTTGCTTATATAAGAGACCAGAGAAAGTATCATTTCCGTCATATCTTAAACTCGTCTTAAATATCTCTTAACCTTTTGCAGCGTGGAATTGATGCATTGCCTGGCATGACAATTCTATCTGCTTGCTTAGAGACAGTGAGTTCAGAGCTCTTGTTATTATTTACTGTTTTATTGGAAGTGTTGACCTGAAATTAATTAATCACGGGTTAATTCTGAACTTCACGATGTATATTGTCAATGTTAGCCATCAACAAGTTAGTCTTATAGGTCTAAGTTTGATGATTGAACTAAATATTGGACTGCTTTACTTCTTGCCATGGATTTGAGAAATCTTAAGCATATGCTAAATATGAGATAATTTGTTATAATTTATAAATATCCAAAGGCGCGGTGTGAAAATTGGACCAAAAAGTAAACTTGTAAGGCAGTGAAAACAATAATTTTGTTTTTTAAATTAGTTTTAATTTTTATATTTACATTTATCACCCTATATATTTATTGGTCTATTTGGGAAAACATGTGAATAAAAATATGTTGTTTAGTAGGATTGTCTGTTACCTCATTTTGCATACTAAACTAACATTTGTTGAATGTGTCATGAAAATAGATTAGTGGAGCCGCGCAAGGTTACTCACGGCCAGAAGACTTAAATAGTGCATATGCTGGCGAAACCTCTTGGGAGCGCCCTCCCGGTCCTTCTCAACCTGCTTCCCAAGCTGCATGGAGACCAGCAGAAAGAAAATATGGCTCCATTTGAATATGTACTGCCACTCACTTTTTTTGCTTCAGTCATTTTATCTAATTTTTGGGTATTTCTTCTGCCAAATGTTATTTGGATGGACCCAAAACAAGGGATTTTGAAGCCTCTGTCTGATGTATTTCTTTGTAAACAAAACTCACAGCTAGAAGTAAAGAAAAGGTAGTTATAGCATGAATCTAGCAGCTAGAAATTTGTATTTAGGTTGCTACATCTAGGGACTCGATTTCAATTTATTTATCAACAAGCTATTTAAGAATTTTGAAATAATTTAGAGACCTCTTAAGTAATTAATTTTTTTTTATTATATTCTTTTGTTTTGGTATCTCAGATATTGAACCACAATTAATCTGAGTCAAATTGAGTGGTTTTATTCAAACAAAATGAGACAAAATGTGGTACTTATTTTTTCAATTAACATTACTCAATTAGGTATTAATTTTTTTTTTGTTAGTTTAGATGAAATTGTAAATAAACATCACATACTATCACAGGGTCACGCTCGAGTTTGAAAACGGGAGCCGGCGTTTCTATGTTGTTTAACTTGCCAATACAACCTACAGTGACCAATTAGGTGTTAATTGAATGATTTATATTGGGTAAAGAAAATTTCTGCCAAATATCTAACTTTCTCTTTTAGAACAATACTCATTTTTTTCCAACTGAAGTTATTAGATGGTAAAAAGTTATAGCTTGGGCACACGGTTAGAGCATTAGAGTGTATCTCTTAATTACGGTTCATATTATTATTATTTTTTGACACAAACGGTTCATATTATTATCATCTCCAATAGTCAAAGCCTAAAAAATATAAAGTAGAGTTAATCATATAATGCTAAACCAAAAGAAGACAACAAGTAGGTAACCAAAACATACCTATTATTCCTTCACCACAGTGCATCACAAAATAATCTAGGCTTAAATACAGTTTTGGTCCCCCTATTTTGACCAATCCACGATTTTGGTCCCTAAACTTTTAATTTGACGATTTTGGTCCCCCTATTTTTCCAATTTGAAAAATCAAGGTCCCCCACCCCAATTTTGACTCAGTTTGACTGACTTATCCTACGTGGCAGCCCACGTGGACTGCCACGTAGGCACACCCCCCCCACTCCACCCCCCCACCCACCCCCCCACCCCACCCACCCCTCCACTGTTTGTCTTCCCCACCCCAACCCCCCCCACCACCGACCCACCCACCCCACCCCAACCCCCCCACCACCGATCCCCACCCCCACCCTCCACTGTTCCCCTTCGCCCCTCCCACCCCACACCCCACCCCCACCCCCACCGTGAACCCCCCATCCCCACCGTGAACCCCCCCTTCCCCTTCCCCTTCACCGGATCTGCGAGAGAGAGAGAGAGAGAGACGTAGAGAGAGCGACGGTGAGCGAGAGAGAGCGACGGTGAGCGAGAGAGAGCGTGAGCGAGAGAGAGCGATGGTGAGCGAGAGAGAGGGAAAGCGAGGGGGGAGGGGAGAGACGGTGAGCAAGAGAGAGAGGGAAATCGAGGGGGGAGGTGCGAAGGGGAGGGGGTGCGAAGGGGAGGGGGGAGGTGCGAAGGGGAGGGGGTGCGAAGGGGAGGGGGTGCGAAGGGGAGGGGGTGCGAAGGGGAGGAGGGGCGAAGGGGAGGAGAGGCGAAGGGGAGGGGGGAGGTGCGAAGGGGAGGGGGTGCGAAGGGGAGGAGAGGCGAAGGGGAGGGGGAGGTGCGAAGGGGAGGGGGGAGGTGCGAAGGGGAGGGGAACAGTGGAGGGGGGAGGGGACGAGGGAATCGGTGGTGAGGGGATGGGGGAGGGGAACAGTGGAGGGGGGAGGGGAAGAGGGAATCGGTGGTGAGGGGATGGGGGAGGGGAACAGTGGAGGGGGGAGGGGAAGAGGGTCACGAGGAAGAAGAAGGTGGGGTGGGGGGTGGGGGGGGGTGGGGATGGGGTGGGGGGTGGGGGTGTGCCTACGTGGCAGTCCACGTGGGCTGCCACGTAGGATTAGTCAGTCAAACTGAGTCAAAATTGGGGTGAGGGACCTTGATTTTTCAAATTGGGAAAAAAGGGGGACCAAAATCGTCAAATTAAAAGTTTAGGGACCAAAATCGTGGATTGGTCAAAATAGGGGGACCAAAACTGTATTTAAGCCAATAATCTAATACTCCCTTTACTATTTTGTTTATAACTATTCATATATCCTGACACATAAAAACCAAGGTAATCAAAACCGGACCGGACCGGCCGGTTCGACCGGTTGAACCGGGAACCGGACCCCTGTCCGGTCCAGTTAGACCCCAGAACCGGATGGCCAAAGAACCAGGTGAAAAACCGGAAAACCGGTCAAGAACCGGCAAAACCGGCCAGAACCGGTCAAGAACCGGTTCTGAGAAATGACTTTTTTTTATTTTTTTTTATTTTTTTTTATTTTTTTTAACTGAAATAAAAAAATTTAAACTATTTTTTGTAAAACAAAATGAGTGTCAGGGCTCTATTTATATATTTTATATATTATGAAAGCCAAGAATCTCACTTATATTTTGCTGTGCACACTCTAGCTCTATTTATAGAGAAACACAGCTCATTCTTCTTATTTGCCATCCGATGTGGGACTAGATATTCACCTTTCAACAACATTAGCTTCATTGTTTGCAATTTTCTTACATGATGTGATCTTTTCTAAATAAAGCGACATTAAATTCTTTCTAAATAATGCATTAAAATATATATATTTTAAACATGTCAAACTTTGAGTTTTTTTTATACCTACCAATTTTATGTGTAACTTTAACTAATGACTTGGATATTATATTGTTGAGCTTAAGTTAAGCATAATTTAATTGTTTGTGGTGTGAAATTTTGGGTATTATGGTTTTTTATCCTTTATATATTGTAATAAAAATATTAAATAATATATTTAATTAATTCCGGTTGAACCCAAGAACCACTGAACCGCCACCTCTTCCGGTTCAATGTCCGGTCCGGTTTTGATTACCTTGATAAAAACAGATACAAAATAATTAAATTAATGTTTAAGGTTTTTGAAGTCAAAATGCTTCCCATTTTTTTGAGAGGTTGAACAGTGCCGCGGCCGCCAACTGCATCACTATTAGATGGAAAAAAAAATAAAAGAAACAACTTTATAATCTTTTATCTACCAAATCAAGTTCAGTTAGAATGAGTGGTAATTGGGTTCAGATTGCATCTAAGGTCGCAAGTTTGAGTTTTGGGTGTGGCAAAAATTCTATTATAAGTGGAAAACCACACGGACCGACAAAGTATGAGTACACGTGATCAACCTGATTCCCCAATATAGATTAGTCACCGATAAATCCCGTACACCGATAACACCTTAATAAAAAAAAAATCTTCTATCTACCATGATATCTATGCGGGAAAGGGTCAAAAAGTAATTATGTCATGAAGTAAATTTTGGTTCTATATATAAAAAAACGTGATTAACAATCAAAGATAAAATATGGAAGAATTAATAACTTCTGGGAGATTCAAACTCAGTTTAAGGAATAAATTTTAGCTGGCTTATGAATTCTTCTTACATAAACTAGAACTATTTTGGTAAGAAATTTTACAATGTCAACTGAGCAGGTGAGTCCACTTAAACTTTTGTGGACTTCCTCAAATAAGACACAGAACATAATCTGCAGATTGACCGCGTTGGCATTTGATATTGTCATAATTATCTGGAAGCACTTTTGCATTATGACGACTCAGCTAACTGCTAGTGAAGCAAGTAGTCTTAGGCTTAAGATTGTATTAATTCGACAAGCAACAAATTTAATTCATTCCTCTAATTCACATTAGAGCGTGAGAAAACTAATTACATTTGTTATGCGTGTCTACTTAATATTAACAATTGATTTTCTCAAACTCTAAAGTCAGGTGCAAGTGGTTAGTACACTTTATATAAAAGGGCAATTTTGGTTAGTATTCTAGTTCAATCACTAACAATAGACCAACTTGGAGTTAGACTTTATTTACCTTCGACCAAACTCCGGATTAATCAGAAGAGCCCCTTTTATTCGGCCACTGAAGTGGGTCAAAAACTTCTAAACCAAAAATCTATGATTTTCTCTTGAGATTACTTAATTTTCTCTCTAAAGAGGCAAATCAAAAAAGAAAGTACATGTAAAAAGTGGAATTAGGTTTAATATTTTTTTTGTCCAAAAAAGTAAAAAATTGAGTATAACAAATAAATGCCGAAGGAACCAAGAATACCACGTCCTTGTGGGAAATGGGTTAACTCCTTACCAACTGAGGCAACATTCATTGCCGCATGCATGTTTAATGCTTACGGTATTTTTAATACCAAGCATGCATGTTTGCTTTATGTTAAACTAAAAGATTGGTGCTATGTTAGCTTTAGCTTAGAGTTAACCTTCAAAATTTGCTTCCGCGCCCCCTTCTCCTATTCATAAGTTTTCAAACACCTTACATCGATATTTTAATTTGTTATCCCTAGATGTGTGAGACGTTGTTACTCTGATTTCTGATTGTATCAAATTTACAGATTAATCCCCAATTATGTGTTTCATTAGTCTCCAAGGACAAATTTTGTATGCTAATTCAGGGACTAAATAGTCACTTTTAAGGGACTAGTGCGTCTAAGGAATTAGTTTTTGAGGATTAATTTGTGATTTCAATACAATTAGAATTTATTATAGCAGTACCTAACACTTTTCAAGAGGAAAATGACTATTTCTCCTTGATTTTCGTTTACATGTCTCCCAAACTATGACTTTCAACCATAGACTACAAATTCATGCCTGGATTTCATTTATAATATTATTTATAACTTGATATAATAAAATGTAAATTATATCTTAATCTTTCAGACTAGGTAAACTGTTTCACAAGAAAGCCACTAACTCCATTCTGTTTTTCCTCTTTTATATAGATTAGAAAATTAGATAACTACTACCAACTCCAACTTTTTTGATTCTTTCTCTGTCATGCAATACCTTTTCTCCAGGTTCTTGTTCACTATAAATACCATTCTCCATCACATCATTCATGCAATCAACTTGAAGAACTTCTTTCTCTTATCTTTCTTTTTCTTTGAACTGATATTGCTAAAGAAACAACAACAATGGCCAATTCTATTAGCTTTCTCATGCTTTTTTCTTTACTAGCCTTTGCTCCCTTTTGCCTATGTAACAAGAAATTTGGGTCTTACCTTTACCCTCAATTCTATGACTATTCATGCCCACAAGCTCAAGAGATTGTCAAGTCCATCCTTGCCAAGGCTGTTGCTAATGAACCTCGCATAGCTGCTTCACTTTTGAGACTTCATTTCCATGACTGTTTTGTCAAGGTATGTTAGGACTAATAACTTCGAAAGCTTTTAATCATGGTCGCAATTGTGTCGCGATATTTGATATTGTTGAGAATCGCAATCAATTACGGCTAATATATGTCAAGGAGTAAATCGAGTTCTTGCTTGTTTTATAAGTGGCCAGTCGACTAGAGTAGTTATATTGGTTGAATTTGGTTTTTTTCACCGTATGCTGGTGATTAATATGATGAGCCTAATAACACTTAGAAAGCTTTTAAATTATGGTTGTCGTCGCTACACAATCCTTAATATTATGAAGAATCGCAATCAATTGCGACTAATATGACCTCAATTGCAGTCACAATGACATAAAAAAAACTATGATGTTGTCGCTTAAATCCTATTGGGATTTAGATTTAGACAATTTGTGCTGCAGTCAGTGCAGTCAAGTACTAAACATCTGTTAGAAAAAATCACTAAACTGTCATGTCAGTTTTATTTTTTATCTTAAATGAAAAAATATTCTCCAATACACTAACTGCATCTGACTGCACTCAACCCAAATCGCTGACACTATTATATATGTGATACTAGTTTTATTGGTTAACAAAGTTATATTATATGGAGAATTTTTTTCATATGCATGATTATAATAAGTTGATGTTGTATGCAGGGTTGTGATGCATCAATATTGTTAGATAACAGTGGAAGCATTACAAGTGAGAAAGGGTCAAATCCAAACCGCAATTCAGCTAGAGGATTTGAAGTGATAGATGAAATTAAATCAACACTAGAGAGAGAATGTCCTCATACAGTTTCTTGTGCTGACATTTTGGCTATAGCTGCTAGAGATTCAACTGTTCTTGTAAGTATTTGCTTTTTCTTTTGCTTTATATTTCAGTAACATTAATCTTTAACAACAAAGAGTTACATTATTATTTTCTTTTATGTGTAGACTGGTGGACCAAGCTGGCAAGTGCCTTTAGGAAGAAGGGACTCTTTAGGTGCAAGCTTGAGTGGCTCTAATAACAACATTCCTGCCCCAAATAACACATTCCAAACCATCCTAACTAAATTCAAGCTTCAAGGACTTGACATTGTTGATCTTGTTGCTTTATCTGGTACACTACTTGAACTTCTTAGTCTCTATGTGTTCTGCGCTGGGCTCGCTAAAAAGAGGCTCAAAAATTAATTGGGCCGTTTTGGCCGGCCTAGTTGGCTCAAGGACCAACTTGAGCCTGCTTTTTTATTCTTTTTAAAACACTTTTAGTTGTTTCCTTTTGTTAAAAAGTTGGATTGGACTGGGCCAGGCAAGCCCGCTGGCCTAGTGTTTTTGGCTAGGCTGGACTACAAAAAACACAGTCTAGTAAACAACTGGGCTAGCCTAGCCTAGCTCGTTTTTCTATAACTTGCATTATAATTAACTAGCAATGTTCCATAGCAACATCCTAAACATATTTTTTTGTGTATCCAATATCTACAGGGAGCCACACAATAGGAAACTCAAGGTGCACAAGTTTCAGGCAAAGACTATACAACCAAACAGGAAATGGCAAAGCAGATTTCACTCTTAATCAATACTATGCAGCTGAATTACGCAAAGGATGTCCAAAATCAGGTGGTGACCAAAACCTATTTTTCCTAGACTTTGTTACTCCAACAAAATTTGACAACAACTACTTCAAGAATTTGTTGGCTTATAAGGGTTTATTGAGCTCTGATGAAATTCTCTTGACAATGAACCAAGAATCAGCTGAATTAGTGAAGCTTTATGCTGAGAGAAATGATCTTTTCTTTGAACAGTTTGCTAAGTCTATGATTAAGATGAGTACTATATCTCCTTTGACTGGATCAAGGGGTCAGATTAGAACAAATTGCCGAGCGATTAATACTTGGTGAAGATTCTGAAGAAGCAATATCATTATTGCCTTATAAAAGACATACTCTGAATTTGCACATGCATTATATTTTATGTTTCGTTTTGTAATCCTCAAAATGAAAAAAAAGAGTTGTTATTTTTGTTTGATGAGTTGATCATGAAGGCATTGCCTTTAGATATATAGCATTCTTGTGTGTATTTGATGAATTATATGTATTTACTATTTAGTTCCATATTTATAAAGAAGTGATTTGTCCCCTTATACCATCTACGGCATGTTTATCATCTAATTCAACGGTCCTTTTTTTTTGACAGCTAATTCAACGGTCCTTAATTTATAGAGAATTGAGCATTGATGTGTTATCCAAAATAAGCATACATGCATATATGGCCACAATTTTGAAATGATGTGCATAAAAAACAATTATTTTCGAAATCTTGTAGACATATATGACACACTCATTGTTTGAAGAGGATCCATTGAGTGAGTTATAGAACAACTCAACCATCTTCTCTTGCATCATCACTTGATGTTGATGAGACATTTCACATTTGCGACGCGTTGCAATGCTGGACCAGCCTTATGAAGTACACAAATATAAAATCTATCTAATCTAATAATCTAATATAATCTAATCTAATCTAATAAAATGATAAAATCACATGCTAGCAAATTTACATTTTTAGACATTCCACTAGCGCGCCACGTATCCATTTTTTTGGGCATTTTAGACATCTAATCTAATATCTATCTAATATCTAATCTAATATTCTAATATATAAAATCATAAAATCATATGCTAGCAAATTTATATTTTTAGACATTCCCTTAGCGCGCCACGTGTCTATTTTTTGGGCATTTTAGACATTTTGCCACTAAAAGACAAAAAATCTCTACTTTTTAAACACCTTCCCATCATCTCTCTCTCCTATCACTTTATTTATTTATTTTATTCTCTTCTCTCTCTCTCTCTCATAACATCCCCTCTTTCCTCTCTCATTTCTTTCTCTTTTTATTCTTCCATTTCTATTTATTCTCATTTACTTCTATTTTATTCTACTTCAAACATATCTATCTAACACTAATCTAATCTCTAATACCAACTTATCTAATACTATAGTATAATCAATTCATATGCTAGCAAATTTACATTTTTAGAAATTCCACTAGCGCGCCACGTGTCCATTTTTTTGGGCATTTTAGATATCTTCTAATCTTATAAAATCACATGCTAGCAAATTTACATTTTTAGACTTTCCACTAGCGCGTCACGTGTCCATTTTTTGGGCATTTTAAACATTTTGTCACTAAAAGACAAAAAATCTAATCTAATATAATCATATGCTAGCAAATTTACATTTTTAGACATTCCACTAGCGCGTCGCGCGTTTTTGGGCATTTTAAACATTTTTCCACTAAAAGACAAAAAATCTCTACTTTTTACAATTTTTTACCTTTTCTCTTAACACCTTCCCATCATCTCTCTCCTCTCTTTTTTTATTTATTTTATTCTCTTCTCTCTCTCTCTCATAACATCCCCTCTTTCCTCTCATTTCTTTCTCTTTTTATTCTTCCATTTCTATTTATTCTCATTTACTTCTATTTTATTCCACTTCAAACATATCTATCTAATACAAATTTAATCTCTAATACCAACTTATCTAATACTATAGTATAATCAATTCATATACTAGCAAAATGTCAAAAATCGTGGTTCATAGCAATAATGGTCAAAAATGGCAGAAAAACTAACTAAAAAACTGCACAAAAGTTGCGAAAAAAACCCGACAACAGCTGCGAAAAAAACAGCAAAAGCGGCCTGCTGCTTGCGCGTAGTCAGATTTTTCTTTTCAAATAAAATTCTTGTTTTTTAATTTATTTTTTGTAAAAAATCTGTAATTACATAAAATTACTATTAAATTATGTAGCTATTTACTAAAATCTACTCAAACTACTAAAACCAGTTCATTTAACCATTATTGATCAAAAAAATTCATTTAACCACTACCAATTGTCCAAAAAAGCGACACTGCTAGCAAAACTTCCCAAATTATTTTTTCTAAAAAAATCAATAATTAAATCGCATTTGCTTTTTTTTTTTGTGAGTCTCACGGAGCGACAACAAGAGTGCCAACGGGAGCACGGAAGCGCCAACGGGATCAGCAACGAGAGCGCCAATAGAGCGCCGTGCATATTTTATATTAAATCTCATTTTCTTTTTTCCTCATTTTTACTCTATTATTAATATTATAAGAAGATGCCGATTTTTTTTAACTTTTTGCAACAAAACTATTTTAATAAATTTGAAATATCGTCTTTTATCGAGTTTTTCTTTTTTCTTTTATTACATTTTGCAACTTTCAACGTACGTATTTATAATTTCATAGCAAGTTATAACAAATACAGTATCACCCGTGCGTATGGACAGGTAAAATACTAGTTTAACATAAAAAAACCCAAAGGGCACCTGCACCTATTACAATTTTTTCAGTCATGGAAATTCTATGCTTATTCCTATTTTCACGTGAGCAAAATGACACTGTGAAATGTAAATTAATGATTTATATTATTTGTTAGTTAATTTTTTATTTGCAAGAATATGAATAATAAGAAGAGCATCGTACCGAGAGCGTTTACGGTTGAGGAGCTTGTGTACCACTGGAGGTGGTAGAAGAGTTCGTCCAACGAGAAACAAATGGCAGGTCCGACGGAAGAAATTGCCATAAAGTATTTCGACGGAGGCAGATGACGTTAGGGTGGGGAGTGAGTTGGTCGGGGTTATGGCAATGCTTTCATGTGTAAGAGACGCAGACTTACAAGTTCATGTGTAAAGCAATGCTTTCATGTTGACTATATATATTGTTCTGTACTGTGCTTCCGATCTTAGAGATCGGTATTACGCAGTTAGTAGATATTTTGTCTTTGATTCTGTCTCAGTCTTCGGGCTTGAGAGGAAGATTTCGTTCGACCTGGAGAGGTTCGATCTTGAGAGGCGATGTTGAGATGTTCGATCTTGAGATGTCCGATCTTGAGGGGCGAGGTTGTACCTGCAATGATACTCCGACGCTCAAGTCAGTATTTGAGTGAATGCGTGTTTGTTAGAAAAAGTGCTTACCATTAATGAGCATTGAATGGGGTATTTATAGAGTTTGAACGTGTTTGTGTTGGCGTTTTTGGGCCGTCCGATCTTGCGGGCTGATCTTGGCCATTGAAGATTTGACTCTCTCAATATGATTGGGCTTCTCATCAATTGGGCTTTTGGAGAGGGGGGTGTAAATAGAAAACAGTATAATCACCATAACAGTGGCCCCCCAAGTCTGGTCGCTATGAGGAGCGATCTTGACTTTGATGGGCGACGTAGCCTTTATACTCTTGTTTTTGTTGAGTGGAGATTTCTTCGGTCTCGAGCTTACGTCGAGGCTGGGGTTCTTGAGCGATGTTAACTGTCCGTCGAGCTTTCGAGCGAGGTAGATGGTTTTTTGAACTCAGTGCTGCTTTGGAATCAGTGTAATCTTGGAATCAGTGCCATCTTTACTGTTTCTGACAAGGTGTCTCTTCGCAGTGGCGGCGCATGATGGTGACGTTTTTTCTTCAGCGTGCGGATTTTAATGGACCATGGTTTGGACGTGACGTTTCGACTTCCCGGCCCAGGCCCATTAGATTCGCCTTGCTATAAATAAAGGGTCTCACCTCCTCATTTATTGCTTGCTGTTCATTTGTTTTTGATTTGCCGATCTTCGAGAGCTCCCGAGCTTCTTTAAAGTGAACGAGTTTGAAGAGATTTCGAAGTACTTTTAAGGTCGGTTTCTGTGGATCGACAACCGTATATTTCCAGATATAATCAACTTGCGACATAGTTCCGAGGTTAGTCTATTTTTGTTTTTTCTTTTACTTTTCTTTTCGTTTGTGCCTGGACCTCCCCCAGTCCCCTTTGATCTCAGAATGGGGGTCGTCAGGTCGGGTTCCGACTTTCTCGCGAACCCATTTTCGATCTTTAACCCTGACATTTCGTCCCCCATTCCTGTAGATTCGCTCTGGCGAGGACGAAACAAACTCGGAGAGACGTTACTCAGTACCGGAAAGAGTTTACGAACGCGATGGCTTCTGGTGGTGAAGTCCCTGAGGTCCGTACCGAGCCTCTTGAAGTCGCCGCCCCGGACGTGCAAGAGCATTCTGCTTCCGCCCCTATGAGTGATAAGGCAGAAGATAATTTTGAGAGTGAAAGTTCCTCTCCTGCGACCGATGCTAATGAGCCGAACGACGATACTCCTGAAGATGTGGAGGAAGATTGCTTGGCGGATGTGATGGCCATCACTTCTGAGTCCGATGAGGAAAACCTAGTGGAGGAATCAGAGGATTCCGAGGTCGATCTTGGGACAGGCTCCGAGGTTGATCTTGTGTTGAGTTCCGAGTCTGCCGATGAGTTCGACAGGGGGAGTGTTGGAAAACAAGTTGAATCTCACCCTTCGAGTCAACCGGGTTCCAGCCGAGCTTCTGCTGCTTCTCTGGACGGGTACTCTAGTACTGGTTGTGGGGACCTTGATGTACCGGTGCGAGAGGTCTCTCAATATGATTGGGTTTCCAGAAATATTTTGGAGATCGAATCGTTGTACCAGCACGGGTTTAATTTGGAGAGGGTCGGGAGGAAAGCTTCCGGTCGCTCGAAGCGAATTTGGAGAGTTGAGGGAATGAAGAAAGGAGAGCACGTGGCTTTGTGGCCTGGAGAGCTCAAGTTCACTTTGTATCATATGCTGATAAATGAGATGAATATCCGGCCTCCTTTCACCTGGTTCGAGCAGACGGTTTTGGCGACTTTGGATGTTGCGCCTTCTCAGTTGCATCCAAATGCGTGGGCTTTTGTTCGAGCCTACGAACTAATGTGTCTTCATCTGGAGAGGCCGGTCTCGCCGTTGCTCTTTTTCCATTTGTTTGAGATCAACCGGAACAGCAGTGAAAATAAATCCGGTCGCGAGCATGTCAGTCTTCGCTCGAGGCGAGGGGCCAAGATTTTCAAAGCTTATGCGGACTCATTGAAGGGGAATTGGAAGGAGTTATTTTACTGGGTCGAACCGGTGACCGATGAAGCGATCGAGAGAGTGGGAAAGTTTTTAGAGGATGGTCGGACTTTGGTGTCCACCAAGTTTCCCATTGGTTGGAGTCAGGCCCATTTTGAACGATCCACCAATTCCTTTTCTGTTGGTCAGGATCGATTGAACGCTGCCGATCTTCTTACCAAGAGGATCCTGATGTTTATTTCTGAGAACATTCCGTTTTCAAAACATAAGTATCGGGGTATCCCTGCGGCTAAGATAGTTCAGGCTGGGAAGCGAAAACGAGTGCAATTTGTCTTAGGTAGTTCGTTTTTCTTGTTTTGATTTTTGCATATCTTTGACTGTAGTTTGTATGACCCATTTTTGTTTCTTTTCCAGATACCATGGCCCCAAAGAAGCTCGCCGTAATGAAGGCGCTGGTGATGAGGAGCGTCGATATATCTGACGATGCTGAGGAAGTGGGTGCTCCGCTTCCGACGTCTCCCCAGGTTGAGACTGTTGTTGGGACGGTTACTGCTGCTTCCCCGATCAATACTGTTACCCAAGAGGACCTTGCCTATGAGGCTCTGGTCGATCTTGTTTCCAGTTCTCCTCCCCCGGCTGCTCCCGACATCGGTGCAGGGACCTCGGCGAAGAGGGTGCGCACCGAGGCAAGTGGCGAGCAAAGGCCGGAAAAAAGGAGTAAGACCTCAAGGAGACCGAAGCATAAGAACAAGGCCGTACCTTTATAGGAGGGCTTATTGGAGCAAAACTATGCCCAATGGCGGGAGGATCCTGTCGGGGCGTCTGTTAAACTTTTGGCGAACTTGGCCGATGTTCATAAGATCGAAAAAGAGAAATACGAGAAACGGGCTAAGGGTAGGTGTTTTCTTGTTTGTTCTTTGCTTTATGATCTTTTTCCCACAACCTGATTTTTCTTATTTTCGTGCCTGCAGTTTTGTTGGAGCTCGAGAAGTCCAAAAGAGTGAAGCTTGTCGAAGATGTGTCTTCGAAATCGAAAGAGCTCGCTCGAACAAAGCAAGAACTTCAGGCTCTGAAGGAAAGCCAAGGGGAGGTTGTACGCCGGGCGGAGTTCGCGGAAACTCGCGTAAAGGAGCTGGAAGAAAAGGAAAGAGTTTTGGAGGGTCAATTGGTCGAGGCTAATCAGAAGATTAAAAGTTTGGAGTTTCGTGTAGTCGTTTTGGAAGATGATTTGAAGAAAGCATCCGAGGCAGGGGTCGGAACAAGCAGCGATGCCGAGGCTCGAATTGCGGAGCTTCAAGCAGCCCTTCAGCAGAGCAGAAAAAATGCTAAGGAGGCTACGAAGATTGCAAATGAAGCTAGGAAGGAGGCTCGTGAAGCTACTAATTCTGCAATTGAGCTGTATAGGGAGGGTTTTGAGTGTGCCCAGGAGCAAATTGCTTTGGTCAATCCTTCCGTCAATTTGGATCGGTCGATTATCGATGCCGACCACGAGGTTGAAGGGGGTATGATCGTTAAGATCGATGCTCAGACGGAGAAGAAAACTGTGATTTTTCCGACCTCTACTGCCTGATGTTTTAACAGTGTTTTTTTTGCAGAAGTTCCTGGTGTATGCTTTTACCTATGTAGTTTTTGTATAGATCCGGAACTTCTTTCGGTCTAGCTGGAGATATTTGTAATCTTTTTTGGGATATGTCTTTCAGACCTTTACGAGCTTTAATGAATGCTTTTTGAATTTCGCATGTCATGTATGTCGTTTTTACGAGTTTTAACGGGTGCTTTTTTAATTCTGCACGTTGCGTATGATGTAAGAACGTCGGTAAATGAGGAACTCGATTTACCGGTTCGAACCTATAGGACAGTTTACTAGGACTCGGCCCAGATTTAACTCGCCCTATAGGGGTATCGGCAGTTGTGGCCGATGGTCGTTCTTAGGACGTTTCGATCCTTGAAGACCCGGTCTCTTTGAGATAGTTTGCCAAGAGGATTTAACTGTTTTCTCAAAGAGTTTGCGACCTTGGGTGGTCGCTTTTTGGGGAGATCATCTAAGATCGGACCCAGTTGATTCCCGGTGGGGGGAATTTTGGTCCCAACATTCTGTTTGATGAAAATCAAGAATGTGTGGAGACTTGGTGAAAACTTTTGAGAAGTTTTGAAAGTGTTTGAAAGAAATGTCAAGTTTCTTTTTTGATTAATAACTTGTTTCGAGTTTACATAAGATCGATGTACATGATTTCTTTCTAAGGATAATAACTTTTCAGTTTTGTTGCATTCAAAGTCCTCCTAATCTTTCTTCCTTGGAGGGTCTCCAATTTAAAGGCTCCCGTACCGGTTTTAGATAAAATTCGGTAGGGGCCTTCCCAGTTTGGGGCGAGCTTTCCTTGGGAGGCGTTTTTTTGACCGATGTCAGCTCTTCTGAGTACCAGATCGCATGGATCGAAATCTCTGTGAACGACTTTGGTGTTGTATCTGGTTGCAACCTTTTGTTTGATGATTGCTTCTCGGAGCGAGGCCCGACCTCGGATTTCATCGATGAGGTCGAGTTCTTCTCTTAAGGCTTGGTCGTTATTGTTTTGTGTTTTGGGATTTGCCGTTCTCCAACTAAGTTCGCCGATCTCGACGGGGATGACCGCCTCGCTGCCGTAGGAGAGCCTAAAAGGTGTTTCCCCAGTGGAGCTTTGGGGGGTCGTCCGGTATCCCCAGAGGACGTAAGGCAATTCTTCTACCCAATTTCCTTTAGCATCGTCCAAACGTCGTTTCAGCCCGTTCAGTATTACTTTGTTTGCAGCCTCTGCTTGACCGTTGGTTTGAGGGTGCTCTACTGAAGTGAAATGGTGTTTAATTTTCAGTTCGAGCATTAGTTTTCGAAATCCCGAGTCTGTGAATTGAGTTCAGTTGTCCGTCACTACTACCTCGGGGATCCCGAACCTGCTCATGATGCTTTTTTTGAAGAATTTTATGCAGTTTTTTGCAGTGATGGTCGCCAAGGGTTCCGCTTCTATCCATTTGCTGAAGTAGTCTACGGCGACGATCAAGAATTTAGTTTGTCCTGGCGCCTTTGCGAAAGGTCCGAGTAAGTCCATTCCCCACCATGCGAAGGGCCACGTGGAGGATAAACTTGTGAGGTCTGTAGGGGGAGCTATGTGGACATTGGCGTGGATTTGGCATTTCTTGCACTTCTTCACATGATCACTAGCATCGCCAATCATGCTCGGCCAGTAGTAACCGGCTCGAAGAGTTTTCCGTGCTAAAGATCGAGCTCCCATGTGCTGGCCGCAGATTCCCTCATGAATTTCTGTTAATACGTAAGCCGCTTCTTCTCCCTCGATGCATTTTATTAGCGGAGAAGAGAGGCTTCTTTTGTAAAGCGTTCCGTTGATGACTGAAAAAGCCGAGCCCCTTCTCCTGATGTATTTGGCGTCGTTCCGGTCTAGGGGTTCTGTTCCTTTGATGATGTATTCTACAATTGGGGTGATCCAGCCGTCCGTTTCTTCGAGCATACAGATTGTCGGGTTAAACAGAGGCTCGAGAGACACACTGGGTTTGTGTAGCGTTTCTTGGATGGTTGTCCTCTGGTTCCCTGGGGTTTTTGTGCTTGCGAGCTTGGCGAGGATATCAGCTCGTTGGTTTTCCGTTCTTGGGACATGAACTATCTTGCTTGTTTCAAATTCAGCCATTAGCGACCGTACCTGAAGCAGGTATTTCTGCAGGATTGGTTCTTTGGTCTCGTATTTATTTCCGATCTGGGAGACCACCAGAAGGGAGTCGGTATGGAGTTTTATTTGTTGGACTTGGAGGTCAATTGCCAGGCGAAGTCCGGCGATGCAAGCCTCGTACTCTGCTTGGTTGTTCGAGGTGGGAAAACTGAATGTAAGGGAAACTTCGATGATGACCCCTGTCGGGCTTTCTAGCATTATCCCAGCGCCACTCCCTTTTGGATTTGAGGACCCATCGACATACAGGATCCATATGTCAGATTCGGTGTTAGCAGGCGTCATTTCGGCGATGAAGTCCACCAAAACTTGTGCTTTAAGTGTTGTTCGAGCTTCATATTTAATCCCGAATTCTGAGAGTTCCACAGCCCATTTGATCATTCTTCCAGCCAGATCGGGTCTATGGAGTATCTGCCTGATGGGGTAGTTAGTTCGGACGACTATCTGATGGGCGACAAAATAGGCTCGAAAACGTCGAGCTGCGACAATGAGAGCCAGGGCGATTTTCTGATAACGACTTTCAGCTCCGTGCAGAGCTTTGCTTGCGAAGTAGATCGGGCTTAGCCCGGTTTTGAGCTCGCGCACCAGAACGGCAGCTAATGCTTCTTCCGAGACCGCGAGATATAGGTATAGGGTTTCCCCTTCCTTTGGTCGAGTTAAAATTGGAGGCTCGGAGAGAGATTTTTTTAGTTGCTTCAAAGCTTCGTCTTGTTCAGGCGTCCATTCGAAATCTCTTTCTTCTTTTTTGAGGATTTTAAAAAGTGGAAGAGATTTGAATGCTGCATTTGGTATGAAACGAGATAGAGCAGCTATCATTCCATTGAGTTTTTGCACTTCCTTCTTGGACGTCGGAGTTCGCATTTCTGTGACGGATCGACATTTATCCGGGTTCGCCTCGATTCCTCTTTCTGTTAGGAAAAAACCTAAGAATTTCCCTGCTCGAACTCCGAAAGTGCATTTTTCTGGGTTTAATCTCATTCTATTCTTTCGTACCTCACAAAAAATCGCTCTTAGATCGCTTATATGGTCGTCATCACTTCTGCTCTTGGCGATCATATCGTCGAGGTAGATTTCTACGCTTTTACCGATCTGGTTTTGGAACACTTTGTTCATCATTCTTTGGTAAGTCGCTCTAGCGTTTTTTAACCCAAAGGGCATGACTCGGTATGCGAAGTTTCCTCGGTCGGTGATGAAGGCGGTTTTTTCTTGATCTGGGGGAAACATGGCTATCTGGTTGTATCCGGAGTATGCGTCCATGAAAGATAATAACCGGAAACCGGAAGCGTTGTCGACCAAACGATCGATGCTGGGGACCGGAAAAGCATCTTTTGTGCTAGCTTTATTAAGATCGGTGTAGTCCACACACATACGCCATTTTCCGTTAGATTTCTTCACCAGGACTGGGTTTGATAACCAAGTCGTGTATTTAACCTCGGAGATAAAGTTGGCTCTGATGAGGTCGTCTACTGCTAAGGTGGCAGCAATGGCTTTCTCTTTGCTTTGAGCCCGCTTTCTTTGGGCGATCCATTTTGCTTCTGGGTTTATTGCGAGTCGATGGCAAGCAACCTCTGGTGGGATCCCAGGCATGTCTTCGGCCGACCAAGCGAAGATGTCTTTGAAATCTTTAAGACATTGGGTCAAGTCGATTTTGATTTTTTCTGGAAGGTCGATCCCTATTTTGATATTTTGGGAAGGGTCTGAACCGAGCTGTATTTCGGCGAACTTTCCATCAGGCTCTGGTCTTTTGATTTTTCGTTTATGCTCTTTGGTTAGCTCGTCGACGTCTTGCTGATTTTCGACTTTCGGATCGCAGCCGGTTTCTACGTTAGTGGCGGCGTTAACTTCAGTCGATCTACCTTTTGGCAGTTTGGGAGTCGACAGTTCTTCCGAAGGAGGAACCCCTTCATGCTCCGAAGCTTTTCGTTCGTTCTTCGTCCATAGGAAAAAACACCTGGAGGCCGACTCTAAGTCAGAGTTTAGAGTGATAACTCTGTTGCAGAGAGAGTGGAACTTCATCTTTAAGTGTGTTGTGGATGTAACCGCCCCGAGCCTGCCGAGGGTCGGTCTTCCTATAATACCGTTGTAAATTGATTCACAAGGTAAGACGAGGAATTTGGTCTTAACGTTTCGAACCATTGGTTCGGTTCCGTAGGTAACCATTAGCTCCAGATGCCCAAGGGGTTTCGTTCGGGATCCGTTAAAGCCGAACAGAGCCGTTCCTCTATAAGGGGTGAGTTCCTCTTTGTCGATCCCCATTTTGTTCAGAAGATCGACAAAGAGGATGTCTGATGAGCTCCCCTGATCTACCAAGATCCTACGTACTTCTTTATTCGCTATGATCGCCGATATTAAGAGAGGTACGTGTTTGTTGGCCTTTCCGTCAATAAGGTCGTCGTCGCTAAAAGATAATGGAGGTCGATTGCTCTTGATCGGGTTTGTTGATGTTGAAGCTACGCATAACAGTTCCTTCCATTTTCTTTTCATTGATTTTCCCGATCCTTCATGATCGAACCCTCCAGTTATCATCATGATAATCGAACGTTTTTTATCCAGTTCTTCGTGGTCTGGGTCGATCACTTCTTTTCCTTTTTCCCTGGGATTTTCATTTCTTTCTCTTCCGATATTGCGAGATCGTTCTCCCTCCCTTTTGACATAGGAAGATAGCTTTCCCCGTTTTATTAAATCTTCAATGTCGTCTTTTAGGGCGTTGCAATGGTTCGTGTCATGGCCATTGCTTCTGTGGTATCGGCAGTATTTGTTGGCTTTCTGCCCAGGCCGGCCAGGTAAAGACCTGGGAGGCTTGACGTCCCTGAACTCGACTTTCCAACATTCCCCTAGTAACTGGGCGTTGGAGACGTTGAGTTCGGTATATACCTGGTGGCGATTCTTTTTACCGGTATTCCACGAATTTTTACGAGGGTCGATCTCGATGTGGCGTTTCGACGGTTCCGTATGTGACGATGTTTTGTCGACTTTGGAATTTTCTTCTTCATTAATAAAGCACTGGGATAGCTCGAGGAATTCTTGAAGGGTGTTAGGTTCCCAGGTGTTGATGTGCTTTCGGAACGAGCTTCCAGGGAGCAGACCTTGGGCCATGAAGAAGATTCGGAAAGCGTCGTCTAACTGCCGAACCTGAAGAGCCTCGATGTTGAATCGCTCTATATATTCTCTCAGGGGCTCATTTCCCCTCTGGACAATAGATGCTAAAACATTTTTGTTTTTGGGTTTGCTCTTGGAATGGGCAAAGTGCACCGAGAAGTGTTTTTCTAACTGGTCCCACGAGGAGATGGTATTCGACCTTAACGTCTGAAACCATTCGGAAGCCATTTTGTCCAGGGTTAACGGGAATATTCGGCATTTCATTTCCATGGGTACGTTTCGATACTGCATGGTTGTATCAAATTGGTCTAGATGCCTGTCGGGGTCGCCCGTCCCGTCATAAGTCTTCAGTCCTCTAGGTGGTTTCTTGAGGTACCCGGAAGTTGTCGATTGATTTTGTGAAAGGACCTTTTCGCCCAGGTTGATTCGCCCGTGACGGTGGTTGGTGTCCGTGACGAGGTTCAGGATGTCTGTATCGTCGCGTTTGATTGTTCTGAATGTTGTCACGGCTCCTTGATCGTCTTCTTGACGAGGTCGAGCCTTCAAGATCGTCAAATTGGCGTGCCAAAGGAGAACGGGAACCATTCCCTCGGTGGCGGCGTGGAGGAGAATGAGGATCGTCAAGATCTTCATATGGTCGAGCTGATGGAGAACGATGATCATTCCCTTGGTGAGGGTATGGGGAAAGGTGAAGATCGTTGGGACTATTATGTTGTCGAGCCAGAGGAGAACGGGAACCATTTCCTCGTTGACGGCGTGCGGGGGAACGGTGATTGAGCTTTCTCCGAGGGGGCGATCGATGGAAAAGTCTTCTTTGAGTTGGGCGTCGTTCCTCCAAGGAGCTCTGCCCGGATGATTGCTGGGCCGGGAAGTTTCGACCTTGCAGTCTCGCTACTTCGGATTCGAGGTTAGCGAAGCGGTTGTTTCTTTCTTCATTTACCGCTTCTTGCCGAGCCAATAGCTGAACGAGCTGTTGGACCGCTCCCGTCAAGGCCGGAAGTAATTGAGGAGGAGATGGTAGGCTCGTTTCATATGCGCCCGAATGTGCTCGGGATGGTCCTGTGTTGGGAAGTCGGCTTCGTGTTTGCAACGAATTCGTAAGTTCCTGGACGTGGCCTTCAGGGGTTTGCTGAGGGCCGAGCTCAGGTTCGGCCATGAGACTAGTCGGTGTTGAACGGCGCGTTGGTGCCATTTTAATAAGTTTCAAGGAGATGGTGAGAAAAAATAGGGTATTGATTTCTCACACTGTGGTCGCCAATGTTCTGTACTGTGCTTCCGATCTTAGAGATCGGTATTACGCAGTTAGTAGATATTTTGTCCTTGATTCTGTCTCTGTCTTCGGGCTTGAGAGAAAGATTTCGTTCGACCTGGAGAGGTTCGATCTTGAGAGGCGATGTTGAGATGTTCGATCTTGAGATGTCCGATCTTGAGGGGCGAGGTTGTACCTGCAATGATACTCCGACGCTCAAGTCAGTATTTGAGTGAATGAGTATTTGTTAGAAAAAGTGCTTACCATTAATGAGCATTGAATGGGGTATTTATAGAGTTTGAACGTGTTTGTGTTGGCGTTTTTGGGCCGTCCGATCTTGCGGGCTGATCTTGGCCATTGGAGATTGGACTCTCTCAATATGATTGAGCTTCTCATCAATTGGGCTTTTGGAGAGGGGGTGTAAATAGAAAATAGTATAATCACCGTAACATATATATATATATATATATATATATATATATATATATATATATATATATATATGATATATATATATATATATATGATTCTAGAGAATTCATAAACATTCAGTAAAAAAAAGAGAATCCATAAAATTGTGCGTTGGACGGACTTATTTATATTTACATAATTTATTTATGATTTTTGAAAGAAACATGTGAATATTTTTTTTGACTGAGTGTGAATATTATTATTATTACTATTATTTAAATATCTATTTTTTATTAACTGCATAGTTAAAAAATAATAAAATATAATTTTATTAAGAAATATGAATAAATAATTTATTTTAGACAATATTTTTTATATGGTATATGTATTTTTCACCATGCTTAATGCTCAACAATAATAATCAAGTCTTTAATGAGTTTAATAATTTAAAGTTTAATGTAATAAAAGATAAATTATAGGCTAAATATATATTTTGGCCCTTTATCTTTGGGGTTGTGGTCACTTTGGCCCTTTATCTTGTTTTTTTCTCATTTTAGACCCTCATGTTTTGTGTGTGTGTCATTTTGGCCCCTGCCGTTATCATTTTGGTCCTTTATGTTTTTAATTGATTTCATTTTAGTCCCTTATGTTTTTAATTGATTTCATTTTGGGCCCTTATGTTTTTAATTGATTTCATTTTCGTCCTTAAAAATTTGCCTAAAAAAACATAAACATAACGGCAGGGGCCAAAATGACACAAACAAAAAACATGAGGGTCTAAAATGAGAAAAAAAAAAGATAAAGGGCCAAAATGACCACAACCCCAAAGATAAAGGGCCAAAATATATATTTAGCCTAAATTATATGGTGAAAGTTTATTAAACGTACAATGAAAATTCCCAGCCCCTATGAGTGACTTTATTCTTCAGATATTACAATATGTACATTATTATATAATATATGTATGTAAATGACAATTATTACATGTTTGACTTATGTTACAATTATAAATATAAATATATAACCCATTTCATTTATTTTAAATTAGGCTACACTAAAACTTCTAGTATTTGATAAAATTTAAATTAATCTTTTTTTTTTATAAGCAATATCATTGAAAAGAGCACAAGGGGTATCTAACCCTTACAATGAGAGAAAAAAGAAGGGGGAGGGATTTCTCAAAACCTCCCTGAGCCAAAACCCATTGGGAAAAAGACTCAGGTAAGAAAAAGAGTACCTTGTGAGTGCACTACAGAGGGAAAACCTAACCCACTGTTTCTCCCCCTACTACCCAACAAAATGATTAATACAATGGTAAGCGTTATTCCACCCAGAATCTAAAACATAACCCGAATGACTCCCCACCCCATAAATAAACCACGACCAAGACATAGTTTTAATATGATAATCGAGTCTAAATCCGGTTCTTCCCCCTTGAAAATAAGATTATTTCTAGTCAACCAAATACTCCAACACGAGGCCAGCCAGATAAGATGTCTAATCTTCTTAGATTTCTTGCCGGTAAACACTTTTGCGAAGGAATCGAAATGCTCCATCAAAGACTCCTCAACGATATGATCCACACCAAGCCATATCTCCACCTTTTTCCACACCATCCTAGCCAAATCACACCCCACGAAAAGATGGTCCAAATCTTCAAAATCATTCTGACAAAAAGCACAGGCCGCCTCCTCCATAGACTGAATAACGTTACGATGAAGCAAAGAAGAGCGAAGAGGAAGAGCCGAGACAAACATACGCCATCCGAAAAGCTTAATTTTCGACGGAACAACTGTTTGCCACACGGCTTCAATTCTGGCCGATAGCAGAGGGGGCAAGACAGCTGCTTGCCGAACGCTTTGCACCTGGATATAACAAGAACTAACCGAAAACATTTTATCATGAGTTAGAATCCATTTCCAACAATCATATTTACCTCGAATCGGAGAAACTTCACGCAAAATATCCGCCAACTCTGCAGCTTCTTGAACACAAAGATGACCACCTGCAACATTAGATAAAAAATTCCAACTCCATACATCTCGACTCCAACAACCAGCTTCAGCCACAGTGAGATCTTTATCAGCACAACCTGCAAATAAATTAGGAAACACGATAGATAATGGTTGGTGACCAATCCACTGATGTTTCCAAAGATTGACCCCCTCACCACTGCCCAATCCTCTCCGAATACAATCTTTGAACCAATCGTCCCCCATTTCTTCTTTACCAACAATACAAAGATCCCTCCACCACAAAGAATCCGATCTCATACTCCTGACGGAATCACTAAACATAAATCCCGACAACTCACCATATCTATGACTTAATAGACCTCTCCAATTCGCATTCTCGTCCACCAAACAGCGCCACTTCCATTTTGACAATAAGGAAATATTGAAATTCTCCAAGTTTTTGATACCAAGACCTCCCTCATTTTTCTCCCTACAAACCTTATCCCAAGCCACCCAATACATACCTCTCGCATCCTCCTTAACTCCCCAAAGAAAATCTCTTTGAATCTTTATCATCTCCCTAATAACCACTTTTGGTGCTTTGTAGAAAGAGAAGAAATACAAAGGTAAACTACTAAGGACCGAGTTGATAAGCGTAACCCGACCTCCTATAGATAAATTGCGCCCCTTCCAAGATGCCAGCCTAGACCGAAACTTTTGCAAAACCGGATTCCAAGTCCCTTTTCGCCTCAGATTAGCACCAACGGGAAGGCCAAGAAAGTTGAACGGAATGGATTCCGACTTGCAATGAAGGAAAACTGAAGCTTGCTCCATAAAATTATCAGGCACATTAATAACAATAGGCTTACTTTTGATGAAATTGACCTTCAATCCGGAGACGAGTTCAAAGCTCCTGAGAATAGATTTTAGACCCCAAAGGTTATTCCAAGACGGCTTCCCAATAAGAACGGTATCATCAGCAAATTGAACAAGCGAATAATTAAGGTTTTCATTAATTACAAACCCCTCAAAAAACCCAACCCCCACCGCCTTATCCACCAACCGAGCAAGACCCTCAGCCACTAACAAGAATAAAAAAGGAGATAGAGGATCCCCCTGACGCAATCCCCTTTGCACCAAGAAGTCTTGAGTTGGGCTTCCGTTGACCAAAACCGATAAAGAAGAAGAAGACACACACGCTCTAATCCAACGAATCCACTTAAGATCAAACCCGAACTTAGTTATCATATCAAAGAGGAACGACCAAGAGACGGTGTCATAAGCTTTCTCAAAATCCACTTTAAACAACATGCACTCCTCCTTATTATGCTTCGCCAAATCAACAAGCTCATTAACAATCACTACCCCATCAAGAATATTCCGACCACCAAGAAAAGCCGACTGACACTCAGAAATCACCAAAAGAAGAACCTTCTTTAACCTGTTGGCCAACACCTTTGAAGGAATCTTATAGATACTCCCAATTAAACAAATGAGCCTATACTCCCCCAACCCTTGAGGATGATCATTTTTGGGAATGAGAGTTAGGAAAGAGGCCGAGAACGCTTTAGGAATGTGAGCCTTGGCGTAGAATTCTGAAAAAACTCCCACAATGTCATTCTTCAACAAATCCCAATTCTCCTTAAAGAACCTCAAATTAAAACCATCAGGACCCGGGCTTTTATCTCCATCACAGCTCCAAATCCCCTCCCTAATCTCCTCCTCTTTGAAAGGCATGATCAGGTAATCATTCGCTTCCGAAGAGATTTGATTAAACATCGTATCATTCAACACAGGTCTACCATACAGCGGCTCCGTAAATCCATTTTGAAAAAAATTCTTCACCTTATCTTTAACCACAAAAACATCTTCAATAAGCCTTCCCTCATCATCTAACAACTTTAGAATATTTTTCCTCTTTTTAAACTTCAACATAGAGTGAAAATATTTAGAATTCACGTCACCCTCTTTGATCCAATGCGCCCTACTCTTTTGATGAAGAATACTTTCCTTCAATCTGATTTGCTTCCAAAAAGACACAGAGACTTCATTTCTTTTAGAAATTGTGGCCTCATCCCAATGTTCAATGAGCATTTGATCTAAGTTATTCAACTCCTTGACATCCTCCTCTATATTCAAGTCAACCACTCCAAACACCTCTTTGTTCCACACTCGCAACTTCTCTTTCAACATCTTCATTTTCTCCTTTAAAACATAAGCTTTATTCCCAGAAACCTGACTTTGAGACCAACTATCCTTAACAAACTCTTTAAACTTAGCATGGTGAAACCAAGCATTAACAAACCGAAAAGGTTTCGGACCCTAATCAACATTAGATCTGAGCAGCCAAATAGGGCAGTGATCAGAGATATTCCTCTTCCCTATCCATTGACCCGAGATGTTCCACTTATCAACCAAATTAGGAGAAATAAGAAACCTATCCAGTCTACTCATAGAAATCCCATCCGAGCAAAACCAAGAAAAAACATTACCAGTAACTGAGACATCAAGTAAATCCATATCCGAAATAAAAGCATTAAACTCGTTAACTTCCTGAATAGACCCCCTTACCCCTATACCTTTCCTTTCCTCAACTCTTGTGACACAATTAAAATCTCCTACCAGACACCAGTCCCCATCATCAAGAGACTGTTTATACGCTTTCAATTCCTCCCACCCCTGACGTTTCCCATTCAAATAACAAGGCGCATAAACGTTTACCACATACAACAGTGAATTATCAACATTCAAAGCCACCCAAATAAATCTTGTACCCATAAACGAGAACTTAAAATCACAAGAACCAGCCACCCAAGATGACAATAAGCCTCCAGACTGACCATTAGCCGGTTTAACGACATACTCAAACAAAAGATTACCCCACAATTGACTAATTTGATTTTCCTCCAAAGTCTCCCTTTTAGTTTCCTGTAAACAGATGGAATTAAAATTACCTGTAGAAATTAACGATCTCAGGTGATGCCGTTTAGCTCTGTCACCCCACCCACGCATATTGAGAGATAAAATAATCATCGGGAACCAGCTGCATTCTTCCCCTTCTTCCTTGCTACCTCATCTCTCTTTTCTCCTTGAGAAATTTCTTCAATATAAACTTCCTCTGGCCTGATTCCTTCGATGCCTAAATTCTTCGCAGTCTCCCACACACGGCGCGCCACCGCCTTGCTCTGTAAAGCCCAGAATTTGTTATTACAACCTCTGATATCAGAACTGTCTATAGACCCATCACATAACACCGCTCCAGCCGAAAACAGAGACGACGAATTGGCCCTCTCTTCCACCTCCAGCGCCTGAGAACCATGGAACTCCTTGTCAGAAACCTCCGCAAGATTGCGCACCACCTTCTGTGGTTTCAATCCAGCTCTCATCTTCTTTGGTAAAGACACGCTGAGATACTTCTTCTCTTATAACATATCTTTATATCTTTTAATAATACAATTTTGTTTACTCCTCAAACCATTTTTTCCAATGTGTCATCCACAGAGCATTAATTTCGTGGGTAAAAATTTAATGCGCTTCCTATGTGGCTGAGACAGCATATTAATTTTAATTGGACCACATCAGCAACTATGTGATGCCAAATCATCAAGTCTTGATGGTATCAGTACAATAAAAGAAATGAAAAATAAAATAAAACTAAATACAATTTGTAACATATAAAAGGAATTAATTTATTACAATAATCAGCTTTAATAGGAAATTCGAATTTCAAATTATTTTAAATACAATCCTAACATTAATGATAATACAATAGTTATAACTGAAACATATAAAGGGAATCAATTTATTGCAAAAATCAGTTTTAATATAAATTTCAAGTTATTTTAAATACAATTCATAACATTAAATGACCTTCAGAATCAAGCATTACTCCTTAATTCTCGCTGATGAGTTGTAACTCCTGCAAAAAAAATTAAGGGTTTACGCATTTTGCTAATTTGAGTCACCCGCCATTAACAAGGGAACGGAGCTTCGCCAGAATGGAGTGCTGCTTCAAACTTTCTTCTACGACGTTGCTTTCTTTTGCACAGTCGACGCCATGGCACAAGTTAGAGTGCTGCTATTATGTTTGGTTAGGATGTAGTAAACTATGAAGAGTATGAGAACCTTGACAAATGAAGAGCAGCAACAATTACTGGAGTTTCTTCATGTGTTTGATATTGGTAAACTTCCTTACAGGTTAGCGTTCTACACTTTCATTTGTGGTTTATCAAGCTTTTTGTGTCATTGATCATGCATACTTCTTTGATTTTCAATGTTGTTTGGAAGTTCCAGTTGCGTTGCAGAAGTTTCATATCTGTTTTCTTTTTGATATGTCATTGCATCCGATTTTTTTAAAAAAAAATGTATCAAAATATTCATCTTTTATACCACTGTACATTGCTATGAATGTTTCATTTTTTCTTTTAAAAAAATTATACAGAATTATAGTGTCAGATATGAGAAAAATGATGCCAACTGTATCATCACAATGGTCCATCACTATTGATGACTTGTGTTGTGCGTGCAGCCTTAAAGTCATGTTTGATAGCTCTCAATTCAAGGAAAAACCTGAGGACTGCAAGACTTGGAAAAGATTTGCTTTACTAAATAAAATCCCACATGTGAAATGAATTTTGGGGAAATGGATTTGTTCCGATGATTGTTTTGTTAATAATTGAATTGGAATGAAATAGATTTATTTCTTTTGCATTCCACTTTCATCTTAGTTCTCTACACAACCTTTTTTAAGGGAAAATATGATCTATATACATATCCTTTACAATTAAATGGTCTAATTTGTTCTGCAGATTCAGTATATTGGTGAACAATCATATATCAGTAGAGTTTTTTTCGGTAAATCCGGGTATCCACCGCACGGACAACAGTGACTAATGTTGAACCAAGGACAAACACTCATTGTTTTGTATGATAACAAATTACATTTTGTCTACTAATGATTACAGTGTATAAAAGTACAGGGACAAAATCAAAGAACAGGGATTAAATCAAAGAGCAGGGACTAAAGTGCAATTGCTTGCAGAAGAAGCAACAATGAAGTCGAAGACCTAATTGTTTATCCGCTTTCTTTAGGACACAATGTAAGGTTCTATCACTTAAGGTCTATGACATTTAGAAGCTGAGAGATGATTTTTCAAAACATGCATGATGCATCAAAATAAGCTTTGAAAAATATTTTATAAAATTGCATGCATGCATAAGGTGGCACCTAAACCTAAAAACATTTTTGTGGAAAGCAAGAATCGATTTCTATTATGCAACAAATGCCAAGAATCGATTTATATTATTTTCTAAAGGCCATGAAATCGATTTTCAAGCTCTCTTAAAGGCCAAGAATCGATTTCTTAATCATATGTTAAAGCATGAAATCGATTTGCACATATACTTAAGCCAAAGCAAAGAATCGATTTCCTTCATTTTCAAAAGACCATGAAATCGATTTTCAAGCTCTTCTATAGGCCATGAATCGATTCCTCCTTATTTTAACAAAGCTTGAAATCGATTCTTAGCACATTCAGGATGTCCAAGAATCGATTCTTACTAATTTCTAAAGGCCAAGGAATCGATTCCTATGTTTTCTAAAAATAAAGAATCGATTATACTATATTTTGACATCACTCATGAATCAATTCTTATGCAACATTTATGAATCCTATCATTTTCCTAAGCCTATAAATAGGCAGGTGTGATTCTTATTTCAACACACCTCAAACTACAATACACTACATCTTCTCTTGTTCTCACATACACTTTCTAGATCTGAGAAAAGAGAAAAAAAGAGCTTTTCATTTTCATATCTTTTAAAGCTTTTCTATTTTCCAAATCACTCATCTCTCTCAGTTACTATATTGTCATATTGTCTGAAGTGATTGGATCATAGGTTCTCATTTGTAATCTTCTATTTTGAGGTTATTGCGAAATCCTGGGAAGTATTCTTGGGTCGTTCAACCAGGAGATTGAAGCGGTTTTTTGAAATCCTGGGAAGTGTTCTTGGGTCTCTCAATCGGGGAGATTGAGTTGGTTTGAAATCCTGGGAGGTGCTCTTGGGTCGTTCAATCAGGAGATTGAAGTGGTTGTGAAATCCTTAGTTGTGTGGTCGGGTTCTCAATTAGGGTTAATTGAGATTAGCTATAGGGAAGTTGCTTGCTTGTAAACATTGAAGAAGTTCTTCTCATATAGTGGTTGTTATCAAGTCCAAAGGTTGCAAAGCCGGAGGCCGAGGACGTAGGGCTTTTATCCCGAACCTCGTAAAAATTACGGTGTATCTCTTTCCCTACTCTTTTACTTTATTTGTCATTTGTGTTTGTTTATTGTTATACTGCGCTAAACATAAATATCTGTTTATAGTTAAAACCAATCATAAGCGTAGTTAGCATAATACATCACCGCATCTAGATCTGTCATACCTATAGCGTACTTAGGTCAGTGCACATAGTTTAAATTCTATATTCCGCATTTAATTTTAACTAGCATTGTCTTAAAATTAAAAAGAACTCAAGTTTTGCACATAACCTTAGTCACCCCCCTCTAAGGTTATGATATAGTCCAACAACTAATCCCTCACTCATTGTAGGTGCCTCGAGGGATATATCAGTAGAGTTTGATAATGTAAGTATCTTTTAATTATTCAAATCCAATGCTTACTTATATAACTTTTTTCAAACATGATGATTGTGGCTTCCCTGATTTTCTATTGCAGGTTGATATGAGTTTCTTTCTAGAAATAACTTTCCCAGTTTCCAATTTACCGTAAGAATTATCTTGGTTGATTATTTGGAGAATAATTATCATGATCGAATTTACCGCATGAATTTCCAATTTCAAACATGATGATTATTGTGTTTTGTTGAAGTATCTGTAATGGATAGAAATTGGCATTTGCCTTTTCGATCAAACTTTTTTATATTTTGCAACATCTTTGATACAACCGTAGAATACCGTAAGAGGAGACTATCAAGTCTCAATAGGGCTATTTTTGACCGTTTGTGTTATGTAGTTATGTCTAAAATCTACCCTTCTTTTTACGGATGATTTAAAATATTGTTATCACTACAAAAAAAGTGTCCATTAGCGGCGGAAATTAGCGAGGGACTAATGTTCCCTCGCAAAAACTGGAATTAGCGACGGAATTTGCGAGAGAATAGGGGATGTCGTATTTTTGAGAATTAGCGACGGAATTTCAGACATTAGCGACGGAAATTTTGAAAATTAGCGATGGAATTTCAGTCCCTCGCTAATTCCCTCGCTAGTTTCTGACAGCTTTTAGATGATAGGACTCAGTGCAGGTATTTAGCGACGGAATTTCAGTCCCTCGCTAATTCCCTCGCTAATTTCTGACAGTTTTCAGATGATAGGACTCCGTGCAGGTGTTTAGCGACGGAATTTGCAGTCCCTCGCTAACTCCGTCGCTAATTTTTTGACTTTTCAGCTTATTTATCCTCTCACACACACTCTTCTCTCCTACTCTCCTCACACTCTTCTCTCTTCTTCTCTCCTCACACTCTTCTTCTCTTTTCACTCTTCCACCACCACACCACCACACCACCACCTCCTCTCACACTCTTCTTCTCTCTTCACTCTTCCACATCCACACCACCACCCCCACTCGTTTCTCTCTCTCTTTCTCTCCTTGTCCCTTACTATTCTCCTTCTCTCTCTACCATAAGACCCTTCACCACCACCACCACCACTCATTTCTCTCTCTCTTTCTCTCCTTCTCCCTTACTATTCTCCTTCTCTCTCTACCATAATACCCTTCACCACCACCACCACTCATTTCTCTCTCTCTCTCTCTTTCTCTCATTCTCCCTTAGTCTTCTCCTTCTCTCTCTACCCTAATACCCATCCCCACCACCACCACCACCACCACCATAATAATAATAATAATAATAATAATAATAATAATAATAATAATAATAATAATAATTATAATAATAATATAAAAAGGCTGATATTGTCAAAAAAAATAAAAAAATTGGCTGAATAAAAAAAAACGTGGTTGTCAGATTTAGCGACAGAATTTGAATCCCTCGCTAATTAGCGAGGGAATTAGCGACGAAACATTCCCTCACTAATTAGCGAGGGATTCAAATTCCCTCGCTAATCCCATTAGCGAGGAGACAATTAGCGAGGGACTGATTCCGTTGCTAATTCCCTCGCTAATGGGTATTAGCGACGGATTTGAGGCCATTAGCGAGGGAAAAATCCCTCGCTAATGGGCAATTTTTTTGTAGTGTATGTACTTATAGAAATGAAATAAAGTGATCACTTATTATGTTTACTCATTGTTACCCAAAAGCAAAACAATAATTGATAAAGAGTAAACTTTGTAAAAATAGATGCAGGGATAGTTTGGTAATTTAAATAGCCCTATCTTTTCTTAAATAGATAGTAGATAGACATGATAATTGTGTTGTTTGCTCTGATTCTTTGCCTCTTAGCGTATGGTATTACTTTTTTTTTTTGGATTTAAATAATTTATTATTGGGCATGATTTGTCATAAAAATATTATTTGAACAATGCACAAAGAAAAAGCTTCCACCGTTGTTGATCAAAGCATACGATTTGATTTACCTTCAAAATTAGGAGATAATGGAATTTTTCGTGAGTGCAATTGTTAATGCAAGATAAAATTTAACGGCATCGGTTTAGGGTACTAAGCAGAATGTTTAGTACCAAAATACTAAAGGGTACATTAGTAATTGCCCACCTGATATTACTCCCAAATACTAAAGGGTGCATTAGTAATTGCCCACCTGATATTACTCCCCAAACACTAAATGCAACGAATATCATTATCAGTCCCTAATTCAAAAACCCAGAGCTCAACAAACTCGCCGTGAACCACCGTACGCCGTCACAACCACCGTACAACCACCGTAAACCGTCAGGCTCACCATACAACCACCATAAACCGGCGCGCACTCCGTGAAGTCTCAGTACTGTCGCGCAGTCCGTGAAATCTCTGCCACCACCGTAAACCGTTGTGCGCTCCGTGATTCCACCGTCAACAGTGTCGCGCGCTTCGTTTGCGACAACAACACCGTGTACTCCTGCGCATTTCATCTTCTTTCTTGCTTCTGGTATGTCTTCTTTCTTGCTTCATCTCCAACTACTTCTTATTTTTGTTCGATTTCTGAACAGTGTTCCTGTTTTGGCTCTGCTTCTTTTTGCTTGGTTCCGATTGAACAACGTTTCCTGTGCTGTGTGGTTGTATTTTATGGTTTGTGTTCTGTTCACTAACCTTAGCTCAAAACTGTTAGGGTTTCACTGATTTTGCCGTGTGGGATTTGGATTTATCTTTTACTAATTTCTAGTTAATATATCCCCCTGTTTTGTTTGATTGACTTTCCTTTTCCAGATAGACCAATATAAACTTGTAGGGAAAATGTGTTTTGATTGTGAAAACACTGACTTAAATTTATCACTCTCTTTGAATACAAGTGTGCTTCTTACCAGTAATAGAACAAATATTGTGCTTGACTACAGTAAGTTGTTTTGCAATGCTGAAGTGGCAATTGTAGAGATACCTGTCAATTTTGTGTTACGTGTATAACATATTAACTGGTACTTAAGTTAAGCAGTAATTTTGTATATCTTTTCTTTTCTTGATAAAGCATTAGAACTTTCTTATCTGCACATTTGATTTGAAGAAAAAAGAAGAATAACAAAAAATAAAGAAGTAAATAAATAAAAGAAAAGAATTTGAGTTGTCTACAAAATCCTTTTTTGTTTACTGTTGTGTTCATCTAGTCCTCACAGACATCATCTTCCAGTCATGATGTGTATGTATCCGCTTTTGAGCTGTAGTACCTTCCATTACAGGTGTTCTTACATTCTGAGACCTCTCTGGATTTCATCTAATAGCTGCTTGAGAAGAAGGGTGTACGCTTTCTTCTCTCAACTCTTCATTTTTTGTTGTTGCATCACATTGACTTATGTGAACATCATTGGCTAAGCTTAATTCACCAAGCACGGAAGCTAGCTCTTTGTTCCCTGGTGTTATCACATCATCTCTTGAATTTTGACTTAAATGAGATTCTTCTTCCCATGCAGATTGTTTTTGGATTTCCTTCCCTTCCAAATCGTGTTTAAAATCAATAATATTGTTGCTGCTGCCTTTTGAAATGACTACTTCATCCTTCTGTTTAGAACTAGAGCTCACCTTAGAATTTGAGTATTTACTGATCTCAAAAGATGCTAATTCCAAAGCTTCTAGAGCAGCAGCTGCAGCATACTTGTTTCTCATCCTTTCCTGAACTATATTTTCATGATCATTATTTTATTCATTCTTAGCATCATCAACACTACTACTATTACTACCACATTCTCTGGTTTCTTGTTCCTCTTGTCTTTGGTTATTTGTTTCCGTACATTGGAATGTGGGATATTATGTTATATTTTGGTTACAATTTTGAAAATTATATATCGAGTTTTGTTTATAATCTATTTGTTGATGCTTGTTTATACTACATCCATACTGATTCAATCTGTTTTTTAATCATAACTTTGTTTATTTGTGTCAATCTTGCAGAATTGATCACTCAATCTAGCTCGGTGCTTCCCGCAAGTCGTAACACATAAACCTAATTGAGGTACAAGTTTGTGTTTTGTTAGCTGGTTTTATCAATTGGGAAATGCTCGTAGGCGGTAGTTTATTAACATTTGTATCAAGTTCTTTAATGTGCTTTAGAAATGTCGTGAAATCAGGTCCTTTATATACTTGGTATCTGTTTTAATGTGGGTTTATACAATATTGAGCTATTATTGGCTTTGATGCTGGACTTTTTAGGAGTGACCTTGCATCCTCATAGGATTTCACATTTATGATGTTTCTGTATTACTCTTTAAAACAGAGCTCAATTGGTAGATTCAATTCCCCATTTTATTTGTCAAAGTCAGAGTCATGTTTCCCCACTCTACCTTATAAAAGACAATATTTAGAGTCAGTCACATTGTGTGCAATTTATCAACCTATATTCAACAAAATTTGTTGTCATGTCTTTTTAATAAAGTGCATTGTTTTTTAAATTAGAAAGGAGTAATTGGTCGTTTTTTCTTCCTTGTGGATAATGTCCGGTCACTTTTGGTGAGTAACAATGGTTGTCAATTTTAATATACTGCTAGTACTTACCAATGTCTGCTGCCTAAACCACGCTTGCAACACAGTAGCCTCTCCGGGTTGCAATGCCTTTGCCTTGATAGTAGACAAGTAATTCTTCAAATCATTGCGTAGAAAACCAAGTTTTTCAACACCACCAGCAGCCCGGGCCATAGAATCGTATGTAGCCCTCGCTGATATCCCAGATGCCAAATAATTTGTTATAACAACTTTCTGCTGTTCCGTTATTGTTCTATTAAGTGGCAAGAAGTGCCTCTTGTCAACATCGATCAAAGGGTGATTGTGATCATCGTACCACTTGGTAATAACATAGCCACCCTTGTGAGGATCCATCTTGAGCTTCATTGATGCCAAACAACCCGTCCGCGTATCCTTCCTTGTATTCAAAACATCTTTGTGAATTTTGAAACCTTGTTTGTGACACATCATATTCAAATAGTGAGGTATATCAGTCTTTTTATTCTTGCTATCCCGATACACATTTGCCTTCTTAATGGTGAAACCCAAAGATTTGGCATAGGACCTGTAAAAAGCATATGCCTCCGGCTCTGTGTGAAAAACAAGATCCTTCCAAGATTTTACATCTGAAGGATGATGAGTAACCCCTACCAAAACCAAGTAAAAATAATTAATATCCAACAAACAATATCATAAAAAATATATTTATTAAATAATAACAAATCAGCATGCAACCTGCAACCACAACATCATCGAGTTCGTCATCGTGACATCCGACATCCATTTCATACTGACCAGGACAACCCTGAACTGCAATAAAGAAATCCAAAATCATAACATGAAGTAAACGTGAAATCTGATTGCATCAACATGAATTAATCCTGAAATCTGAAGTAATAGTTGTTGAGAAGCTATATTTAGTGACAAGTAATCGTTATGGAAATCTGTGCCATCTAGAAAGTATTAACCACAATTGTACTAATCTGTGGTTAGTGGCCACTAACCACAGAACAGTACCCCAATGGTTAGTGGCCACTAACCGCAGATATGCACAACACTGGTTAGTGGCCACTAACCGAAGATTAGTATTAAAATGGTTAAAATCTGATTGCATCAACAGAGAAAAATTACAAAATGACAACAGAGACCAACACAACATTACAATAGAGAAATCCAAAATCACAACAGAGAAAAATTACAAAATTACAAAATAACTGAGAACAACACATTAACAGAGAAATCCAAAATAACAACATGAAGTAAACGTGAAATCTGATTGCATCAACATGAATTAATCCTGAAATCTGAAGTAATAGTTATTGAGAAGCTATATTGTTAGTGACAAGTAATCGTTATGGAAATCTGTGCCATCTAGAAAGTATTAACCACAATTGTACTAATCTGTGGTTAGTGGCCACTAACCACAGAACAGTACCCCAATGGTTAGTGGCCACTAACCGCAGATATGCACAACACTGGTTAGTGGCCACTAACCACAGATTAGTATTAAAATGGTTAAAATCTGATTGCAACAACAGAGAAAAATTACAAAGCAACAATTGACTTACGCGCAAGTAAACGTGAGAAGCTGATTGATTCACCATGTTCTTCAACACCAAGCATTTTTAAAATCTGCAGAAAACAACTTCAAGGAATTTACCAAATGAAAGTTAAGAGTGAAGCGCTACTGGAAATTTAAATAACCAGATGATCAAACAACATCATAAATGTTAAGAGTGATCATAATCTTTACCAAATGAATGAAGCGCTACTGGGAATTGAAATAACCAGATGAATGAAGCGCTACTGGGAGAGGGAGAGAGAGAGAGAGAAGAAAGGGAAGACAGAACGACGGGGGAAGGGGACGGCGTCGGTGACGGTGCGGCGTCGATGACGGTGAGAGAGGGAAAACGTGGTGGTTGCCGTGGATGGTGCGCGCGAAGAAGGAAGAAGGCGGTTGCAGGCGTTGCAGGAAGTGATGCGTGGGAATGGAAGGCTGCTGTGTAAAATGACAAAACTGCCCTCTTTAAGTGACAGCCCTTAGATCATATTTCATTAAAATTAGAGGCATCCAACGGCTCAGTATAATTTAGTAAAAAATACTAAGGATCTGATTTAGTACCCTAAACCACTCTCAAATTTAACCTAGTCAATAATCATGACAAACTCGGTTTTTGTTTATGACAATAACCGATGGGAAAAAAATGAACTTCTCCAATACCTTTTTGAAGCCCGTGCATAGGTGTGAGCCTTTTAACATAGTTATTATTGTGTAGGAAAAAAATCAAATAAACGTTTACTTCTCTATTTTTAGTTTGTCGTTATTTTGCTTTGACAAATTGTGTGAGCAAATCACTTTAGATCGACCTAGCCCAAAATTCGTTGTGAAAATTGTTTGTTTGGAGCTTTCTATGTGAGTATATATATAGTCTCAACTTAGAGTGTTTTATTATGAAATTTTGGAAATAAAAAATGGTGAGTTCTTTACAACAAATTTGAAGTCTTTCCTGTTTTTGTTTGAAACTAATTTAATTTTAAGAAACCTATTTCTTATTACACTTCAATGTCTTTCCAAAATACAAATAATTTAAAATGGTAGACCATGGTTTTCCTCTCAGTCTTACAATTTTGAAATCTCACATTGGTTCTTATGATGGTTAAAAAGGGAAAGGATTAGACCTAATTAAATAAATTGATATATATATATATATATATATTTATTATAATAAAATTAAAAAAATAGTACTCATAAAATGTTTAAGAAAAGTGCACGAAATAGTTTATGTCACGGTTGAAATATTGTCAGTTTATATTCTTTATACAATATGCATGATACATGTAAACATTATGCGGAGCTATATAAAATTTTACATGGAAAATTATTAAAAATGAAAGGGAAAATACTTATGTTATATATATATATATATATATATATATATATATATATATATATATATATATATATATATATATATATATAGAAAATTGAAAGTTTAAACAGTAATTGCTGACTTGAACTGTACACAAGGATGACCTATACTGTGCACTTAGATTGAATAGTAACTGAATTGGACCCTGCTAGGGGCGATTAGTTCCTTTGATTAGATGAGTACGTCACTTTGCTTATGTTGGCTCTTTGACTCAGGTGTGTGAGGTGTTGTGAGCGACCTCGAGCTGTGATTGGTCGCGTTCAGAGCTCCCGCAGGGTGTACCTACAATGGCACTCCAACACCCAAGTCAGTGGGGTGAATTTAGAACAGAGTAACGATATGTTTTCGTGCAAACCTTTTAGCTGAGGTCAGACCCCTGTATATATAGCTGAGGTCAGACTGTTGATTGGTGGACCTAAGTTGTATAGCGCTGCTTCTTTATTTGGGTCGCTCGAGGCCGGCCCAGTTGCTTAAGTGGGGTGCGGCTCAGTCCAGAACAATTGTCCCCCAAGCCGAAGCCGTCCAAAGGAGCGGGTTCAGGCTTGAGAATGTTTGCCCCCCAGTGTAGCGGCCTAGCCGTTGCGCGGTCACCTGCCCCCAGTGGGGAGGCCTTCAACGGGTAGCTTAGTTCGTCCAAGCAAGCTCGACCTACGGGGTGGTCTCCTGAGTCGTGGCTCAGACTCAGCTCGCCACATAGGCTCATTCGGGGTTCAATCGTAGCCCCGCTCTCTGTGCATGGATCTCCCTGGGTGGTCTACTGAGTCGCGGCTCAGGCTCATGCGGGGCTCAATCGTAGCCCGCTCTCTGTGCATGGATCGCCCTGGGTGGTCTACTGAGTCGCGGCTCAGGCTCACCTCGCCCCATAGGCGAATGCGGGGCTCAACCGTATCCCGCTCTCTGTGCATGGATCGCCCTAGGTGGTCTACTGAGTCGCGGCTCAGGCTCTCCTCGCCCCATAGGCTAATGCGGGGCTCAATTGTATCCCGTTCTCTGTGCATGGATCGCCCTGGGTGGTCTACTGAGTCGTGGCTCAGGCTCACCTCACCCCATAGGCTCATGCGGGGCTCAATCGTAGCCCGCTCTCTGTGCATATGCATCGCCCTGGGTGGTCTACTAAGTCGCGGCTCAGGCTCACCTCGCCCCATAGGCTAATGCGGGGATCACCCGTATCCCGCTCTTTGTGCATGGATCGCCCTGGGTGGTCTACTGAGTCGCGGCTCAGGCTCTCCTCGCCCCATAGGCTAATACGGGGCTCAATCGTATCCCGCTCTCTGTGCATGGATCGCCCTGGGTGGTCTACTGAGTCGCGGCTCAGGCTCACCTTGCCCCATAGGCTCATGCGGGGCTCAATCGTAGCCCTCTCTCTGTGCATCGATCGCCCTGGGTGGTCTACTGAGTCGCGGCTCAGGCTGACCTTGCCCTATAGGCTCATGCGGGGTTCAATCGTAGCCGCTCTCTGTGCATCGATCGCCATGGGTGGTCTAATGAGTCGCGGCTCAGGCTCACCTCTCCCCATAGGCTCATGCGGGGGCTCAATCGTAGCCCGTTCTCTATGCATTGATCGCCCTGGGTGGTCTACTGAGTCACGGCTCAGGCTCACCTCTCCCCATAGGCTCATGCGGGGGCTCAATCGTAGCCCGCTCTCTGTACATTGATCGCCCTGGGTGGTCTACTGAGTCGCGGCTCAGGCTCACCTCTCCCCAAAGGCTCATGCGGGGGCTCAATCGTAGCCCGCTCTCTGTGCATGGATTGCCCTGGGTGGTCTACTGAGTTGCGGCTCAGGCTCATGCGGAGCTCAATCGTAGCCTGCTCTCTGGAGCCGTTTACCGGATCTCGTTCCAGGGGTTTCAATTGAATTTAAGAACAGGGAAATAAACTTTATCTCAAAGTAATGAAAAATGCCTTGTCTTATTACTGACGGACGGGCGGTGCTCGATAAAAAACCCTGTGGGAAAAAGAGTGTCCCGCCCGGTTATTACAATTTTATTCTTTTTCATGACGTTCGCTCATCTTGGGGTCTCTCAGTAGTTCCCCTTACGACTGCTCGCGTGGCCATCGCCCTTTCTTCGTAATTCATGAACTTTTGTGATCGTCGGAGGAATGCGGCCAAGTCTGGGGGTTCGTTTACCCCGACTTCTATTTCAAACAAGCTACGGATCATAAGACCGTCTCGCAGGAACCACAACCTCTTGTGATCATCCAATCCTCTTATATTGGCGGCTTCTTCATTAAAGCGTTCCATATATTCGCGGAGCGTCTCGTTCTCCCCTTGCCTGATCGCTTTGAGTACCGCGTGTAATTTTGGTTTCACTCTTGATGCTGTGAACCGAGTGGAGAATACTCTGGCTAATTGATCCCATGATGAGATAGTGTTGGGCCTTAACTCGGCGAACCACTCCAAGACGGGTCCCGCCAGGGTTAATGGGAAGATTTTGCATTTGACCGGCCCATACGCCCCTCTGTACTTCATTACCAAATCGAAATACCTCAAGTGGGCGTCCGGGATGGGATACTCCTCTATGTCGCGAGTGAAGGGTCCCATGTCGTCGCCGCTCATTCTCCTATGAGGTGGTCGGTCCTCGGGGAAGCGCGCCCGATGACCACGCCGTTCAGAGTTGGAATCATGGCGACGAGGTCGTGCTGGCGGAGGTTCATTGTAGTATGGACGGGGGTACCTGTCGAGCGATCGACTCCTTGACCGAGCTAATGAATCAATGGAGTTGTACGAAGATTCTTGGTAGGTTTCCTCCTCAGGCCAGTAGGTACGGTCGGTCGAAGAGGGTGGTGTCCGTGGTCGAACCTGGATCGCACCTCATGGGTCTATTTCTATCATTAATCATACCTATTGGGCCCATGTTGATGAATTGATTTATGTGGCCTTCTTCAGTATCATGCTGTGAACCAGGTCCTCCTCCAACTGAGGTTGATCGTGAGCTTTGTCCTTCACTGTGATGAGACATGTTTCTGCAGTCTTGCTTTCTTTGCTTTTGAAGTCTTAGCAAACTCCTGAACCATCTTTCAATCTCTGGATCGAATTCAAATTCTGGTGGCTTGTCTCTGGGCATAAGCTAGTGCATCTGCACCTGTTTCTGCACAGAAAATAACTACCAGAGTAATAAAACACTAATTTATAAATCTAAACAACAAAAAATAATGGCAATCCCCGGCAACGACGCCAAAAACTTGGTGTGTGAAAAGATGTGCAAGTATACACAGTCACAAACAAGTAATACAATGATAAGAAAGGTCGAACCCACAGGGATTGGATTAACTTTATGTATGTTTAGAAAGCATATAAATTAGTACTACTATTCTACTCACAAATTTTGGGGTTTTTAAGTTAAGTGTAAATAGAATGCAAATATGTAAAAGAATAGGAAGGAAATCAGTTGAGAAAGATGGTAGAGATGTTTTCACTAAATAGTGTTCTTTTGAGAGTTTCTATGCTTTTAGTGATGCAGAAGCACCAAAGGTGCAGAAGCATTGAGTGCAGTTGCATGAGTGTGTGCTTTTCAGCTACTTTCTTCAGAGTTTCGTTACAAGCTTCCCATGTCTGGGCTTGCTAAATAAGTTCACCCCTGCCTTTGAAGTACCCACTGTTTCACCCTAAGGACTATGTTATCCTATGTCTAGGACTTAACATGGTTTTAATAAAGTTTTCTTTATTACACAAGTTAACAAAGCCTTCATTAAAACACTCACCCTTATTAGTCTTGATTTCTAATTATAAACCATGTCTGTGAATATAACTCTAATTATTCTAAGTGATCAACCTTAAAATAAGATGGATGTAGTATAACACAAGACCCAAAATGCTTGCAACACTAAAAAGCACAATAACTTGCTCAAAAGTTTATTATAAAGTTAGAACATCTCAACCAAAAAGGTTTAGCTCATAATATGCATTGCAAGGCAAAGATGGGTGAAATGAAACATATTAATATAGATGAAAATACAAGAGATATCAATAAGGTAGAGATTACACTGATTGAAGCACTCTTGCATAAAATTGCCCTGCAGTGCAGAAGCATTGACTTCCTGGTGCAGTTGCACCAAACTAAGTTGATGAAGAGGTGAAGGAAGAAGTTGTCGATTCCTTCCTCACCTTCTTGCCAACTATCTACTATAAAAACTATAAGAAATGAAACTACTAAAATATAAGTAAAGTGTATGATCTACATATTATCAAGTGAGATATGCGATCCTCTTCAAGTGAGAAGTGGGAGCCCTTTTTATAGCATTGGAGATTTCCCTTGCTTGAGGGTTTGCTTGAAAACCAAGTTAACCTAAGGAGGCTTAACCATGGTTGCTTTTCTGATTTTTAGATAAGGAGATTGAGTTCAGCACATTTCCATAAGGAGAGGTCCAATTGTGTAAGGCCATATGTCTTTAGGTGAGTAGCCTTTCATAATGATGTTTATGGTGGGCGCCTTCTTATGCATGTGCTCCATGTGAATTGTGACAAAGCATGATGTCATAGAAGTTTTGGAGCAGAGGTATGATTGAGGTGCTTCCATTGTGGGGTTATAAATCTTCAGCGCAGGATGGTGCAAAAGCACTAAGTGCAGAAGCATCGTGGTGCAGAAGCACTAAGTGCAGAAGCATCGTGGTGCAGAAGCACTAAGTGCAGAAGCATCGTGGTGCAGAAGCATCATCTGTAGGAAAACTGAACAAACACATCAACATACCAATATATATACAAAAATGCTTTATTCATCACATAATTCCTAGAATGTTGTTAATACCACTATATTTAACACACTTTGTACTTGGGTTTCAAGCAATTTGTTACGTTTAGAAGTATAAATAACTCTATATAAATTAGAGTTATCACACCCCCAAACATACACCATTGCTTGTCCTCAAGTAATGACAAAAAGAAAATACAAGTAGGATTTTCAATTTAAAGAATAACAGATCAGCTTATATCTTTTCAAAGAATGATTTTGCATTTGATGAACTTCATTTTTCAGAACATTTTATCCTTGTGCCCTTGAATTTCCTAAACATCCAAAGTTTATTAAAACTCATTTGTGTGAGTGTGTGCCCCACTGAGATCCAATCAGTTCCAAAACTATGTAAAAAGTTGCTCTTTAACTTTTGAAAAATTTTAGATCACGTTTGGTCAAAACAAAGATGTTTCAAAATATAGACTAGACTAACAATATCTTCAAGACTTGGGGGGCTTTAAGTACAACTAAGGACTTTGATTGAGTATTTCAAAACTGTTTGAGTCTATGCACTATACTTTATTTTTTTTTTTGTTCTTTTTGTTGGTGCAGATGCACCGAATATTTTTGTGAAGTGCAGAAGCACTGACTATTTGTAACGGTGCAGAAGCACTTGTCAAGGCTTGTAGCATGTATTGCCCTCCTCACTGACCTCCTTATGCATACTTTTTTCTTTGTTTTTTTTTTGTTTTTCTTTACTTCTTTTCTTTTCTTTTTCTTTCAAACCAAATGCACTACTAGAACAGGTTCAGTTTAATGATTTAGGTCAATATGGCTAGCTCATAACATTTTGGCTCTTTTGTAGTGTATTTTTGGTAACCTTTTGCATTGACTCCTCTAAGCTTCTTATACTCAGCCTTAGTATTCATGGAAATTCCCCCAAACTTATTTCTTTATGCTCTTCTATATTTTTAGTAAAAATTTGTTTTTGACCTTGGTTTTCTAAAAATTCTTCTTGTATCAGATAGTTTTCATATAGCAAGGTTCTTTTCAAAACTCAGTTTTGATGTGTCAAGGTAATAATAAAAATTGGTCATTTTAAGGAAAACAAGGCTTTCTTTTCTTTTTCTTTCTTTCATCATTAAAACTTAGTTCAAAGAATGCATTTAGCTAAGTTTCGTAAAAAGATTTTAAGCTGATCATGCTTCAAAAATTCTCAAATCTTATTTTTGAATTTTAGAAACCATTTGATGCACATCAACAAAAGTTTGTGTAACTGATGTTTTTGTAAAACAATTTTCTGAAAATTTCCAAAGAAATTTTGTTGATTGCATCACAAAATTTGAAATTTAACTATACTATATTATGCATATATGGTAAACAACAAAATATAGACTGCATACTTACTAAAAACACATCAGCACATGCATATAGTAGTTTAAAAGTGTTTTTCTCCCCCCCCCCCCAACTTAAAGTTGAGCAGTGTCCCCACTACTCTAAGTTGAGTTAGAAAAAGTAATTTTTGTTCCAAAATGGGGAGGGGGGTTAATACATGTGGGATAACCATAGAACATAAAAGTACTTAGAAAATAACAACATGAAAGAGTTTACTCTTTCTTGGCACCACTTTTGATTCTGGAGCGGGTTCTGCTGGGCAAGTGTTTGACTTTTTGTTTCTTCTTCTTTGCCTCTTCAGCCTTTGGTGCTTCTGCACTAGGTGCAGCTGCACCAACCTCCTCTGTTGCTGGTTTTGTAGGTGCAGATGCACCAGGTGCTTCTGCACTGATTTGTTCAGCAGTAGTTGTGTCTTCTGTTTGTTGTTCTGGTGGTTGCTCAAATGTAGCTTCAGCTTCTTTTGGTTGGTCTTTCTCCTTTTGTGGGTCCTCCTTTTCAGCTTCTTCTCCTTGTGCCTTTCTGTGTTCTGCACTTTCTAGTCCTTGACTTTCCTTCACACTGGTTTCAACAGCTTTCTTGAAGAATTTCTGGGTGTTGCCCAGCTCTTCTCTTTTCTTCTGTGCCAGCTCTTCCAGCACCAGTTTGACAGTATCTTCTTTGTTCTTGGGTATGGCTATCACAACTGAAACACCTAGAGATGCATCTTCACTTGGTGCAGTTGCATCTGTTGCTGGTGTATCTGGGTTGGCATTTTCTTCTTCAGAGCTGGTTTTTCCTTCTTCTTCAATAGGATCTTCCTTAATAACCTGCAAAGATTGTTTCTGAAAAATCATGTTAGAGGTTTGTGTGGTTGTTTCTTATTCAGGTTGGCTTTCTTGGTAGATGGGCGGTGGTGATGATGACTGTGGAATGGGTGATGGTGATTTAGAGGTTGGTGGGGTAGATGTCTTTCCTGTGGAGGGTGATGTTGATTTTTCTGGTTGGGGGTGGGTTGGTGGAGTAACTTGGGTGAGGAGTGGTTCTGTTTGGGTTCTGTCTTCATACTTCTTCCTCACTAATTCCTCCATGCTCATATTCTGGTCCTCTTCTTCTCCACTCTTGTCTTCACTCTCAGTGGTATCCTCATCCTCCTCATCTTCATTTCTCTCCATTTCCTTCACCATTCTTGTTAGTGTCTCATCCTCATCCGTCTCAACTAGCCCTTCACTTAGCAGCTCTTCCTCTTCTTCCTCAATTCTCTTCTTCTTCCCTTTCTTCTTCCTTTGTGTCTCCTTCTTTCTTTTCATGATCTTTTTCTTCTTATTTTCCTCTTCACTCTCTTCCTTCTCTTCCGCCTTTTCTTCTTCCTTTTCTTCTTCTCTCTCTTTCTCTTTTTCCTCTTCTTTTTCTTCTGGATTCTGAAAGACCCATGTAGGAAACACTGGGGTTTCTATTTGAGTTGGTACCTGAGATATCTCCATCAATCTGAGTTGTAGCCATTCATGCTGTTCTTGCTGAAATTTCCAAACAGCCTGGTGCTTCTGCACTAAGTGCTCCTGCACCAGGGTGTTTTCTTTAGTTTTAATTTATGTTCTTTCTTTCATCTCAGCAGATAGTGGGCCTGGAGAATATTTTCTCTGTTTGTGCTCTTCAGGACTGATATCTACCCCTTGCTTCATACAGAGCTCAGTGATCAAGCATGGAAAAAAATAGAAATCCTTCCTTCCTTACTTCACAATCTAGCATCTGCACAATCTAGCATCTGCACAATCTAGGATCTGTTTATTGATAATTTTCCCCACATCCACATTTTTGTTTGCTAAGATTGCATCCAATAGGATCAATCTATCTTTTGATAGTGTGTATGTGTGGGATGTAGGGAAAATGGAACAATCAATAAACAGATACCAATTGCCTAACTCAGGGACTAAATATCTATTCTTTAGTTTGAATTTAGTATTGGAAATCTTATCCCATTTGGAGTTTTTCACAGCAATCCTAGACTTGACTCTTTCCATCTCTTTCTTTCCATAGCTTTCTACTTTTTCTTTGAAATCGGACCCAGAATAGACTAAGTTATAGTGAGTATTGATTCTATCAGCACTAAAATAAACCTTTCTACCTCTTTTTACAGAATGATCATGCATGTTACCTTGTTTGTTACCTTGAATCCCAGAGTAGAACTCTCTGACCACCTGTTCTAGATAGAAGGCTCTGTGTTGTATGAACAGATCCCAGTTGAGACTTGAGACTGTTGCCATGAAGTTAGGGTGAGCCTTCTTTAAACTGTAGCCTCGTTTAAGGAGAAATTTTCTTTCCCAGAAATGTGCAAATTTAGGGTCCACAGTGCTTGAAGCAGGTGCAGTAGCACTGGATTGCTTCTTTGGATGTTGTCGTGATGAGGTTATTGTACCGGCCTTGCTCTTACCTGAGGTCTTGTTTGCGCTTTGTTTGCAACCATAGTTGATTGTTGGCAAGGAACTTTGGAATTTCCGCAAGAGGATGGAGTTAGTGTTTTCAGAATTTGGAGATTTTCTTTGACAGAGAAAGGGAATTGGTGATTTGTGGTTTCTGCGAGTGATAGAGTGATTCGTGGTGAAGAAAAACGGTAACCTTGGGGAAGTTGCGTGTGATTAATGCTTGGTAGTATCCGTTAGGGTGTGAGTGTAACTGCATGTGTGAGGACACGTGGGGGGCTAGGTGACACCACACGAAGTCTATGTCACAGATCACAACTGCTATTTTGTTGTGCTGGCAGTTTTTGAAAAAAATTTCACCCAAGTGTATTTTTGAATTTGAAATTCTGGTGCAGTAGCACTGAGGAACTGCTAGGTGCAGATGCACTTAAGTGCTGAAGCACTAAAAACCCGTGTTCCTACAAAACACTTGAAAAACATTAATTTGAAAAAATTGCATAACTAAATATTTAATAACATGGGTTGCCTCCCATAAGCGCTTGTTTTAAGAGTCTTTCAGCCTGACTATCTCCTTTTCTTAGAGATTTTGAAAATGGGTGGTGAGTTTATCCCTTACCACATGTTCACCATAGTACATTTTGACTCTTTGCCCATTTACCTTGAAAGTGGTGTTTGTGGTTGCATCATATAAATTAACTGCACCATGGGGGTAAATTTTGATTAGCTTGAATGGCCCTGACCATCTTGATCTCAGTTTTCCAGGAAATAACTTCAACCTGGAATTGTATACCAAGACCATTCCTTCTTCTCTAAGCTCTCTTCTTTGGATTTTCATGTCATGCCAAGCTTTGGTTTTTGTTCTTTAAATTTCTGCATTCTCATAAGAGAATTGCCTAAATTCATCTAATTCATTTAACTCTAAAAACCTTTGTGCTCCTGCTTTGTTGAGATCATAATTTAGCTTTTTCATAGCCCAATAAGATTTGTTTTCCAACTCAACTGGCAGATGGCATGCCTTGCCATAGACTAATCTATAGGGGGACATACCTAATGGTGTTTTAAAAGCAGTTCTGTATGCCCATAATGCTTCATCTAAATGTAAGGACCAATCTTTTCTAGATGGTCCAACCATTTTTCAAGCATTCTTTTAATTTCCCTATTTGATAGCTCAGCTTGCCCACTTGTTTGTGGGTGGTAGGCTGTAGCAATTTTATGCTTGATCCCATATTTTGCAAGAAGATTTTCAATGAGTTTATTGCAAAAATGTGATCATTCATCATTGATGATTGCCCTTGGGGTGCCAAACCTTGTAAAAATATTTTTCAAAAGGAATTTGCTAACAGATTTGGCATCATTATTAGGCAATGCTACTGCCTCTACCCATTTGGACACATAATTTACAGCTACCAAGATATATTGTTTGCCAGAAGAAGGTGGAAATGGTTCCATGAAATCCATGCCCCATACATCAAAAAGTTCAATTTCTAATATATTGGTTCTAGGCATTTCATGTTTTTCAGAAATATTACCCGCTCTTTGACATTTGTCACAAGTTTTGACCATTGAATATGCATCTTTAAATAAAGTTGGCCAATAATAACCAGACTGTAGTACCTTAGTTGTTGTTCTGTTGCATCCAAAGTGACCTCCATATGGTGCAGCATGGCAGTGCAGAAGCACTGCTTGCTGTTCTTCTTGGGGGATGCATTTCCTCATTAATTGATCTGGACACATTTTGAAGAGAAATGGTTCATCCCAGTGATGGTCTTTGATTATGTGAAAGAATCTCATTCTTTGTTAATAAGTCATATCCACTGGCACCACCTTGCTCACAAGAAAGTTAACAATGTCAGCAAACCAAGGTGCAGCTGCACTAGGTGCTTCTGCACCAAGTGCAGAAGCACTGGATGCTGTCACAGTTATTGATAACAGTTTTTCATCTGGAAAACTTTCCATGATCTCTCCTTTTTGTGTACCTATTCTTTCACCTTCAAGTCTAGATAAATGGTCAGCAACCTGATTCTCCACCCATTTTTTGTCTTTGATTTCAAGATCAAATTCTTGAAGGAGGAGAATCCATCTTATTAACCTTGGTTTTGCATCTTTCTTGGAAATTAAGTACTTGATGGCAGCATGATCAGTATAGATAATAATTTTGGTGCCAACCAAGTAAGATCTAAATTTATAAAATGCAAAAACCACTGCTAACAATTCTTTTTCTGTTACAGTATAATTCATTTGTGCTTCAATTAATGTCTTGTTAGTATAATAAATAGAATGAAAGATTTTGTCATACATTTTCCCTAAGACAACTCCTACAGCAAAATCACTAGCATCACACATTAATTCAAAGGGCCTGCTCCAATCTGGTGTAACAATCACTGGTGCAGTCACCAATGCTTTTTTGAGTTTTTGGAATGCTTCCATACATGGTTCATCAAAGTTAAAAGGTGCATCAATTTGCAAGAGTGTGCATAATGGCTTGGATGTCCTTGAAAAATCTTTGATAAATCTTCTATAGAAGCCTGCATGGCCTAAGAAGCTTCTGATTCCTTTGACAGTTGTTGGAGGTGGCCGTTTTTCAATGACCTCAATCTTGGCTTGATCCACTTCCAGACCTTTCTTTGATACTTTATGACCTAACACAATGCCTTCTTGTACCATGAAATGGCATTTCTTCCAATTAAGCACTAAGTTTGTTTCCTCACATCTTTGGAGAATTTTCTCTAAATTTGATAAACATGTTTGAAATGTGTTCCAAAGACTGAGAAATCATCCATGAATACTTTCATTGATTGCTCAATGTAGTCATAAAAGATGGACATCATGCACCTTTGGAATGTTGCAGGTGCATTGCAGAGTCCAAAAGGCATTCTTCTAAATGCAAATGTTCCATAGGGACATGTATAGGTAGTTTTTTGTTGGTCTTCAGGTTCTATTGCAATTTGATTGTACCCTGAATAACCATCTAAAAAACAATAAAATTCCTTACCTGCTAACCTATCTAACATTTGGTCAATGAAGGGTAAAGGAAAGTGATCTTTCTTTGTGGCTTTATTGAGTTTTCTATAATCCATACAAATCCTCCAACCTGTAACAGTTCTTGTTGGTATCAATTCATTTCTTTCATTGGCTATTACTGTCATACCCCCTTTCTTTGGAACACATTGTATAGGGCTTATCCATGCACTATCAGATATGGGGTATATGATTCCAGCATCTAGCCACTTAATGATTTCCTTCTTTACAACCTCTTTCATTATAGGATTTAGCCTTCTTTGCCCTTCTATATAATTTTTAGAATTATCTTCTAAATTTATCCTATGCATGCATATAGAAGGGCTAATTCCTTTAATGTCTGCCATTTTCCAGCCTATAGCTTTTGTATGCTTTCTTAAGGTACAAATGAGATCATGCTCCTGCTCTATTGTTAAGTCAGAGGCAATGATCACTAGAAGTGCATCATCTTCCCCTAAGAAAGCATACTTCAAATGTTTGGGCAGTTCTTTCAATTATAACTTAGGAGGTTGTTCAGTTGAGGGTAAATTCTTTTTAAGGTTAGGGTCTTCTAAATTAAGAGATTCAAAAGTTCTAGACCATACCTTTTGTGCTGGTGCTTTTCTTGAAAAAATGTCTTTTTCCAAGATTTCTTCTTCAGGTGATGCTGAAGCATCTGGTGCTAGTGCACTGGTGAGATAATCATACTACTTCTGGAATTGCTTCTGCACCAAATGGTCAAGAGTAGTGATTGCTGAACATTCTTCACTCTCCTCAGTAGGATACTTCAGAGCATTCATCACATTGAATTTCACCTCTTGATCATTTACTCTCATGGTTAGTTCTCCTTTTTGCACATCAATTAGTGCTTTCCCAGTTGCTAAGAATGGTCTCCCAAGAATAACTAGGACTTCTTTATCTCCATCAAAATCAAGAATAACAAAATCTGCAGGAAATACAAATTTGTCAACTTTAACCAGAATATCTCCAATGATTCCCTCTGGATAAGCTATTGATCTATCAGCAAGTTGAAGTGTTACTGTGGTAGGCCTAGCATTTCCAATCCCCAGTTGTGTAAATATGGATTTAGGCATTAAGTTGATATTTTGCTAAAAGATGACAAATTTAAGGCTTAGTTGCTAAAAGTTGCTAAAAGTTGATATTATGTAAATACTCTCATGGTTAGTTCTCCTTTTTCAAATTCTTTTTGTCTAAAAGATGTAATATCATTTCTCATCCTGGCATTTTTGATGGGTGGAAAATATTTTGCTAAGAACTTTTCAGTTATTTCATTCCATGAATGGATAGAATTAGGCTCCATTGAATTTAACCATGATTTAGCCTTATCTTTTAAAGAGTAGGGAAATAGCTTAAGTCTAAATGCATCATCACTAACACCAGATTGTTTGTAGCATTTGGAACATCATAGGTTTAAATTCAAAATGCACAGCACCAATATGAGGTCTTGCTATACTTGTTTGCATATTTTGATGATTAAACATAGCATAATCCCTCATGGGTCTATTTCTATCATTAATCATACCTATTGGGCCCATGTTAATGAATTGATTTCTGTGGCCTTCTTCAGTATCATGCTGTGAACTAGGTCCTCCTCCAACTGAGGCTGATCTTGAGCTTTGTCCTTCACTGTGATGAGACATGTTTCTGCAGTCTTGCTTTCTTTGCTTTTGAAGTCTTAGCAAACTCCTGAACTTTCTTTCAATCTCTGGATCGAATTCAAATTCTGGTGGCTTGTCTCTGGGCATAAGCTAGTGCATCTGTGTAACACCCCTTTTCTACCCGGAAATTTTTCGACAAAATCAGAGTTTTCAAAACATGTTCAATACACCCACAAGGGATGCTACACTTACACCGTTAAACATCACACGCCAAATAAATAAGTTTCACCATTAAAACAGTGCAACACCTAGCACGTCATAATATCAACCAGCAGCGGAATAAAATCATAGTTCAATTAAATAGTTATACATCACCATAAAAACTTCAACAATTAAAATAACAGAAACACTGATAAAGTCTAGCGTTCGTTCCCCCCGAGTGCTACGTATCAGAGCGACGACACCTGACTCTACTAGCGAAGGTAGACCTGTCTTCACTCACTATCACCTGCACGTTACCAACATAGGGGTAACATTCAAACAGAAGGGGTGAGATATCTAACATTATAATAGCATATATGATAGGCAATATGCTAGAGTACAACACTATATCAACTGCATCACAACAACATCAATTAATAAATCACCAATAATCATCATTAGTATCATGGGTAATTGTATGAGATGCAACCCACACCAACGGGCATATGCATGTGGTACCAATCATCACCAATAAAGTAGCCAGTATGGGCACATCACCTATATGAGCATCACCATCATCACCTATAGCTCCAACGGCCGAAGCCAACATCACCAAAATAATGCATATGCAATATATGCGACACCATGGACAATGCACCAGACAATCAACACACAACAGATGTTTAATTAACATAACATCACCAATATCACCAAGTGGTCATAGACCCATCACCTGTTACCTTAGCCCATAAAAATAGGCACATCACCTTTTATGTCATCACCTGTTATCTCATCACCAATAATCAACAATGACACCAACACCTATAACAATAATCATACACCGACACCCGAGACACCAATTCACACTACGGCAACATGACAGGAACTGGCGCCTAGCAGCAGGGCGCCACAGACAACACCAGCAACACAGGATCTGGCGCCCAGCAGTAGGGCGCCTTAGACAGCAACAACAAAACAGAAACTGGCGCCCAGTAACAGGGCGCCTTGGGCAACAGCAACAACATCAGACATGGCACCCAGCAACCGGGCGCCTAGGACAACAGTGGCAACAGCAGAATTGGCGCCCAGCAGCAGGGCGCCTAACACCATGGCAACAGAATTGGACTTGGCGCCCAGCAACAGGGCGCCTAGCAGCAACACAGAAAATGGCGCCCAGGATCAGGGCGCCTAGCACCACATCATCAGGAACAGACTTGGCGCCCAGCAGCAGGGCGCCTGACCCAACAGGCAACACAGCAGACTTGGCGCCCAGGAGCAGGGCGCCTGAGACCAAAACAGCAACATCACACTTGGCGCCCAGCAACAGGGCGCCTGAGACAGCAGAGGCAACACCAGACTTGGCGCCCAGCAACAGGGCGCCTGGCAACACAGACAACACAGCAACCTTGGCACCCAGCAACAGGGCGCCTAAATCAGCGACAACCAACAACTCAGAAACTGGCCCCCAGCAGGGCGCCCAGGAGGCAACACCAACGCAACACCAGACGCAGGAACTGGCGCCCAGCAGGGCTCCTAAGAGGCAACACATTGGCACAAAATGCAACATCACAGGAATTGGCGCCCAGGAGGGCGTCCAGGAGCAACACAGAGCGCAACACAGCGCCCATGGCGCCCCTGCGCCAAGACAGGATCATCAGACACGGCGCCCATGGCGCCCAGGAGGGAAACAGCAACAACTCAGCACAGGCAACAAGGCGCCCATGGCGCCCAGCACCAGGGCGCGCAACACACACAGCAAGGCGCCCATGGCGCCCAGCACCAGGGCGCGCAACGCAGCGCGACACCCACACCAACAATGGCGCCTAAGGCGCCCATGAGCCAAAATTTTCAGATTTTCACCAATTTAATCACCAACCTCAAACACAATCATCATGAATATAAAATCAAATACGATCAAACAACAACAACAACAATTATCAAACAACATGATCATGGCATCATAGAGCCTAATCCCCACATAAACCCCATCATACCTCCCATTATATTGAAAGAATCTCACCCTTACCTTAGATTTGCTGAATTAGAAACCTCCTTGCACGAAAACACCAAGTAACCACAGCAACAATGGCGCCCCTCCTCTTCTCTCCTAATGCGCCGTCCCTCTTCTCTCTTTCTCTCTTCTCCTCTTCGCAAGTTTTCTTTCTTTTCCTCTCAAAATGCGCAATGCTCCAAACCCTAACTAACACTCCCTTCATGCGGCTAAGCCTTGGGCTCGTGGATCACGGGCCCCCGTCCACTAATTAGCTAAATACTATGCACCACTCCCTAATTCATATAAAACACCGTATAATTATTTTAATTTAACTATACTAATAAAATACCTAAAGAATTTAATTAAATAAATAATTAAATTATTTGGGCGTTACAACTCTCCCCCACTTAGAATATTTCGTCCTCGAAATTTACCTGATTCAAACAGCTCGGGATAGGACTCTCGCATCTTGCTCTCCAGCTCTCACGTCATGCTCTCTCCAGCAGCTCCTAGCCAGACTACTTTCACCAACGCAATTTCCTTGCCTCTTAAAACTTTCACTTCATGACCTTCGATCCGTACAGGCATCGTCTCCACGGTGAGATTATCCCGTACCTCCACATCTTCCATGCGGATCACATGGGATGGATCTGAAATATACTTCCGAAGTTGTGACACATGAAACACGTCATGCAAATTCGAAAGGTTGGGCGGTAAAGCCACTCTATAAGCAACATTCCCGACTCTTTCTGAAATCTGATAGGGACCAATAAAACGAGGAGTGAGCTTCTTCAACTTCAAAGCACGTCCAACACCGGTCACCGGAGTGACTCTCAAAAATACATGCTCACCCGCTTGAAACTCTAAATCTTTCCTCCGCTTGTCGTGATAACTCTTGTGTCGACTCTGCGAAGCCTTCATCTTCTCACGGATCAACTTCACCTTTTCAGTTGTCTCTCGAACAATCTCCGGTCCAAGCACCACACTCTCTCCAGACTCATACCAACACAGCGGGGTTCTACACTTCCGACCATATAATGCTTCCAAAGGTGCCATCCCAATACTAGAATGGTAACTGTTGTTATACGTGAACTCTATCAGTGGAAGGTAGGAATCCCGCGAACCTCCTTGTTCCAAAACACAAGCCCTCAACAAATCTTCTAACGACTGAATTGTCCTTTCTTACTGACCATCGGTTTGAGGATGATATGCCGAACTCAACCTCAACTTAGACCCCAACTTCTCTTGCAAGCTCTAGCCGGCCAATCCCAAAAAGCTTCCAGTAGCCGACTTCGGGGCTTCCCAATTCAACACTGCATCTACTTTCGACGGATCCACCGCAATACCATTACCAGAAATGACATGACCGAGAAAACTCACTTCCTTCAACCAGAATTCACACTTTGACAATTTCGCATACAGTTTCTTTTCCTTCAGTACCTCCAATACTAACCTCAGATGCTCTGCATGCTCTTCCTCCGATTTAGAGTAAATCAGAATGTCGTCAATGAACACCACCACAAACCGATCTAAGTAAGTATGAAATATACGATTCATGTATTCGATAAATACTCCTGGTGCGTTGGTAACACCGAACGGCATCACCGAATACTCATAATGACCATAACGGGTTCTGAAAGCCGTCTTCTGAATATCTTCGTCCTTCACCTTGATCTGGTGATAACCCGACCTCAAATCGATCTTACTGAATACTCGAGCGCCCACCAACTGATCCATCAAATCATCTATCCTCGGAAGCGGATACTTGTTCTTAATTGTCACCTTATTCAACTGCCGATAATCCACACAGAGTCTCATACTACCATCCTTCTTCTTCACTAATAACACAGGAGCTCCCCACGGCGAAACACTCGGCCTCACAAACTTCTTCTCGAGCAGATCTTCAAGTTGTTTCTTCAACTCAGACAATTCGGATGCGGACATCCTGTACGGTGCCATAGATACAGGTTTGGTACCAGGTACAAGATCAATGGAGAACTCAACTTCCCTCTCCGGCGGTACACTTGGAATCTCATCAGGGAAAACATCAGGAAATTCGCGCACCACCTGCAACTCTTCAATGATAGCTTGATTCTCAACAGACAACGATGCCATCAGCGAGAATAACTGAACTCCTTCCTTCATCAACTTCCGCAACTAACTAGCGGATAACAGACCAGACTCCTCTCCTTCAAAGCTCACCGACTTGCTACGACAATTAATATGAACATGGTTATGCTCTAATCAGTTCATACCCAAGATTACATCCAATCCGTTCAACGGCAAGTGTAGCGACCGAAAAATCCGGGTGAGGATTCCTCGAAGGTTCAAAAATGAAGCCGCCACCAAAGTTTAGTTTAAGGGAAAACATTGGAAAATCCCTTTTGGAATGGATAAGGGTCCTTGAGACCAGATTAGGGTTCGGGAGTCGGTTATGCGTGGGGAAGGTATTAGCACCCCACGACATCCTTCCTAATGAAGGTTACCTGCTAACTAGTTGTAGGAAAGAATATTAATTTTGAAAATGTTTATTTTTACCCTTTTATTGTGAACTAAAAAGAGAGAAGAAAATTGATATTTTATTTAGGAAAATGATTATTTTGGAAAAGACTAAAAGAGGTTTTTTATTAGCGCAATTGACAGATGTGGGCCCCCATCTCCTCCTACGTATCTCTTGGTAGAGAATCAAATCACACGTAGTTCTTGGTAGAAAAATGTTTGTTGGTTGGTATTTTTTAATGTAGGGATCTTAGGACTCCTGAGTGATCAGTTCATTTGTCCTAAAACGATGACTAACCTGACTGTACAGTCGGCTTAGTCCCCTACTTTGTGAAAATAGAGTTTTTGGAGTTTGGAAAATGGTTTGGAGGTGTTTGTTTGATTTTATTGGAATAGGGGTTTTAGGATTCCTGAGCCGTACGGCTCATTTATCCTAGAACGCTGACTAACCCGACTGTACAGTCGACTTAATCCCCTTTTTTGAAAATTTGATTTGTGGAAAGATATGTGTTTGTGTTTATTTTAATTTAGGAATTGTTTGTTTTAAATAGGGATTTTAGGTCATGATCCGTAACGGTTCATTAGTAACCTAAAAAAGCAGACTAATCCGACTGTACAGTCGACTTAGTCCCCTATTTATATTTTTTGGAAATGAAATAAATTATTTATGTATTTTATAAGTTTTTTGTAAAAGAAATTAATAAAAACGAGAAGGGAGGATGCAGCAGTAAAATGGGGTGCAGTTTGCAGAAAGGGAGTTGTATTGTTAAAACTCGGTGCGAAAAGCAGCAACCCAGTTAGTATTTTATAGACTGGCCCGTGTGGGCTGGTTGATCTGCGAATGGGCCTAAAAAAAGGGTGTTGCGTTTATTAAACACAGGGTGTAGGTATCAATCCGAACTATTAATTTTGTTTTAAAATAAATAAATCAGTAAAAATAATAGTAGGAGTATAAAAGGAAACATTGCTGGAACCCTAATTTCCTTAATCTTCAGCGCCGCACGCACCAAGTTTTGGTGAGAGAGTGCGAAAATTTTGGGTGAGAGAGAGAAATTTACGGAGAGAGAGAGGGAGGTTTGAGGAGAGAGGGAGCATGACAGAGAGACGAGATAGAAAGAAAGAAGAAAGGGAGGAGAAGAAAAGGGGAGAGGAGAGAGCCACGGAGGCGCTGATGGTGACACAGGGTGGTTCGCGGTGGTGCGACGCGGCAGAGGACGACAGAATCAACGCAGGGAGAGAGAGATAGAGGGGCGGTAGAGATTCGCGTCGTCTCCGGCGACGACGATGGTGGTGTTTTCCACGGAGCTTAACGGAGACGGGTTTGGTTCTGTGACACGGTGGCGACGGCGAGGAGAACGTCGCGAGGGGGTTCGGGACAGGGAGAACATCACGACGGCTACGGTTCAATTGGGGAGCGTGACGACGGCGGTGGCTCTACGGGAGACGACCACCGTCTACGGTGGTCGGAGGTGGTACAGTTCCGATCCCTTTTTACTTCTTTTCTTCGCCTACTCTTCTGTTTCTAGCTCTACTTGCTACTGTTTTGTCAATTTCTTTCATTTTTGCACTATTTACAAAAAAATGTTCATTATACTTCTTGTAGCAGTGAAGACTGGTTCTTGCTTTTTTGTTTATGATCCTTTTTTAGCAACCTAATCTGTTCACCGTTTGAATTCTAATTTGTTCAAAGTGCTTCCTAACAGAAACATGAAACTGAAGAAAAAATGATTTTTAATTCATACGTGCATTTTTCAGATTCGGGTTCTTACTGATTTCAAATTATTAGTTCGAGTTGCGATTATGGTTCTCTACAAAATAGCATATTTCAACCCTACTGTGATAAAACAAAAAACGTAAAAAGCAAACATGATGACTAACCTCTGTTCCAGCTTCTGTTTGATCCCCTCTTGCTATTGTTGCTTACTGACGATTGCTGCTTCTGTTCTGTTTAACTGCTTATCTTTCTGGATTTCTTAATGTGTTGCGATTAGGGTTTCAATGTGAAAACCCTAATCTTTTGGTTCTGAAACTCTATGTATTTTCTACGTGATTTTTTGGGTCCCCATTCTGTGTGTATCAGGCTTGCTTATATAGGCACCAATTTAGGGTTTTTCTGATCCTTCTCCATATTTGTTTCCTTTTTCAGGTATTGGGCTTGGATTGGAGAAAGCTTGCTCACCAAGTTGCTGGTTGGGGAGGTGAAGCCTTGGTGCAGCTGCTGTGTTTGGGCTGATAGGCTCTTATTTTATTTTTGTATTTTGTGATTTTCGTTTTTTCTGATTTTTTGCATTTTTGGTTATTATTTGTATTTTTTGGACTTTTTGTACAATTTGGCATTTTTAAGATTTTTTGGATTATTGTAAATTAATTTTTATTAATTCTGATTTTTAGTATATTTTGGGATGTTTGTAAACTACTATTTTGGACAGATTTATTGTTTTTTGGCAAAGATGGAAGAGATTTATTATATTAGGCAAGCTAACGAAGATAGGCCCAAATGGTTGAACATAGGTCCAATTGGACAATTTGGTCCGACTTTAAACAAAACAGCGTTTGAAATGCCATGGGCTTGTGACACGGGGCTAAAGCGATTATGATAAAAAGACCGGGCAAAATTAGGGTATAACAGCTGCCCCTCTTTATTTATATTTTACTAGAAAAGGTGAATGGTTTTCAGATTTTCGTAGTAGAAATACAAATAAAGATAGATTAGACGCTAATTTTGTCCGTTTAGGGGGAAGATGAGTTAGGGAAAAGGGGGACGATTAACACTTGTCGTGTTAACCGGGAACAATAAAGAAACGATCACTTGGGATCTGGCGGAGCACTGGGGCTCTAAAAGAGCATTTGGGCTCTAAGGGAGCACTGGGGCTCCAAGGGGTTGCCTAAACCCTAAAGGACCAATTGGGGTCCGAAGGTGCACTGGGGCTTTGAAGGACCATTGGGGGTCCAAAAGAGCACAAACTAGCAATGGTACTAGTAAAATGGTATGCTCGGGGGTGGCCTTTTTCGAGCGGCCGGAGGGGCAAGATCAGGTCGTTGACCTAATTTGCTCGCCTCCAAGGACGTCCACCATGTCTTAGGCTGACACAGCTAGTCTGAAGGACCTGGGGTCGGATGATCCGTCGCGCTCAGTGGCGACATAGTGATCTTGAGGGTAGAGTTCGAAGTCGTTGCTTTGACATACTGGGTCGAACTGAACTGATGGACCTGGAGTCGGATGATCCGTCGGTTGCTCGATAACGCGACGTGTGATCTAGAATGAATGACCATTGGAGGTCTAAGTTAAGACAACGCTGGGGCTGCGAGGGACTGCTGGGGGTCCGAGACTCTGAATTGTGATACGAGACCAGTGATTGGAGCACTGACTTTGAGGAAACAAACTACTGGGTTTGACACATGGCGTACTTCTCTAACACATACGTAATGAATACATTTACCTGAGAAGGGAAAAGCTATCTATATTTGGCACGTCTAAAAATGCGATGAATGATGCATGCGTGCAATATAGGTGTGTGAAATGGTAGGTGTCCGATGGGATAAATGAAACGTATGTGAATGCATGATGGAATGATTTATGCTATGTGGACGATTTTTCTTTTGGCTTTTCTTCTTTTTTTGGTCTTTTTTTGCTTTTCTTTTTGGGCCTCTCTTTTTGCTGGTCCATTCAACTCGCAGGACTTCCGGCATGAGGCTATCAAGTGCATCCGTATTGCTAAGTCAATTGCGCATGACTGGGACTTATCATTTGAGATGATCGCGCATTTATTGCTCTATTCCTGCGGTTCCTTTCTTCCTTATAGGTATTTTCATGAAAGACTATATCCCTTCTGGGATTCTCGGAAATTTCGTAATGATTGTAATGATTTTGATTATGCCACATGGTTCTCGATCCAGTATCAATTATCACAAAACATCATTTCAAAAATAGATGGAAGTGAAAAGAAGGGAAAGTGTTTGATATTGACATTGGAGGCCAAATGTGCAGAAGGCACACCGACTTAAGATTACGTCAGGAATTTCATTGAAAGAATAGAAAAGCTGAAATACTAAGCAGACTTCTCGGTAGTTGGTGTCCTTGAAATAACGATGCTGGCTACCCGTGCTCACGACCTTGATCACTCATCATCCGACTTTTGGAAGTGTTGATTGCCCCAATGTTATTTAGTCCAACTTCCTGACCCTAATTTTTGCCTGGATTGTCCTTTTTGGATTTTCAATCCACCGGGTCGCTCTAACTTTTGCCTAGGCCGCCCTTCCGGGTTTTCAACCTAGCGAGCTTATTTTTGCTTGGTTCGTCTTTTTCATTTTTCTGTACTCCTTTTTTAGGCAGCATTCACCGGGAGTGGGAGGTCTTCCCCATCCATTTTTGTGAGAATTAAAACTCTTCCAGAGAATGATTTCTTTACCATGTAGGGTCCTTTATAGTTCGAGGTCCATTTCCTGCGGGAATCCTTTTGGATATGACTTTCTTGGGCACCAAGTCTCCTTAAGATTGTTGAGGAAAGACTTTCTTTTGTTAAGTTTTCTTTGTTCTTTTCTGGTATGACATAAGACAGCCGTTCTTTTGTTTGGTGAGGTTTAATGGAAGTACTACTCCCATCATACGGGGTTGCCCCTGTTGAAGTATGAATGAGGTCTGATCTCCATGTAAGGTGAAATGTTACTATCATCCCTGATATTCTTTGTTTGTTGTTGCAACTGCCCCATTAGTTTTTTTTTTCTTTGGGCAGTATGGGAAGAGATCATGATGCTCGTCTTGGAGTCTTTACATAGTCCTTTCACCATTGTCTGTGATGATTTTTTTTTTTTATTTTAGGAAAGCCGTAACGGCAGACCAAATTTCTCGACAATCACGGATTTGTTACACCAGTGGGCGTCTTATGTCAGACAAGGTGATGTTAGTGAACTTTCTTGATTTGCTATCCTTTAGGTGTGATGTTAATTTTAACACCTTTTTGTCTTCTTCTGTGCCCAAGTTGATCATTTCGTTTGATTCCACGCGAGGATGGGTTACTTTATCCTTTTGTTCCGTTATTATCATTACCTCTGGAAGAGTTTCCTAGTTAACTTCAACATATTCCTTGGTTTGATGAATGGGGCGATCAAAGTTATGACATGAATTACCGGCGTTGTTATTTTCAAGGACAAATTATTTAAGTCTGAATTAGTAGAAATTGAAGAAGGATAAAAGAAAAAGTAAAGTGAGCAAATGAGTAAAAAGGAATTTATTGGAGATTTCAAAATGCTATTTTATTAATATTGATACCGGAAAGAAACATGCGTGCCCTTATTGAAATGTCCTGAGGCTTTGGGCAGAGCCATAGGATTTGCATTACGTAACATTACTTTGAACCGAAAATCACAAGAAAATCAACAATCTCCCAATTCATAAGTGCTTCAAGTGCAGGACAAAGGCGCACAAGGTTGATGATGTTATTTTTTAGCCCTTTGATGCCTTCAAAAGCATTGACGGATGACTTCTCATGCCCCTGGCAAAGGGTTAGCGCCTCAGTTCGGAGCATCCTCATTGAAGCTCAACCATTTGGATTCGATCAGATCCTGAATCACATGTTTCAGTGCCTTGCAGTTTTCTACTGAATGCCCAATTGCGCCTGCGTGAAATTCGCAAGTGGCGTTCGGGTCATAGCCTCTCGGGAAAGGAGGTTCAATGGGTCTCATCGGGCGGGGGGAGATTAGGTTGTGACTAGTGAGGTGGTTGAATAGATCTGAGTAGGATGCGGGAATTGGATCAAACTGTACATGTCTCCTTTCTGGGTAATTTGGTGGTTTATGGCTTTTAGTGGTTTGGGTAGAGAGGTGCAGGGCTCGAGGATGGTTTTTGGAAGTGTAAGAGGCTTTCACTGATCTTGTTATGTAGTTGGTTTCCCCTTCATTACTTCTAACAAATCCTGCGAAGGGCTTCCTTGGGTTATTGGTTTCGGCCGAACCGTGAGAGATTTTCCCGTTTCTCATTCCCTTCTCCAACCTTTCTCCTATGGTGATCATGTCCGAGAAGTTAGAGGATACGCTCCCAATTAATCTGTCATAGAAGGGTGATTGCAACGTATCTATGAACATGGATACCATTTCTTTCTCTAGTAGAGGCGGAACTACCTGCGCTGCTGATCCTCTCCAACGCTGGGCATACTCCTTGAATGATTCTTTGTTTCTTTTCACCATATTCTGCAACTGTGCTCTATCGGGAGCCATATCGATGTTGTATTTGTACTGCTTTAAGAAAGCATCAGCCAGATCTTTCCAACATCGAATGTGGGTGCGTTCCAACTGCATGTACCAGCTTGAGGCTGCCCCGGTCAAGCTGTCCTGAAAGTAATGGACAAGCAGTTTGTCGTCGTGTGCAAATGCGGCCATTCTTCTACAATACATAGTCAGATGGCTAGCGGGACAAGTTACCCCTCTGTATTTGTTAAAGTCGGGCACTTTGAACTTGGGTGGGATAATCACATTAGGGACGAGACACAAATCATATGCATCCCTTGCGCCGACATTGGATCCTTCAATTGCTCTCAGGCGCTCTTCTAGTATCTGATATTGGTCCTCGGGCTGAGAGTCCTCCATTGAGTAGTTATGAGAGGGTCCTCTCATGTTGTAGTGGGGAGGAACCATTGGCATTGCAGTGGAGTTCGGTGTAGGAACATGATGAACTACTACTGGTGACGAAGTATAACCCTGCGGAATGACCTGTGGAGCAGTCGTAAGATTTGAGAAGTGAATCCGCGGTATTTCTGCATTTGTATTTTGAGCTGAAGGTCCAGCGACTCCCGAAGGTCCTCCCTCTTGATTGGTTTCCAAGGTAGGAGGAGCGTAACCGGCTGGGAGACCGTAAGGGGGCCATTGGTAGCTCTGGATGTTCACTCCAGCGGTGTATGGAGTCTCGGAGCTGGGAGGAGGAGGGAGACCTGTAGCATTGTTCTCAGTATTCCCTGCCAAAGCACCTTCATCTACATTTTTTCTCTCGAGGAGTTTCACGAATTCATACATTTGATCTTTCAGCGCCATCATCTCGGTCATTTGATCTTTCAATACCATCATCTCGCTCATTTGAGCCTTCAGCTTTGCAATGTCTTCTCTCAGAGTCTGATTATCCTCTTCGGCCATTTTTCTTGTTTGAGAACTAGTCCGGTAGTAATGTTGATGAACCAGCTTGCCCTTTTACTCTCTGTTTATTTTTTCAATTTTCTTTTTTCGTAAGTACATGAATGAACTGATGAATGTGCATGCAATGCAAATGTATGCTTTCGTGTTACGCCGGGGAAATTGTAAGTTTCTGTCTGACGCAGAACTGAAAGAAGCTTATTTTATTAATGCAAATGTTTGATCCATCTTGTTAGAAAGAAAGTCTTACAATTCCCTGGCGGTTATAGAAATGTATGAAAAATGAAATGTTAATGTGCAATAATTAAAAAAAATTTATGCCATGCAAAAGGGAAAAGTAAAAATGCATGAGGTATGCTAAAAATAATTTGCCAAAATAACATATGATTTTTTTTAAAAATTTTATTTTTTAGAAGACCGGAAAAATGTATCAGTGTTTGTTTGAATGCAGGGGTATGAGGCTCCTTTGTGTCCTATGATGATTCCCTAGAGAATAGGTCTAGGGCTCGTCTATTGAGTGAATCTTTCAAAGGGTAGCTCTAAAGAGCCCTATATAAGGTTCCTAGAGCCAACGACCCCAACTAAGAACACTGATCGACAACAATAGGCAAGCTATTAGGAGTGCCAGCATTCTCAAGAGGGACCAAACTCTAGGTGAGACTTTCGTGACCACCCAACAGGACGCACATCCAGTAGGCCATCACTACGCAGTCTCGTTCTAACTTATAGGTTATTCTCCAGTCCGGGTACAGGACTATTCTCACGTGTGTGCAAAAGCGTGATAGTGAGTGTGTGAAGGAGCAAAATGTCAATAATACCCCCCAAGCTGCAAAACAAACAAACATATATACAAAAAGTGGTCTTCTATCCTAGGGTTTTCATATCGCAAAAGAATAATATGCAATGAAAATAAAAGACGGAAATGAAAGGGTAAAAATAACATTAAATCAACAACCAATCCTACAACTAATTAGACTAGGTTTGACTCTCTAAACTGTCCCCAGTGAAGTCGCCAGCTGTAGCGACCGAAAAATCCGGGTGAGGATTCCTCGAAGGTTCAAAAATGAAGCCGCCACCAAAGTTTAGTTTAAGGGCAAACATTGGAAAATCCCTTTTGGAGTGGATAAGGGTCCTTGAGACCAGATTAGGGTTCGGGAGTCGGTTATGCGTGGGGAAGGTATTAGCACCCCACGACATCCTTCCTAATGAAGGTTACCTGCTAACTAGTTGTAGGAAAGAATATTAATTTTGAAAATGTTTATTTTTACCCTTTTATTGTGAACTAAAAAGAGAGAAGAAAATTGATATTTTATTTAGGAAAATGATTATTTTGGAAAAGACTAAAAGAGGTTTTTTATTAGCGCAATTGACAGATGTGGGCCCCAATCTGCTCCTACGTATCTCTTGGTAGAGAATCAAATCACACGTAGTTCTTGGTAGAAAAATGTTTGTTGGTTGGTATTTTTTAATGTAGGGATCTTAGGACTCCTGAGTGATCAGTTCATTTGTCCTAAAACGATGACTAACCTGACTGTACAGTCGGCTTAGTCCCCTACTTTGTGAAAATAGAGTTTTTGGAGTTTGGAAAATGGTTTGGAGTGTGTTTGTTTGATTTTATTGGAATAGGGGTTTTAGGATTCCTGAGCCGTACGGCTCATTTATCCTAGAACGCTGACTAACCCGACTGTACAGTCGACTTAATCCCCTTTTTTGAAAATTTGATTTGTGGAAAGATATGTGTTTGTGTTTATTTTAATTTAGGAATTGTTTGTTTTAAATAGGGATTTTAGGTCATGATCCGTAACGGTTCATTAGTGACCTAAAAAAGCAGACTAATCCGACTGTACAGTCGACTTAGTCCCCTATTTATATTTTTTGGAAATGAAATAAATTATTTATGTATTTTATAAGTTTTTTGTAAAAGAAATTAATAAAAACGAGAAGGGAGGATGCAGCAGTAAAATGGGGTGCAGTTTGCAGAAAGGGAGTTGTATTGTTAAAACTGGGTGCGAAAAGCAGCAGCCCAGTTAGTATTTTATAGACTGGCCCGTGTGGGCTGGTTGGTCTGCGAATGGGCCTAAAAAAAGGGTGTTGCGTTTATTAAACACAGGGTGTAGGTATCAATCCGAACTATTAATTTTGTTTTAAAATAAATAAATCAGTAAAAATAATAGTAGGAGTATAAAAGGAAACATTGCTGGAACCCTAATTTCCTTAATCTTCAGCGCCGCACGCACCAAGTTTTGGTGAGAGAGTGCGAAAATTTTGGGTGAGAGAGAAATTTACGGAGAGAGAGAGAGGTTTGCGGAGAGAGGGAGGTTTGAGGAGAGAGGGAGCATGACAGAGAGACGAGATAGAAAGAAAGAAGAAAGGGAGGAGAAGAAAAGGGGAGAGAAGAGAGCCACGGAGGCGCTGATGGTGACACAGGGTGGTTCGCGGTGGTGCGACGTGGCAGAGGAGGACAGAATCAACGCAGGGAGAGAGAGATAGAGGGGCGGTAGAGATTCGCGTCGTCTCCGGCGACGACGATGGTGGTGTTTTCCACGGAGCTTAACGGAGATGGGTTTGGTTCTGTGACACGGTGGCGACGGCGAGGAGAACGTCGCGAGGGGGTTCGGGACAGGGAGAACATCACGACGGCTACGGTTCAATTGGGGAGCGTGACGACGGCGGTGGCTCTACGGGAGACGACCACCGTCTACGGTGGTCGGAGGTGGTACAGTTCCGATCCCTTTTTACTTCTTTTCTTCGCCTACTCTTCTGTTTCTAGCTCTACTTGCTACTGTTTTGTCAATTTCTTTCATTTTTGCACTATTTACAAAAAAATGTTCATTATACTTCTTGTAGCAGTGAAGACTGGTTCTTGCTTTTTTGTTTCTGATCCTTTTTTAGCAACCTAATCTGTTCACCGTTTGAATCCTAATTTGTTCAAAGTGCTTCCTAACAGAAACATGAAACTGAAGAAAAAATGATTTTTAATTCATACGTGCATTTTTCAGATTCGGGTTCTTACTGATTTCAAATTATTAGTTCGAGTTGCGATTATGGTTCTCTACAAAATAGCATATTTCAACCCTACTGTGATAAAACAAAAAAACGTAAAAAGCAAACATGATGACTAACCTCTGTTCCAGCTTCTGTTTGATCCCCTCTTGCTATTGTTGCTTACTGACGATTGCTGCTTCTGTTCTGTTTAACTGCTTATCTTTCTGGATTTCTTAATGTGTTGCGATTAGGGTTTCAATGTGAAAACCCTAATCTTTTGGTTCTGAAACTCTATGTATTTTCTACGTGATTTTTTGGGTCCCCATTCTGTGTGTATCAGGCTTGCTTATATAGGCACCAATTTAGGGTTTTTCTGATCCTTCTCCATATTTGTTTCCTTTTTCAGGTATTGGGCTTGGATTGGAGAAAGCTTGCTCACCAAGTTGCTGGTTGGGGAGGTGAAGCCTTGGTGCAGCTGCTGTGTTTGGGCTGATAGGTTCTTATTTTATTTTTGTATTTTGTGATTTTCGTTTTTTCTGATTTTTTGCATTTTTGGTTATTATTTGTATTTTTTGGACTTTTTGTACAATTTGGCATTTTTAAGATTTTTTGGATTATTGTAAATTAATTTTTATTAATTCTGATTTTTATTATATTTTGGGATGTTTGTAAACTACTATTTTGGACAGATTTATTGTTTTTTGGCAAAGATGGAAGAGAATAATTAAATTGGGCCAAGCCCAATCAAAACTAAACATAGGCCCAATTAGAACAAATTTTTAAGATCAAGTCCAATCTAGCCACATAGGTCCATTTAGGCAAACATTAGACATAAGCCCATTTTTTTAAAAAACTGGTTCAAAATGCTAAGCGTAAGCTCAATTAGGCAAGCTAACGAAGATAGGCCCAAATGGTTGAACATAGGTCCAATTGGACAATTTGGTCCGACTTTAAACAAAACAGCGTTTGAAATGCCATGGGCTTGTGACACGGGGCTAAAGCGATTATGATAAAAAGACCGGGCAAAATTAGGGTATAACAGCAAGCAAACAAAATCCACAACAAAGTCTCTGTCGAAGATCGACAAGGGACACTGAGAACACACTAGAGAGGTAGTTACCGACCCCTTAGCTGGAGTGTCGACAACCATCTCTCCATTCATGGCAGACAATGCAAGATTCAACCTTTCACAACAATCAGCAGCAATAAAGCAATGCGTAGCAACAGTACAATAGACGTTAAAGGAGTACCATTAATGAAACACGTACCTCTAATGAGTCCATCATCTTCGGTAGGCTCTTCACCTGCCAAAGCGAACACTTTTGCACTGGATCTTTCTTTCTTCGGCTTCGGGCACTGAGTACTAATGTGCCCTCCTCCACCACAGTTGTAGCAGACCACTTCCTTACGTTCACACTCAGCCACTACATGACCCTCTTTGCCACAACGGTAACACTTCTTCACTTCAGCCTTGCACACGTTACTCTTGTGACCAGCTTTGCCACATTTGTAACATACGATGCTAGCAGGAGCATCTCCCCCACTTGTCCTCTTGCCAGCAGCAGCTTTCTGTTTACCCTTACCAGCAGGAACCTCATACGGCTTACTACGACTCTGAAATTTTCTCCTCTTCTCATTCATCATCTTGTAGTGAGCATTGTTGTCTTCCTCATAAATCCTGCAGCTGTCAATCAAATCAGCAAACACATGGATCTTCTGATAACCAATCGCATTCTTAATCTCGGGACGCAGCCCATTCTCAAACTTAATGCACTTGGAAAACTCAGCAGTAGCCTCACTGTAGTGCGGATAAAACTTTTCTAACTCCACAAACTTAGCAGGATACTCGGTCACAGACATATTCCCCTGTTTCGGCTCTAGGAACTCAATCTCCTTCTTACCTCAGACATCCTCTGGATAGTACTTCCTCATAAACTCTCTGCGGAACACAGCCCAAGTAATCTCTTCGTTCGCAGTCTCCAACCTCTGCCTAGCCTCTAACCACCAGTCATCGGCCTCCTCTGCTAGCATGTGCGTACCATAACGGACCTTCTGTGCCGGAGTGCAGTCCATCACACGAAAGATCCTCTCCATCTCTTTCAACCAAGCTAAAGCCCCATCGGGATCATACTTGCCCTCTGAAAGGTAGCCAAACTCCGAGACCCAGCATTCTCACCAGCATTCTGTTGACCCTCCACAGCCTGAGCCATAGCAACCAACGCACCAGCAATAGCAGCATCGTTCCTTCCAGCCATATCAATTAATCACTACAATCATAGACAACAGTTAGAACTAATTGACAATACTTGGTGTCAATGACACAATGACTCGACAACTTGGCCGGACAGACCGAAACTGCTCTGATACCACTAATGTAACACCCATTTTCTACCCGGAAATTTTTCGACAAAATCAGAGTTTTCAAAACATGTTCAATACACCCACAAGGGATGCTACACTTACACCGTTAAACATCACACGCCAAATAAATAAGTTTCACCATTAAAACAGTGCAACACCTAGCACGTCATAATATCAACCAACAGCGGAATAAAATCATAGTTCAATTAAATAGTTATACATCACCATAAAAACTTCAACAATTAAAATAACAGAAACACTGATAAAGTCTAGCGTTCGTTCCCCCCGAGTGCTACGTATCAGAGCGACGACACCTGACTCTACTAGCGAAGGTAGACTTGCCTTCACTCACTATCACCTGCACGTTACCAACATAGGGGTAACATTCAAACAGAAGGGGTGAGATATCTAACATTATAATAGCATATATGATAGGCAATATGCTAGAGTACAACACTATATCAACCGCATCACAACAACATCAATTAATAAATCACCAATAATCATCATTAGTATCATGGGTAATTGTATGAGATGCAACCCACACCAACGGGCATATGCATGTGGTACCAATCATCACCAATAAAGTAGCCAGTATGGGCACATCACCTATATGAGCATCGCCATCATCACCTATAGCTCCAACTGCCGAAGCCCACATCACCAAAATAATGCATATGCAATATATGCGACACCATGGACAATGCACCAGACAATCAACACACAACAGACGTTTAATTAACATAACATCACCAATATCATCAAGTGGTCATAGACCCATCACCTGTCACCTTAGCCCATAAAAATAGGCACATCACCTTTTATGTCATCACCTGTTATCTTATCACCAATAATCAACAATGACACCAACACCTATAACAATAATCATCCACCGACACCCGAGACACCAATTCACACTACGGCAACATGACAGGAACTGGCGCCCAGCAGCAGGGTGCCAACAACAGAGACAGCCACCACAGAAACTGGCGCCCAGCAATAGGGCGCCAACAGCAGATAAATGCCACAACAAAACTGGTGCCCAGCAACAGGGCGCCAACAACAGCATAGGAACTGGCGCCCAGCAACAGGGCGCCACAGCAGGCAAAAACACTATAGAAACTGGCGCCCAGCAACAGGGCGCCACAGACAACACCAGCAACACGGGATCTGGCGCCCAACAGCAGGGCGCCTTAGACAGCAACAAGAAAACAGAAACTGGCGCCCAGCAACAGGGCGCCTTGGGCAACAGCAACAACATCAGACATGGCGCCCAGCAACAGGGCGCCTAGGACAACAGTGGCAACAGCAGAACCGGCGCCCAGCAGCAGGGCGCCTAACACCATGGCAACAGAATTGGACTTGGCGCCCAGCAACAGGGCGCCTAGCAGCAACACAGAAAATGGCGCCCAGGAGCAGGGCGCCTAGCACCACATCATCAGGAACAGACTTGGCGCCCAGCAGCAGGGCGCCTGACCCAACAGGCAACACAGCAGACTTGGCGCCCAGGAGCAGGGCGCCTGAGACCAAAACAGCAACATCACACTTGGCCCCCAGCAACAGGGCGCCTGAGACAGCAGAGGCAACACCAGACTTGGCGCCCAGCAACAGGGCGCCTGGCAACACAGACAACACAGCAACCTTGGCGCCCAGCAACAGGGCGCCTAAATCAGCGACAACCAACAACTCAGAAACTGGCGCCCAGCAGGGCGCCCAGAAGGCAACACCAACGCAACACCAGACGCAGGAACTGGCGCCCAGCAGGGCGCCCAGGAGGCAACACAGTGGCACAAAATGCAACATCTGGGCTTGCTAAATAAGTTCACTCCTGCCTTTGAAGTACCCACTGTTTCACCCTAAGGACTATGTTATCCTATGTCTAGGACTTAACATGGTTTTAATAAAGTTTTCTTTATTACACAAGTTAACAAAGCCTTCAATAAAACACTCACCCTTATTAGTCTTGATTTCTAATTATAAACCATGTCTGTGAATATAACTCTACTTATTCCAAGTGATCAACCTTAAAATAAGATGGATGTGGTATAACACAAGACCCAAAATACTTGCAACACTAAAAAGCACAATAACTTGCTCAAAAGTTCATTATAAAGTTAGAACATCTCAACCAAAAAGGTTTAGCTCATAATATGCATTGCAAGGAAAAGATGGATGAAGTGAAACATATTAATATAGATGAAAATACAAGAGATATCAATAAGGTAGAGATTACACTGATTGAAGCACTCTTGCATAAAATTGCACTACAGTGCAGAAGCACTGACTTCCTGGTGCAGTTGCACCTAACTAAGTTGATGAAGAAGTGAAGGAAGAAGTTATCGATTCCTTCCTCACCTTCTTGCCAACTATCTACTATAAAAACTATAAGAAATGAAACTACTAAAATATAAGTAAAGTGTATGATCTACATATTATCAAGTGAGATATGCGATGCTCTTCAAGTGAGATGTGGGAGCCCTTTTTATAGCCTTGGATATTTCCCTTGCTTGAGGGTTTGCTTGAAAACCAAGTTAACCTAAGGAGGCTTAACCATGGTTGCTTTTCTGATTTTTAGATAAGGAGATTGAGTTCAGTACATTTCCATAAGGAGATGTCCAATTGTGTAAGGCCATATGTCTTTAGGTGAGTAGCCTTTCATAATGATGTTTATGGTGGGCGCCTTCTTATGCATGTGGGCATGTGCTCCATGTGAATTGTGACAAAGCATGATGTCATAGAAGTTTTGGAGCAGAGGTATGAATTGAGGTGCTTCCATTGTGGGGTTATAAATCTTCAGCGCAGGATGGTGCAAAAGCACTAAGTGCAGAAGCATCGTGGTGCAGAAGCATCATCTGTAGGAAAACTGAACAAACACATCAAACATACCAATATATATACAAAAATGCTTTATTCATCACATAATTCCTAGAATGTTGTTATTTTACTAATACCACTATATTTAACACACTTTGTACTTGGGTTTCAAGCAATTGGTTACGTTTAGAAGTATAAATAACTCTATATAAATTAGAGTTATCACGTTCCGCAAGCGCGGGGCGCCGCGTGGCTGCCCTCATGGTGGCATGTCAGTCAGGGTGGGAAAGAAGCTCCCACTGTGGTCGCCAATGAACTGGACCCTACTAGGGGCGATTAGTTCCTTTGATTAGATGAGTACGTCACTTTGCTTATGTTGGCTCTTTGACTCAGGTGTGTGAGGCGTTGTGAGCGGCCTCGAGCTGTGATTGGTCGTGTTCAGAGCTCCCGCGAGGTGTACCTGCAATGGCACTCCAACGCCCAAGTCAGTGGGTTGAATTTCGAGCAGAGTAACGATATGTTTTCGTGCGTACCTTTTAGTTGAGGTCAGACCCCTATATATATAGTGTCAGAGGCTCTGCGGGCGACCGTCGGATCGCATGCAGCTTAATCTCCACCGTTGATTGGTGGACCTAAGTTGTATAGCGCTGCTTCTTTATTTGGGTCGCTCGAGGCCGGCCCAGTTGCTTCAGTGGGCTGCGGCCCAGTCCAGAACAGTAACTGGTTACTGACTGGAAGGAACAGTAACGGAATCTAAGAAATAGTAACAGTGCAATTTGACAAGCATATTCTGGGGAATATTCCTGCTTTTGATACCCTTTCCAAACTGGCTCAGTTGGTAAAAGGCAGGCTATCCCTGTTATGACCTCCCTTAAAACAGATGAGGTCCTTACCTCAGCCAGAGATCACGTGGACAAATCCAAAGACCTTCAAGCATATTATATATATATATATATATATATATATATATATATATATATATATATATATATATATATATTAATACTTTGAATAAACTTTCGTTTGTTTCTGGTTCTATTGTTTTATGAAAAAATAAAGAAAAATTAATAAAATTGATGAATTTTTAAATTGAAAATTAATATTAAACATTGTTAATAAATATGTTTACGAACTTTATCAAAAAAATAAATATGTTTACATGTATTTGCGCACTGATATGGCTTTATGCATTCTCTCCATAGTCATTTATAACTTATATAATTATATTTTATTTTATTTACCAAACAAACACTTTGCCATTTTGATTCAAAAACAACTACTTTAATTTTATTTTTTATCGATTAATATAAAATAAATGTCTCATATTCCTCAATAAATTATATATAGTCTTTTCAAAAATTATTAATTATTTTCAATATTTTAAACTGAAATTGTTTCCCATACATCGCTATCATCACTACATACTGCACACATATCATCACTATCTCCTGTGGTAAGGTTCTGACCATTTGCCAAAGAGAGAGCTATATCATGAAGCGTTAATCCATTTGAAGTATATATGTGGCGGTAACTGCAAAAGGATAAACATATTTTGAGATGAAGAAAAATTGGCAAAAGGCAATTCAGGTTTTGAACATTCTACTCACGGTTGACGTCTAGCAGCCATTCCAGCATGGGATTCAAACTGTGAAGGGCTTATCTGTTAACCCAATAACAAAAATCATAAAGCTCATTTTAGCATTTGCACTTATATAAAAATAAGGTAGGTGGTGTTGGTGTCCATAGTTATAAGTCCATACCTCTATGTCACAACAACTACAGAAGTGGTTCCATCTCCAACTTCTCTATCCTGAAGTGCAGCCAGTTCCACCAAAACCTGAGAAAAACAAAACAGAGTCAATAAATCAACATATAATATTTTCTTCCTACAAAAATGGCAGAAAAAAAAAGAGTTCAGTTCACCTTTGCAACAGGGTGCTCTACAAAACAGTTACAATACTTGGAGAGAAGGAAGACGAAATCACACAAACCCTAAAAAACGAAAACGAAAACCCAAATTCGGTTTCCAATTCCCAAATCACACAAACCCTAAAAAAACGAAATCAAGAAGATGGGTGATGGAAGGAAAAGGGTTACCAAACTATCTCGCTCCGGCGAAGCCGCTCAGTGGTTTTGGTCGTGATCTTTCGTGGCCAATGGGAATGAGGGAATGCGAAGATGAGTGAGAGGGAGCGAATGGTGGAAGAGGGAGAGTATGCGCGCGAATGGTGAGAGGGAGAGATGGTGGAAGATATGCGAATGGTGAGATGTTAAACGGTGGTGGAATGGTGGTGGAAGAGATGAGGGAAGTGTGAACGGTGGTGGAAGAGATGAGGGAAGTGTGAACGGTGGTGGAAGAGATGAGGGAGAGTACTGCGAATGAGAGTGAGAGGGAGCGAATGGTGGAAGAGATGCGAACGAATTGCAAAAGCCTAATTTTTTTCGTTTCTATAACGGGTGGTTTTGTGACCCGTTATGGAAGCCTAAATTTTTGCACTTTCAATAACGGTTATGCAATGAAACCGATATGAAAGATGGTTTTTGCACTTTCTATATCGGTTCCTATGGCAACCGATATAAAAATTGTAATTTTAATTACAAAACTTTCACCGCATCACTTTTAACATCAGACCGTTTTTAACCGATATAAATGACAGTTATAAAATGCATTTTTTCCACTAGTGTACATACCAGTATAACCCATTATTATAAGATCATTCCCATGGGACAAATATTCCACTAGTTGTTGTTTTTCATTTCCTCAAGACTAAAGTTATAACAGATAAGTTTAAGTGATAGTGATTGCTAGTGCAAATTTCATTGAAAGAGTAATAATATAAATGGCTAAATATATTTTTCCTTCCTAAAGTTTTATGATTTGATAATGTTAAGCCCATAAAATTAAATTAATTTAAGTTTAAATACACATTTAATTCATACAAATATAATGAGTTTTTGTATAATTAAAATGAGTTTTTATATATTTAAATCTTAAATTAATGTGTTTAGCTATCATTATCTCAGATTAAATTATAAACCACACTTTGCACCCCACCTCTCTACCCTCCACACCCCCCAAAACTCATTAAACCACCCAAAATTCTAAAATTATCCTTACTAACCCACACACCTGTCCCTATCTAACCCACCCACACCCCCATCCACTTCACCATCTACAACGGACACAGATCCTCTGCTACGTGCAGAATAGTGTTGCGCCAGCGAGGAGTCAGACAGGGTCGTTTCAAACAATTTAAATGCATTGTTCAAATCTTAAAAATTGGGCTTCTATACTTAATCTTTTCTTTAATTTCAAGCTTATATGAACCGTATTTCTTCTCTATTTGGAACCCATAGATAACCTAGCCCATCCAATAATATGCTAGTGTTTACCTATATTACTCATTTTGTTCCAAAATATCGTATGGTCGATTGCACCAGATATTTCTAAAATATAGATATTGGGAAAGTTACAATCGATTATATAAAATTGATGATAAGAAATTAGCATATTAATTCATTCGCTTGGTTGTTCAATATTTAGAGTCTGTCTTCTCTCTAACTTTTCTTTAGTCGGCCCTAGTTTTGCTCCATCTTCTCTCTAACTTTTCTTCTTTTTCATCCATTGGAGATGGGTGATTTTGGGTCATTTTTCGACCCGGAATCACCCCACTGCATCGCTTTTCTCTCCTTTCATCTAAATAAGTGTTATTCACATAGCTTTGAGTTCCTTTTTTGTGATTTCGTCGTCTTGTGCGGCGCCGTTGTTTTGTTCGTCGTCTTGTGCGACGCTGTTGTTTTGCTCGTCGTCTTGTGCGACGTAATTTGGTTTTCCCCGTCTTGTTACGGTGTTTGTCCCATTTGGATTGATAGATCCACTTCGACTCACTACAAATTCAACTAATGAAGACTTGGTCGTCAACGCTACAGATCTGGAGGCATAGGTACTCTGGTGGCTTTATTTTTGTCATTTTTGTAGGCAATTTGCCGTTTTATGCTATTAACTTGGATGTTGTGAACTTGTTCGCAGATTCATCATTTTCAGTTTTAGCAATATGGAAATTGTATTTGAATACCTTATTTTTAGTCAAAAAAATACTTAGAGTGTGTCTCTTTTACCATTTTGTAAGTAAATGGATATTTATTAAAATAAAAACTAGAATTAGTAGGACTTGAACACGCAACCACCTATTTAGAGGTTTTAAACTCTCGGCCAACCAAACTCACGTGTATGAGTAATTTATAATTATCTTCAATATTTTTTGGGCCCCTAAAAAAAATGGGCTGAGGTCCTGTGCGGTAACACAGCCCGCATAGGCTCATGGCCTGCCCTGCCATCAGATCTAGAGAGAGTAGTTATCTCTCTCTCTAGATCTGGCGGTCCTCATTGGCGCAGAACCATTTTGCCACAGCAGGGGACAAAATCCATCTACAACTCGACACCCCTAAAAACCAAACCACTCATAACACCCACCTCCATCAGACTTTTACCACCGGACTTCCACCATTGCAACCACCGCGACGCCGCCCACAACCACCGCAGCATCACCACATTAATTTGATTTACTTTTTGTCAAATTCAACATCCGTAAATTAAGTTTCCAAATTGCGTTTGATTTTCTTTACTTTTTGTCATATTCAACGTCTGGAAATTGAGATTTGGGAAGTGTAAATCAATTACAAGTCTAGTAATTTATTTTCTGTATGTCTAATATATGGATGTCTAATATATGGATGCTCAATTTAGTTTCAAAGTTTTATGGAAGTTAAATTTCCGTAATTTAACTTTCTTGATGACTATTTAATTTAACTTGAATTTTTGGATGTCTAACTCAAATACAAGTTCAGAAACCTAACTTTGGGACGTGTATATGTTGATCATCTACGGCGCAAATAGGTGTTCCAGAAATGGAGTTTCCGAAAACGTTACTTAATTGTTATTTTGGAGCTCAAGTGGGGAGTGGTGCACACATAGTGGTTGTGGAAGGGAGAGATGGTGGCGCAATCAGGGGCGGAGGGTAGTGTTATTATGGGGTAGTCTCAGCTACCCAAAAATAATATATGTATTTAAATTTGTAAGTATATTTTATATTTAGCTATCCTAATAATATATCATTTAGCTACCCCAACTAAGTTTATTTGTCTAAGGAGATAAAAGAACAAGTCCCTTTATTTGAGTCCATTAGTCTATCCTTATCCTAAATAAATATGGTGATTTTTATTAATTTGGTGATTTTAGTCCCTCTATTTTACTTTTGACAATTTTGGTTCTCAGTTTCGCAATTTTTATCCTCAAAATCATGAATTATTTACATTTTTGCTTCCCAAAAATCTTGATTTTTGGGGAAATGAGGGACTAAAATTGTATAATCCATGATTTTTGGTGACGAAAGTTGCAATGAAAAACTAGAAAGACCAAAATCACCAAATTAGAAGAGAAAAATTGTCAAAAGTAAAATAAAATGACTAAACTTGCCAACCAAAGAAAGTTGAGAGATGAAAAATGCAAGTAAGCTTTTATACTTAGCCTCCTCATAAAATTTATGCTAGCTCCGCCACTAGGCGCAATGGTCTTTCTGATGAGTTTGACTTAGAGTACTAAGGAATTCCTTAGTAATTGTTACTAAATGGGCATAATAGTCATTTCCCGATCAATGAAAAAATTCGGTGACCACACCAACACTAAATTGTGGTTATTATGTACTAACCAGTGTTTTCATTTACCCGCTTACTCACCACACAAACACTAAATTGTGGTTAATATGTACTAACCATTGGATTGTTGTATAATGGTCACCCAAAAATTTAGTAATTGTTACTAAAGATTCCTTAGTATCATAAGTCATTGCCTTTTCTGATGGGGCGGTCGTGTTACGGTGGTGGAAGACGGTGATGCCTTGGAAGGGGTGAGATTGGATAGTTACATGTGGGCGTGGGGGTTGGGAGAGACGGTGTTGCTGCCTACTTTTCGGTGGGGCGGCAGTGTCACATCGACAGTGTGGCAGTGGACTGCAGTGATGCCATGGAAGGGGTGGAGTTGGGTGGTTACATGTGGGGGTGGGGTGGAGTGTGGTTACGTTTGGATGGGGTTTGGAAAGATGGGGTGTGGGTTTGAAATAACAAGGAGTAGTTTGGGATTTTCATTACAATTAATAAGAAGAAGGGGTGTAGAGGGGAAGGAATAGTTTTGGAGTTAGATAACTTGATTCCCTAATTTTAGTAAATTAAGTGAGGATAGTTGGAAAAAAAATTAAACAATAGGCAACATTTTTTAAAATGAATTTTTTCAGACCCCTGACCTAGGGTCTCGAATCCGCCATTAGGTCAAGGGGATGTGTTTCTCGCTGAGTCGTTTGCCATCTTCCACGGGTTGTCTTTGTTGCTCCATATTCGAAAGACTCGAGCTATATGTGAATCAGATTCCAAGGATTCAATTATGCATCTACAAGATAGGGATCATCACATGTTCATGCCTATACGGATTTGACTCTTGGTGAAGATAACTGGTTTGATGGATTGCTTTCAAGATTTGATTCTCCTCCATGTTTACAGAGAGGCAAATACTAGTGCATATTGTTTCGCTAAGCTTGCAAATAAGAATGTGAGGGGGATTAGCTTTTGGAACTTCACTCTTAGGGTATGTTTGGGAGGGGGATTTGAGAGGGTTGTGGAGGGGAGGGGTTTGGAGGGCTTGGTCTATATTTTAATATCTATTTGAGATTTTAAAAAATTGAAAGAATAACATGATATAAATAATGATAAAACATTGTTAATCACACTTCATTTTTGTTTAAAAACATTTTATAGCTTCCTTAATTTAGAATTGAAAATCAAGTCCTCCCCTCCCCCCTCCTAAACCCTTCCAAACATACCCTTAGGATATGTTTGGGAGGGGGTTTTGCGAGGGGAATGGAGGTGAGGGCTTGAAAAATATTAGTCTATATTTTAATATGTATTTTAGATTTTAAAAAATTAAAAGAACAAATTGATAGATATCAATATAACATTTTAAACCACACTTGATTTATATTTAGAGACATTTTATAACTTCTTCAATTCTAAATTGAAAAATAGGTCCTCCCGTCCCTTCCCTTCCAGATTTGAATTTGTGTTTGCTAGCTGTGATGCTTGAGGCATCTAGTTTTTAATGGTTACTTTTTTTGACCTGTATCAACAAAATAAGATGTAAACATATATTTTTTTGGCCTACTAGTACTAGATGATATGGTAAACACATGTATTGGTCGACGTGTACATTTTTTAAAATTTTTTTAAATTAAATCCAGAAAACAAAATAGTAAAAGCATGAAGGGAGGGGTAAATGCGTAAAACAAATCGGCGTCGTCTTCGTGTAGGGTTTATGCCCGAAGATCCGGACTCGGACACTCACCGAAACCGTTACGCCGTAATCCACTTCGTTATCCGACCATGAAAAACAGAAATCACGAATAGCTTTTATCCACCATTAACAATAACAATGAGGTATCCGCGTTTCATACACTTATCACGTCTCCATAAAACCCTAACCCAAATCCAAAACCCTAATTTCCCTTCTCAAATTTCAAGATCCTACGCCGTCTCTCCAAACCACCGTCAATCAAATCCAAATCCCCAATGCCTCTCTACCTCCACGCGCAATTACTGTACCGCTTCACCGGAATCGGAGAAGGTATCGGCGATCGTGAACGAGCTAACGGAGTTAACGCTACTAGAAGTAATGGACCTAGTCGAAGTGATGCGAGAGAAAAAGGGAATCAATGAGCTTCCAATCATGATGCTGATGATGCCAGGAATGGGAATTAGGGGAATTCCGAGGGGTGTTGGTGCAACTAAAGGTGGAGGTGTAGAAGCAGGGGTAGAAGAGAAGGTTGAGAAGACGGCGTTTGATGTAAAGCTTGATGCTTTTGATGCTGCGGCGAAGATTAAAGTTATTAAGGAAGTGAGAACTTTTACTAGCTTGGGTTTGAAGGAGGCGAAGGATTTGGTGGAGAAAGCACCTACGCTTTTGAAGAAGGGTGTGACTAAGGAAGAGGCAGAGTCTATTATTGCTAAGTTGAAAGAGGTTGGCGCAAAAGCTTCTATGGAATAATAAGGTATAAATTGATGTTGCTGATGGTTGGTGAATTGTGAGTGATACGTATACTCTCTATGTTTTATGTAGAATTGAATGAGAGTGTGCTACTGTTATTCTGTTTGTTATACTTCCTGCCAAATTATTATCTGTGGCATGAAGAATTTTGTTCTAGGAGTGCATAAGTTATAGACATGTCATAAGTTATTTCTACTAGTGTATCCAAACACTAATGTAGGTGTTTTTGTGATGAGAATCATGAGATAAGCTCTAATAAACTATATATGAGCCCTTTCAAATGTTTTACTCCACTGATATGGATGAGTCAATGTTGGCGGATTTTTTCTACTCTGCTTCAGTATTTGATTCAAAGGAAAAGGGATAGAAAGATATAATAGAATTAGCACATCTCTAGGTGGCTTCTTAAATCAAACAAGAATGTTAGGTATTAATGCTGTAGCTTGAGGTTTATTTAAAGATAGCAATTGATAAAAGTTGCTGAAAATGGTTAATTTTAAATGAAATCAACATTTAGCTGGTGAACTTTTTGCTAATGTAGACTGAGTTATCCTTGTCATCTACCCTTGTTAGCCTTAGGTGGACAGTGGACTATTTGTGCGTAATTCAACAGGCTGAGCATGGGAGGGTTCTATCGGTTAGTAACAGAAAGAGCCGTGTTCTTTTTTTCCTTGAGTTGACTGAGGTTTGAGGCTCTTTGATGTAGTGAGTTATACACACATGACTTCATGTGGGGGAGAAAGGAAAGGAAATAATGGGTGCAGCACTTTTCTAACAACAATCAAAGCTCGAGGTTCTTAGGTTCAGAGGGATCAAATTGTCCCTCCTTTAGATAAATTAGCATAGGTGAGCGAGTCCTAACCAATGTCTTTTGTTTATACGTATTTTACTATTTTTTCCAATGCTAAATTGATCCTTGCAAATGGTGTGGATCTTGCTTCAAAAGAAAAGGTGAAGTAGGATGATTGGAGATTGACTCTTACTATTGCCTAGCAATGACTTCTGTGCAGAAAACTTTGCTAGCATAAAGTAAGATGTCAAGTTGTGAACTGTGATCAATGACAATAAGCATCTCATGCTCTATGTGTTTATAGCATGTCCTGATAATAGGAATAGGGCTATACTATGTGCATTTAATGTAAGTGACATCATAGAGGTTTTCGACAATTTCATGTTCTAATTAGTATTTTAATATTGGCATTGCATAGGCAACAGACCGGATGCAAAAACAAAACATTCCAAGGAGTTTTTAATTTAAAGTGTAGCAGCTAGTGTGTAGCACCCAAGTTCCTATCGGCAGGTTGGTGGAATTCAATGAAGGACTTCTCATAATGCAAGCTGTTACATTTGCTTGTATCTGAAGACTTTGCCGAGCTTGTTATGTTCCTACCTCTGCCTTTTTCCATTGTCATTTTCACCATGTACCAGGCTCATTTTGGCCCCGAGTTTTGTTGTTCATTTTTGAACCAATGTTGTAGAATTGGATTATGACGATAGAATCATTTTTGAATTGAAACATAAATGCTACCTGCTGCTACCCTACTGGATATGTTACAATCATGTGGGATGGACAACTAGAATTGGAGTTGTAACTTGCAATGCAACCCTGATTGCTGTAGCTTTTAAAACTTTTTGGAGTCAAGAAGCATCTATTTTTTTTTACTCAAGAAGTCAGAAATTTGAGTTTAGAAAAGTTGCAAATAAAACAAATTTCTATTTCTATTATTTTATTTTTCAAATCATGCTTTTAGAACAAATTTCTAATTCTAATAAATTTGAGTTGCTAGTCCAAGGCATTTATGGATGATGTGTTTGTTGTGAGTTGAGTACATTGCGGTTCATTGGTTCCATAACAGTATAACCCACTCCTAGTTAATTGCTCATTTGCTCTGGCATTATCTGATAACAAGGATATAGATTCAAAGATAATTGCTGAGTACAACATAGAAACTAAAGATGCCAAGCTCGCTGGCTTTCTCCTTCTCAAATGCTTCAAAGTATTGATAGATGATTGTCACTGCAAGCAATATCCATGTTCTTGAACCAATTGCCCCCATAAAATCCGCCAACACTGTCGGGGCATTAATGCACACTCCTCCAAATGCTGCAGCAGTGGGAATGTATCGATTCAGCTCTTTATGCAAGTTCGACTCACGGGGTCAAGGCATTACAATTTGTTGTTCCTGCAAATTCATAAACATATCTTAACCACCAAACACCTCAAACAAATTTTAATATAAGCACTAGTCTCCATAAGATAAAACAGAGTTCCCATCAACAAACAAACTAGTTAGTGCATGCTGACAGTTGAACCTGAGACTTGAATCCAATGTTTAGAGAACCGGGCACAACCTGACAGCATAAAAACAACGTAGAACACAACATGGAAAGGATTGGTTGAGATATCCTTGAGGGGTGATTGTTGGGAATTCAAATGTAAATGGTAAGTCCAATATTGATCAAGAATGAGCTAAATGAATGATATATAAGAGGGTGACTCATGTATACAATGCCTTAAAGTTTTGGGTGAAGATGTGGTGTCCATGTTTCTTGGTGATCCTAGTTATTGACTTGTTGTTGCTCTTGATGCTTCCCGGTCCGGGACTCCCCAACATTTATGCCAGTAAATAATCCCAAATAAATTAATTTAAACGGACCCAAAATCCATTTTTTCAGACGCATTTTAATTAGTTTCTAAATGCCACCACAGTTTATAATCTGGCACATGAGGTTTGTAGTACATATAATTTAACATGGAAGAAATTGACATGACGATATGTTAGGATGTGCCAATTACATGGCCCATGTCCATGTGTTAGACTTACTACCACAAGATAATTGGCTAGCTTGTGGTTGTAAAGTCACGTTTCAGGGTAATTCTAATGTCACCATGGTGAGTGATATAATCAACCACAATCTGGAGTTAGACTCGGAGAAGATGAGAAGTAATTTATCTTCTGAAAGTGCCATTTGAAGTGCCATTGAAACTTTGAAAACTCCTATCTCTTGGACTGCAACTGAAGATCATATTTACGGCCTTTCACAAATAATGGTGCTTACACAACCAGATCTGGCTATTGAAGACTTGTGGACCTAAATCTTAGCAGTGTTCCTTGTACCTCAGTGTCTAATCCTACCCACCATTAAATTTGGAACAATATTTAGAGAGCATCTGTCCCTGAGAAAATAAAACACTTCCTATGGAGATTATGCCAATATGTCCTTCCTACTGAGGATGCTCTTCATAGGAAAAGAATTTCCCCTTCCCCATATGCCATATCTGCTTGAAAGCTCTAGAGTCTATTGAGCATCTATTCCTCCTTTGCCCTTGGACAGTACCACTTTGTTTTTGCCTCCACTTTTGCCACCCCCACTCTAACTTGGACCTGACCAGCATCCAACACTAAATCACTACCCTTATTGAGTCTTTTAATGCTTGCCCCAACCCCATCAGCGACTTTAGTTCATGGCTTTTCTACTCCCAATGGTTTATTTGGAAGACTCGCAACGATGCAATTTTTAATGGCAAAACCCTCAACTCTATGAGCACTGTAACAGTCTGGGACCTTTTCTTTCTAGTAGGTTACCCCAGAACTGTACATCACGACCTTCTCCACCCCCCTGTGGAGTTTTTGCCTTCTGTGGGAATCGAACCATGTACCCTGGGGCTCAAGTACATGCTCAATGCATTCCCACTACCAATTGAGCTAGTAGTTCAATTGGTAGTGAGAATGCATTGAGCATGTACTTGAGCCCCAGGGTACATGGTTCGATTCCCACGGAAGGCAAAAACTCCACAGGGGGGTGGAGAAGGACATGATGTACAGTTCTGGGGTAGCCTACTAGAAAGAAAAGGGCCCAGACTGTTACAAAAAAAAGGCGCCTTTTTTTGTAACATCCTGGGCCCTTTTCTTACTTAGTAGGCTACCCAGCGATGCACTCATGATCTTCTCTACCCCCCATGTAGAGTTTTTGCCTTCCGTGGGAATCGAACCATGTACCCTGAGGCTCAAGTACATGCTCAATGCATTCCCACTACCAATTGATCTAGTGGGAATGCATTGAGCATGTACTTGAGCCCCAGGGTACATGGTTCGATTCCCACGGAAGGCAAAAACTCTACATGGGGGGTAGAGAAGATCATGATGTGCAGTGCTGGGGTAGCCTACTAGAAAGAAAAGGGCCCAGGCTGTTACAAGAAAAGGCGCTTTTTTGTAACAGCCCAACCCTTTTACCTACTCATTTTCGGCTTATGGCATTGGCATTGGCATTGGCATTGTCACTCATGACCTTCTCCACCCCCCATGTGGAGTTTTTGCCTTCCGTGGGAATCGAACCATGTACCCTGGGGCTCAAGTACATGCCCAATGCATTCCCACTACCAATTGATCTAGTAGCTCAATTGGTAGTGGGAATGCATTGGGCATGTACTTGAGCCCCAGGGTACATGGTTCGATTCCCACGGAAGGCAAAAACTCCACATGGGGGGTGGAGAAGGTCATGAGTGACAGTGCCAATGCCATAAGCCTAAAATGAGTAGGTAAAAGGGTTGGGCTGTTACAAGCACTCTATTCCAGATCAACCTACACTGCTCAAAATTTCTCAATCTTAAAGCAAAGGTCCCTAGTACCACTACTAGGCAACCCTCAGTTCCATCATCGAAGGTCTGGAGGCCTCCACACCCTCCATACCTTAAAATCAATGTTGATGCACCTTTTGACATAACAACAGGGAAAACATTTACAGGGGTAGTTTGTAGCGATGAGAAAGGTACCTTATTAACTGCCTCTTTTAAGAGGATTTATGCTGCTTCTACCCTCTCCGCTGAAGCCCTAGCCTTAATGGAAGCCCTGGTCCTTGGTGGTAGCCTTAACCTCACCTAAGTGATTTTTGAATCGGACAACCAATGTTTTATTGAGGCATGTAGAGGAAATGTGCGAACAAAAGAGATTAGGGGTGTGCTAGATGATATCAAAGCTCTTAAAATAAGCTTCCAAGACTGTCGATTTACTTGGGTATCAAGGGATGGAAACAATGTTACTCATACGACTGCATTGTTGGCCTCTTCGGGAGCTCCACAGGGTGGCTGGATCCTCCACCCTTTTCCGCCTCTTCGTCGAGCTCTAGCGAGGGTCCATTGCAAGATCATGTGTTATGAACCGTCTTCTTCTTAATCAAGTCGCAAATGGGTTCCTCGGGCGTCGGGTTCTCTTTTACTCAATTAGGATTCACATTATTGCTATTCAGATGGGTGGTTGGAATTTTTTGCTACTTAGGTGTAAGTTGTTGGTTAGATTTATTATTGGACCAGTCTATTGGGCCTCGCCTTTACTCGTCTGTTTGCTTTCTTCTCCAATTGGGCCTGCATGCCACCTCTTTATTTCCAAGGCCTTTTTTTCTGTACCCCATCACATTCAATTATACCCCCCACGGACCCTGCGAAAAGACGCAATTGCCCTTCACAAAATTTAAAAAACCCGAACATATCCTGATTTCAATTTTTTTTGGAAATCGGATTTATGTATCTGTGAGGTAAATCCGATTTCCACTGAAAATTTTAAAAAATTAAAAGCGAATTTATTTAAGGTGGGGGTATATCCGCTTTTAAAATAACAAAGCGGATTTACCTTAGGTGTGGGGTAAATTCGATTTTGTTATTTTTAAAAGCGGATTTACCTTATGTGGGGGTATATCCGCTTTAAAATAACAAAAGCGGATTTACCTTATGTGGGGGTAAATCCGTTTTTTAACCTAATTAATAAATAAATAAATAAATAAATCAGTTAAAAAATTAGATACGAATTTCGACCGTCTTTTGGTTCTATTTAGTGTGTAGTTCGTTAACACGTGACGATGTTGTACATCGAGTGAATAATTTAGGCTAAAAATTGGTTTTCGGGCAACCTACTTAAATTGTAATGAAACCCCAGCCATTAAATCCGAAAAAATCAAGAATCAAAACTCCTGAAGAACACTCTTCCTTCATGAGAGGGGAGCTCAAAATCCCAAATTCCATCGTTTACTATTTTTTATTAATTGTTTTAATTTTCCATAATTTCCAAAAAATCTAAAAAAATTTGCATAACCTTATTTTGGTTTTATTAGATTTTTAGTGGTGTTTTTATAATTTTTGGATTAGTTTTGACTCTTTAACGGATTTTTAGTAGCATTTTTATAACCATTTTTAAAAATTTAAATAAAAAACAATTATTTTTAATAACAAAATCGGATTTACCTTAGGTGGGGTAAATCCGATTTTATTTTTTTAGGGAAATCATATTTATCTGCCCACTAGGTAAATCCGATTTTAAAAATAACAAAGCGGATGTACCCCCATCTGAGGTAAATCCGCTTTGTTATTTTTAAAGTCGGATTTACCTATTGGGTAGATAAATCCGATTTGAAAAAATAACAAATTTACCTTAAATGGGGTAAATCCGAGCGAATTTTAGTTGGGCAGGGGTATTTTCGGGTTTTAGAAATTATGTGGGGGTATATGGAATGTGATGGGGGTATAAAAAAATCCCTATTTCCAATTGTGACCCATGTGTGGGCTGAATTCTAGTTGTTTAGCTTTTGGTGGTTCCCTTGCTTGGGCTTCCAAGTACAATGTATGAATGTATTGGTTGTAGTGGTTTGGACCCTGCTGCCCAGTTAAATGAAATCATGCAACTTTGACCAAAAAAAGTTGGGTATTGCTTTTCCCACACCCCCTCCTACTCGAAACACACCCTATAAGGGTGTGAAAAGACCAAAAGGCCAGGCCAAACCTCTTTTTTTTCACGAATTTTCACCTGTTCGAACACGGGCATTCGAACAGGTTCGAATGACATCGTTCGAGTGTGTTAAATTTTGACTTCACACCCTTTTGGGCGTTTTTCACATGTTCGCATGAGGTCATGCGAACCTGTTCGCATGACCTCGTTCGAACACATTCGAACGACATCGTTCGAGTGTGTTAAATTTTGACTTCACACCCTTTTGGGCGTTTTTAAACTGTTCGCATGAGGTCATGCGAACCTGTTCGAACAAGGTCGTTCGAACAGTCATAAAACACGTCCTCGCAGCGTCTCACGCGAGGTTATTTTTGGAATAAAATTTGTTAAGGGGTGTGAAAGAGTAGGAGGGGGTGTGGGAAAAGCAAAACCCAAAAAGTTAACATGATACAAGGTGGATTCATAAAGTTATACGGATTGTCTTAAAATTGATTTATTATTTTGATAAATGAAAAAGAAAATAAGCGAGCTTTAATTTGCATGTGCGCTTGTTTAGTCGTTTTAACTTGGCACACACTTTTAGTGGATGAATGAATGAAAATGCAAGCTTTAAGATTTTTGGAAAAACGGCGCACCAATAAGGATAAAAAGATGAAATACGCATTGTTACGGTAATAGTATAACTTTTATTTGCACCCCCTACAAGACCCATTAACGATGCAACTCATATCCAGAAAATCCAACCCAATCAATTAACGGATCAGATACCTCAGTAAGATCTAATGGTTCAGGATCATCAAAGCAAGTTTCACTCAAACTCTATAAATATCACATTCAATGATCATTAAATGCATGCAATTTCTCTAACCAACATTAAATCATTAAAATACTGACTTGAGTGTCGGAGTATTCTTGCAGGTACAACACCGCCATCTCAAGATCGAACACTACTGATCAAGGACGACATCTACCAACTACCTCGGACAACTCATTAAGGTCGGAAGTACGGTACAGAACATTGGCGACCACAGTGGGAGATTCAATACTCTAGTTCCCCTCCCATTACCTTGATCCACAAATGGCACCTAAACTCCGTTCAAGACCGGCCAGTTTCGTGGTCGGACCCGTGATAGAACTGGTTATATCCAAGTTCGAACCTCGACAGACTCTCGAAGGCCATGTTCAAGACCTTCCAAATTCCACCCAAGGCCGAGCCCAGACGAGCTCGGACAGGAATAGTCTACCACCTCCCCCTTCATCACTTCCGGTCATGACCGATGCTGTTCAACAGCTCGTCCAACTACTGACCCGACAGGAGGTGGTAAACCAAGAAAGAAGCTACCGCTTCACTGGCCTTGAGGCCGAGGTAGCAGAACTCTGGGCATGGGACATCCCGGACCGGGAATCACCCGAGCCGGGCTCCCCCGAAAGGAGAAATCCAGCTCGAAGGAGACATCGATCTCCACCCAGAAGAAGGCATTATCATCGTTCTCCCCCTCGCCGACAACGAGGAAATGGTTCCCGTTCTCCTCTGGCTCGACAATATGACGATCTTGGTTCCCGTTCTCCTTCGGCTCGACAAAATGACGATCTCGAAGATTTAGACAACTCCCCCCGACCTCGTTCGTTCTTAGCCTCATCATCGCCAAGACGACGTTCAAGAAGTCGGGAGGGTACCCCAAAGGAGGAACAACCTCGACATTACGGGTTCCTCGACCATCATCACCGGCATTAGGCACAACCTCGGGCGCTGATAACCAAGCGGAAGGGCCCATTCACGACAACAATCGATTGCTACCGAGTTCCGAGGTATCTCGAAAAACCACCCGAAGGTCTGAAAATGTATGATGGAACAGGCGATCCGGATAGGCACCTTGATCAATTCGACACAAGCATGCAATACCGGAACGGACCCATGGAGATGAAATGTTGAATCTTCCCGTTAACGCTGGACAAAGTAGCATCAGAATTGTTCCGGGCCTTAAGAGCGAACACCATCTCCTCTTGGACCAATTGGCAAAGCTCTTTTCAGTTCACTTTGCCCAAGTAAACCCAAAAACAAAACCGTATTGATATCCATTGTCCAAGGGGAGGACGAACCTCTCAGAGAATCCATAGAGAGATTCAACAACGAAGCTTTTCAAGTTCGACAACTGGACGACGCTTTCCGAATTTTCTTCAAGGCGCAGGGCCTACTTAATGGAAGCCCATTCAAAAGACACGTCAACACTTGGGAACCCAGTACTCTACGGGAATTCCTCCAGCTGTCCCAATGTTTCATCAATGAAGAGGAAAGCGCCAAGATCGGAAAATGGTCATCGCAGGTCGGACCATCAAAACCCCGCAACAAAAAAGATAACCGGGGAAACGATAGCCGAGGTAACAGGGATCCCCGACCTCGAAATCGTCACCAGGCATACACCGAACTCAACGTCTCCAACGCCCAACTTTTGGGGGAATGTTAGAACGTCAAGTTCAGAGACGTTAAAACCCCCAGACCCCTGCCTCACCGATCTGGGCAATGATCTAACAAGTACTGCAGGTATCACAGAAGTAATGGTCACGACACAAACCACTGCAATTCTTTGAAAGATGACATTGAAGACTTAATCAAGCGGGGAAAACTGTCCAGTTATGTGAAGAAGCCCGGAGCAACTAATGGCTAGGTTAAAGAGGAAAGAGAGGAAGAGCCAAGAGTCAGGGGTAAGCAAAAATCCGATTATGACGACGAAGAACAAGATATTAGAAAATCAAAAGGTCGCTCGGTAATGATGACGATCACAGGAGGTTTCGAGCATGAGGAGTCCGGGAAAACAATGAAGCGAAAGTGGAAAGAATTATTAAGCGTGGCTTCAACCTCAGCAACACCAACCACTACGAACCGACCTCCACTTTCTTTTGGTGATGAAGATCTTATGGACGGGAAACCCAACAAGCACGTACCCCTCATAATCTCGGCATGCATAGCCAACAAAGAAGTGAGAAGAATCTTGGTGGACCAAGGGAGCTCGTCGGACATCCTCTTTGTCGATCTCCTTGACAGGATGGGGATCGACAGAGAAGAGCTTACCCCATACAGAGGAACGACCCTATCCAGATTTAACGGAACCCGAACCAAACCTCTGGGCCATTTGGAATTAATGGTTTCCTACGGAACCGAGCCAATGGTGAGAACCATCAAAACCAAGTTCCTTATCCTACCTTGTGAATCCATCTACAACAGTATCATTGGAAGACCGACTTTAGGTAGGCTCAGAGTAGTAACGTCCACCACACACCTAAAGATGAAATTCCACACTCTCTACAATAAGGTGATCACTTTAAACTCCGATCTTGAATCTGCCTCCAGATGTTTCTTCTTATGGACCAAGACCGAGCAAAAGCTTTGGAAAAGGAAGGGGTTCCCCCTCCAGAAAACACTACTCCCAGAAGCAGTAAAGTTCGACCTACCGAAAAAAACGCAGCGGACTTGTATGCAAGATACGGTCCAGAGAGTACAGAGGATGAAGGTGATGACGGGCTAACAAAAGAGCTCAAACGAAGAAGGAAAAGGCCTCAACCTGATGGAGAGTTCGCCGAGGTACAGCTCGGAGAGAATCCCACCAGAGCTATCAAAATCGGGGCTGATCTGTCGGAAGAGGTCAAAATTGATTTAACCCAATGTCTCAAAGACCATGCAGAAATCTTCGCTTGGTCGGCAGAGGACATGCCCGAAATTCCTCCAGAGAAGTGAACCTTTGGGGTTCGAGCTGGAAAATTCCTCGGTTTCTACCTAATAGAAAGAGGAATCGAAGCAAACCCCGATAAATGTCGGTCCGTGACAGAAATGCAAACTCCGACAACAAAGAAAGAAGTCCAGAAGCTTAACGGCATGATCGCCGCCTGATAAGTACTCTATTTTATATAAAGTTATTCATACATTTAAACTTAGATCATTGCTTATTTTCAAAGAACATTAATATATAAATATAGCTTATTTATTAAGAAACAACATTTTAAAGATTTAAATGGATAAGGACAATGAATTAGGCAAAATGCATATATCTTGTTAGGGTTGATGTTTTGTTCAGTGCAGTTACTTCAGGTGTGCCCACACTGCCTGCACTAGGAGTGCCCACACTGCCTACACCTGCTAAACCAGCACTTTGGACCAAAACATCCAAGGACCATTCCAATGCTTCAACACTTGATATGTGACATCATGCCTAGTCATATGGAGCAGATCCACTTGCAGAATTCGGCGCCTACTATCAAAGACTAGTTGAGAAGCTCACTCACTCAAGGACATGTGGCACTCATTTATTGGACCACCCCATGTGAACTTCATGCAAATGACCAACTTGAACAACTTGCTTGATGGGAGGTCTGCAACTAACCATGGTTAATTATCTCAACAACAATTTCGCACCAAAGGAAACCCTCCAAGGGAGGCAAGCTCTCATGCCTATAAATAGAAGCCATATCTTCACTTAGAAATCATCCTTCATCCATTTCTTAAAGGATCACTTAAGTTTAGTTTTATTTTTAGTTTAGTTTAGTTTTATTTACGTTTCTGAAGAGAAGGAAGGTAAGGAGGTGCTTGACAACCACTCCCTTCACTTCTACTTGGAGGAAACTTGTGTAAGGATATCATCTTGTACTTCAACTTGGAAATCTCATGCAAAAGTTCTTCTACTTGAGTAATCTCTATCTTTTTTAGTTCTTTTGCAATATTACTCATCTTGTTATGTTCCTTACAGATTCTTTTTATTTTATAATGAGTAATATGAGCTAATTTCCTTAAGTTGAGATGTTGTAAGCTTTGTAATGAACTTCTAAGTAAGTATATGTGGTTTAAGTAGTGTATGCATTTTAACTCTTGTGCAATACTTCTTTCAAAACTTATTCTGAATTTGATCACCTTAGAATAGGTAAACTTGTAACAGCAGACATGGGTTACATTTAAGACATCAAGAGTTGATAAGAATAAGTGTTTGTAACATCATCTTTGTTAAACTAGCTTTAATAAAGAATTGCTTGTTAAAACCATGTTAAGTCCTAGACATAGGATAACATAGTTCTTAGGGTGATACAGTGGGCGCTTAAGAGACAAGAGTGAACCTATTTAGCATGCCTAGACATAGGAAGCTTGTAATGAAACTCTGAAGAAAGTGACTGAAAAGCACACACTCATGCAGCTGCACTCAGTGTACCTACACTTCCTACACCACTAAAACTCTTAGAAGTAAGTTACTTGGTGAAAACATCTCAACTACTTTATCTAACTGATTTCCTTCACATATTTACTGTTTATATTGTTTAAATACAATTCATAAACTCAAACCAATTGTGAATAGTGTAGACACACTAAGTATACACTCTAAGCAACATAGAGTCTTCATAATCCCCGTGGGTTCGACCTTTTCTTATCATTATATTACTTGTGTGACTATGTATACTTGCATACTATTTTCCACACCACCGCCTTATCTCGTTTCATATCAAACGTGGCGTTCAAATCTCTTCCCCTGTTCAAACTACTTAAAAAAGAGGAAGAGGATTTCAAATGGACTTCCGAGCAAGATGACGTATTAAACCAGCTCAAAAATGTCCTTTCCGAACCTCCGATCTTGACTAGACCGAGCGAAGGCGAAACTCTGTATTTATATCTAGCAATCTCGGAGGAAGCCTTAGGTGCCGTTCTTGTGCGAGAATTAAAAACCGGACAGAGCTTAGTCTACTTTGCGAGCAAAGCTCTACACGGATCAGAGAGTCGCCACCAGAAGGTCGAAAAGATCGCCCTGGCTCTCATCACTGCAGCTCTTCGTTTTCGACCTTACTTCGTCGCCCACCAGGTGGTCGTGCGGACTAATTACCCCATCAGGCAAATACTACATAGGCTCGATCTCGCGGGAAGAATGATCAAGTGGGCAGTAGAACTATCAGAGTTCGGGATCAAATACGAAGCCCGAACGGCTATGAAAGCACAAGCCCTGGCAGACTTCGTGGCCGAAATGACACTAGCGAACATCGAAAACGATACATAGATCCTGCATGTCGATGGATCCTCCAACCCAAAAGGAAGTGGCGCTGGTATCACGTTAGAGAGCCCGAACGACATCATCATTGAAGTCTCTCTGACTTTCAGTTTCCCGACCTCGAATAACCAAGCGGAATACGAGGCTTGCATCACCGGTCTGCGCCTGGCAATTGACCTTCGAGTCCCTCGGGTAAAATTATACACCGATTCTCTATTGGATCGTCCCGTTCTTAAAGTACATCGTAGCAGGGGTAGAACCCCCGGACGCAAACGACGCTAAAAACATCAGGAGGAAAGCTTCTGCCCATTCAGTAATTGATGAAACGTTGTACAAAAGAAATCTCCCCTCCCCGTTGTTAAAATGCATCGAGGGAGAGGAAGCAGCTTATGTCTTAGCAGAAATTCATGAGGGAATCTGCGGTCAACATCTTGGAGCTCGATCTTTGGTTCGGAAAGGCTCTCCGCCCCAGATATTACTGGCCGACCATGGCAGTTGATGCTAGTACTTATGTAAAAAAATGCAAAAAATGTCAAATTCACGCCAACATCCACATAGCCCCTCCAACCGATCTAACAAGCCTGTCCTCCACGTGGCCATTTGCATGGTGGGGGATAGACCTTCTGGGGCCATTCTCGACAGCTCCAGGTGATAACTCATATTTACATGAGTTATTTATACCTATTCAAAGTTAAATCATGCAAGTTCTCTGGCAATAGTAGGTTGCTTCTATTAAGTTTCTGTCAGTTTATTACTTTTCAGTTAAAAAGGGGCTAAATTACAAGTTCTAGGCATTTTGGTGCCAATTGGCGCCTTTGTGAGCGTTTTGATGCTTCTTGTGTTTGTGCAGTAATCTGAACGTGGCAACGTCTCTCATCACGTCTGAAGAAGGGCAGCAGAGCAAGAAAGTAATATCTCATTTTGGCGCGCATGTAATGATGGTCAAAGATCTGGAAATGAAGAAAATCTTCTCTCTCCTCAGCGCTGACGCGGCTGACGCACTGTAGCAGTGCGGTGTCACTTCTGGGCAGAGTCAACTCGCAAGCAAGCTTGGAAGGTGGGGAATGACATCATCAAGCATGTGACCCTCTTTTGACCATGGCTATTCTCTCTCTACAAAAAGGCAAGGGTGCACCATGCGGATTACACACGACTCCATTCATCATCCACCTTCCTCCATTTTTCAGAGATAGTTTTTCTAAAAGAAGTTCTGGACACAGACTTCTTCATTTTAAATTTTCTCAAGCCCCAATTTCCATCTTCATTCGCAACCATTACTGTAAGGCTCAGACGTTGTAACGTCTTTACAGCGTGCTTGAAGGAAGGCCACTTAGGCGTATCATTTGCGTTTAGTCTCCTTTTCTCTATGTACGGTATTTGGATTTTAACTCCTCTTATTTCTGTAAGGATGCTCAGCATGAGCTAAACATTGGTAGTTGGGTTGTTGTTTTGCATGTAATGAACCTTTAGTCTAATGCTATGAAGTAATGATGTTTATGCGTTTTAAATCTTTGCATGTTAATATTTCCAAACTTGTTTTGAACTGGCCACTTAAAATAAGTAGATTCATAGGTACAGACATGGTCTATGAAAAGAACTCAAAGATTTATGTGAATGAAAAGGTGCACTAAAGACATTTAGGCATTTTTATCTAAGTCTAGACATAGAATGGATAATAGTTCATAGGACATTGCTGTGGGTACTTAAAATACGGGAGTAGGCCTACTTAGAACCTAGACATAGGAATTCTAGTACTTGAAGCTCTGACGTTTTGTGACTGAAAAGCACAGCTCTTTTGCAACAGCGTTCAAACGTTATAACGTCTATACAACATAGCATTTGTACGTGTTAGCGTGTAAACGTTATAACGTCTGACTAGAGGAGATTTACTTGCATGCAGCAATCCAACTCATACTCTTCCATATTCACAACCACTTATTGTTTACTTGCTTTATTTACGTTCTTAGTCTTAACACCTACTTTTAGTGCCGATTTATTACCTGTTTCACTTGTGTTTTAAAGACTTGAACTCTGAAAGTTAATCAATCCTCGTGGGAACGATCTCTTACTTTTATCCACTTTATTACTTGTACGACGTGTATACTTGCACTGATATTGCGATTATAAAACACACGGACGCAACAAGTTTTTGGCGCCGTTGCCGGGGATTGTATTTAATTTTTATTGCTCAACAAGAATTAAAACACTAGGTGAAAGAATTCTGCTGTGTTGTTTGTTGTTTTTGTGAAGTGAACAGGTAAACGTTACAGCGTATGCTTAGTTCCAGTTCAAGCTCTAGTTCAACAGAACCAGGGAGTGGATCTGAGCCTGAATTCTATCCAGAACCTGAAAGAACCTTCAGGCGACTAAGGAGACAACAAAGATTAAGAAGGCAAGAATAACAACAGCAATTTAAGCCACCCACCATGTCTGAACATGGTACTGGTGGTAGAAGCTCTAGAGGTGGACGCACTCCAAGAGGAGGAAGGCACTCTGATGCTGGAGGACGTGGTCGTGGACCACAAACTCATACAGAAACCTATGTTGATGATGAACACTGGCAGAGACAGCAACTCATCAATGCAGGGCCACAAGACATGGTCAATGATAGAGACAGGCCTATGCGCGATTATGCCGTGCTCAACCCTGCCCATTTACAAACAGGCATTGCAAGACCACCTATTCATACTGGTCACTTTGAATTCAAGCCAATGATGTTCCAAATGCTGCAGACTGCAGGGCAATTTGGAGGTTTTCCTCAAGAAGATCCTTATGCACATCTAAGGCAATTTTTGGATGTGTGCGGCAACTTTGTCATCCCTGGAGTCTCAGAAGATGCTTTCCGATTGAAGCTATTTCCATATTCTCTTAAGGATAAGGCCAAGAATTGGTTGAACTCCTTAGAGCCAAATTCAATTCACACTTGGGATGAGCTAGCTGAGAAATTTCTTGGAAAATACTTCCCTCCCAACAAAAATGCCAAGTTAAGAAATGACATCACTTCCTTCAAACAAAGAGAAGGGGAATCATTATTTGAGGCTTGGGAAAGATGGAAGGAATTACTAAGAATGTGCCCACACCATGGTATACCCGTGGTTATTCAAATGGAGACTTTTTATAATGGTCTAGATCAACCCACCAGACTTATACTTGATGCTTCATCAGGCGGTGTCATATTGAACATGTCTTTCTCTGAGGCATGCAGACTTATTGAAGACATAGCTACTCACAATGCCCATTGGCCTTCTGATAGATTCACTCCCGGAAAGAAGGCTGGTGTCCATGAGATAAGTGAAGTAACTGCCCTTTCTGCCCAGGTTGCTTCTCTGACCAACATGATTAAAAATTTGAGTACCCCAAACGTGGCAACGTCTGAAACACAGACTGCTGCAGCGGTTGAACCAACACCATCTGGGGGAGTAGTGTGTGTCTATTGTGAAGGAGGGCATGTCTACGAAGAGTGTCCACATAACCCCCAGTCTGTAAACTTTGTATCACATAACAAAGGTAACAGTCCCTTCTCCAACTTTTACAATTCAAATTGAAGAAATCACCCAAATTTTAGTTGGAAGAACAACAATTCTTTGAATGCTAGCGATGCTGCTCCTGCAATACCCCCAGGATTTCCCCCTCAACAACAAAAGCAGTATACGCAGAATAACAACAACAGCAATTTGGAAGCCTTGATGAAAACTTTCATAAGTGATTGTAGGGCAACCTTACAGACCCATGAGTCTTCAATCAAAACTTTGGAGAACCAAATTGGACAGATAGCCTCAGCTCTTACTCAAAGACAGAATGGATCTCTTCCATCCACAACTGAAACACCATCTTCATCAAAGTCAAATGGTAAAGATGTGGTGAATGCACGGGTAAATGCTATCTCATTAAGAAGTGGCACTGAGTATCCAGAACCATCTATGCCTAAGGAATCTGAGGTGCCAGACAAGGAAAAAGAGAAAAACAAAGGTGGAGAAAAAGAGAAGAATATTCCAGATATTGTGATGTCTAAGCCAGACGTTACAACGTCTAGTTCTGAACCAGGAATCAAGACTGTTCCTAAGCTTGTACCTGAATATCCTCCTCCACCCTACCCTCAAAGACTAAAGAAAGCTCATGAAGACAAGCAATTCAGCAAGTTCATGGAGATGCTAAAACAGCTACACATAAACCTTCCCTTGGTTGAAGCTCTACAACAGATGCCAAACTATGCCAAGTTCCTAAAGGATATCATCACCAAAAGAAGAAGGCTAGGGGAGTTTGAAACTATTGCTTTAACTGAAGAATGTAGCTTAATCATGCAGAATAAACTCCCTAGAAAACTGAAGGATCCTGGCAGTTTTACTATACCATGCTCCATTGGAGATTTTTACCTTGGCAAAGCTTTATGTGACTTGGGGGCAAGTATTAACTTGATGCCCAAGTCCATTTATGAAAAACTTGGTATAGGAACTGCCAGACCTACTTCTTTAAGTCTTACCTTAGCTGATAAAAGTAGAGTTTATCCTGAGGGCATATTAGAAGATGTTTTGATTAAAGTTGACAAATTTGTTTTTCCAGTGGACTTTGTTATTTTAGATTTTGATGCAGATAAGGAAGTTCCTATCATCTTGGGGCGACCATTTCTGGCCACTAGAAGGACACTCATTGATGTGCAGAAAGGAGAATTAATCATGAGGGTCAATGACCAAGAAGTCAAGTTCAACGTCCTCAACGCACTCAAGTATCCAGAACCTAACACAGAGGAATGTTCCTTTGTGGTTGCCCTTGACCATGTGATTCAAAAACAATTCAATAAAGATAATGACCACTTGGAAAAGATTCTGGGCAAAGATGAGATTCAAGAGTTGTTATCAGAAGAAGCTGAACCGTTAAACGTTACAACGTCAACCACAGGCGTTGTCACATCTGATTCCCATGTACCCAGGGCGTGGACAAAGAAGTATGAATCTTTGGGGCAAGAAGACTCCAATCTCAAGAAGATAGTACCCTCCATTGAAGAACCACCCACTCTGGAATTGAAGGTGCTACCTGACCACCTGAAGTATGCCTTTTTGGGGGAAAATGATTCTTTACCTGTGATCATTTCTTCTAATCTCTCACAAGAGCAGGAAAGTGATCTCATTAGTACCTTGAAAAGACACAAGAAAGCCATTGGTTGGCAAATGGCAGATATCAAGGGTATCAGTCCCACAATCTGTATGCACAGAATTGTCTTAGAAGAGAATGCAAAGAACAGCATTGAAGGACAAAGGCGATTGAACCCGATAATGAAAGAGGTGGTCAAGAAGGAAATCATCAAATGGTTAGACGCAGGAATCATCTACCCAATCAGTGACAGCTCATGGGTGAGCCCAGTTCAATGTGTACCAAAGAAGGGTGGAGTTACTGTGGTGACCAATGACAAAAATGAGTTGATTCCAACAAGAACAGTGACTGGATGGAGGATATGTATGGACTACAGGAAGCTGAACAAAGCAACCAAGAAGGACCATTTTCCTCTGCCATTTATTGACCAGATGTTGGATAGACTTGCAGGCAAAGAATTCTATTGTTTCCTTGATGGTTACTCAGGATATAACCAAATAGCTATTGTGCCTGAAGACCAAGAGAAGACCACATTCACTTGTCCTTATGGTACCTTTGCTTTCAGAAGGATGCCATTCGGGTTGTGTAATGCACCTGCAACATTCCAGAGATGTATGATGGCTCTATTCTCAGATTTTATTGAAAAATCCATGGAAGTTTTCATGGATGACTTTTCAGTTTATGGAGACTCATACAAGGCATGCTTGGAGAACTTAGAAGGAGTTTTGATAAGATGTGAAGAAACTAACCTAGTACTCAACTAGGAGAAATGCCACTTTATGGTTCAAGAGGGAATTGTTTTGGGGCATAAAATTTCAAAGAAAGGGTTGGAGGTGGATAAAGCAAAAATTGATGTTATTGACAAATTACCTCCACCTACCACTGTCAAAGGTATTAGAAGTTTCTTAGGGCATGCTGGTTTTTACAGAAGGTTTATCAAGGATTTCTCAAAAATTTCCAAACCTTTGTGTCTGCTGCTGCAACGTGATAACGTCTTCAACTTTGATGAGCATTGTCATGAAGCCTTCCAGAAATTGAAGAATGCCCTAGTAACAGCTCCTGTGATAGTCACTCCTGACTGGTCCAAACCATTCGAATTAATGTGTGATGCGAGTGACTACGCTGTAGGGGCTGTATTGGGTCAAAGGTATGGCAAAATTTTTCACTCTATCTATTATGCTAGTAAAACTTTAGATGATGCCCAACTAAATTATACTGTAACTGAGAAAGAGTTACTGGCTGTTGTATTTGCTTTTGACAAATTTCGATCATACTTGGTGGGTGCAAAAGTTATTGTTTTTACTGATCACTCAGCCATCAAGTATTTGATTTCTAAAAAAGATGCAAAGCCACGACTCATCAGATGGGTTCTCCTCCTCCAAGAATTTGACTTGGAAATTCATGATAAAAAGGGGGTGGAGAACCAAGTTGCTGATCATCTTTCTAGGCTTGAAAATGTTGATGCAGGTACAGGCGCAGAAGAGATAAAAGAGAATTTCCCTGATGAAAAACTGCTGACAGTAGCCACAGTAGCTGAAGACGTTACCACGTCTATGGCAATTTATTCTAACGTTATAACGTCTGATGCTACTGCTCCCTGGTATGCTGATATAGTTAACTTCCTAGTTAGCAAGATTGTTCCTGTGGATTTCAACCATCAGCAAAGAAAAAAGTTCTTCCACACAGTGAAGCACTATTTTTGGGATGAGCCCTATCTGTATAAGATGTGTCAAGATCAGTTGCTTAGGAGATGTCTTGCTAAAAAAGAACAACTTCATGTGTTACAACAATGTCATGCATCACCTTATGGAGGACATTTTGGAGGAACCAGAACTGCAGCAAAGGTGCTACAGTCAGGATACTATTGGCCAACACTCTTCAAAGATGCTCATGAATTAGTGAAAAGCTGTGATAAATGCCAAAGAACTGGAAACATCTCCAACAAGCAAGAAATGCCATTGACAAATATCCTTGAAGTGGAGCTGTTTGATGTTTGGGGAATGGACTTCATGGGGCCATTTCCTATGTCTCATGGAAACTTATACATTTTGGTAGCTGTGGATTATGTGTCAAAATGGGTGGAAGCCATTGCATTGCCCAATAATGAAGCCAAATCAGTCAGCAAATTCCTTAAGCAAAACATCTTCACAAGATTTGGTACTCCAAGAGCTATAATCAGTGATGAAGGCTCTCACTTCTGTAACAAGCTGATTGAGAACCTATTGGCTAAGTACGGAGTGAAACACAAGATTGCTACAGCTTATCACCCACAGACAAGTGGTCAAGCAGAAATTTCCAACAGAGAAATTAAAAGGATACTTGAGAAGATGGTTGGTCCAAACAGGAAGGATTGGTCTCTGCACCTTGATGATGCATTGTGGGCGTACAGGACAGCATTTAAGACACCACTGGGCATGTCACCATACAAGCTAGTCTTCGGAAAAGCTTGTCACCTGCCCATTGAACTCCAACACAAAGCTCACTGGGCACTGAAGCAACTGAACTTAGATCATTCAAAGGCTAGAGAAGCAAGGCTCCTCCAAATAAATGAGCTAGATGAATTCAGGCACACTGCCTATGAGAATTCAGCAATGTATAAGGAGAAAACCAAGAAGTGGCACGATCAGAAAATTCAGAGAAGGGAGCTAGTAGAGGGACAATCAGTTTTGCTGTTTAATTCAAGGTTAAAGTTGTTCCCTGGGAAGCTAAAATCAAGATGGTCAGGACCTTTCAAGCTGGTAAAAGTCTATCCTCATGGTGCTGTGGACCTGTTTGATGAGAAAACTAATTCCATTTTCAAAGTCAATGGCCAAAGAGTGAAGCATTACTATGGAGAACATGTGGTTAGGGACAAGACCACAGTGGCTCTCAACAACCCCTGAATTCAAAAAGGGAATAGTCTGGCTGAAGACTCTTAAAGCAAGCGCTCTTGGGAGGCAACCCAATGGTTTTAACTAACCAGCAATTTTTGTCTTTAAATTTTTTGTTTTGTGCAGGAATGGGAGCTGAAGTATTGTAAACGTTATAACGTCTCTGCGTGTCTAGGATGTTGTCACGTTTGCTGCTTGGGTAAAGTTTTAAATGAAAAAGAAAAGAAAATGAGTCAAGCAGTTTTCAAATGAAAAAATTTTTAAAATGAAAATGATTTTTTAAGACGTGACTGCCAAAGTGATCATGACGTCACTTCCAACGGTTACCCCTTTTCCCAAACCCACGCCACCACCTACTTCTCAACTTCCCATAAAACCTCCCCAATAAACACTCACCAGTTACAATCACCAAAACCACCTTCAGACACTTTCAGAAACCGCAATCTTATCCCTTCCCCCAAATCTCAAATCTCAAATCCCCCACTCTCCAGAAAACTCATTCAATCACCATGACTAAAACCAAGCAAGCTGCAGTAAAATCATCTGGTAAAGGAAAGAATGTCAACCCAAGTTCTTCCTCTGTTCCAAATCCAGAAATCCCCATTCCTTCAAAGAAGAAAGCCTTGCTGCCAGAAAGGGGCTTCAGCTTGAAAAACCCAAATCCTGACTTTCTCGCAACAGTGACAACATTGGGATGGCAGAAATTTGTAGTTCACAGAAAGGAGTACATTGCAACTCTGGTGCATGACTTTTACAAAGGAATCGTTGAAAGAACCGATGGAGGGCTTTCAAGCACCTCAATCGTTCGAGGTGAAGAAGTCAAATTTGGTGTAAGAGTCATAAATGACTACTTTGGGCTAGGTTACTATGGCAAGGCAGTCGAGGTGAAGCAAAAGACTTACGGAGTAGCAGAGATGACTGAAATCAAAGAAAGGATATGTGTTGAAGGAGCTGTTTGGGAGCGAAGAGGCGACCATGGAAATGAATTCAAAATTTTGAAGAGATACCTGTGTGATGAGGCCAGTGCTTGGTTTCATTTCATTAGGCATTGCTTGATACCCACTTCTCACACTCTCTGGGTTGATAAAGAGAGGCTGATTGCTATTGATGCCATTATGTCAAGAGATAAGATTGAAGTGGGTAAACTCATCAACAGGGAGATTAACAAATGGCAGAACAGGAAGGATGGATACCTATACTTCCCTTGTTTAATCACTGATCTCTGCATGGAGGCTGGAGTGGAGATTGAAGCATCTGAGCTAAGAGAGGAACCCCAGGGGGCATTCTCTACAAAGTTCAAAGCTAGGCAGAGAGCTGCAGATGCTACCACGTCAGTTGATGCACAGACGTTACAACATCTGGTGGACCAGCAAAACAGCCTAGCCAAGTTTGTCAAGGAGCAATTTTAGTGGCAAAAGAAGGTGATTGCACAGACAGCAAAAGGCAAGATGGTGATTGAAGAACCAGTACTTCCAGATTGGATGCAAGAGGAAGATGAAGACAACACACCCTTATCAATAATGAACCTCAGAAAAGTGAAGAAGGAAAAAGTCAAGAAAACAAGAAAACCAGCCACAAAAAGAAAGAGCCCAGCAAAGAAAAAGCAGAAGAAGGTAAGTAGTGAGGAAGAAGAGCTTAAATCAGCTGATATGGATAGCATCAGTGAGAGTGATGCAGAGGAATCAAAGAAGGTGAGTAGGGAAATCCTAAGTGATGATGAGGAAGAAACACATTCAGAAGAGAAAGGAAGCTCCAGTGATAAGACTGATATTGAGGCTGACTCTCCACCAACCCAAACACTCAAAGAACCAGCCCAACCCACACCTCCATCACCAAAAGCCAAACAACCCCATCCCTCAGCTAAAGAACAACCCACCCATGACCAAAACATCCCCAAAACACCACAATCTGAACCTGAAGATCAACCCATTTCAAAACCAACCCCCACTCAACCTGAACCAACTAAAGAGCCATCACAACCATCCATTCCAGAAGTAACCAGTGCAGATGTGACTACGTTTGAACCAACTGCTGTTGAAACTAACCCAGACCCACAACTCATTCCCCCACCCAAAAGACAAAGATTCAAGACTGTGCCCACCCAGAGTCCATTTGGGAAGAAGAAAAGGCGTGAATTAGCCGCTGCAAGTGAAGAAGCAAGACATGGTGAAGAAGAAGAACAACTAGTTGATGCTCCTGCAACCAAAAGGCAAAAGTTGCAGGTAAGAAAGAAATCTGAAGCTGCTAAAGACAAGCCAGCAACAGCCACCAGTGCAGCATTTGTTGCTGCAAGTGGTTCAGAGAATGCTCCTGTTGTTGCTGCTGAAGAGAAAGCTGCAGACGTTACAACGTCTCAAGAGCCAGAGGTTGAAAAAGCCCAGGGGGAACCCAAAGAGCAGCACCAGATTCATCCTGCAGAGCTGGAAAAGCAGAAAGCATGGGAGGAAGCAAAGAAAAGAGTTGCTGAGAGCAGTGCAAAGATGCCACAAGAAACTGAAATCTCAGTTGATGCTGGTGATGGTGAAGGAGAGAAGAAGAAGAAGGAAAAGAAAAAAAAGACTGTGCAAGCAAGCATCCCAGCCAGACAGAGTGGAAGGCTCAGGTCTGGTGCTCTGAACAAGTAAGTTAACCCTCTTTTTAGCCGTAGTATAGTTATAGTTTGCAATTTCAGTTCAAATAAATAGCTGTCCAGACGTTACAACGTCTAGAGAGTTAGTAGTCAGTAGTTGTTTTGTTTCTGTTTTGTTTGAGTGTTCCTCTCCCATTTTTGAAGATCAGTGAGCAGTGAGGACACTGCTCATCTTTGTGTCTGGGGGGGAGGATCATTTTTATGTTTCGTGTATGCATAAAATCAAATGCAAAATCAGTTTACTTCCCTACTTGAGTAATTATCAAAAATGTTTCTCTTTGGGCTAAATCTAAGAATGACTTTGTGTGAATGTGTGTGAGTAGCTGATGCATGCTTAAATGAATAGAATTGATTACTGCTTCCACACAAAATCTGTTTTGAGGAAAACCTAGTTAGCTAAGGACTATTTGATGCAAAGCTAGTTTTGGTTGACTTTGGTGATTGTAAAACTTGATTAAAAACTTAGAGTAGCAGTAGAAACTAAGTTTGGGGGTATATCAGGTTGTACTAAGGCTGGGTGAAAAGACTGTAGGATGATCAGTGCTTGTGTAGTGTGAGTGCAGCGTTGTAACGTCTACCCGTAATGTTATAACGTATGCCGTGTGTGTTTGCGTGATGTGTTCTGTGTTATCAAACGTTATAACGTCTACTCCAAAAAGACCAAAAAGTGTGTGTTGTTTCAAATAAGTGGAAAAATCCACATGTCCTCTGTGTTGGCTGCAATTTCCCGAAACAAATACTGGGTACCCCAAATATCTCAATCCAAAATTGTCAAATCCAAAGGATCAAAAAGGAGAAAATCACAAAAAAAAAAAACTCCAAACCAAAAGTGAAGTGAATCAAATGAAAGTTGCTCAGTAATGAGGGGTTGCAGTCCTCTGTGTGTTTTACGTTGTGTGAGTCAGAAAAGTAGTTTGCACTAATCTAGTCCTAGCACCCAAATTAAGACCCTTTGTCGTGCTTAAAATAACCCTCATGTCTTATGTGGAAATGTTAGCCTACTCTATGTTTTGAAAGATGTTATACTCTCACCATATGGAAACCACTCTTTCATAGGCTAAGGTAGCTTCTGAACCTAGCTAGGAATAGAATTGATACAGAGATCACACACTCACTTTGGGCAGTAATGAATCTAAAATTTAATTGTGCATTGGTGCATGAGTGTGTAGTGAAAGTCTGAAGAAATTAGCCCCTTGAGGAAAGTTTTTGATCAAAAATAGATGAGCAGGGTGTAAACTGTTGGTGTATTTAATTTCTTGCATCTTTTCACATGTTGTATTTCAATTGCTTGAGGACAAGCAATGGTTTAAGTTTGGGGGTGTGATAACTCATATTTACATGAGTTATTTATACCTATTCAAAGTTAAATCATGCAAGTTCTCTGGCAATAGTAGGTTGCTTCTATTAAGTTTCTGTCAGTTTATTACTTTTCAGTTAAAAAGGGGCTAAATTACAAGTTCTAGGCATTTTGGTGCCAATTGGCGCCTTTGTGAGCGTTTTGATGCTTCTTGTGTTTGTGCAGTAATCTGAACGTGGCAACGTCTCTCATCACGTCTGAAGAAGGGCAGCAGAGCAAGAAAGTAATATCTCATTTTGGCGCGCATGTAATGATGGTCAAAGATCTGGAAATGAAGAAAATCTTCTCTCTCCTCAGCGCTGACGCGGCTGACGCACTGTAGCAGTGCGGTGTCACTTCTGGGCAGAGTCAACTCGCAAGCAAGCTTGGAAGGTGGGGAATGACATCATCAAGCATGTGACCCTCTTTTGACCATGGCTATTCTCTCTCTACAAAAAGGCAAGGGTGCACCATGCGGATTACACACGACTCCATTCATCATCCACCTTCCTCCATTTTTCAGAGATAGTTTTTCTAAAAGAAGTTCTGGACACAGACTTCTTCATTTTAAATTTTCTCAAGCCCCAATTTCCATCTTCATTCGCAACCATTACTGTAAGGCTCAGACGTTGTAACGTCTTTACAGCGTGCATGAAGGAAGGCCACTTAGGCGTATCATTTGCGTTTAGTCTCCTTTTCTCTATGTACGGTATTTGGATTTTAACTCCTCTTATTTCTGTAAGGATGCTCAGCATGAGCTAAACATTGGTAGTTGGGTTGTTGTTTTGCATGTAATGAACCTTTAGTCTAATGCTATGAAGTAATGATGTTTATGCGTTTTAAATCTTTGCATGTTAATATTTCCAAACTTGTTTTGAACTGGCCACTTAAAATAAGTAGATTCATAGGTACAGACATGGTCTATGAAAAGAACTCAAAGATTTATGTGAATGAAAAGGTGCACTAAAGACATTTAGGCATTTTTATCTAAGTCTAGACATAGAATGGATAATAGTTCATAGGACATTGCTGTGGGTACTTAAAATACAGGAGTAGGCCTACTTAGAACCTAGACATAGGAATTCTAGTACTTGAAGCTCTGACGTTTTGTGACTGAAAAGCACAACTCTTTTGCAACAGCGTTCAAACGTTATAACGTCTATACAACATAGCATTTGTACGTGTTAGCGTGTAAACGTTATAACGTCTGACTAGAGGAGATTTACTTGCATGCAGCAATCCAACTCATACTCTTCCATATTCACAACCACTTATTGTTTACTTGCTTTATTTACGTTCTTAGTCTTAACACCTACTTTTAGTGCCGATTTATTACCTGTTTCACTTGTGTTTTAAAGACTTGAACTCTGAAAGTTAATCAATCCTCGTGGGAACGATCTCTTACTTTTATCCACTTTATTACTTGTACGACGTGTATACTTGCACTGATATTGTGATTATAAAACACACGGACGCAACACCAGGCCAGATCAAATACTTAATCGTCACAGTCGATTATTTCAGCAAATGGATAGAAGCAGAACCCCTAGCCACCATCACTGCAAAAAACTGCATCAAGTTTTTTAAAAAAAGCATCATGAGCAGGTTCAGGATCCCCGAGGTAGTGGTAACAGACAATGGAACTCAATTTACTGACACGGGTTTCAGAAAGCTGATGTCCGACCTAAAAATCAAGCACCGCCTCACTTCGGTGGAACACCCTCAAACCAACGGGCAAGTAGAAGCGGTGAACAAGGTAATACTAAACGGCCTAAGGCGACGTCTCGACGACGCCAAAGGGAACTGGGTAGAAGAGCTACCTTATGTCCTCTGGGGATATAGGACCACCCCTCAAAGCTCCACTGGAGAGATGCCGTTCTGGCTCTCCTACGGCAGCGAGACGGTCATTCCCGTCGAAATTGGCGAACTCAGCTGGAGAACGGCAAACCCCAAATCTCGAAAGGATAATAGCCAAGCCTTAAGAGAGGAGGTCGATCTCATCGACGAAATCTGGGGTCGAGCCTCACTCCGAGAAGCAATCATCAAACAAGGTATAACGACCAGGTACAATGCTAAGGTCGTTCCCAGAGACTTCGAGCTGGGCGATCTGGCACTCCGAAGGGCTGACGTTGGTCTAAAAAATGCTTCCCAAGGAAAGCTCGCACCAAATTGGGAAGGACCTTACCGTGTTATTGTTAAGCCCGAAAAAGTCCCCGTGGGAGAACCTTCCTCGTTCACAACTTTTTCTAAGACAATGAAGCCGCCACCAATATTTATTAAGGAAAATATTAGGAAAACCTTTTTTGGAAAGCGATTGGTCTTGAGAAACTAGAGTGTAGCGACCGAAGAATCCGGAGGAGGGATCCTTCGTTGCTTTTGAACAATGGAGCCGCCATCAATATTTATTTTTAGGGAAACATTGAAAAAACCTTTTGTTTTTGGGTTCGGGGGTCGATTAAGTGCGAGGAAGGTACTAGCACCCCGCAACATCCTAAAAAGGTTACCTTTTAATTTAATGTGTAGAAAAAAAAATTAGTTTAAAGAAAACATTTTAATTTACCCTTTTTGTTATTTGCAAAAAAACGGAAAGGAAGACTTAATAAAAATTTTAGTTTTTTGCGCTTGACAGGAGTGGGCCCCCGCTCCTACGTATCTCCGGGTGCGATGGAGAAATCAAAGCTACGTAGTTCTCGGATAGAAAATATTTGTGTGTTGGTATTTTTTATTTTTTTGAAAAGTCTGCGAAAACTAGAGGCCGTTCATGGTGACCAAACGGATAAATCCAGAGTGGTCGTCATTAATGGCTTATTCGGAAAAGAAGGTATTTACAGCGTTCAAACGGGCGGGGCCCAGAGAGACTGCTTACAAATACTCGGTTTGCGATCGAGCGCTTTGTTCGTTTAAAAAATGCTTACTGGGAAGCGTGATCTAAAAATGGAATCGGGATTGAGAAAATTTCTTGAAGTTTAGGCGGATGTTTGCGATGATCAAACAAGTGGCCTCAGAGTGATCACTGCTACTAATCCGCTGTGAAAAAAGAAGGTTAGTCCTAACGGTCAAACAAGCTAAGCTCAGAGTGACCATTAGTAACCACATATTTCTTTTTATGTTAACAAAATTGTTTGAAAGAAAGAAAAGCAGTTTGGAAACATCGCGGTGTAAATAGAAGCGAAAAGTGCGACAAGAGGGGGTGCAAGTAGCATTTTGACGCTAAAAAAAAAGGTTGCCGGGGGTGCAAATAGCGTTTTGACGCTAAAAAACGATTGATTGGTTCATTTTTTTTACTTTTTGCTATTTGACTAAATTACTCTTCATCTTTTTTTTTGGGAAAAATGATTATTATTACCTCTTTTTTTTTTTTAAAAAAAAAAGGATAGTGATATTAGTAACCAATTATTTTATAAAAAAAATATATTTTTTTTAATATTTTGAAAAGGATTTTGTTTTAATCCGAAAATTAGTAACTAAATAAAAAGGAACACATTTTTTTAACACTTTTTTTTTAGGTTTATTTTAATCCGAAAATTAGTAACTAAATAAAAAAGGAACACATTTTTTTAACACTTTTTTTTTAGGTTTATTTTAATCCGAAAATTAGTAACTAAATAAAAAAGGGAACACATTTTTTTAATACTTTTTTTTTAGGTTTATTTTAATTCGAAAATCAGCAACATTTTTTAATAAAAACAGCAACATTTTAACCTAAAAAAAAACAGCAACACTTTACCATAAAAAACAGCAACATTTTAACATAAAAAACAGCAACATTTTAACATAAAAAAAACAGCAATATTTTAACATGAAAAAAAAACAGCAACATTTTACCATAAAAAACAGCAACAAAAAATTCCTTTTTTTACAGCAACATTTTAACATAAAAAAAGAAAAACACTTTAACATAAAAAAGAAACAGCAACAAAAACATGAACAAAATCGTAACTTTTTAATAAAAAAGTAACAGCAACATTTTTAAAAAAGGCTACATTTTTAAATAAGAAAAAGCAATAGTTTCATATGTACATAAACAGCAACTAAATTAAATAAACAAAACAGCAACAATATAAATAATGAAAACAGCAACCATGACAACTTAAGACATAAAAAAGGCAAGAACATATGTAGAAAAATAATTACAGCAATAATGTGTAAAAAATTCGAAAATTTTTATTTCATGGGGACATATTTAAATAACAAACTGCAACACATTTTTTAATAATAAAAAAAAACAGCAACCATGACACAAAAAAGCAATCATACAGCAATAGTGAAATAAAAAGCAAAAACAGTAAAATGTATTGAATCCTAAAATTACATTACAAATACCTTAAGAAAAGTAACCCGGAAGTGTTGGGAATAGCCTCCTCTAGGATCTTCTTAATACAAACAAATTTAAACTAAAAAAACAATGAAAGGAGAAGAAAAAGAAAAGGAAGGGGGATCCTAAAAAACAGTGAACAACCTCACTGTTTTTTCTAAGAAAACAAAAATACACTCTTTTCCTCTTTTTAAAAATTTTTCTTCCTTCCCTTCCCCTAAAAAAAATCCGTCCCCTTCTTTAAAGTCGTGGCCTCCATTTATATTGAGGATGATGCTCTTGTCTTCTTCTTTCTTCTGATAAGCCCTATACCTTTGCACAGTAACTTCTTCTTTTTTTTGACTTGAGGAAAGCTTGACATGATTGAGGGGTGAAGGTTTGGAGGTAGTTGGTGAAGGGAAATGATGGCTTGTGTGTGAGAGAGAAGGGAGAGAAAAAATGAGTGTGTGAGAGGAAAAGGGGATGGGGGCCGTAGGTATGGGGAGATAGAGGAGGGAAGGGTTGAGTGTGAGTGGAAGAAAGAGAGAAAGGAAGGTTGAGTGTGAGAGAGGGAGAGTGAGGTCGAATGGGGAGAGAGAGGAGGGAAGGGTTGTGTGTATGGGGAAATGAAAAAATAGGGAAGTGGGATAATGGGGAAGAGTGATTGTGAGTTCCAAGGAGGGAGAGAGGGGTGTGGGGTCGAATGGGTTAGGGTTTTTGGGGAATGAATGTGGCTTGATTTTGGGGTTAGGGGGGAGTTGAAGTTTTTAGGTTTTTTTATTTTATTTTATTTTTTTTAAAAGGGGTGGCCGAATTTAGGGTTAGGAGGAGGGAGATTAGGGTTTTGTGATGAGTTGGGTTATGGGTTATGGGTTGTGGGTTAGGTTTTTTTTTGTGTTGGGTTGGGTTATGCGAATTGGGCTAGTTTTTTTTGGTTGGGTTGGGTTTCTGATGGCCCAATCCTGATTGCACCTTTATATATTTTTTACAGACCCCCCTATTTCCTCCTTTGCCTATTTTGTTTTGACACTTCTAATTATTATTATTTTCGAAAAATTAAAACTTGTAGCAAACTAAAATAAAATAATACATGACATGAACATAAAAATGAATATTATTTTTATTAAAAATAAATAAAATTTCTTATTTTTGGATAGGACAAAATTAGGGTATTACAGCTGCCCCTCTTTATTTATATTTTGCTAGGAAATCGGAGGGGTTCCCAATTTCTCGAGGAAAATAGAAATAAAGATAGAAAGACACTAATTTTGTCCAGACTGAGGTTTTTTGTTTTTCTTATGAAACTTATGAAAACCGGGTTGCTTTAGACAGAAAGTAAATGGGGATTGCTGGGAATCTGAAGGATCGCTGGGGATCTGAAGGAGCACTGGGGCTCTGAAGGAGCACTGGGGCTCTGAAGGAGCACTGGGGCTCTGAAGGTCTAGTTCAGAATCAATGCTTGGCGCATCGACTTGCGTTCGACTGAGGGACCGTCGGGGTCTGAAGGGCATGCCTAAGCCTGAGGGACCGATGGGTCTGAAGGAGCGCAACTAGCTTATGGTACTAGTAATACGGTCTGGGGTGGCCTCTTTTCGAGCGGCCATTAGGGTTAATCAGGTCCGGAACTGATATAACCACGAAGGACGTGCACTGTGTTTTTTTAGGCGGACACAGCTAGTCTGAAGGGCCTGGGGCCGGATGATCCGTCGGTTGCTCGATAACGCGACGTGCGATCTGGATTGAAGGACCACTGTTGGTCTGAAGGAGCGCCTGGGCTCTGAAGGACCGCTGGGGGTCTGAAGAATTGGTGCTAACGACACAAAATAAAATCATCTTAACAGACACTTGCAATGAATGATGCATGCGTGCATGTAGTTAAGTAATTGATGACATGATGGATGAAATGTGGAATGATTTTGTTTTTGACTTTGGCTTTTTTCTTTTTTTCATTTTCTTTTCTTGCTCTTTTGCTCTTTTTTGCTCTTTAGCTCTTTATTGACTTTGCTGGCATCATCAAACTCGCATGACTCTTGACGTGGGATACAAGGGTTGCCTCAAGCAGTGGTGCCAAAGTGCGGGTTATTAAGATTTGCTGAAGTAATTGTGCATTTGTCCTTTTTGCAACTTTATGAGAGATCATCTTTTTTTGTGATTTTTAGAAATTTCGCAATGACTATAATGCTTGTGATCATGCACATGTTTCGCAATTCAGTATCGTCTACCATGAACATTATTTTTACGATAAGGGGGAAATGAGAGAATAAAGGAAGTGTTTCATATTCAAATGGAAAACAAATGCGCAGAAGGTCGCGCTGACTGAAAATTACATTGGGAGTTTAAACTACAAAAAGAGAGGAAAAAGAAAACAAGGAAAGCTGATCTTTTGATTGTTTGTATCTTTGAAGTAATAACGCCGATCGCCCATTAACACAACCATGAGCATTCATCATCCAACTTTCGGAGGTATTGACTGCCTTTGTAGCTCAAAGTCCAACTTCTGACCCTAATTTTTGCCTGGACTGCTCTTTAGAGTTTTCAGTCCACCGGGTCGCTCTAATTTTTGCCTAGGCCGCCCTTTCGGGTTTTCGACCTAGCGAGCTTATTTTTGCTTGGCTCATCTTTCTCTTTTTTCCATATATTTCTTTAGGCATAGTACTTCTTGACTGCGTCCGAGTTCACTGGGAGTGGGAGGTCTTCACCGTCCATTTTTGTGAGAATCAATGCTCCTCCAGAGAATGCCTTCTTTACCACATAAGGTCCTTCATAGTTAGGGGTCCATTTTCCACGGGAATCCTTTTGGATAGGCAACATCTTCTTGAGCACGAGGTCTCCTTCTTGAAATTGGCGGGGGCGCACTTTTTTATCATAAGCCCTTTTCATTCTTTGTTGGTACAACTGCCCATGACACAAAGCAACTACCCTCTTTTCTTCTATGAGGTTCAACTGATCCAGACGAGCTTGAACCCATTCTGCTTCCTCCAATTTTGTTTCCATTAGCACTCGCAGGGAGGGTATTTCCACCTCGATGGGAAGAACTGCTTCCATCCCATATACTAGTGAGAATGGTGTTGCCCCTGTTGACGTGCGGATAGAGGTCTGATACCCGTGCAAAGCGAAGGGCAACATTTCATGCCAGTCCTTGAAGGTCACTACCATCTTTTGCATGATCTTCTTTATGTTCTTATTTGCTGCCTCAACTGCCCCATTCATCTTTGGACGGTATGGGGAGGAATTATGATGCTGGATTTTGAAGTCGTCACACAACTCTTTCATCATCTTATTGTTCAGGTTTGTCCCATTGTCCGTGATGATCTTATTTGGAAGACCGTAGCGGCAAATTAAATCTCTCTTTATGAACCTGACAACTACTGATTTTGTTACACTGGCGTAAGAAGCGGCCTCGACCCATTTGGTGAAATAATCAATAGCGACAAGAATGAAACGATGTCCGTTTGATGCCTTGGGTTCGATGGGACCGATGACATCCATTCCCCACATTGAGAATGGCCATGGTGCTGTTAGGACATTCAGAGAGGCGGGTGGTACATGGATATTGTCGGCATAGATTTGACATTTGTGGCATTGTCTGACGTAGTTGAAGCAGTCAGTCTCCATTGACAACCAGTAGTAGCCAGCCCTTAGGATTTTTCTTGCCATGGTGTGCCCATTAGAATGGGTGCCGAACGAGCCTTCATGGACATCCTTCATAATTCTTTCTGCTTCTTCTTCTGCTACACATCTGAGGAGGACCATATCGTGATTCCTCTTGTAAAGCACTTCCCCATTTAAGAAGAAACCCATTGACAGCCTCCTAAGTGTCCTCTTATCATTCTCGGTGACACTAGGAGGATATTCTCTGTTTGTAATATAGTGCTTGATATCGTAATACCAAGGTTTACTGTCAGGCTCTTCTTCGATTGCCACACAATGATGTGCCGGTAGGTCTCGATGTTGGATTCGGATGAATATCAGACTCTTGTCGTTATTGATGTTGAACATTGATGACAAAGTCGCCAAAGCATCGGCCAACTGATTTTCTTCGCGAGGGAGATGATGGAAAGTGATCTCTTCAAATTGTTCAACCATCTTTTGGATGTGATCATGATAAGGAATTAATTTGGAATCCCTGGTTTCCCAGTCACCTTTTGTCTGGTGGATGACTAAAGCTGAGTCCCCATATACATCGAGTCTTTTGACTTTCCATTCAAGGGCTGCTTTGATGCCTAGGACGCACGCTTCATATTCTGCAATGTTGTTGGTGCAGTAGAAACTCAGTCTAGCGGTAAACGGTATGAAGCGGTTATCAGGAGAGATCAGTACAGCTCCGACCCCGTGCCCGTATAAATTAGAAGCGCCGTCGAATAACATTCTCCACCTTTCGTTGTCCGGAGGATTCCCTTCTACGAATAGAGCCATTATATCTTCGTCTGGGAAATCGCACTGCATTGATTGGTAATCTTCGATGGGCTGGTGTGCCAAGTACTCAGCCAATGCACTACCCTTGATTGCTTTTTGGGTGACATATAAAAGGTCGTATTCAGATAGTAGCATTTGCCAGCGAGCGATCCTCCCTGTGAGTGCGGGTTTTTCAAAAATATACTTGACTGGGTCCATTTTAGATACCAACCAAGTAGTGTGGCTCAGCATATACTGCCTCAAACGACGTGCAGCCCAGGCCAGAGCACAACACGTTCTTTCCAACAATGAGTATCTTGTCTCGCACTCGGTGAATTTCTTGCTTAGATAGTAGATGGCATGTTCCTTCTTTCCGGATTCATCATGTTGCCCCAGTACACAACCCATTGACTTGTCTAGCACTGTTAGATACAGGATGAGAGGTCTTCCCTGCACAGGCGGCATCAGAATCGGTGGATTTTGGAGGTACCTCTTGATCTTTTCAAAGGCTTCTTGGCAATTATCATTCCACTTTGTTTCTTGGTTTTTGCACAAAAGCTTGAAGATAGGCTCGCATGTAGATGTTAGCTGCGATATGAACCTAGAGATGTAGTTCAATCTTCCCAGGAAACCACGAACTTCTTTTTCAGTACTCGGTGCCGGCATTTCTAGTATTGCTCGTACTTTGGCTGGATCTACTTCTATTCCCCTCTGACTGACTATGAAACCCAACAGCTTTCCCGATCTTACACCGAAAGTGCATTTGGCAGGGTTTAATCTGAGTTTGAACTTCCTGAGACGTTCGAAGAGTTTTTGCAGATTGACGATATGCTCTTCTTCAGTCTTGGATTTTGCAATCATGTCATCCACGTAAACCTCTATTTCCTTATGCATCATATCATGGAACAATGCGACCATTGCCCTTTGGTACGTTGCACCAGCATTCTTCAGTCCGAATGGCATTACTTTGTAACAGAAGGTTCCCCAGAGAGTGATGAAGGTGGTTTTCTCCATGTCTTCGGGGGCCATCTTAATTTGGTTGTATCCGGAATATCCATCCATGAAGGAGAACAGAGAGTGTTGTGCTGTGCTATCCACCAGGACATCAATGTGAGGCAAAGGGAAGTCATCTTTGGGGCTGGCTCTGTTCAAATCTCGATAATCGACGCACATCCGAACCTTCCCGTCTTTCTTTGGGACCGGTACAATATTGGCTACCCATTGAGGGTATTTTGCTACTGCTAAAAACCCAGCATCGAACTGCTTCTTAACCTCATCTCGGATTTTCAATGACATCTCTGGTTTCATCCTTCTTAACTTTTGTTTTACCGACGGGCATTCTGGTTTTACCGGTAACTTATGCTCGACTATGTTGGGGTCCAGTCCAGGCATGTCTTGGTATGTCCATGCGAAGACGTCAACATAGTCAAACAACAACTTAACCAATTTCTCTCGCTCGCTGTCTTTCAATGTGGTGCCAATGTTAACTTCTTTTTTGTCTTCTTCCGTTCCTAAGTTGATCGTTTCAGTTGATTCCTCGTGGGGTTCGATTATTTTTTCCTCTTGTTCCATCATTCTCATTAACTCTGGAGGGGTTTCCCAATTATCCTCAACATCTTCCTCAGTTTGATTGATGGGGTGATCAAAGTTACAATATGGATTATTGGCGTTGTTATTTTCAAAGACATTTTTTTCGGATCTGCATTAGTGTAAATTAACGGAATAAAAAACGAATGAAGGAAAATAAGAAGCGAATGTAAAAAGAAAAAGGAGAACAAGGGTTTATTGGGAACTGAAATAACGTTGCATTAATATTGATACTGAAAGGAAAACATGCGTGCTCGAATGAAATATCCTAAGGCCTTGGGCAGAGCCAGAGGATTACATTATAGAAACATTACTTTGAACTAAAAACCACAGGAAAATCAATGATCTCCCAATTCTTGAGTCTTTTGTTTGCAGGACAAGGGCGTACAAGACTGATGATGCCTTCTTCAGCGCTTAGATCGTCCTCAACTGCGGCGATCTGATTGGGGTTCAACATTCCCGCACTCCGAAAGCTTTCCTTGATGTCGCAGATGGTGATCCTCTTCGTATTTGGCACCCTGTCCTCAAGCCTGGCTAACCTCCGCTCCTTCTTTTCCTCCACAATCCTTCTCTTGTCAGTGCGATTGGGCCGATATCCTATCCCATACCTATCTTTGTTCTCCTCTGGCTGTATTGGCGTCGGGATCCCCTGTCCGGTTTTTCCCAAGCCTCCTCCAGCTTGGTAGCCTTTTCCTAACATGAACTTAGCAACCATCACGGCAGTTTTGGATAGCTTGGGCTCTAACATAGCAGATGTATTGGCGATTTCCAATGCTTGGAAGGCACTCTCGAGAGACTCTTCAGCAGCCTCAATGTAACGAGTGGGAGCGGACTTATTTATCAGCATTTCTTCCTCACCGAAAATAACCACCAGCTTATTGTTGACTATGAACTTGAGCTTCTGGTGTAAAGAAGAGGGAACTGCCCCTGCCGAGTGGATCCATGGCCTCCCCAAGAGACAACTGTAGGATGGGGCAATGTCCATTATCTGGAAGGTCACCACGAAGTACTCCGGACCTACTTGCACAGGTAATTCCATTTCTCCGATGACTTCCCTTTTTGATCCGTCAAAGGCCCTGACTATTATGGAGCTTGGTCTCATGTATGAACAGTCCACATCTAATTTCTCCATGGTTGATTTGGGTAATACATTCAAAGATGAACCATTGTCAATAAGTACCCGAGCAAGAGAGTAATCTCCACACTTCACAGATATGTGTAGGGCCTTGTTGTGCCCCCTTCCTTCAGTTGGAATCTCATCATCAGTAAAGGTGAGATAATTATTTGCAACAAGGTTTCCGACGATCCCATCAAATTGGCCGACGGAGATGTCATGAGCGACATGGGCCTCATTCAATACTTTTGTTAATGCTGCACGATGGGCATCGGAACTGAGCAATAATGACAACAGAGATATCTTTGCGGGAGTTTGGTTCAGTTGATCAACCACCTTATACTCACTTTGTCTCATAAGCTTCAGAAATTCACTGGCTTCTTGCTCGGATAACGTCTTCTTTCCTGCATTCTTATCGACAGGTTCCTGCTCTATGCTTTTGCCCTTACGGGTTCGTTCCTCCCCTTCTTTTGTTCGGTCTTCACTAGGCCCTCCAGGGGTATAGAAACGTCCACTTCGAGTCATCCCACCGGTCCCTGAGATGTTAATGACATCAGGGGTAGTCTGAACTTTCACATCGTAACTCCACGGGACTGCATTGGTGCTTTTAAAGGGAAAAGGGATTGGCACTTGAATAGTGATTGGTTTAGGCACAGCGGTGGTTAGCTTTGTGTCCTTTTTGTAGTGGATTTCCAGGGGTTTTCGGATACTCTTGCTCTGGTCGATGCTTGACTGGAGAGTCGACACGCCTTCCTCTTTCTTTTGAAGACCTATTTGTATTATGTGTCGGTCTATCAAGTCTTGCAGGATTGGCTTGAATGCTTCACAGGCCCCGACACAAAGGGGATCAATACACGAACCCTTTCCGGTACATCCCTTCATAATGATTCCGAAGTGACACAAATCAGCATGGATGAGGTCCAAGGGTGTGACAATGTCCTCCACTTTTCTGACCAATAATTGCCCCTCAACATTCTCAATGGCATTGACGGAGGGTTTCTCGTGCCCCGGCAGAGGGTTAGTGGCAACATTCGGACCATCTTCTGCGAAGCTTAACCATTTAGATTCAATTAAGTCTTGTACTACATATTTCAATGCCTTGCAATTTTCTGTTGAATGGCCAACTTCCCCAGCGTGGAATCCACAGCTAGCCTCTGGGTCATAGCTCCTAGGGAAAGGAGGTTGAAGGGGTCTCATTGGACGGGGAGTGATCAAGTTGTGACTGATGAGGTGATTGAATAGGTCTGTGTATGACATGGGTATTGGGTCGAAATTGGCGGGCTTTCTTTCTTGGTAGTTTTGTGGTCTATAGCCTGAGTTGACTTGGTGAGGTGGGGCTTGTGGTGTTTGAGTAGGTATTTGTAAAGTCTGTCGGGGGTTGTTGTAGGGAGGCTTTCCGGATCCAGAGATGGCATTAGCTTCGCCCTCCTTCTTTTTAGGAAAACCTGAGAAGGGCCTTTTCTGATTGCTGGTTCCAGCGGAGCTATATGCAATCTTCCCGTTTCTCCATCCATTCTCTAATCTTTCTCCGATGACGATCATATCTGAAAAGTTCGAAGACACGCTCCCAATCAACCTGTCGTAGAAAGGTGATTGAAGAGTATCCATGAACATTGATACCATCTCTTTTTCTAACAAAGGTGGTACCACCTGTGCAGCCAAACCTCTCCAGCGTTGGGCATATTCTTTGAAGGACTCATTGTCTCTCTTCGTCATGCTCTGCAATTGTGTTCTATCGGGAGCCATGTCAATGTTATATTTGTATTGCCTCAAAAATGCATCGGCTAGGTCTTTCCAGCATCTGATATGTGTACGTTCTAATTGCATGTACCAGCTCGAAGCTGCCCCAGACAGACTATCTTGGAAGTAGTGGATGAGCAATTTGTCGTCGTGAGCAAACGCCGCCATCCTCCTGCAGTACATGGTTAAGTGGCTTACAGGGCAAGTCGACCCTCTGTATTTGTCAAAGTCTGACACCTTAAATTTTGGAGGGATGACCACGTTAGGGACGAGGCACAAGTCATAAGCATCTCTCGCACCCACATTGGATCCCTCGACTGCTCTCAACCTTTCCTCAAGCATTTGTAGTTTGTCTTGGGCTTGAGGGTTCTCCATAGAGTGATTGTGAGGGAGCCCACTCATACCATAGTAAGGATGGATCATCGAAACTATGGCTGGGTTCACATTTGGGGTATGTGAATGAGTGGGATTCCTGAGGTTGGAACCCTGAGCTTGAGCGTCAACTATCGGCGGTGGAGGGAAGCCAAGTGGGAGTCTTTGTGGTACGACGACGGGGGTCGGGTTTTGAACTTGTGGTGCCCCCGGATTACCATTGTGACCCGTTGGTGTAAGCTGTTGTTGGCCCGCGACTCCTGAGGGACCGTCTTCTGGACTAGCATTGACTGTCGGAGGTGTGTAACCTTGTGGAAGTCCGTAAGGAGGCCATATGTAACCCTGGTCATTAGTCCCAGTGGGGGGCACTGTATGCGGGATCCCGAGTCCATTGGGAGGAGGAGGGTTGGTAACTTGATTTTCCGTGTTTCCAGCGGAGACATCTTCACTTGTGTCTTTGTCCCTCAAAGCTTGTAAGACCTTTAAGATTTCAGCCATCTGTTCTTTCATCCCATCTATTTCTGCCCTAAGCTCTTGATTGCCTAGGTCTTGGGGTGGATTGCCTTGATCCGGGATATCTTGAGGCGGATTGTCCTGATTTTCTTCCATGTTTCTGGCCTGAGAACGAGTCCAATAGCGATGTTGGCGCACCAGCTTGTCTTTTACTCTATGTTGGTGGGACACATGGTATGAGTATATGTATGAGTATATGAATGGATGAAAATGCGAATGATGCATGTGTGCATGAGTCTTATTGTTTTAGGTCGGGAATTGCAAGCGCATCCTGATTTGTCATAAGTACACAAATTAAAGTTCCGCAATATTTTCAAGATAAATGATCAGCATGTGAGACAAACAAACTTCATTGATGGAGGAAAGTACAACATTTTGGAAGTAAAACTTCGAAAAGAAAAGTACAATGTTCTTTAAATTTCACTCAAATACATATGGCTTTCATTTTTCCACTCCTCCCTCTTTTTCTACTAGTAGCGCTGCCAGCCTTCTCCCGGAGTTCGGCAATCAGAACCTCGCAAAACTCCATGAATTTGGAAACTTGGACCGGGGTGTTAAACGGGTGCATTGCCGCGTTAGCCTCCTTTAGACGTTTGGGGATTCCGGTGATAGCTCGATTGGCCAGCCATGCCAACTTTGAGAATCTGTCTTTCCAGTATAAGCTTTCATTCTTCAACTCTATGAAGGCTTCATGGTTTTCTATCCTGCTGACCAACTCCACGAAGCGGTTCTCCCAATAGATGCTTTCTGTCTTCAGCTGGTGGTAGACCTCCTCTTGATATCTGATATGGTCGTTCAGCTCATCAGATTTTTCATGCTCCCTTCTTAAGGCTTGCTGGTATTCTCGGAGTATCTCTTCAATGGTATCTTTATCCTGCTTGATACTTTTCACTTGCTCTTCAAACTCGGCTGCCATCATCCGGGACTCTCTCTTTGATACCATTAGCAGGCTCTGTGCGGTCTTTTCAGCCATCATTGATTCTTCCCATAACTTTTTCCATTTGTATGTATCATCGATGGCTTGGTTCATTTTCAGGTTGCAACGTTTTATTTCCTCTTTCGCCCCTCTTAGGTACTTTTGAACCTCTAGTTTGTTCTTTTGTTCCATCTTGAGCTGCTTGCGGCTGTCTTCAATGGCCACTGACTTACCTGCGTTCTCTTCCTCCAACTCCTGGTTCTTTAGGAGCACTTTCTCTAACTCTGCCTGTAAGCCCTTTTTTTCTTCCTCGGCCTTTGACAATGCCATTTTAAGCTTATCTAAATCTTTGACAGTGGGAAGGGTAGGTTCAGGTATTTCTTCCTCCACCCGTAGTGCACTTTGGTAAGGCAATCGGGTGTCTTGGATCCTCTTTTGGAGCCATTGACGAAAGGTGGTTTCCTTATCGCCGCTCCTCTTAGTAAGCTCTTGTCCCTTGCGGACGACCATATCCCACGCTTGAGAAATCTTCCGGAGCATGTCAACCTCTTTTGGGCTTCCTTCATGGAGGTAAAAAGGGATTAACATGTCTTCGGTGGGCGGATTTCGCATGGGGTACCCCAGCTGTCTTAGAGTCAGAGAAGGATTGTAATTTATGCATCCTCTTGTCCCCATGAGCGGGACGTTTTGAAAGTTTCCGCATTGAAAAACTACTGTGGGCCTCTCTTTCCACCATGATGGGTGCCAACGAACCTTATATTCATGAAGGCCTCCCAGCACTTGCAACCATTCACCAGTGTTCATTGTCTTCACATCACACCCTCTGGCGTCTTCAATTGGGCCTTCTACTCTGACTTTGTTAACGAAAGCATGGGTGAGAAGCCAAACATACAAGGCGTGCAGGCAGCAGGATATCCTCTTTCCCCTTAGCTCACTATAATGAGTGAAAGTACAGTAAGTGTCTGCAAGCATGGCTGGAATCGGATCCTTGAAGGATAAGAAGACGCCAATAGCTGTTGTGTCCACATATCTTTCAAGGCGTGGAAATAGGACAATGCCAAAGATAGTCAAAGCTAACACCTGCTTAAAAGGACCCCAATTTCTAGCGTCGGCGAAGGATTTCATTTGGCCTTCCAGATACTCTTGTGGGAATCCTGCAATGCCATTTCGATTTTTCTTCCGGAGCTTCAAGTTCTCTTTGCTGGTTTGTAACATTGAGGCGAGCTTCTCATCTGTGTAGTATTGTCCCTGATACTGGTAGGGTCCATTGTCTTGTTGAGGAAAGCCGAAGATCTGTGTATATTCTTCCAGGGTAGGTGCCATCTGGAAATTTTTGAAGGTGAAGCATCTTAATGAAGAGTCGTAGAACTGGCTCAAAGCGGCAATGGCATCTGTTTGCACGTCCAATTGTAGTAACATAATAATCTTCCCATACACCCTATCAAAAGACCTGCGCTCGATGGGCGGCAATCGACCAGCACATTCCCTTAGACTTGTCAGATTAGGCTGCTTCACTATAGGGTAGTTCAGAGTTTGGATTGCTTCACAGTTTGATCCCATATTGCCTTGCTTATGACAAAACTTTCGAACCTCTTACAATTCCCGGCAAACCTAAATGAGATGAATAGCATGCATGTGAGGATTTTTTTGTATACATTTTTTTTGAAATAACGATGATGTATGATGAATTAAAGAATGACGTTACATGCGTTAATAAAAGCCAATTTTGGTGATTCAAAATTTGGAGAAACATTAACCATGTCACATAAAATATACGTAAAGGAAAAAAGAGTAAATGGTTTTCATTATTTGATTTTTTTTGAAAGATAAAAAGTTTTTGCGATGATGCAACGGGTAGGTGAATTGCCCTTGTGTCCTAAACAGGTTAGGTCTTATATATAGGTCACGGTCTAGGGCTACTTGTGTGATCAATCTCTCAGGTGGCTCTAATCACTTCCTCACAAGGGTCTCCAGAGCTGAAATCTCCTTCATGATATGACCCACAACGATAGCGAGCTACCTGGTGTGGGATATCACGAAAGAGCGTACTCTGGCTGAGGCTTTCGTGAGAGTCAGACAGATAAAATCCAGAATGACTGACACTAATCGCCTCCACTCGTCCTAGGTTTTTTGTTCAGACCCGGGTATAGGGCCCCGCTCAAGAATGTGTGCAATAAACAAGTGTGATAGAAACAACCTAAACTACCCATGCTGCAAAAAGAAATACAGATAATAGTGCAAAGGTTTTCTACCCTAAGGTTCAATAAAGCGAATAAACAGATAAATGAAATAGACATGCGAATAGAAGGGCTAAGGGTAAATAAAGTACTAAACTAACAAATATCTACACATTTAACTAAATTAGGCTTGACCCTCTTAAAAAAAATGGTCCCCAGCGGAGTCGCCAGCTGTAGCGACCAAAGAATCCGGAGGAGGGATCCTTCGTTGCTTTTGAACAATGGAGCCGCCATCAATATTTATTTTTAGGGAAACATTGAAAAAACATTTTCTTTTTGGGTTCGGGGGTCGATTAAGTGCGGGGAAGGTACTAGCACCCCGCAACATCCTAAAAAGGTTACCTTTTAATTTAATGTGTAGAAAAAAAAAATTAGTTTAAAGAAAACATTTTAATTTACCCTTTTTGTTATTTGCAAAAAAACGGAAAGGAAGACTTAATAAAAATTTTAGTTTTTTGCGCTTGACAGGAGTGGGCCCCCGCTCCTACGTATCTCCGGGTGCGATGGAGAAATCAAAGCTACGTAGTTCTCGGATAGAAAATATTTGTGTGTTGGTATTTTTTATTTTTTTGAAAAGTGTGCGAAAACTAGAGGCCGTTCATGGTGACCAAACGGATAAATCCAGAGTGGTCGTCATTAATGGCTTATTCGGAAAAGAAGGTATTTACAGCGTTCAAACGGGCGGGGCCCAGAGTGACTGCTTACAAATACTCGGTTTGCGATCGAGCGCTTTGTTCGTTTAAAAAATGCTTACTGGGAAGCTTGATCTAAAAATGGAGTCGGGATTGAGAAAATTTCTTGAAGTTTAGGCGGATGTTTGCGATGATCAAACAAGTGGCCTCAGAGTGATCACTGCTACTAATCCGCTGTGAAAAAAGAAGGTTAGTCCTAACGGTCAAACAAGCTAAGCTCAGAGTGACCATTAGTAACCACATATTTCTTTTTATGTTAGCAAAATTGTTTGAAAGAAAGAAAAGCAGTTTGGAAACATCGCGGTGTAAATAGAAGCGAAAAGTGCGACAAGAGGGGGTGCAAGTAGCATTTTGACGCTAAAAAAAAAGTTGCCGGGGGTGCAAATAGCGTTTTGACGCTAAAAAACGATTGATTGGTTTATTTTTTTTACTTTTTGCTATTTGACTAAATTACTCTTCATCATTTTTTTGGGAAAAATGATTATTATTACCTCTTTTTTTTTTTTTAAAAAAAAGGATAGTGATATTAGTAACCAATTATTTTATAAAAAAAATATATTTTTTTTTTATATTTTGAAAAGGATTTTGTTTTAATCCGAAAATTAGTAACTAAATAAAAAGGAACACATTTTTTAACACTTTTTTTTAGGTTTATTTTAATCCGAAAATTAGTAACTAAATAAAAAAGGAACACATTTTTTTAACACTTTTTTTTAGGTTTATTTTAATCCGAAAATTAGTAACTAAATAAAAAAGGGAACACATTTTTTTAATACTTTTTTTTAGGTTTATTTTAATCCGAAAATCAGCAACATCTTATAATAAAAACAGCAACATTTTAACCTAAAAAAAACAGCAACACTTTACCATAAAAAACAGCAACATTTTACCATAAAAAACAGCAACATTTTAACATAAAAAAAACAGCAACATTTTAACATAAAAAACAGCAACATTTTAACATAAAAAAACAGCAATATTTTAACATGAAAAAAAAAAAAACAGCAACATTTTACCATAAAAAACAGCAACAAAAAATTCCTTTTTTTACAGCAACATTTTAACATAAAAAAAGAAAAACACTTTAACATAAAAAAGAAACAGCAACAAAAACATGAACAAAATCGTAACTTCTTAATAAAAAAGTAACAGCAACATTTTTAAAAAAGGCTACATTTTTAAATAAGAAAAAGCAATAGTTTCATATGTACATAAACAGCAACTATATTAAATAAACAAAACAGCAACAATATAAATAATGAAAACAGCAACCATGACAACTTAAGACATAAAAAAGGCAAGAACATATGTAGAAAAATAATTACAGCAACAATGTGTAAAAAATTCAAAAATTATTATTTCATGGGGACATATTTAAATAACAAACTGCAACACATTTTTTAATAATAAAAAAAAACAGCAACCATGACACAAAAAAGCAATCATACAGCAATAGTGAAATAAAAAGCAAAAACAGTAAAATGTATTGAATCCTAAAATTACATTACAAATACCTTAAGAAAAGTAACCCGGAAGTGTTGGGAAGAGCCTCCTCTAGGATCTTCTTAATACAAACAAATTTAAACTAAAAAAAACAATGAAAGGAGAAGAAAAAGAAAAGGAAGGGGGATCCTAAAAAACAGTGAACAACCTCACTGTTTTTTCTAAGAAAACAAAAATACACTCTTTTCCTCTTTTTAAAAATTTTTCTTCCTTCCCTTCCCCTAAAAAAAATCCGTCCCCTTCTTCAAAGTCGTGGCCTCCATTTATATTGAGGATGATGCTCTTGTCTTCTTCTTTCTTCTGATAAGCCCCATACCTTTGCACAGTAACTTCTTTTTTTTTTTTTGACTTGAGGAAAGCTTGACATGATGGAGGGGTGAAGGTTTGGAGGTAGTTGGTGAAGGGAAATGATGGCTTGTGTGTGAGAGAGAAGGGAGAGAAAAAATGAGTGTGTGAGAGGAAAAGGGGATGGGGGCCGTAGGTATGGGGAGATGATAGCCCCGCAAGTGCACGGGTCGTATCGCGTAATAAAAGAGTATCGGTCCACAGGGAGAGCCTAAGTGAATACCAATTTAATTTTTCAAAGTTTGATTAACTGAAAAGAAAGTGTTTTTGGAAAGGAGGAAAATAAAAGAAGAAGACATAAAGTTAAATAGCGAGAAATAAAAGAAAGCGGTAAAGTGCAAAAATCATAAATAGCGGAATTGTAAATGACAAGAAAGTAAATTGCTTGAAAGGTAAATTGCCAGTAATTTACTTGACTTGCCAGTAATTTACTTGACTTGCCAGTAGTTTACTTGACTTGGAAATTTAAAGAGCAAGAAATTAAATAGCAAGAAAAGTAAATGACTTGGAAAATAAAGGTGCAAGAATTTAAAGGAGCAAGAAAGTAAATGACTTGGAAAGTAAAAGGGCAAGAAAATAAATAGCAAGAATTTAAAGGGCAAGAAAGTAAATGACTTGGAAAGAAAAAGGGCAAGAAAATAAATAGCAAGAATTTAAAGGGCAAGAAAGTAAATAAACAAGAATCATAAAAAGCATGAAGAGTAAATTGAAGTCATGAATCATTAGAGAGCCTTTGTCATTGATTTTCTAACAAAATTCAAGCTTAGGTACAAGTGAGGATCAAGCCTCTATTTATAGGAAAATATGAGGGGCAAAATGGTCCTAAAGAGGAAAAAGTGGCAAATCAAGTTGGCCAAGGTAGCCATCAAAAATATCCATCAACAAGTGGGCAACAAGTGGGCAAAATATCCATCAGCAAGTGGGCAATTCGAATTCTGACTTGTTCAGTCGAATTCTGGATAGCAGAGTTGAGGCACAGTCGAATTCTGACTGTTCAGTCGAATTCTGACAGAAGAAGTAGGCACAGTCGAAATCTGGGAAGCAGAAGCAGTCGAATTCTGGGAGATCCAGTCGAAATCTGGCCTGCTGAGACAGATGCTGTCGAATTCTGAGAGATCTTGGTCGAATTCTGAGAGATCTTGGTCGAATTCTGAGAGATCCAGTCGAATTCTGACCTGCTGAGACTTTAAGCAGCCCAAATTGCTTCAAAATAAGACCTGAAGATAAAAAGTAAACATTTGCAGTAAAATAGAACAAAAATATAATTAAAATACTAAAAAGACTTAATAAAATAACTATTAAAAAGACTCTAAAAATAGACTTATCAAACTCCCCCACGCTTGAACCTTTGCTTGTCCTCAAGCAAAAACAGTGTAAATCTTTAGGCCGATTTCTGAAGGAAAATTATTTTCATATCGAAACCTTAAGTGAACTGTGGGGCAATTCTAACACTTTGGTTTGAGAGCTACTATTTTGGGCTTCTTGTGGAATTGGGAGACAAATTTAAAGCATCAATACATTAGAGAGGATATCCATGTCATCATAGAACCGGTTCCCCAACATTTTTAAGCTTGGGTCTTCCATTTACTAAGACCGGGTCTCAAAGGAGGGTCTTTATATGTTGGGTATTCAAGCATTTTTCTTTTCTTTTTGATCTTATACGCTAACCATTTATTTTGACAATTAAAATGCACTAACTTCTGCATTTTTGAATTGGTTTTGCATATATACATAAGTTTTTTTTTTTTTTTTTTTTTTTTTTTTGAATACCCCAACTCAGACGTTTTTTCTCCAGTAACCGCGCATCCAGTGAATGTCACCAAGAGAACCAGGTTACTAGTTTCTTTTCAGTCCTTCTATTTGTATTAATAACTGAAAATAGTCTCAGTAGTGTGTGTGTGAAAAAGCCTTATAAGTAGAAATCGAACCATGATATAATTTTTGTTGTTCCCAACCAGTCCACCTAGATGATTGCTATTGAAAAATTGAAAAATTATTTTTGTCCAGAACTGGCTTATCTAAAACATGCTTTGGGGTTCACAAAGTTTCGTGGTGGAGGGAGCAGATACAATTCAAAGTACAGAAAAGATAAAAACTTGGCAAAGCAATAAAGACATTCTTTAATAAAAGCAATAAAATACCCCCCCATGCTTGGACTAGGCATTGTCCTCAATGATTTTTCAAATAAGACAAAAGGGGTTAGGAGAGCTCACCTGGCTGTCTGGTTCAGGATACTCGGCCCTGGGGTATTTTATTTTTCAATAAATCGAAAAATGCATTAAGCCGTGGGTTGCCTCCCACGCAGCGCTCTTTTTATGGTCATTAGCTTGACCTTTTCCTTTTAGAAAGTTATTCCTGGGTCCCATTGCTTGAAGCATAGAGACCAAGTGACATATGAAGAATGAAAGCATTTTCCTAGATCCCATGGCTTGTAAAATGGAAGTTGTGTAAGCAATAGGATCTTTTTTACAATTCCCCCCAGATCAAATGTTATTTTTTTCACAAAGGAAGGTGAAAAATAAGATAAAGGAGATGGTTTGTATGGTGGTGGGGGGATGTATGGTTCTTCTCTTTCTTTTTCTGGTTCCTTCTCTTTTTCTTTTTCTTCTTGCTCACACGGTAAATTATGTTTGTCACTCACAATTTTTTCTTGGCTTGCTCTTGGTTCCTCTAATTGTTTTTCGCTTCTAAGGGTGACAGCATATATTTGGCCATTTAGATTTTGTTCAGGCTGTTCAGGAAATACCCCCGAAGATTTAGAGGATGAAGCCACCTGTGTTGCCACTTGAGTTATTTGATTTTCAAGCATCTTACTGTGAGTGGCAATAGAGTCGATTTTTGATTCTAATTTGATAAGTGTGTCATTCAAATAGCAAGTATGATTTTTGAATTCTTCATTTTGTTTTGTTTGAGATGACACAAATTTTTCCATCAAAAATTCTAAGTTCGACTTTTGCGGGCTGTTTTGTGGGTTGTTAAAAACGCTTTGATTTTGAAAGACAGGAGGTGGTCTAGGTGCTGGATTGGGTGGAGGATTTTTATAAGAAAAATTTGGATGATTTCTCCACCCAGAATTATAAGTATTTGAAAACGGATCTTCTTTTTGAGCATAGTTTATATGCTCATTTCCAGTACTAGATGCCTCAAGCTGGCATTTAGCTCCAATATGGCCAACAACCCCACATAATTCACATGGTGGAGTAGTAGGAGAAAAAGTTTGTGAAACGGCACTTACATTTAATTTTTCAAATTTTTGAAAAAGTGCGTCCACTTTTGAGGCAAGATGATCAACAGCGGATATTTCATACTTACCCGGCTCCTTTGATGATGCTGGTTTATCTGCTATGGCTCGCTCACTTGCCCATTGACAATGGTTTTGAGCCATATCTTCAATGAGTGCATAAGCTTCAGTGAAATTTTTGTTCATTAAAGCTCCACCTGCAGCTGCATCAACAGTCATTCTAGTTGCATATTGTAATCCATTATAAAAAGTGTGAACAACAAGCCATTTCTCTAGTCCATGATGGGGGCATAGCCTTAACATTTCTTTGAAACGTTCCCAAGCATCATAAAGAGATTCCCCGTCGTTTTGAGAAAATCGAGTAATTTGATTTCTCATTTGAGCTGTCTTACTCGGGGGAAAGAATTTAGTAAGAAAAGCTTGTTTTAGCTGGTCCCAGCTGGTAATGGATTCCGAAGGCAAAGAATGTAGCCATGCTCTAGCTCTATCCCTTAATGAAAAAGGGAAGAGCTTTAGTCTTATGGCATCTTGAGGTACCCCGTTTAATTTGAGAGTCCCACAGTATTCCAGAAAAATTGAAATATGAAGATTTGGGTCCTCCGTGGGAAAACCAGAAAATTGGTTTTGTTGAACCATTGAAAGCAGAGATGATTTGAGTTCAAAATTATTTGCTTCCACATTTGGATGTACAATGGCAGCCGATGGTTCTGCTGAAGGTGTTGCGTACTCTTTGAGAGCACGATTTTCATTAGCCGCCATTTGGTTATCGGGAATTTCTCTCCTCCTTCTATGTAAGAACCTTTCGATTTCGGGAATTGGTTGAACAGTTTCACCGAAACTTCTGGTTCTTCGCATTCGAGGGACAAGAGAAGAAAAAGTAAAAATAAAGAAAATAAAATTTCAGTCTAACCGGTTTCGAAAAACTTAATTAATATCACTGCCTCCCCGGCAACGGCGCCAAAAACTTGATAGCCCCGCAAGTGCACGGGTCGTATCGCGTAATAAAAGAGTATCGGTCCACAGGGAGAGCCTAAGTGAATACCAATTTAATTTTTCAAAGTTTGATTAACTGAAAAGAAAGTGTTTTTGGAAAGGAGGAAAATAAAAGAAGAAGACATAAAGTTAAATAGCGAGAAATAAAAGAAAGCGGTAAAGTGCAAAAATCATAAATAGCGGAATTGTAAATGACAAGAAAGTAAATTGCTTGAAAGGTAAATTGCCAGTAATTTACTTGACTTGCCAGTAATTTACTTGACTTGCCAGTAGTTTACTTGACTTGGAAATTTAAAGAGCAAGAAATTAAATAGCAAGAAAAGTAAATGACTTGGAAAATAAAGGTGCAAGAATTTAAAGGAGCAAGAAAGTAAATGACTTGGAAAGTAAAAGGGCAAGAAAATAAATAGCAAGAATTTAAAGGGCAAGAAAGTAAATGACTTGGAAAGAAAAAGGGCAAGAAAATAAATAGCAAGAATTTAAAGGGCAAGAAAGTAAATAAACAAGAATCATAAAAAGCATGAAGAGTAAATTGAAGTCATGAATCATTAGAGAGCCTTTGTCATTGATTTTCTAACAAAATTCAAGCTTAGGTACAAGTGAGGATCAAGCCTCTATTTATAGGAAAATATGAGGGGCAAAATGGTCCTAAAGAGGAAAAAGTGGCAAATCAAGTTGGCCAAGGTAGCCATCAAAAATATCCATCAACAAGTGGGCAACAAGTGGGCAAAATATCCATCAGCAAGTGGGCAATTCGAATTCTGACTTGTTCAGTCGAATTCTGGATAGCAGAGTTGAGGCACAGTCGAATTCTGACTGTTCAGTCGAATTCTGACAGAAGAAGTAGGCACAGTCGAAATCTGGGAAGCAGAAGCAGTCGAATTCTAGGAGATCCAGTCGAAATCTGGCCTGCTGAGACAGATGCTGTCGAATTCTGAGAGATCTTGGTCGAATTCTGAGAGATCTTGGTCGAATTCTGAGAGATCCAGTCGAATTCTGACCTGCTGAGACTTTAAGCAGCCCAAATTGCTTCAAAATAAGACCTGAAGATAAAAAGTAAACATTTGCAGTAAAATAGAACAAAAATATAATTAAAATACTAAAAAGACTTAATAAAATAACTATTAAAAAGACTCTAAAAATAGACTTATCAGGAGATAGAGGAGGGAAGGGTTGAGTGTGAGTGGAAGAAAGAGAGAAAGGAAGGTTGAGTGTGAGAGAGGGAGAGTGAGGTCGAATGGGGAGAGAGAGGAGGGAAGGGTTGTGTGTATGGGGAAATGAAAAAATAGGGAAGTGGGATAATGGGGAAGAGTGATTGTGAGTTCCAAGGAGGGAGAGAGGGGTGTGGGGTCGAATGGGTTAGGGTTTTTGGGGAATGAATGTGGCTTGATTTTGGGGTTAGGGGGGAGTTGAAGTTTTTAGGTTTTTTTATTTTATTTTATTTTTTTTAAAAGGGGTGGCCGAATTTAGGGTTAGGAGGAGGGAGATTAGGGTTTTGTGATGAGTTGGGTTATGGGTTATGGGTTGTGGGTTAGGTTTTTTTGTGTTGGGTTGGGTCATGAGAATTGGGCTAGTTTTTTTTGGTTGGGTTGGGTTTCTGATGGCCCAATCCTGATTGCACCTTTATATATTTTTTACAGACCCCCCTATTTCCTCCTTTGCCTATTTTGTTTTGACACTTCTAATTATTATTATTTTCGAAAAATTAAATCTTGTAGCAAACTAAAATAAAATAATACATGACATGAACATAAAAATGAATATTATTTTTATTAAAAATAAATAAAATTTCTTATTTTTGGATAGGACAAAATTAGGGTATTATATAGAGAATAGGGTTCGGGGGTCGGTTACGCGCGGGGAAGGTGTTAGCACCCCACACGTCCTCTCTACTGAGAGGGAACCTTTAATTAAATGTGTGGTTTTAGTGTGTTGACTTGAAAATACTTAATTTTGCCTCTCTACTTCTTATTGAAAAATTCTTAATGAAAATCTTTATTTATTATGAAAAAGGGGGAAAAATGGTTTTTTAGAAAAAAAACGCTTGACGGGACATGGCCCGCTCCTACGTATCTCCCGGTGCGATGGAGAACTCAAAGCTACGTAGTTCTTCTTTGTCCTGAAAAAGGTTTTTGTCTTTTATCTTTTTTAGTGATTTTTTGAAATAGGGCGAGCATTAGCGAATGATTAAACTAACCAAGGTTATGGGTAATCACCGCTAAGTACTCTTGAAAATGAGAGTCACTACCGCCAGTCAGACGAACAAAGGTTCTGGTTGACTATTAGTAGCAACCCGTTTTTTATCCGCTCTTTTGAAAGTGGTTTTCGAAAGGAATTGATTTGGCACGAATGATCAAACTAACAAAGGTTATGGGTGATCATCGCTTGTTGTTCTTTTGGGAAAAAGACATCGCCACCAACGGCTAGACGAACAAAGATTCTGATTAGCCACTAGCGACGATGGGTTGAAAATGATTTTAGAAAGGACATGGTTTTTCTTTTTTCTGAAAACGATCTTGGCTTGCAAAAGTGATTCTTTTCTTTTTTGTTATGAAAATAACTCTTTTCTTTTGGGTATGCAAATGCTAAAATCTTTTATGATTGCGCTTGACGAGAATGTGACTCGCTCCTACGTATCCCAAATGGGAATCACAGCGACGTAGTTCTAACGAGCTTTGAAAAATCTTTTTGAAACTTCTTTTGAAAATGAGAGCTTTCATGATGATCAAACTAACAAAGGTTATGATGGATCATTACTAGTAACTCTCTTTGAAAATGCCTTTTGTAAATGCAAACTTTCATGGTGATCGAACTAACAAAAATTATGATGGATCACCGCCAATAACTTGTTTTTGATTCTTTGATACTTAGAAAAATGCTTTTTGAAATTGGATGCGTTCATGATAACCAAACCAACAAAGGTTGTGATGGATTATCACTAGTAGCTTGCTTTATGCTTGCGAAAGTTCTTTTGAAATTGAGGCTTTCATGACAATCGAACCAACAAAGGTTGTGATGGATTGCCACTAGTAACCATTTTTATGGCAAGTCTTTTAGAAATGAAAACAATGAGTGCAAGAAAGAATTAGTGAATTCACGATCATTGGAATCAAATCATTAAGCAACAACATTTGAATTTGCAAACAAGGATCAAGCCTAAACTATATATATTAGATCACAACACAAAGGTAGGCAAGGAAGGAACTTGAAGTGGGTATTTAAGTAAGAATACAAGAGTAGGCAAGATTGAACCTAAATGCACATCTAATGGAAGATGCTAGGTGAGAACCATACTCAAATATTTCTACAAGATGCAAGGGAATCTAAATGCACATCTATTGGAAGATGCAATGTATGGAATTGACCTATCTAAGTGTTGATGATATTCTTATATGAGAGTGGACAATGAAATTGTTAGCTTAAGGAAAAGAGTTGCCTCAATCATGATCATGGGCAAGCATAAGCAAGCAAATTATTTAGCAACCAAAGTATCAAAGAATGTTGAATCACTTTAGTCAATCCTCACACTTAAGATTAAGTGCACAAGTGTGAATCACCTTGCCAATCATCAACAAAAACAAGTTTATTAAAGCAAACCCAAACCCTAATTTTTTATGTTAAAACCTAGGAGCATACATACCCTAAATCAACTATTATTCATCCCCAAATCATGAAATAGACAAAAGCATTCAAGAACCCTAAACCTAGGCCCATGGCCGAATGTCATCATGCTTGAAATGAGTTTCTTATTTTGTGAAAGTTATGCAAACAAGAGTGAATATGCAAGGAAATGTGAGAAAACACAACAACAACTAGCAAATCACATTTTTATGAGAGTATGCGAAATACAACATGCCATAAAACAACATTTTATTTCATGAAAGGCAAGGATTAAGATCAACACAAATCAACATTTATCAAAGGGTGAGAAGCATCATAAGCACTCAAGCCTCCCTAAGTGCTTGTCAAAGTGCTTATGACACTTCTCACCAACAACAATCAACAATATGAGAATATGAAGATGATAGGATGAATGCTTTTTATATTTTTTGAGGAAATACTCAAAGATGATGCAAGGTTTTAAGGATTACCTTAGCTTTGAGCTAGAAAGTGAGATGAGAAGATGAAGCTAGGCACAAATCAACAAAACTCCAATATCCTTCAAAGAAGTGCCTACTTGATGATGATGCTTGAACTTTGAATGAGAAATGGAGGGAGTATGTGAAAGAGGGATGCAAATGAGGTGAGTTGTTTGTTAGGGTTTTTGGTGTAGGAGAAAATGAGAAGGTTCCTTTGAGATGAAAGAAAAAACAAGAGGAAGTGAGGAAGAGGAGGGGGGGCTACGAATTTCTTGGTCTTTTTGGAGAGGAGAGAAGTGAGCTGTTCTTATTCAAATCCTTGGGAGGCCAAAGATCTAATGGGTTTAAGGTTGTGAGAGGGAAATAAAGAAATTAGTGTGTATTTAGTGGTGTAGAGAGAAAGAAGGTAAAAATATGTTGTGTATTGAATGTTATTGGATTCAAAGGTGTGCTTGTCATGATGAAAGGCTTTTTTTGTGATGTGCACTTGATGGGGCTGAAGTGAAGGGCATGAGGGTGGAGTGAAGGAGGTGAAGAAATTAGTGTGTATTTAGTGGTGTAGAGAGAAGGAAGGTAAAAATATGTTGTGTATTGAATGTTATTGGACTCAAAGGTGTGCTTGTCATGATGAAAGGCTTTTTTTTGTGATGTGCACTTGATGGGGCTGAAGTGAAGGGCATGAGGGTGGAGTGAGGGAGGTTGTTTGCTTGTGAAATTGGTGCTTACTTTGGCCAAAAATGGATAAAAGCAAAAAGCACCTAAAAGGAATTAGCCCTAATTCTAAAAATACCATAAGCATCCAATATTATTTTGTTATTCATTTTTTTATTTTGATTTCAGATTTCTATTTTTAATTATACATATTTTTGAGCCTTTTTGAAAGTGAGAGAAAAAAAACCGTTATAATTGACCAAAATACCCTTTTGGCTCTAAAACCCTAATTTGCCCGAAAAGTGCGTTCCAACCCTAAAACGATTTCAAGAACCTTGGAATGCCTTCTAGGATCCGAAATGTAGTGCATAAGGCTCTTCGCTCTTCAATTTATTTATTTTTTGGAAAATTAGGGTTTTGACCTAAGCCGGACAAAATTGGGGTATGACAGTTATATCTAAGACCGGTAAATGAGCTTTTAAATTGGAGACCCTCCAAGGAAAAAAGATTGAAAGAACTTGGAATGCAACAAAACTGAAGAGTTACTACACTTAAAAAAATCCCAACTCGAAGGGCGGAAATTATATCAATCTCTCTAGAAAGACACCATATAAGGGTGCGCCGATCTTTGTAGCTAGAAAGACACCATATGAGGGTGCGCCGATCTTTGTAAATCAAGTTACTCATTTAAATGAAAAACGGTAACCTTACCTACGTTCCACACATTCTTGATTTCATCAAAACAGAAATGTAGGAACCAAATTTCCTTCTTCGGAAGAGACCGGGACCGAAACTACAAGAAAAACGGGAATTAGCGTCGGTCGAAAATGGGGTTTAGCGTCGGTTTCAACCGACGCTAAGTTGACTTCCGTCGGTTGCAAAACCGCCACTAAATATGGCGCCACTAGACCGAACAACGTCGGTTTCTTCGACCGCCGGAAGTCAATTTCGCGTCAGTAGCAACCGACGCTAAACGTGAAAGATGACTGACATAATTTCTACTTTAGCGTCAGTTACAACCGACGGTAAATGTGAAATTTGCCTGACGTTATTTCTACTTTAGCGTCAGTTGCAACCGACGCTAAACGTGAAAAATGACTGACATAATTTCTACTTTAGCGTCAGTTACAACCGACGGTAAATGTGAAATTTGCCTGACGTTATTTCTACTTTAGCGTCAGTTGCAACCGACGCTAAACGTGAAAGAGGACTGACATAATTTCTACTTTAGCGTCAGTTACAACCGATGGTAAACATGAAAGTTGACCGACGTTATTTCTTCTTTAGCGTCAGTGACAACCGACGGTAAATGTGAAAGTCGACTGATGTTGTTTCAATTTTTGCATCTGTTCCAACCGAGAGTAAATCCGAAAGTTGACAGTCATTTTTCTTTTATTTTAGTGGCGATTTGAACCGCCAAGAAGCATTGTTTTTTAGTAATTATTTTAGCGGTGAGTTTCAACCGCCGCCATGCTATTTTGGTTTTGACAGCTGCTATTTTTTAATAAAAACACCTGTTTTCAAGACAATAACTCAAAGTAGTCCTAACAATAACTCAAAGTAACTCTTAAATAATAACAGCATAACATTGTCATTGGTACCATATGAGTATAAGTAGAAGTTTTACAATATCAAAGTAGTCCTAACAAAATAATAACAATAGCTCTATAAAGTAGCTCTTGCTATAACAAGATAAAAATTTATCAAATAGCTTTCTAGAGTAGCTCTTGTTAACAAGATAACAATTGCACAAGTAGCTCTCACATATTACATATCAAAATAAGTATGTATTACATTGCAAAATAAGCATTAAGCATAAAAGTCACTTAAGGCCGGAAATGGTAGGCAAGCCTTTCACCCTCTTCTTCTCAAGTTGGCTTAGGCTTCTGAAGTTTAGATGTGCATACATCCTATGCCACATCCAACTCACTTCATCAGTTGACATCTTTAAGAACTTATGATCAAGTACATTACCCTCCACTCTAAAGGTTCTGTTCTTAGCTAATGGTGCCTTCAATACAACCTTGTTCCTGTTGTTCAACAGTTCCAAGTGTCCATCTTCCATTTTCATAAAATAACCTTTTTCAAGTAGTTGTCCCAAGCTTAACAAATTACTAGTCATGGGAGGAACATACAACACTTCATTTATCATTGTTTTCTTTCTATTTTCTCTGTGAATTTCAACCTTAAAAATTTGCTGTGATTGACCTGCCATCACCAAACTTCACTTTTCTCTTCACTGTTTCATCAATTTCACTAAACCATGACTTGTTTCCTGTCATGTGGTTCAAACACCATGTGTCCAGATACCGGGAATCAAAAATGTTGCCATTTGTATTAGTTATTGCCATTAGAACAACAGTATCTAAATTAGAGTTTCCACAATCTGCAAACTGTGCCTCATCTTCCTTATTCTTCCTACCGTAGGGTTCTTCTCCTTCCAATTACCTTTCCCTTTCTTTTTCCAATTATCACTGTTCTTCTTAAATTTTTCTTGTAAGGCTTCCTCAGTAGCCTTATCCTTCTCCTTGTCACTTATTCTTTCTTTTAATCTAGCTTGAGCTATTGTTGTTTGTTACAACTTCGAGAAGGGCCAGCAGATTATAAATTATGTTACAACTTTAACCAAATTGAATCAGTAACACAATGCAACATAAGGAACCTGCAGTAACACAATCCTCAGGACAAAGAAACTCAGATAAAACAATAACAGAATACAAGATCAGGACAGACCATTTTGTCAAGATGAACAGCGGCTAGCCAAGAGTCTAAAGTATTCATTGCACATTCTCTCATGTGCTTCTTATTGTCACCGAGACATTTCAACACATCAGACAGAATACCCTGCAATAAACCATTTCAAGAAAATTTGACTTTTGAACAAGGAATGCAACCTTACCAACTCGGAAGAAAATACAAAATAACAGAATCTTGCATCAAAGAACTAAAGCAACTGATGAACTCAACCGAATCGCTCGGATTAGTTCCTTCCTTTGGAACAAATCCATAAAATAACAGAAGCTCCCCATTTGATTTATTTCCATATGAAATAAACACCTGCCATAATTTGATACAAGAAGTCAATTGCAACATTTGGGTTTAAATCAAATGACTATGAGGAAAGCTAAATGGTGAAGAGTATCACCACCAAACCACCAAACACAGCTCCAATCAATTAATATTTTTACTTTGAGACAATATTGCTAACTTTAGAGACATAGTATATACTTTGGCGAGACATGACGAATTTGCATTTTATATACCTAGGCACTTGCTTGTTTTCTACTATGTTAAGCAATTGAATTACAAGTAAAGAAGAGAGCAAAAGGTTGACTAGGTAAGGCGGATATATAATTGCTCTATCTTGAAGATTCCATGAAACTAGCTTCACTTATGAGGTAAGTTGCAAGTAATGGCCAATCTGGAACTGAATTCCTTTTCAATACTTCACCAGCTTCTGGGCAACTCCACTCCTGATAACCAGAATACACAAAAACACACATGAATAGAAAACATGATCCCCAAATGTAAGACATGACTGGATCTGCTAAACTAACAAAGAACTGCATGCAACCCTTGCAAACGATTGCTTTGATTTATATGAATATAAAAACTCAATAAGATTATTTCAAGACAAAAGACAGAAGTACTCACTTGTAAAAACCAAAACATAGAAACTCCATAATATAGAGAGCTCCAGTTATGGCCAACATTGATTTTGGTGCTTCCTATGGTCACTATTGTAGCATTCAGAATCACAAAAACGCCCTTTGAAACAATGACAAACAACTACAATTCAATAGATCAATTATACTGCAATCCAATATTTTGGTGTATCAAAGTAGCAACTTGTAAAAAAATGCAATCCAATAAATCAATTAACAATCGCTTTCAAATTTAAATTCATAAAATAAAATTCTTTTAAGTTAAGCTATCAATTCTTTAATTAAGCTACTTTGACATCAGAAATAACAATTATCAACAATGAAACGATGGCCAAAAGGAACATACCTGCATACTGCATAGACAATTATCAAACATTGACAAATGGTGATTAACGAGTAACAGGGTGATACATGCAGCGGCAGTTATCAAACAAAGGCAATTATCAATCATTGAGAGACTCGATTTAAATAACCATGCAAAAATTATAGACATTGAGTTTTACATACATACGCATATAGGAGAAAATATATTCAGGGGAGGGAGAGAACCTGAGAGAGGGCTTTCCTTAAAGAAGATTCCTCCGCTATTAGTCACACACAGAAAGCAAAATAAGAACAAATTACATACTGAAAGAGGAGAAAGATATGGAAATTGAGAGGAAGAAGTTACCGAGAGAGATTATGCACCGATCGAAGATGGGAAGCGCAAACTTTCCAGCGACAACTGGACGCATAAAAGCACAAATTGAAGAAAGGGTTTGGGAAAGAAAGGGGGGCTCGTGTTTTGGAATCACAAATCGAAGTAGGGAATTGGAAATAGGGTTTGAAATGGAAAGCGGAGCTCAAATTTTTGGAAGAAGAGGGATTTCAGAAATTGCGGGAAGCGAAAACGTGAGAGGAAAGGTTATGTAGCGATAATGATTTGTGCATTCCGTCGGTTCACAATCGCCACTAAGTAGCGAACCAGAAAATGAAACTCATTGAATTAAGTACCATGTGCTTGTCTTGGCATCAAAGAATTTCCCACAAGCAATGTCCTTTTGATGCTCATCTTGTTATTTTTTAAGACTATCTTATTCTTAGATACTATCTCAGACACACTAACCAACCATAGAAAACCTTTGTTTGGCACATATAGTTAGAGAATTTTTTTTCACATAGCTGGAAAGGAGCTCAACAGAGAAAATCTAGATACAACTGCAAAGAGCAAAATTGAACAGACCACTTTAATAAACATTCCCATCCATCTCCTCACATTCTCAATAACAATAAAATCTTTCCCTTCATCATTTATAGGTAGGTAAGTATGTATCAACCCTTCTTCACTTCATCTTCTATTTATCTCTCTCTAAAAATTAAAATTAAAGTTAAAAAAACACCAAAAGCTTGTTTCCTTTCCTTCTCTATTTCCTTTTTGTTGTTACTGTTTTAATTTCATTTACAGTAACTCGCAAAAGCAAAAAAAAAACATGAACCATTAAACTTTTCAGAGAGAGAGAGATTGATGACTTACCGACTACGAGAGAGCGACCAACAAAATCTGGCGGAGAGCGACAAACGACGGCGGAGAGTGACGAACGACGGAGGAGAGCGAAGGCGGTTTCTTAATCACTTTGTGCTTCACGAAATAAATCTCTGGATTGCTCAAATCAGAAATTTCAGAATATGACAAACACAAATGAACATAAACAAAACAAATCACAAACCTGATGATGCGTGATTCTGGGAAGAACAACGGAAAAATTATTAGCGTTTCTGAGAAGAGAAAGAGGAAATCGGATAGGGTTTTTGAAAAGAGGGATGCAACGAGATAGCGTTTCTGAGATGGAGGCATATCGTTTTAGAGAGAGACTCAGCGTTTCAGAGAGGCTTAGCGTTTTTGAGAAGAGCAAAGTGTGAGAATCGAAATCGGTTTAGCCTTCTCAGAAGATCTTGCGAGAAGTTGGAGAATCAAAATCAAAATCGTTTCTAAGATTTTATTTTACGGTTTAGTTTGAAGATCTAGATTTTGGGTGCTGGAGGATGACATTTGCGGGAAAATGAAATAGGGTGAATTTTAGGATTTGCAAGGAAACCAATAACTATGCGCGCCCATGCACCGCGTCGGTTGCTTGTGGCTTGCCTTCGGTTAACAACGGACGGGAAATGCCGGTCTTAGAAACAATCTCCATCCATTTAACGTCAGTTGAGGGCACGCGACGCCAATCAAGTGACGTGAAACTCCTTTTTTCTTGTAGTTTCAGATCTCCCCAAGCGACCAAACATAGGTCGTAACTCTTTGTGATCAGTTAAATCTGAGCCGAGTCTTGGTAAACTATCTCAAAGGGATACAGGTCTTCAAGGATCAAAACGTCCTCAGAACGACCATTGGCCACAGTTGCCAATACCCCTACAGGGCGAGTTAAATCTCGATCGAGTCCTGGTAAACTGCCCTGTAGGACGACATGCGAAACGATCTCTAGAAATGACATACATGACTTGCAAAATTAAAAAAGCATTCATAAAGCTCGTAACAAATTCCAAAATCAAGATCGATTAAGACGTGTTTAAATACAAAACGTCTCGGATATGGCCGAGCCCTCAAAAATTCAAAGTACATGACGAAGTTCTGAGTCTATGCAAAACTCAAAAGTGGATCAGTATACACCCAGAACTTCGGCAATAAAAAATGCTGAAAATCATTGAACATCTGAGATCGGAAAGATGATGGTCCTCTCATCCGTCTCTGAGTCGACCTTGACAATACGGTTCCCATCGACCTCATGATCGGCATGAACGATCACCCGGTCCAGTGGAAGTGAAGGATGGAGTAAGAGAACCTGCAGAAGAGCGTCTTCAAAACCTTCCTTATGCATCTCAATTGCCACTTCGGCAGCCTCCTTTGCATCTTTCTTACTTTGTTGTAGGGCAGCTTGACTCTTGTCTAGCCGAGCTTGAAGTTCGGCAATCCGGGCTTCCGGATCGGTGCTAGTTTCCGCCCTCCCTTCCGAGGATATCTTCAAGTCATCCTCCAGCTCGGTAATGCGATCTTCCAAACTCCTCACCTGTCTTTTTGCCTCAGCTTCGGACTCCTCTAGAGATTTCACCTGATCTTCAAGGTCCTTCACGCGAGCTTCAGTAACCTCGACGCGATGCAAGACAGATTCCTTCAACGCCGCGAGCACCTCTTGACATTCCCTCAAAGTTCGAAGCTCAGACTTAACGCGGGCCAGCTCATTGGTCCTCTCAGACATATCCTCCAAAAGCTTGACGCAATTTGACCTTCTCCGCTTCCAACAAATCTGCAGACATAACAAGAAAGATATCAAAACTAAGAGGAAAAATCTTAAACGAATCAGCAAAACCATTGAAATTAAAAGAAGGAAGCTGCCCTTAGCTCGCTTCTCATACTTCTGCTTCTCGATCTTATGAACCTCGGCAAGATTCACGAAGATCTGGGCCGATGCTGCAATTGGATCCTCCCGCCAATGATCATAAGTTTGCTCCAGGAACTTCTCATCCAAAGGAACGACCTTGAATTTATGCTTGCATCGCTTCGGGGCTTTGGCTTTCTTTGCCGATCTCAACTCATCCTCGGCACCAGCTCGTCCCCATTTTTGAGAAGTCCCAATTACGACACCCTTCCTAACAGGAGGGGAAGAGTCAGACAAAACCTCGATGGCTTTTTCTCGAGCTGCCTCGGCACTATCCAGGTCTTCCCGGATAACCGTGGTGATTGGTTCGGCGGGGATGGCAGCCTCGACAACGGGCTGAGGTGACAGAGATGTTTATGACGGAACCCCTTCCTCTTCAACATCGACCGATTGCATCGCCAACTTTTTCAGGAAAGCAAGCCTCTTTGGTGCCATCATATCTGGAAAAAACAAGAAAAAACGAGTTATATCGCTTACGGAAAGATCAAATACACAAAAGTCCACTCCAGAAAGACTATCTACCTAAAACCCTTTGCACTTGCACCCGCTTCCCGGCCTGGACTAAACGATTCGTGGGGATACCTCAATATTTATGCTTTGAATACGAAACCCTTTGGGAAATGAAAAACAAATTCTTTTTGGTAAGAAGGTCTTCAGCACTCAACCGATCCTTGCCGACGGAGTAGGAATGTGTAGACTAGTTAAAATGACCAAGACTCCAACCGATAGGGAACTTGGTGGACTCCAAAGTCCGACCATCAGCTCCGAACTTGCCTACACCGTCGACGGCCTTACCATTTACCGGTTCGACCCAGTAAAAGAATTGCTTCCAACTTCCCCTCAGAGAGTCTGCATAACCTCTGAAAATTTTCACACCTCGTTTCGAGCGAAAACTGACATGTTCGCGACCGGACTTAGCCTCCCCACTATTCAGGTTAAGATCAAACAAATGAAAGAAAAGTGGAGGCGACACCGGTCTCTCCAGATGAATACACATCAGCTTGAAGGCTTGGAGGAAAGCCCACGCATTTGGATGTAGTTGGGAGGGTGCTACGTCCAACTCCGCCAGAACGGTCTGTTGAAGAAAGGTAAAAGGAGGCCAGATGTTCATGTCATTGATCTTCACGTGGTACATGGTAAATTTGAGCTCTCCTGCCCAGGAGGCCACGTGCTCTTCATCCTTCATACCTTCAATCCTCCAAATGTTTCCAAAATGCCCAACGATCTTACGAGCTACTGACCCTAGATTATGGACAGACCGGAACAACGATTCAATTTCCAAAACCTTGGTGGAAACCCAATCATAAGGGCGAACCTCTCGCACTGGTACATCATGGACTCTAGGACCAGTGCTGAAATAACCGTCAACTGAAACGTCGAAAGCTCGACCCGTACTCGACTGGTTGGTATCACGACGCTCCTGAACTTCCTCAACGTCGTCCTGGTCAGAGTCGTCTTCGGGCGTTGATCTGGTCCCAAAATCGGAATCAGAGCTCTCTGATTCAAGAGTATTCGAACTCCCCTGTCTTCCCCCGATTGAACCTCTTTGTCAGATTCCGAAGAGAGAGCCACAACATCAATCCTGCAATCTTCCTCCATGGCTTCCGCAACATCGGCACCGGACTCATTAACACCGTCAACGGGGGAAGAACTTCCGACATCAAGATCGTCCTCCACTTGCTCACTTGTCGGAGCGAAGGACGGATGATCCTGCTCATCTGGAACAACAACCACTGTCTGATTCTCCCGATCTTCAAGAACGTCACCACCGGAGGCCATGAGTTTTACAAACTCGTTTCGATATTCAGTTATATCCCTACGGGTTTGTTTGGTCCTCGCCAGGTCGAATCTGCAGAAATGGGGGACGAAATGTCAGGATTAAACGTCGCAAATGGGTTCGCGAGCAAGTCGGAACCTGACCTGACTGCCCCCACTCTGAGCGAATAAATAAAGGACCCTTGGGATCCAAGACGCAAAACAAATAGAAAAAAAATTAAAGACTAACCTCGAAATGAAGTAGAGGAGATGACTAGATCTAAAAGAAATTTTTGTTTGTCGATGCCTTAAACTATCGCCTAGTTCGCTTTACTCGAAGAAAAGCTCGACAACTCAAGACCGGTAATCAGAGCAGAGAGAGTTAATTAAGTAGCAACAAAAATGGAAGAAAGTGACTTCCTATTTATAGTGGGGCGAATATCATGGGCTGGGCCTGGAAGTCGAATCAACACGTCCAATCAAAATCCAAGATTCACGCACTAAAAATAAGACGTCACCATCATTAGCCGCCATCGTAATACGCGCCGTGTCAGAAAGCATTTAATACCTGACACAGAACACGAGGCGTTAATTCCTCTACTCAACAAAAAATAGCCGCCTTTTCTTTCCTTCAAATAGCAAGCTCGGTACGTCCCATGATCGACTTGAACAAATCAAGGATCGAACATCACTGATCAAGAGCGACATCCACCAACTCGTTAAGGTTGGAAGCACGGCACAGAACATTAGCGACAACACAAGGTCGCCCCAGCTTATCAAGTCAAGATCGCCCCTCAGGCGACCAGACTTGGGGGGCCACTGTTATGGTAATAGTATAACTATTATTTGCACCCCCTACAAGGCACATTAACCAAGCAGCCCATATCCCGAAAATCCAACCCAATCAATTAACGGATCAGATACCTCAGCAAGATCCAATGGTTCAGGATCATCAAAGCAAGCTTCACTCAAACTCTATAAATACCACATCCAATGATCATTAAATGCATGCAATTTCTCTAACCAACATTAAATCATTAAAATACTGACTTGAGCGTCAGAGTATTCTTGCAGTTACAACACCGCCATCTCAAGATCGAACACTACTGATACCAACTACCTCGGACAACTCATTAAAGTCGGAAGTACGGTACAGAACACGCATAAAGTGGAACTTTAAAATAAGATGAAATACGCATAAAGATAAAGAACAAAATATAAATATGTAGAAGAAAAGAAATAGAGAGAAGACACCACACTTAAGAGCGTAGAAAGTTACGTGAACATTCGCTAAAAAGGTACAAATACTCTTGATAAGAACCAAGATAAGTTCACCTAAGATCCCACAAGATACAAGCTCTCAAAGCTCGCAAAGGAGGGCCAAATCAATTCTCAAATCCAAAGTGCTAAATGAAGGAGAATACAAGGCTATTTGTAGACATTGATAATGAGCGTAACTCTTCATTCTTTCCATAATGGGAGCACACAAACGACTAGACCATGACTAGAAGCCAATTATAACATTGGAGTACCAGTCTTGAAATAAAAGCAATAAAAACATACCTAACATTAAGAATAATTAATAAAATGTGGTTTCTCATATAAGGAAGATTAAGTATTGCACTATATCCAAGTCAAACATATGAAAATATGAGTAATTTAAAAGCTTGGTGAAAGGAAATCATGCATAAAATAAAAACCAATCTGGTATCACATAATTAGATATATATCCCTCAAATAATACTTCAGATAATAGCTAATCATAAAATAACTAAAATCATAACTACTCTAGGAGTATCTACTGGAATTACTCCCCAGTCGTAGCTAAACCTATGTGAACTGACTGAACTCTATTGTCATGAACTCATCCTCTGTAGTCTCCTCTTCTAATCATAATCAAACACATTTTCTAATACATTTAGAAAGTAGTTTCTTGACAATATTTGTAAGTCATCCGTTGTTCGCTCGATCTTGCACATTGCATATTACCAACACTCATAAATTAGCTCCCAAATAATCTTAAAACCTAGGAAAAATATATTTAATTTTCTCAGAAACAACAAATACCAAAAAAATTCCTCTATAAGGGGATTTGGGGCGACTATCAACACAATTGAAGGGACGATTTAAACATCTTAACTCGAGAAAGTGGAATAGAGATATAAAAGAGAGATGAGTGGTAGAGATGTGAGAAGGTTTAGGATTCAAAGTGTTTGGAAGGGAGGAAGGGCAGGGAGGATTAGTTTAGGGTTAAGGGTATTTTAGTATTTTTACTTTTTAAGTGGTGAAGGGGAGGAGGTGGAAAAATTAAAATGAGAGGTGGGCATAGCATTGGACTTATAAAAGAAAACACTTTACATTTCAGCCTACCATTTGAGACTTCGGCCATTTGATGATAGTTTGACTAACGCACGCGAATATAGACATTTTTTTAATTTAATTTTAATTTTTGGATTTTATACTAATATTAATACTATTATTAATATCTGCGCTCAGCCTCAGCAGTATCTTACGCCTCCTCCGACTTCGTCGTCTTACCGTTCTTCTTTCTTTCAGGTTTTTATTTTCTTTCAATTCTTATCAATAATTTTTTCGTTTCTCTTCCCCCATTGCTGTTGAGATTATCACTATTCCCCCACTTCGTTGCTTTCTGCATGTTCGAATCAGGGTTTGAATCTGTGCTTATGAAACCAGATCTAGCTATTGCATGCGATTATATTACTTTTTCCCTCAATATTTTTTGATTGAATGCCTTTGATGTCTAATTTTCTGTGATTAGATAATTGATTTATCTGTTCTGTATAAAATATGTTTTTTTAATTGAATTGCTCATATAAAGCTTTGTTAGATTGTTCGCATGGTATTATTCAATCCTCTTTTAGGACCAGAAGGTTAAATCAGTGATAATTTGGATTGATTGTTCCTGGTAATATAAGTTAGTCTATATTGATTGAGGGGCCAATGCATGGCTTGTTAAGTTAAGGTAATTTACAACCGAACGTGATCCATTTCAGTTGACTTTTTTTTTGGTGTCGATTTGGAGTTTTTCATTCTTTCCTGTGTTTGGTTGAATCCTCGAACGTGAATCCTTTTCGGTTTGTTTTAACTTTTGAAAAAGGTAATTTTATGATTGAGTGAAAAAATGATTTGTTGTTTAGATATTTAATACAAAAATAAGTTATTTTTTATTTGATTACAATTCTACAAATCAGTTTTATTTCATAGGGTACGTATAATCAGCATTCCCACATTGGTATTGTTGTTTGATTTGATGATTATCACTTGATGTTGAGATATTATTTACATGTTCAAGCTTTTTATTTTTCTCCTTTTTTGATAATCGTCTTATGTGTTAATATTCAATGTCTGATGCAGGTTAAGTTGGTATAGTTTGATAAGATGGGAGGTGGATTTAGGGTGCTTCACTTAGTTAGACCGTTTCTTTCATTTCTTCCTGAAGTTCAGACCGCTGACAGGAAAGTACCATTTAGAGAGAAGGTCATATATACTGTGATCTCTCTTTTCATTTTCTTGGTCTGTAGTCAGCTCCCTCTATATGGGATACACTCAACAACAGGAGCGGATCCATTCTATTGGATGCGTGTTATCCTTGCTTCCAACCGTGGAACAGTCATGGAGCTTGGAATCACTCCCATTGTGACTTCTGGGCTGGTTATGCAGCTTCTGGCTGGGTCAAAGATCATTGAGGTGGACAACAATGTACGAGAGGATCGTGCCCTATTGTAAGTGTCTTTCCTCGTGTATATTATACTCTTTCATGAACATTTTATATTTCCATGCCCTGTCTAAGTAATTTCACCTGGCTTTGCATTTGTGGTTATCAGAGAGACAGAGAATATCCAACTCTATGATTTAATGCGTATGCTTTAAAACTGTTATATTTATATATATATATATAGTTGAGTTGGACATGTTTTTGCTGTTACAGCTGTCACGTGACTTTGCAGAATGCTGAACTGAATCTGTTCAACAGAATTAGTTGAGTCTATGTTTTAATCTATTAAAAGACTTGTAAACTCAGAGTTCAATGAGATGAAATCAGAATTACTTTTTCCAGATTCTACTCTCCCTCATTTATTTAGTTGACCATTTGGCATGCATTCCTTCATTTAAATTTGTTTAAAATAGCATTTATTTAAGTTGATTTAATTGTTGTCAATATATTTTGTGGTTTGCACTATTTATTTAGGATTTTATATATTGTATATTGAGATAAATTCCTTTTTCTTTGGCAGAAACGGAGCACAGAAACTACTTGGTATTTTGATAGCTGTTGGAGAGGCAGTTGCCTACGTTCTTTCAGGGATGTATGGTAGTGTGGGCCAACTTGGAGTAGGAAATGCCATCCTCATCATTATCCAGCTCTGTTTTGCGGGTATAATTGTGATATGTTTAGATGAGCTTCTTCAAAAAGGATATGGTCTAGGCTCTGGAATTTCCCTATTCATAGCGACTAATATCTGGTAATAGGATATTTCAAGCTTCAATCTATACAAATTGTGCTGTATTATTGCAACTACTAACAAACTTTAATCTCTTGTTATTGTGCAGTGAAAGCATTATATGGAAGGCATTTAGTCCTACCACCATTAATAGTGGTCGTGGAGCTGAATTTGAGGGTGCAGTTATTGCTCTGTTCCATTTGTTGATAACAAGAACAGACAAGGTTCGTGCTCTTCGAGAAGCATTTTACCGGCAAAATCTTCCCAATGTGACAAATCTTCTGGCTACTGTCTTGATCTTCCTAATTGTGATATACTTCCAAGGTTTCCGTGTGGTCTTGCCTGTAAGGTCAAAGAATGCCCGTGGACAACAGGGTTCATATCCAATCAAACTGTTCTATACCTCCAACATGCCCATTATTCTTCAGTCTGCCCTTGTTTCCAATCTCTACTTCATCTCCCAGGTAACAATAGTTCTCTAATATATTGCCTGGACTTGCTGGAATTGTTCAACATTATTTGGGTTTTCTGTTCTAACATCTTAATGTTACTGGATTTGTTCAGCTTCTCCACCGTAAATTTAGTGGAAACTTCTTTGTAAATCTTTTGGGAAAATGGAAGGACTCTGAATATGGAGGGGGTCACTCTATTCCTGTTGGTGGTATTGCATACTATATCACTGCTCCATCCAGGTAAGAAAAAGCGCTTCCAATTCCGCTTTTGATAATCTGTGTGGCTTTTATGGTATACTAATATTATGGCATAAAGATTTGACCAATTGTGTATAGTGTTATTCTTTCTCATTTGGCAACTCTAAATTTTGCAGTTTAGCTGATATGGCAGCCAATCCCTTCCATGCTTTGTTTTATCTCGTGTTTATGCTGTCAGCATGTGCCTTGTTCTCTAAGACTTGGATCGAAGTATCTGGTTCATCAGCTAGAGATGTTGCCAAACAGCTGAAGGTATGCTAATAAAGCATTTTTTGCATGCTTTATTCCCCCTCCCCAACCAACATATTTGCAATATAACGAGGCTTTTTTCAAGGTCTTCTCTCTTTGTCATTTTTCTTTGCTGTCCCATAAAGTATACAATATTGGTTTTGCTTTGGGGTCAATGGTTTGGACAACTTCGACTTTGAAACTGAGTGGTATCTATTGTTGTGAGTATTTGAATTTCAGTGGTTACAACATGTTCTTGAATTTGCAGGAACAACAAATGGTTATGCCTGGACACCGTGAATCGAACTTGCAGAAAGAGCTAAACCGATACATTCCCACTGCTGCAGCATTTGGAGGCGTCTGTATTGGTGCCTTGACAGTGTTGGCAGATTTTATGGGAGCAATTGGTTCTGGAACAGGAATATTGCTTGCGGTGACAATCATCTATCAGTACTTTGAAACATTTGAGAAGGAGAGAGCTAGCGAGCTTGGCTTCTTCGGTTTCTAAGCTGCACTCTGCAATTTTACCATTAGTGATGCTAAATCAGCTGTCCCCCATTCTCATGTTGAGGGGTTTGTTATATTTTAGTTATCCTTTTTTTTTGACAAAATACTTTAGTTATCCTAAGAAGACACAAAAGTAGTTTGTTATCATGTTTTTCTAATTTTATGTTAAGTAACCTCGGAGTAATATATGCCAGTAAACATTTCTGGATTTCCTGGAGAAATATATTTCTGTTTAACATTTTTTTTGGTCAAAATTATTTGTGTTTGACATTAATATATGGAAGTCTGACATCAAAGGTTAATAGTGTGATCTTAAGTTATCAGAATAGTAATGGATAGAGCGTCGGTGTGTGATATACATTTCCTTCATTAGCCTGGGAATACGTTTTACTTAAGGGTGCGTTTAATCTTCACCAACTTGAATGTGGAGCAATGTTGGACCAGCAATTTATAAATTATTGTTTTAATAAGCAAGATAAGTTATTATACTATGATCTGGTCAAAAAAACGTATTATACTATGAGAACATTGCAATAAACTCTTTCATCATAGAACTAACAATGAGACTACTTTAGGGTTTGTCTTTGTAGGCCCATTTGAGATTCAAAATTGTGATGACTTGAGTCAAGTTTATTCCCAAAAAAGTGTGTAGAAGAAAGTATAGCTACTTTATATTTTTATTTTAATTATTCTGTGATCAATTTGAGAATTTTTGAAAGGGTCTCTAAGTTAAAAAAAGTTTAATTGAGTCTTTAGTCTTTTTTTTTGGACACAAGTCTTTAGTCTTTTAAAAAGTATATAATTAAGTCCTCACATTTTAATTGTGTCTCAGAATTTTAAAATAATTTGTCATTAATTTCCTAAATTTTAAAAAATTTATAGTCAAATTCTTGAACTCACGAATCTAATTATAAATTATTTAAAAGTTTATGAACCTAATGAAAAATTACTGTAATTTTTTAAAAAAAGAATGCAATTTCAAAATATTGAGGAATTCAATGAACCAATTACAATTTTTTATTATTTCAAAAAGCTCTTTAAAAATTCCAAAATAGATATCCAAGAAGTGCATCACATAACAAGTTCCTAAATAGATCAAATGAGTGTTCGCGGATTGGATCGGTTGTGGGGAGAAAATCATCTAATCCAATTTTTGCGGTTTTGTATTTTTATCATCCAATTGGTTTGGTTTGAAAATCAAATTCGATCAGATCCAGTTCGATTTTACTTCGGTTTGGATTGGATGGGAATTTGGTTTTTTATTCTCTAAAATTACTTACATTGCAGAAAAATAAACGTTTTTCATAACATCAAAAACCCTAATCATCAAAATAGCTAAGCATGTTTTAGTAAAATAACTATATCATTACAAAAATAGTAAAATACTTAGTCAAAAACACATCATCAAAGTAGCTAAAATAAAATGTAAACAAGAAGTGGGAAAAACATATAAAATGTGGGTAGTATTGTAATTAAATTTATAATATTAATTACATAATTTATATAGATTGGATCGGTTTGGATTAAATGGGTTTCATGTGAGGAACCGAAAACCAATTCAATCCAATCCGAAATTTCAATTTTTTGCAGTTTTCGGTTTTTTTGTTTTGTGTTTTTTCAGTTTGGCGGCTGCGATTTCAAATGTATTGGATTGAATCGGTTATGAAGACCCTATGAATTGCCATTAAACCTTTTAACTATGATGTTGAAACCACACCATGGTGTTACCTATTACCTATATGATTGTGTAACATCCTCAAAATAATTAATCGAATTATTTGGATGTTAACCCAATTGAATTAATTTGGTACTTAATTGGTAAAATTATTGAGTGCTAAAATTAATTTTTGGCTGTCACAGGATCGTTGACCGAATAATACGGGTCAAGGAAGTTTCGGAATCGAAATAAGGAATTAAGATCAATACGGTAATTGGACCACGCTACCACTTATTTATTAATTAAATAAGTATGTGTGTGTGTGTTAAATGAAAAAGAATAAAAGAAGAAAGAAAAGAAGAGGAGGATACGAACAGAAGAAAAAACAGAGAAAGAAAAGAAGAGAAGGAAAGGAGAAAGAAGAAGAGGAAAGAAGAAGAGAAAGGAAGAAGAAGAGGAAACCCCATCACCTCAAATTTCAGCACAATCACCATCTCCCTCTCCTCTACAAAACCCTATAACTTGGTAAGATTCTCTTCAATTTTTCCCCCTTCTCATGGCCTACGAATTTCTATGGTTTTTGGAATTGATTTGTTGAAATCTCAAGTTGTGAGCTGGAATTAATGATTGATTCATGCTTAGGATCGAAGCCAAGAGCGGTAGAACGCGTTTGGGAATTCGAAACGAAGTTAGGAGCGGTTCGGTGTTGTTTGGGTTCGATTCGGTGATTTCGACACGTCGGTGATTTCGGCTCGGCAACGACTCTCGCGTCAAGGGTGAGTTTTACTCACGCTTAGGATGTTTTTGTGTCTCGTTAGTTTTTACGTTAATTGGTTTCGAGAGATTTTGGAACGAAAACCGTTATTTGAAAATATGTCGCGTTTTAAAACAATTCGTTTTGAGTAAGTTTTTGATTGTATTGATTGATTGTGTGGTTTGAATTGGACTCATTTTACTGGTTGTCAAATCTGTTTTTGATCGGAACAAAGATCGGAATTGAGCGGAATAGCGGATTTCGCGAAAATCGCAAAATCTGTCTTAACAGAACCCCCCTTCTGCCTGTTCGCGCCTCACTTGCGCCCCAGGCGCGACTTCAGCGCAGTTTGACAGAACTTTCTGCCTGTTCGCGCGGAACTTGCGCTCCAGGCGCGACTCCAGCGCCATTTGGCAGAATTTCAGCAACCAAACACTGTTTTTCGTTTTGCGATATCTTTTGATCCGGGAACCCGATTGAGGTGTTCTAAGATGCGTTGGAAAGCTTATTCAGAGGCCTAACTGAATATTCTATTTTTAAGGCAAAATGAACTGTTTTTGATACTGAAAATTGTGTCGAAAAGTGGTCAAATAGATTGCGAGTGTGAACTTGGATTTTATAAAACTTGGAATTAAAGTGTTTCATTGATTGTCTGATTTGATGGACCGTGGGTTCATAGTGCTGTAGATATATATATTATATCGAGTTTGGGTGACGACCCATGTTGACATACTAGGCGGGGCAGTCATGATCCCTTACCCTAGGCTCCGTGCAATTAGGAAAAAATGCTATTGGTAAGGGGTTCACCGGGAGTTAGCGGTTACGCAGTCGGTGTTATGTTAAATTGTTTGTTGTGCGGTTCACCGGGAGTTAGCAGTAATGCAGTCGGTGTCGTACTGAGTCATAGTAGATTCCCCGGGAGTTAGCGGTAACGCAGTCGGTGGAATGCTATGTGTAATAATAATGCGGTTCATCGGGAGTTAGCGGTAACGCAGTCGGTGCCGTGTTGAGTTAAAGAAAATGTTTTTAAATTGAGCCGAGAGAGTTAGTAGGGGTCTCGGTAGAACTCACTGAGATTGTATCTCACTGTTTAAATGTTGTTGTTTTACAGATAAACAGGGACAGAAGAAAACTCAGAGGCACGAGTAGGTGGCCCCGAGAGATGGATGATGACTTAGTTTTAAGTTTAAGTTTATTTTCCTTCTGTTGTCCATGTATCACAACACTATGACATCAGTGTTACGTTATCCTTCATTCCGCTTTCTTGTATGATACTGAGCAGGATAGTTCGCTGAATTTTATGGTCTTATGTGTATTAAGACTGCTTGGCTGTTGTCCAGTGAAAACTATTTTTGCAGTGTTCAGTATTTATGCAGGAATTTTATATCTCTGATGTGTTTCTAATGTGCACTTGGGTATTTTTAATAAATAGAAATACCGGGGTGTTACAGTTGGTATCAGAGCGGTTCGACCTAGTCGGACTTAGCTTATAGGGTCTTTGCTTTTTCCAGTCGTGATTTTCTTAGTATGCTATTAGACATTGAGCTTGATCAACTTAATACTTTGTGCATATTTCGCAGAATCATGGCCAGAAGAGGTAGAGGCGTTCCTCCTCCTGTTGATCCAAATTTTGAGTGGATGCAGAATGTCATTGAGAACCAGCAGAAAATGATGCAAGACATGATGCTTATGCATCAGCAGCAACAAATCCTACAGCAAAATGCTCAGCAGCATCAAGCTCCAGAGCCACAAGTGAACCCAAGGAGAATTTTCACAGAGTTCCTGAAAATGAAACCCTCCGAGTTTAGAGGTGGGCCGGATGTCATGAGAGCACAACATTGGCTGGATGACATTGAAAAGATCTTTGTAACAATGCAAGTGACCGATGAAGATAAGTTGAGGTTGGCATCCCATATGTTGAAGGGAGAGGCCAATAACTGGTGGACAAATGCTAGGGCCATGATGGAGACAATGGGAACTCCCCCGACTTGGGAAAATTTCCGAACATCATTTTTGGAACAATTCTTCCCCACGGCTATGAGGTTGGATAAGGAAAATGAGTTTTTGGCTCTTACACAAGGAGGCTTGACCGTGGGCCAATACACGGCTAAATTTGAAGAGTTGTATCAATTCTTCGGTTTAGCTGGATATGCCCCCAATGACCAATGGAAAACTGACAGGTACAAATATGGGTTGAGAGAGGATATTGCTCAAAGTCTTAGTTCTTTTCCGAGAACCAACTATGCAGCCATGGTACAACAAGCTTATATCGCCGAAAGTGATTTGTCAAGGTTGTATGCAAGCAGAAAGGCATTCCATCAGAGCAAGAGGAACACTGGATCATCTAGTTCTCAGATGGGTCCCAAGCATGACTCGGGCAGGAGTGGTAACTATAAAGGGAAGCAGGTTCAAACAGCTGACCAAGCGAAGTTTAAAAATTGTAATAAATGCGGAAGGTATCACCATGGTGAATGTCAACTAAGACCTACTAGGTGCTATCATTGTAATGAGGAGGGCCACTATGCAAATGAGTGCCCAGCAAAGAAGAACATCCAAAGAGCACCAAATGCACCTGGTCAGGGGCGAATCAACACTCGAGATGCTCGAACCATCACACCTACGGATAATCTTCTAAGGGGTACGGGATCTCTTTTTAATAATTCAGTCAATATTTTATATGATTCTGGTGCAACTCACTGTTTTATCTCGCAAGCATGCGTGGATCGGTTGGGATTAGCATTGTCTGAGCTATCCGAACCGATAACTATTTTAATTGCTGCCAAGGGTCGTGTCCAGACCCAATCATTATGTGAAAATTGCCTACTTGTCATAGGCGACAGACAGTTTGTTGTGAAATTTATTTGCTTGCCTATGAGAAGCATGGACATTGTTCTAGGTATGAATTGGATGGCTGAAAATCATGTAACAATCAACTGTGCCGATCGAACTATTAGCTTCGCCTCCGAATCCGTAGGATTGACACAGGCAGATTCTGAAGCGACGATCTCTTACACCGAAGCAAGCCAGTCATTATTCCAAGGTGCGGAAGCTATTCTTATTATGTTGTCTGCATCTACTGAAACGGGTTTAGATTTGTCATCTGTGCAAGTGGTAAATGAATTTCTAGATGTCTTTCCAGAAGAAGTTTCATCCTTACCTCCTGACCGAGAGGTAGAATTCTCAATAGAATTGATTCCTGGTACAGGATCAATCTCTATTGCCCCTTATAGAATGTCTCCTTTAGAGTTGAAGGAACTGAAGTCTCAACTTGAGGAATTGATATCGAAAAGGTTTATCCGACCGAGTGCTTCTCCATGGGGTGCTCCGGTGTTGCTAGTCAAAAAGAAGGATGGTAGCATGAGGTTGTGCATAGATTATCGACAATTGAATAAAGTGACGATCAAGAATAAATATCCCTTGCCAAGGATAGACGATTTGCTCGACCAACTTAGAGGTGCTGTGGTATTTTCAAAAATTGATCTAAGGTCGGGCTATCATCAAATAAAGGTACGAGCCTTAGATATTCCGAAGACAGCTTTCCGTACGAGGTATGGACATTACGAGTTCGTAGTGATGCCCTTCGGTTTGACTAATGCTCCAGCGGTATTCATGGATTACATGAACCGAGTGTTTCACACGTACCTTGATCAGTTTGTGGTAGTTTTTATTGACGATATCTTGGTGTACTCTAAGACCATTGAGGACCATGTTCAACATCTCCGCATTGTTCTGAACGTACTCCGAGAAAAGAAATTGTATGCCAAGCCGTCGAAGTGTGACTTCTGGATGCCGGAAGTGAAGTTTTTGGGGCACGTGATTTCCCAATCGGGAGTTGCGGTGGATCCCAGTAAAGTAGAAGCGGTGTTGAACTGGGAACGGCCAACATCTGTCACCGAAATAAGAAGTTTCTTGGGTCTAGCCGGTTACTACAGAAGGTTTATCCGAGGTTTTTCACAATTGGTTCTCCCACTTACTCGGTTGACTCGCAAGGCCCAACCGTTTATATGGAATGCCGATTGTGAGGAATGTTTTCAAGAGTTGAAGGTTAGGTTGACTTCTGCTCCAATCCTAATTCTTCCAGATCCGTCTTTGGATTTTCAAATTTACAGCGATGCTTCTGGGAAGGGTTTGGGATGTGTTCTCATGCAGAACCAACAAGTTGTAGCTTATGCTTCCAGACAGTTGAAGACTCATGAAGAGAATTATCCGACTCATGATCTAGAGTTGGCAGCTATTGTGTACGCACTGAAGATTTGGAGACATTACCTGTACGGGTCTCGTTTCGAAGTCTTTAGTGATCATAAAAGCTTGAAATATTTGTTCGATCAGAAGGAGCTGAATAACAGACAAAGAAGGTGGGTGGAATTTCTGAAGGATTATGACTTCGAATTGAAGTATCATCCGGGAAAAGCTAATGTTGTGGCTGATGCACTAAGTAGGAAATCCATTCATATAGCAGAATTAATGATGCATGAAATGGAATTGTTGGAGTCTTTCCGGGACTTAAATGTGGATTCAAAGCCAAAAAGGAACCGGTTGGTGTTGAGCCACATGAGGATCTCTAGTTCCATAAGGGATTCTATTCGCTTAGCACAAGAAATCGATGTGAAGCTACAATCACAGAAAGTGTTGCCAGACTTTACCGAAGATAGTGATGGAGTTATTTGTTTCAACGGTAGGATCTGTGTGCCTGATAATGAAGATATTAAAAAGCAAGTGCTTGAAGAAGCACACCGAAGTTTATTTTCTGTACATCCTGGATCCACCAAGATGTATAGAGATTTAAAGCAGATGTATTGGTGGCACGGAATGAAGTTAGAGATTGCAGAATTTGTATCAAAATGCTTAACTTGCCAAAGAGTTAAGATAGAACATCAGAAACCTGCTGGTCTGTTGCGGTCACTAGATGTGCCAGTATGGAAATGGGAAGATATTTCTATGGATTTTGTAATGGCGTTGCCAAGGTCTCAAGCCGGTAACGACTCCATTTGGGTAGTTGTGGATCGGTTAACCAAATCAGCTCATTTTATTCCAGTTCGTTCTAGCAGTAAAGTATCCAAGTTAGCTGAGGTGTATTTGAAGAACATAGTAAGGTTACATGGGGTTCCTACCAGTATAGTGTCGGATCGAGATCCGAAATTCACTTCTCGATTTTGGAAAGCTCTGAATGAAGCATTGGGAACTAAAGTACTTCTTAGTACCGCTTATCACCCGCAGACAGACGGTCAGACCGAGAGAACTATCCAGACCTTAGAGGATATGCTTAGGGCTTCGGTACTTGATAACGGGAAGAAATGGGAGGATCATCTTCCATTGGTAGAATTCTCATACAACAACAGTTATCATTCCAGTATCGGAATGGCACCTTATGAAGCCTTGTATGGTAGGAAATGCAGGACTCCATTGTGTTGGTGGGAAGTAGGTGAGAACCGATTGTTAGGGCCCGAAATGATTCACGACACTACTGAGAAGATCCGCCAGATCAGGGATAGAATGAAAACTGCTCAGAGCAGGCAAAAGAGCTATGCTGATAAAAGAAGAAGGCCGTTGGAATTTGAGTCGGGCGATCATGTGTTTTTGAGATTATCACCAACAATTGGCACAGGTAGGACATTACGGGTGAAGAAACTCAGTCCTCGGTATATTGGACTTTTCCAGATTATCGAGCGAATAGGGCCTCTTGCATACCGTATTGCTTTGCCTCCACCATTGTCAAATCTGCATGATGTATTCCATGTGTCTCAGTTGCGGAAGTACATTCCCGATCCAAGCCAACCGTTAGATTTTGAAACGATTGACCTTCGATCGGACTTGTCCTTCCAACCTAATCCGAATTACATCATGGAACGTGGCGAGAGGACGCTACGGACAAAGTCAATTCCCATTGTCAAGGTGGTTTGGGATGGTTTTTCCGCCGAGGAAGCTACTTGGGAGTTGGAGGACGATATGCGGACTCAGTATCCGTATTTGTTCTCTTGAGGTATGTCGTGTCTAATTTTGAGGACAAAATTCTTTCAAGTTGGGGAGAATGTAACATCCTCAAAATAATTAATCGAATTATTTGGATGTTAACCCAATTGAATTAATTTGGTACTTAATTGGTAAAATTATTGAGTGCTAAAATTAATTTTTGGCTGTCACAGGATCGTTGACCGAATAATACGGGTCAAGGAAGTTTCGGAATCGAAATAAGGAATTAAGATCAATACGGTAATTGGACCACGCTACCACTTATTTATTAATTAAATGTGTGTTAAATGAAAAAGAATAAAAGAAGAAAGAAAAGAAGAGGAGGATACGAACAGAAGAAAAAACAGAGAAAGAAAAGAAGAGAAGGAAAGGAGAAAGAAGAAGAGGAAAGAAGAAGAGAAAGGAAGAAGAAGAGGAAACCCCATCACCTCAAATTTCAGCACAATCACCATCTCCCTCTCCTCTACAAAACCCTATAACTTGGTAAGATTCTCTTCAATTTTTCCCCCTTCTCATGGCCTACGAATTTCTATGGTTTTTGGAATTGATTTGTTGAAATCTCAAGTTGTGAGCTGGAATTAATGATTGATTCATGCTTAGGATCGAAGCCAAGAGCGGTAGAACGCGTTTGGGAATTCGAAACGAAGTTAGGAGCGGTTCGGTGTTGTTTGGGTTCGATTCGGTGATTTCGACACGTCGGTGATTTCGGCTCGGCAACGACTCTCGCGTCAAGGGTGAGTTTTACTCACGCTTAGGATGTTTTTGTGTCTCGTTAGTTTTTACGTTAATTGGTTTCGAGAGATTTTGGAACGAAAACCGTTATTTGAAAATATGTCGCGTTTTAAAACAATTCGTTTTGAGTAAGTTTTTGATTGGATTGATTGATTGTGTGGTTTGAATTGGACTCATTTTACTGGTTGTCAAATCTGTTTTTGATCGGAACAAAGATCGGAATTGAGCGGAATAGCGGATTTCGCGAAAATCGCAAAATCTGTCTTAACAGAACCCCCCTTCTGCCTGTTCGCGCCTCACTTGCGCCCCAGGCGCGACTTCAGCGCAGTTTGACAGAACTTTCTGCCTGTTCGCGCGGAACTTGCGCTCCAGGCGCGACTCCAGCGCCATTTGGCAGAATTTCAGCAACCAAACACTGTTTTTCGTTTTGCGACATCTTTTGATCCGGGAACCCGATTGAGGTGTTCTAAGATGCGTTGGAAAGCTTATTCAGAGGCCTAACTGAATATTCTATTTTTAAGGCAAAATGAACTGTTTTTGATACTGAAAATTGTGTCGAAAAGTGGTCAAATAGATTGCGAGTGTGAACTTGGATTTTATAAAACTTGGAATTAAAGTGTTTCATTGATTGTCTGATTTGATGGACCGTGGGTTCATAGTGCTGTAGATATATATATTATATCGAGTTTGGGTGACGACCCATGTTGACATACTAGGCGGGGCAGTCATGATCCCTTACCCTAGGCTCCGTGCCATTAGGAAAAAATGCTATTGGTAAGGGGTTCACCGGGAGTTAGCGGTTACGCAGTCGGTGTTATGTTAAGTTGTTTGTTGTGCGGTTCACCGGGAGTTAGCAGTAATGCAGTCGGTGTCGTACTGAGTCATAGTAGATTCCCCGGGAGTTAGCGGTAACGCAGTCGGTGGAATGCTATGTGCAATAATAATGCGGTTCATCGGGAGTTAGCGGTAACGCAGTCGGTGCCGTGTTGAGTTAAAGAAAATGTTTTTAAATTGAGCCGAGAGAGTTAGTAGGGGTCTCGGTAGAACTCACTGAGATTGTATCTCACTGTTTAAATGTTGTTGTTTTACAGATAAACAGGGACAGAAGAAAACTCAGAGGCACGAGTAGGTGGCCCCGAGAGATGGATGATGACTTAGTTTTAAGTTTAAGTTTATTTTCCTTCTGTTGTCCATGTATCACAACACTATGACATCAGTGTTACGTTATCCTTCATTCCGCTTTCTTGTATGATACTGAGCAGGATAGTTCGCTGAATTTTATGGTCTTATGTGTATTAAGACTGCTTGGCTGTTGTCCAGTGAAAACTATTTTTGCAGTGTTCAGTATTTATGCAGGAATTTTATATCTCTGATGTGTTTCTAATGTGCACTTGGGTATTTTTAATAAATAGAAATACCGGGGTGTTACAGATTGTGTTCTGTACCGTGCTTCTGATCTTGAGGATCGATATTATGCAGTTGGTAGATATTTTGTCCTTGATTCTATCTTTGTCTTCAGGCTTTGAGAGGAAGGTTTTGTTCGGCCTGGAGATGTTCGACCTTGAGAGGCGATGTTGAGGTGTTCGATCTTGAGGGGCGACGTTGTACCTGCAATGATACTCCGACGCTCAAGTCAGTATTTGAGAGAATGAGTGTTTGGTTAGAAAAGTGCTTACCATTAATGAGCATTGAATAGGGTATTTATAGAGTTTGGATGTGTTTGTGTTGGCGTTTTTGGGCCGTCCGATCTTGCGGGCTGATCTTGGCCATTGAAGATTGGACTCTCTTGATTATGATTGGGCTTCTCATCAATTGGGCTTTTGGAGAGGGGGTGTAAATAGAGAACAGTATAATCACCATAACAGTGGTCCCCCAAGTCTGGTCGCTATGAGGAGCGATCTTGACTTTGATGGGCGACGTAGCTTTTATATTTTTGTTTTTGTTTGAGTGGAGATCTTATCCGGCCTCGAGCTTATGTCGAGGCTGGGGTTCTCGAGTGATGTTAACTGTCCGTCGAGCTTTCGAGCGAGGTGGATGGTTTTTCCAAACTCAGCGCTACTTTGGAATCAGTGTAATCTTGGAATCAGTGCAATTTTTACTGTTTCTGACAAGGTGTCTCTTCGTAGTGGCGGCGCATGATGGTGACGTTTATTCTTCAGCGTGCGGATTTTAATGGACCATGGCTTGGACGTGACGCTTCGATTTCCAGGCCCAGGCCCATTAGATTCGCCTTGCTATAAATAAAGGGTCTCACCTCCTCATTCGTTGCTTGTTGTTCATTCGTTTTTGATTTGCCGATCTTCGAGAGCTCCCGAGCTTCTTTAAAGTGAACGAGCTTGAAGAAATTTCGAAGTACTTTTAAGGTCGGTTTCTGAGGATCGACAACCGTTTATTTCCTGATATAATCAACTTGCGACATAGTTCTGAGGTTAGTCTATTTTTGTTTTTTCTTTACTTTTCTTTTCATTTGTGCCTGGACCTCCCCCCGTCCCCTTTGATCTCAGAATGGGGGTCGTAAGGTCGGGTTCCGACTTGCTCGCGAACCCATTTTTCGATCTTTAATCCTGACATTTCGTCCCCCATTCCTGTAGATTCGATCTGGCGAGGACGAAACAAACTCGGAGAGACGTCACTCAGTACCGGAAAGAGTTTACGAACGCGATGGCTTCTGGTGGTGAAGTCCCCGAGGTTCGTACCGAGCCTCTTGAAGTCGCCGCCCCGGACGTGCAAGAGTATTCTGCTTCCGCCCCTATGAGTGATAAGGCGGAAGATAATTTTGAGAGTGAAAGTTCTTCTCCTGCGACCGATGCTAATGAGCCGAATGACGATACTCCCGAAGATGCGGAGGAGGATTGCTTGGTGGATGTGATGGCCATCACTTCCGAGTCCGATGAGGAAATCCCAGTGGAGGAATCAGAGGATTCCGAGGTCGATCTTGGGACAGGCTCCGAGGTCGATCTTGGGTCGAGTTCCGAGTCTGCCGATGAGTCCGATAGAGAGGGTGTTGGAAAACAAGTCGAATCTCGCCCTTTGAGTCAACCGGGTTCCAGCCGAGCTTCTGCTGCTTCTCTGGATGGGTACTCTAGTACTGGTTGTGGGGACCTTGACGTACCGGTGCGAGAGGTCTCTCAATATGATTGGGTTTCCAGAAATATTTTGGGGATCGAATCGTTGTACCAGCACGGGTTTAATTTGGAGAGGGTCGGGAGGAAAGCTTCGGGTCGCTCGAAGCGAATTTGGAGAGTTGAGGGAATGAAAAAGGGAGAGCATGTGGCTTTGTGGCCTGGAGAGCTCAAGTTCACTTTGTATCATATGCTGATAAACGAGATGAATATCCGGCCCCCTTTCACTTGGTTCGAGCAGACGGTTTTGACGACTTTGGATGTTGCGCCTTCTCAGTTGCATCCAAACGCGTGGGCTTTTGTTCGAGCCTACGAACTAATGTGTCTTCACCTGGAGAGGCCGGTCTCGCCGTTGCTCTTTTTCCATTTGTTTGAGATCAATCGGAACAGCAGTGAAAATAAGTCCGGTCGTGGACACCGAGGCGAGGGGCCAAGATTTTTAAAGCCTATGCGGACTCATTGAAGGGGAATTGGAAGGAGTTATTTTACTGGGTCGAACCGGTGACCGACGAAGCGATCGAGAGAGTGGGAAAGTTTTCAGAGGATGGTCGGACTTTGGTGTCCACCAAGTTTCCCATTGGTTGGAGTCAGGCCCATTTTGAACGATCCACCAATTCCTTTTCTGTTAGTCAGAATCGATTGAACGCTGCCGATCTTCTTACCAAGAGGATCCTGATGTTTATTTCTGAGAACATTCCGTTTTCAAAACATAAGTATCGGGGTATCCCTGCGGCTAAGATAGTTCAGGCTGGGAAGCGAAGACGAGTGCAACTTGTCTTAGGTAGTTCGTTTTTCTTGCTTTTGATTTTTGCACATCTTTGACTGTAGTTTGTATGACCAATTTTTGTTTCTTTTCCAGATACCATGGCCCCAAAGAAACTCGCCGTAATGAAGGCGCTGGCGATGAGGAGTGTCGACATATCTGGAGATGCTGAGGAGGTGGGTGCTCCGCTTCCGACGTCTCCCCAGGTTGAGACTGTTGTTGGGACGGTTACTGCTGCTTCCCCGATCAACACTGTTACCCAGGAGGACCTTGCTTATGAGGCTCTGGTCCATCTTGTTTCCAGTTCTCCTCCCCCGGCTGCTCCCGACGTTGGTGCAGGGACCTCGGCGAAAAGGGTGCGCACCGAGGCAAGTGGCGAGCAAAGGCCGGAAAAAAGGAGTAAGACCTCGAGGAGACCGAAGCATAAGAACAAGGCCGTACCTTTAGAGGAGGGCTTTTTGGAGCAAAACTATGCCCAGTGGCGGGAGGATCCTGTCGGGGCGTCTGTTAAATTGTTGGCGAATTTGGCCGACGTTCATAGGATCGAAAAAGAGAAATACGAGCAACGGGCTAAGGGTAAATAACATCACTTTCTTACATTCATAAAAACATCTCTTTCTTCATAACCTGATTTTACTTATTTTCGTGCTTGCAGTTTTGTTGGAGCTCGAGAAGTCAAAAAGAGTGAAGCTTGTGGAAGATGTGGCTTCGAAATCGAAAGAGCTCGCTCGAACAAAGCAAGAACTTCAGGCTCTGAAGGAAAGCCAAGGGGAGGTTGTACGTCGGACGGAGTTCGCGGAGAATCGCGTAAAGGAGCTGGAAGAAAAGGAAAAAGTTTTGGAGGGGCAACTGGTCGAGGCTAATGAGAAGATTAAAGGTTTGGAGTTTCGTGTAGTTGGTTTGGAAGATGATTTGAAGAAAGCATCCGAGGCAAGGGTCGGTACAAGCGGCGATGCGGAGGCTCGAATTGCAGAGCTTGAAGCAGCTCTTCAGCAGAGCAGAAAAAATGCTAAAGAGGCTACGAAGCTTGCAAACGAGGCTAGGAGGGAGGCTCGTGAAGCTGCTAACTCTGCAATTGAGCTGTATAAGGAGGGTTTTGAGTGTGCCCAGGAGCAAATTGCTTTGGTCAATCCTTCCGTTAATTTGGATCGGTCGATTATCGATGCCGACCATGAGGTTGAAGGGGGTATGATCGTTAAGATCGATGCTCAGACGGAGAAGAAAACTGTGATTTTTCCGACCTCTACTGCTTGATGCTTTAACAGTGTTTCTTTTTGTAGAAGTTCCTGGTGTATGCTTTTACCTATGTAGTTTTTGTATAGATCCGGAACTTCTTTCGATCCAGCTGGAGATATTTGTAATCTTTTTTGGGATATGTATATCAGACCTTTACGAGCTTTAATGAATGCTTTTTGAATTTCGCATGTCATGTATGTCGTTTTTACGAGCTTTAACGAGTGCTTTTTTAATTCTGCACGTTGCGTATGATGTAAGAACGTCGGTAAAGAGGAACTCGATTTACCGGTTCGAACCTATAGGACAGTTTACTAGGACTCGGCCCAGATATGTCGTTTTTACGAGCTTTAACGAGTGCTTTTTTAATTCTGCACGTTGCGTATGATGTAAGAACGTCGGTAAAGAGGAACTCGATTTACCGGTTCGAACCTATAGGACAGTTTACTAGGACTCGGCCCAGATTTAACTCGCCCTATAGGGGTATCGGCAGCTGTGGCCGATGGTCGTTCTTAGGACGTTTCGATCCTTGAAGACCCGGTCTCTTTGAGATAGTTTGCCAAGACTCGGCTCGGATTTAACTGTTTTCTCAAAGAGTTTGCGACCTTGGGTGGTTGCTTTTGGGGAGATCTTTTAAGATCGGTCCCAGTTGATTCCCGGTGGGGGGAATTGGGTCCCTTCATTCTGTTTGATGAAAATCAAGAATGTGTGGAGACTTGGTAAAAACTTTTGAGAAGCATCGAAAGCGTTTGAAAGAAATGTCAAGTTTTTCTTTTTTGATTAATAACTTGTTTCGAGTTTACATAAGATCGGTGTAAATGATTTCTTTCTAAGGATAATAACTTTTCAGTTTTGTTGCGTTCCAAGTCCTCTCAATCTTTCTTCCTTGGAGGGTCTCCAATTTAAAGGCTCCCGTACCAGTTTTAGATAAAATTCGGTAGGGGCCTTCCCAGTTTGGGGCGAGCTTTCCTTGGGAGGCGTTTTTCTGACCGACGTCAGCTCTTCTGAGTACCAGATCGCCAGGATCGAAATCTCTGTGAATGACCTTGGTGTTGTATCTGGTTGCAACCTTTTGTTTGATGATCGCTTCTCGGAGCGAGGCCCGACCTCGGATTTCATCGATGAGGTCGAGTTCTTCTCTTAAGGCTTGATCGTTATTCCTTTGTGTTTTGGGATTTGCCGTTCTCCAACTAAGTTCGCCGATCTCGACGGGGATGACTGCCTCGCTGCCGTAGGAGAGCCTAAAAGGTGTTTCCCCAGTGGAGCTTTGGGGGGTCGTCCGGTATCCCCAGAGGACGTAAGACAATTCTTCTACCCAATTTCCTTTAGCATCGTCCAAACGTCGTTTCAGCCCGTTCAGTATTACTTTGTTTGCAGCCTCTGCTTGACCGTTGGTTTGAGGGTGCTCTACTGAAGTGAAATGGTGCTTAATTTTAAGCTCGAACATTAGTTTGCGAAATCCCGTGTCTGTGAATTGCGTCCCGTTGTCCGTTACTACTACCTCGGGGATCCCGAACCTGCTCATAATGCTTTTTTTGAAGAATTTTATGCAGTTTTTTGCAGTGATGGTCGCCAGGGGTTCCGCTTCTATCCATTTGCTGAAGTATGGCGACGATCAAGAATTTGACTTGTCCTGGTGCCTTTGCGAAAGGTCCGAGTAAGTCCATTCCCCACCATGCGAAGGGCCATGTGGAGGATAAACTCGTGAGGTCTGTGGGGGGAGCTATGTGCACATTGGCGTGGATTTGACATTTTTTGCATTTCTTCACATGATTACTAGCATCGCCGATCATGCTCGGCCAGTAGTAGCCGGCTCGAAGGATTTTACGTGCTAAAGATCGAGCTCCCATGTGCTGGCCGCAGATTCCCTCATGAATTTCTGTTAATACATAGGCCGCTTCCTCTCCCTCGATGCATTTTATTAACGGGGAAGAGAGGCTTCTTTTATAGAGCGTTCCGTTGATGGCTGAAAAAGCCGAGGCTCTTCTCCTGATATATTTGGCGTCGTTTCTGTCTGGGGGTTCCGTTCCTGAGACGATGTACTCTAAAATTGGGGTTATCCAGCTGTCTGTTTCTTCGAGCATGCAGATGGTCGGGTTAAACAGAGGCTCGAGAGATACACTGAGTTTGTGTAGTGTTTCTTGGATAGTCGTCCTCTGGTTACCTGGGGTTTTTGTGCTTGCGAGTTTGGCGAGGATATCAGCTCGTTGGTTTTCCGTTCTTGGGACATGAACTATCTCGCTTGCTTCAAATTTAGCTATTAGTGACTGTACCTGAAGTAGGTATTTTTGCAGGATCGGTTCTTTGGTCTCGTATTTGCTTCCGATCTGGGAGACCACCAAGAGAGAGTCGGTATGGAGTTTAATTTTTGGGACTTGGAAGTCAATTGCCAGGCGAAGTCCGGCGATGCAAGCCTCGTACTCTGCTTGGTTGTTCGAGGTGGGAAAACCGAATGTAAGGGAAACTTCGATGATGACCCCAGTCGGGCTTTCTAGCATAATCCCAGCGCCACTCCCTTTTGGATTCGAGGACCCATCGACGTATAGGATCCATATGTCAGATTCGGTGTTAGCAGGTGTCATCTCGGCGATGAAGTCCACCAAAACTTGCGCTTTAAGTGTAGTTCGAGCTTCATATTTGATACCGAACTCTGAGAGTTCCACGGCCCATTTGATCATTCTTCCAGCTAGATCGGGTCTGTGGAGTATCTGTCTGATTGGGTAGTTAGTTCGGACGACTACCTGGTGAGCGACAAAATAGGCTCGAAAACGTCGAGCTGCGATAATGAGAGCTAGGGCGATTTTCTCGATTTTCTGATAACGACTTTCAGCCCCGTGCAGAGCCTTGCTTGCGAAGTAGATGGGACTTTGCCCGGTTTCGAGCTCGCGTACTAGAACGGCAGCTAACGCCTCTTCCGAGACCGCTAGATATAAGTATAATGTTTCCCCTTCATTTGGTCGAGTTAAAATTGGAGGCTCGGAGAGAGATTTTTTCAGTTGTTTCAAAGCTTCGTCTTGCTCGGGCGTCCATTCGAAATCTCTTTCTTCTTTTTTGAGGATTTTGAAAAGTGGAAGAAATTTGAACGCTGCATTCGATATGAAACGAGATAGAGCAGCTATCATTCCATTGAGTTTTTGCACTTCTCTCTTGGACGTCGGAGGTCGCATTTCTGTGACGGATCGACATTTATCCGGGTTCGCCTCGATTCCACGTTCTGTTAAGAAGAAACCTAAGAATTTTCCGGCTCGAACTCCGAAAGTGCATTTCTCTGGGTTTAATCTCATTCTATTCTTTCGTACCTCAGAAAAAATCGCTCTTAGATCGCTTATATGGTCGTCATCACTTTTGCTTTTGGCGATCATATCGTCGAGGTAAACCTCTACGCTTTTACCGATCTGGTTTTGGAACACTTTGTTCATCATTCTTTGATAAGTTGCTCCAGCGTTTTTTAAACCAAAGGGCATAACACGGTACGCGAAGTTTCCTCGGTCAGTGATGAAGGCGGTTTTTGCTTGATCTGGGGGAAACATGGTGATTTGGTTGTATCCGGAGTATGCGTCCATGAAAGATAACAACCGGAAACCGGAAGCGCTGTCGACCAAACGATCGATGCTGGGGACCGGAAAAGCGTCTTTTGGGCAAGCTTTATTAAGATCGGTGTAGTCGACACACATACGCCATTTTCCGTTAGATTTCTTCACCAGGACTGGGTTTGATAACCAAGTTGTGTATTTAACCTCAGAGATAAAGTTGGCTCGGATGAGGTCGTCTACTGCTAAGGCGGCAGCAATGACTTTCTCTTTGCTTTGGGCCCGCTTTCTTTGGGCGATCCATCTTGCTTCTGGGTTTATTGCGAGTCGATGGCAGGCAACCTCTGGCGGGATCCCAGGCATGTCTTCGGCCGACCAAGCGAAGATGTCTTTGAAATCTTTAAGACATTGGGTTAAATCGATCTTGATCTTTTCTGGAAGGTCGATCCCTATTTTGACCTTCTGGGAGGGGTCTGAACCGAGCTGTATTTCGACGAACTTTCCATCAAGCTTTGGTCTTTTGATTTTTTGTTTGAGCTCTTTGGTTAGCTCGTCGACGTCTATCTGTTTTTCGACCTTCGGATCGCAGTTGGTTTCTACGTTAGTGGCGGTGTTAACTTCAGTTGATCTTCCTTTTGGTATTTTGGGAGTCGACAGTTCTTCCGAAGGGGGAACCCCTTCATGCTCCGAAGCTTTTCGTTCGTTCTTAGTCCATAGGAAAAAACACCTGGAGGCCGACTCTAAGTCAGAGTTTAAAGTGATAACTCTGTCGCAAAGAGAGTGGAACTTCATCTTTAAGTGCGTGGTGGATGTAACCGCCCCGAGCCTGCCGAGGGTCGGTCTTCCTATAATGCCGTTGTATATGGATTCACAAGGAAAGACGAGGAATTTGGTTCTGACGGTTCGAACCATTGGTTCGATTCCGTAGGTAACCATTAGCTCCAGATGCCCAAGGGGTTTCGTTCGAGATCCGTTAAAGCCGGACAAAGCCATCCCTCTATAAGGGGTGAGTTCCTCTTTATCGATCCCCATTTTGCTCAGAAGATCGATAAAGATGATGTCTGATGAGCTCCCCTGATCGACCAGGATTCTACGTACCTCCATGTTGACTATGATTGCCGATATCAAGAGAGGTACGTGTTTGTTAGCTTTTCCGTCAATAAGGTCGTTGTCACTAAAAGATAATGGAGGTCGGTTAGTCTTGACCGGGGTTGTTGACGTTGAAGCCACGCACAACAATTCCTTCCATTTTCTCTTCATGGATTTTCCCGATCCTTCATGATCGAATCCCCCAGTTATCATCATGATAACCGAGCGTTTTTTATCCAGCTCTTCGCGGTCTGGGTCGATCACTTCTTTTCCTTTTGCCCTGAGATTTTCATTTCTTTCTCTTTCGACGTTGTCAGATCGTTCTCCCACCCTTTTAACATAAGAAGATAGTTTTCCCCGTTTAATTAAATCTTCTATGTCATCCTTTAGGGCGTTGCAATGGTTTGTGTCATGGCCATTGCTTCTGTGGTATCGGCAGTATTTGTTGGCCTTCTGCCCAGGTCGGATAGGTAAGGACCTGGGAGGCTTGACGTCCCTGAATTCGACGTTCCAACATTCCCCTAGTAACTGGGCGTTGGAGACGTTGAGTTCGGTGTATACCTGGTGACGATTTTTCCTACCGATGTTCCACGAGTTTTTACGAGGGTCGATCTCGATGTGGCGTTTCGACGGTTCTGCATGTGACGACGTTTTGTCGACCTTGGAATTTTCTTCTTCGTTAATAAAGCACTGGGATAGTTCGAGGAATTCTTGAAGGGTGTTAGGTTCCCAGGTGTTGATGTGCTTTCGGAACGAGCTTCCAGGGAGCAGACCTTGGGCCATGAAGAAAATTCGAAAAGCGTCGTCTAACTGCCGAACCTGAAGAGCTTCGATGTTGAATCGCTCTATATATTCCCTCAGGGGTTCATTTACTTTCTGGACAATAGATGCTAGAACATTTTTGTTTTTGGGTTTGCTCTTGGAATGGGCAAAGTGCACCGAGAAGTGTTTTGCTAACTGGTCCCATGAGGAAATGGTATTCGACCTTAACGTCCGAAACCATTCGGAAGCCATTTTGTCTAGGGTCAAAGGGAATATTCGGCATTTCATTTCCATGGGTACATTTCGATACTGCATGGTCGTGTCAAATTGGTCTAGATGTCTGTCGGGGTCGCCCGTCCCGTCGTAAGTCTTCAATCCTCCAGGTGGTTTCTCGAGATACCGGGGGACCCGGAAGTTGTCGATCGATTTTGTGAAAGGACCTTTTCGCCCAGGTCGATTTGCTCGTGACAGTGGTTGGCGTCTGTGATGGGGTTCAGGATGTCCGTATCGTCGTGTTTGATTGTTTTGAATGATGTCATGGCTTCTCGATCGTCTCCTTGACGAGGTCGAGCCTTCAATTTGGCGAGCCAGAGGAGAACGGGAACCATTCCCTCGGTGGCGGCGTGGAGGAGAATGAGGATCATCAAGATCGTCGTATTGTCGAGCTGATGGAGAACGGGAATGAGCCTCATGTTGTCGAGCCAGAGGAGAACGGGAACCATTCCCTCGTTGACGGCGTGCGGGGGAGCGATGAGTGAGCTTTCTCCGTGGGGGTGATCGATGAAAAAGTCTTCTTCGAGTTGGGCGTCGTTCCTCCAGTGAGCTCTGCCCGGATGATTGTTGGTCCAAGACGTTCCGACCTTGCAGTCTCGCTACTTCGGATTCGAGGTTGGCGAAACAGTTGTTTCTTTCTTCATTTATCGCTTCTTGCCGAGCCAATAGCTGAACGAGCTGTTGAACCGCGTCCGTCAAGGCCGGGAGTAATTGAGGGGGAGATGGTAAGCTCGTCTCATCTGCGCCCGATTGTGCTCGGGAAGGTCCCGTGTTGGGATGTCGGCTTCGTGTTTGCGACGAATTCGTGAGTTCCTGGACGTGGCCTTCAGGGGTTTGCTGAGGGCCGAGGTCAGGTTCGGCCATGAGACTAGTCGGTATTGAGCGGTGTGTTGGTGCCATTCAATAAGTTCAAGGAGATGGTGAGAAAAATCGGGTATTGGTTTCTCCCACTGTGGTCGCCAATGTTCTGTACCGTGCTTCCGATCTTGAGGATCGATATTATGCAGTTGGTAGATATTTTGTCCTTGATTCTATCTTTGTCTTCAGGCTTTGAGAGGAAGGTTTTGTTCGGCCTGGAGATGTTCGACCTTGAGAGGCGATGTTGAGGTGTTCGATCTTGAGGGGCGACGTTGTACCTGCAATGATACTCCGACGCTCAAGTCAGTATTTGAGAGAATGAGTGTTTGGTTAGAAAAGTGCTTACCATTAATGAGCATTGAATGGGGTATTTATAGAGTTTGAATGTGTTTGTGTTGGCGTTTTTGGGCCGTCCGATCTTGCGGGCTGATCTTGGCCATTGAAGATTGGACTCTCTTGATTATGATTGGGCTTCTCATCAATTAGGCTTTTGGAAAGGGTCAAGTCAAGACTTTGGAAAGAACATCATACGAACGAAGCATCCACTTCCAATTAACTACTAGTACTTTGGTGAAGGCAAGGTTTGCAAATTGCACTATACGCATGAGACAAGTTACTTGTTACTTGAGTTGAGAGAAAGATTCCCAAAGAAGACTATCAAGTACAAAACCACGATTCGCTTCGCCATCACCGTGACATCGTCGCCGTGTCAATTTTCCAATTGAATGTCGTCCCGCTTTTCTCTTCCGATATCAATTCAACTCTGAAACGCAAACCTTCTCACATGTCATCGGAACCGCCCAAACGCGATCAATGGCAGTGGGAGAACGCTGCCGCCGGGGCCGCAGCTGGATTCGCCACCGTCGCCGTCATGCATCCCCTCGACGTTGTCCGAACTAGGTTCCAAGGTTATCTCTATTTTTCCACATAGATGAATATTTCAGGTTTTCCCTATCTTCTATTCAATTTTTTTAAGCATTATTCGATTTTGCAGTTAACGATGGTCGAGCTTCTCATCTTCCTAGTTACAAGAACACCGCTCACGCCGTTTTCACCATTGCTCGCTCCGAGGTTTGTGTTTCGTTAGTTGATCCACGTCAGCATTTTTGTGAATTAAGGATGCAGTTATCTACTTATCTTCATCATGAAATTCTGCAATTTTCTGCAGTTCAACGATTATAAATTGCTTGTTTAGGTTCATGCCTTTTTGCTGTCACAAATTCACAATATCTTAGGATTTTCACGTGTCCTTAAGAAAAGAAAGTATCTTTGATTGCAGAATCTACTATTCATCCCTTGACAGTATAGCTGATGTTCAGGATAAACATCACAATGGCATATTTGATATACTCAACACCATGGTTTATGGTTTCTGGTATTCATGAAGAGTAAAGAGAAACTGAATAACATCTTAGGAACTTAGATCTTATGGGTGTCACTTAGTAGTCAGTAGACATTAGTGATATTAGTGCCATTGCATCCAAGTTTTGGTTACAAATTGTGTCAAGGTAGGAAGCATGTATATGGGGCAAGTATACAATACCACATCGACATGTGGATATGACAAATTCTAAAATCTAGGTAAAATTAATTTAATGTTAAATACACAAATGCTAGATTATAATAGAGAGACATCATTGTTTTGTAAGTCAGCATTTGTCGTAATAAAGCCCCATCTTTTATTTGATAAAACACCATCTTTTATCCTACTTATATTTGTATTGAAATTCAAAACATAATTAGAGCGTGCAGGTGATAATTATCCAATATGAAACATGTGCAGTGTTTGTTTTGCATCCATTTTGGCGTGTCGTGTTTCACTGGTGTTAAGGCTGCTCGCCATACGTTTTTTCTGGGAATCACGTGACGATGTTGTTGGTTAATAAATGTTTATTCAAGCCATTAGTCTTTTTTTTTACCTTCTGCTAGTTCTTACTTTCACATTCGTTAAGATTAAGATTATAGGCATAATGGTCAATGTCCTTTGCATCCACTTAGAAATGCCGTGTTTGGGGTTAGCAGCTTGATATTTGTGAATTGCAATCGGAGAGAAACTCCTGCTTTAGGTACCTTATGCATCTCATATTATAAATGTGCTACTTATGCATCGTGATTTATCTTGCAGGGATTAAGAGGGTTATATGCAGGCTTTCTTCCTGGGGTTCTTGGATCAACTATTTCATGGGGTTTATATTTCTTTTTGTAAGTATCAGTTTCAAACAGCAAGGATTTAATTGTATTAAGTAAATTTTTGAAGTTTTAACTTTTCATTTTTATATCGGATTCTCACTTGGAGAGAATGATATTATATAGGAAGTAGGAAGGCAGACTCTTTATGTTTGTGCACATAGTAAGCATCATCTCTAGTTAAATTTTAACTTGTTTCAACCATTGTGAATTCTCTCTCTCTCTCTCTCTCACACACACACACACACACACAACACATATCTTCCTTAGCAATATGAAGACGGAATAAAAAATTTCCCTCTCTATCTAAAACGTGCATGACACTCATTGTTCATTAGTAGCTAAGGACTATCTTTAGCATTGGTGTGTTTGTATGATGGGGCCCTTGTACAGAACCTGGTAGTTTCGTTGAACACCAAAATACTTTTCGAAAATCACTTTGCTTATTCTTTATGATGTCAAAGTTCTTCCCCTTCCCCTTCTAAATTCACTACACTAGAGCTCCTTGTGTTTTTTCCTCCCATGCTTGAATCATTATTATTTTTTGAATGGTCACTTGTCCATATGATTGCTTTTCTAGAAGTCCAAAGTCATGATCCAAAACCTTTTGTTCTCTCACAATTGTAGCTACGACAAAGCTAAACAAAGATATGCTAGGAGCAGAGAGGAGAAATTGAGCCCAGGTCTTCATCTTGCCTCGGCTGCGGAAGCAGGAGCTTTGGTGAGTGTTCATAAATACAATATTACGAATGGATATTGGATAGGCACATATATAATTTTTAATAAAATATATAGAAATATTTGAATGGTCTATATGTTTTTCAATCCTGCTAGCATTTTGTTGTTATCTGTTGTTGGAGCTTAGACTTAGGTTTCAGCATCTCCCGAGGTTTTGCATTTTTGACTTTTGTTTCTGTTGGGCTCCAGAAGTGATACAACTTAGTGTTTTTAGTAAAACTGTATTAGCGGGATTTGCCAATGAAAATTATTGTGTGAAATTTGAAGAGTGTGGACCATACCTAGGTTTAGTATTTTTTTCTATGTGCGTATTTCGAGATATTGCTTAGCTTTCATAGTTGGATGCTTAGGATTCTAAAACTAGCCAAACATATTGATATTGTCACACATTCCTGAATGGGGTCAAAACTAAAACTTCAGTCATTTTGTTGTATATCACCTTTTGTCAGGTTTGCTTGTGCACAAATCCTGTTTGGCTAGTGAAGACAAGATTACAGCTTCAGACTCCTCTTCATCAGACACGGCCATACTCTGGGCTATATGGTCTGTTCACTTTGGGGTTTTACTTTTCATAATGTTCATGTCATTTCTACTTCGGCTCCATCTTTTACATATAGGTTTTGGTTTTCTTAATCTTAATCATGTTACCCACGTTCAGCTAGAATTTAGCATTTATATGTTGAAAGATAACCCATTTTAACTGACTGTTCAATTTGAGACTTAGTCATAATATCTGGTGGATCATTTATCCTTCTCACCCAAAAAAGGTCATGGAAACTTTCATATAATCACTATGTGCATTGATGTGTCTATATTCAGTCATTAATTACTAACTCGTAGGAAGCATGCTTATTCATCCCATTTCTGTCAACCGCCTAAAACATGATAGTCGTAGTATATTTTGTTTTTAGTTTTTCTTTAGTTTTTATATTCATCCTTATATGAATTGCTAACTAGTCATGACATTCTTTCATCTGTAAAAATAAAATATCAGATGCATTTAGGACCATAATGAGGGAAGAAGGATTTGCTGCACTTTACAGGGGGATTGTTCCTGGTCTATTTCTGGTATGTTGCTGGCTCTTGTTATTTTGCCTGTGAATCTTGGCACTTAAAATGATAATCAGACATTATAGTGTCTGATATTGAGCTTAAATAAAGATAAAGCCATAAAGGTCCTTTTCATTATAAAGAAAAAAAAAAGATAAAAAGTCTTTCATTTCCAATCTATAATTAATGTTTAGCCAGCTGTAACTAGTCACGATGAACTCTGCCAGTTAAACCCTTAAACTATCAGAAGATCCTTTCAATCAATCACTGTCAAGTTTCTGTTCGAAATTGTATTATCTGATTTTCACGTGGTCACTGACACTGTTAGCGTAATTTGTCTATTGTGGTGAACTTGTTAGTTGTTACACATGATTTGCTAACCACTTATTAAATTTCCAACGGTTAAAATTAAATATCTTGTGCATTTAGGAGCATTACTAGGGAAGAAGGATTTAGTGCAGTTTACAGAGTGATTGTTCCTGGTCTATTTCTGGTATGTTGACTGCTCTTGTTATTTTGCATCTCGATCTTGGCGCTTAAAATTTTAACTAAAGATTAAATATAATATATGGAATTATGCTTAGATAAAAATAGCGGTCTTATTCACACCAAAAAATATGATAAAAGGTCTTTCTTTTCCAATCTATAATGAACATAGCACCAGTTGCAACTAGCCATTCCGAACTCTTTAAGCTGCCAATTAAATCCATATACTAACAGAAACATTACAGACAATCCATCAATCGAACTGCGGTTAACTGTTATTGAATTCGTTTGTTGTGTGATTATTACCGCATTATCAATAACACGTCATTGTGTGATTTGGTCATATCATCTCCTGCATTCACTCATTTTCCATGTTAGGAAAATATTAAAAACTCTACAAAATATCCGCATATGTTTGGTAATAACTTTTTTAGAAAGTTGAAAATCATGCAACGAAGCTCATGGCCTCTATCATTATCAAACATCTTTTTAGAGATATAAAATCATTTCTGAATCTCCACTCCACGTAATGTTTTAAGATTTTAGGAAAGTTGGTCCGTGTATTCACCAAGGTTTCTTGTGTATTCAACTTTTGGTTTCTTCTTGGAAAAGTTGAATACACCAAAAGTTGAATACACAAGAAACCTTGGTGAAATTTAGAGATATAAAATCATTTCTGAATCTCCACGTAATGTTTTATATATATTTTTCAAATATATATTTTATTACTCTGAACTTTGGTGAAATTTAGTAAAGCAAGAAACCTTGTTACAAACATTATCATTGTAAAATGCCTATGAAAAATTACATTTTAAGAATCATGCCCAAAGTATTTATAGTTTAGGAACGTTTAACATGTGAAGTGTTACATTATTCAAAGAGAAACTCTTGTGTTAACAGTTAACTATATGCTGACTTAATTGACCATTCCTCTGCTTCATTTTTTGTTTCAAATTGAAAATATACTATCCTGAAAATCCTAAAGTATAATTCTTCAAAAGTTTCACTTCATAATGTGGGATTAAATGGCAATATAAAGCACATCCAGAATTGCTGGTGTTAAACTTACAAGTAAAGAATCTACTTGTCGTTAATGTAATTCATTGGGTGGATTTCATAGTTATTTAATTTTGATAACCTTTTTTTCCTGGATATTAATAAGGTTCACTCATGACTGAAAATATAGTTGTTAAACCTTTACCTTATGGTGATAATTTTTTGCTAGCATTTTTGTTTTGTTATTTATCAAGCTTTTTATCTTTTATTTCATATCTACTTACGTCGTTATTAGGTTGCTGCTTTCTCTAGGGTGTATCGAAGGGACATTTTAAGATTAAAATATTGATGGCTACCGCCTATATTAAGTACTGATAATTGATAAAATCATAAACGTTATTGTTTTGCTATCGTTTATAGTATGTGCTTCAGCAGGTCTCTCATGGTGCTATTCAGTTCACAGCATATGAGGAGCTTCGTAAAGTTATTGTTGATTTGAAGAGTAAAGGAAGTAAAATACACAATCAAAACCCTGATCAGTTTTTGGTAAGTCAGTGAATCTCAAATGATTGACCCTTTTGGTGATTGTTTTGTAATTGACCTTTTTGGTACTTTTATGGCTGAGTTTTTATTTCTGTCCATCATTGCTCTAGATTGGTAGAGCAAAGTGACACATTGCTAGAATCATGATCTTATGGTGGGTGCATCTACGCTAGATCGTAATCTGTCCTGATCTTGGTATATTTAAGCTGATGTTAGTTGCGTCATCAGCTTAATAGTTACTTTGGTGCCTGAATGTTTGCTAGACAGAGGTCAATGGTCAATGCATTACAAGCTGTGGTGTTATGGTACCATTCTTTTAGGTGGATTGAGCATGTGTGTAGAAGACTTATAGAACCGCAATAAGTGGATCAAATGGAGGGCAATCCAATAGTTAGAGATTAAGAAAGGCCAACAAAAACTATTAAGCTAAAACACTAAGAAGGATTTAGATTTCCAGAGTTTGTCATCAAAAATGATTTACTATTGGACATTCTTGTGACTTGAAACTACGCAGTTGACTTCACCTAGTGGTAAGAGGTTTTGCTGGGGAATATAATAATTGTCACGGCATATTTTCTCTTTCCCCATTTCGCAAAATTGCTCAATTAGTGCATTAAAATATTATTATCAATCCTTCCTTCAGATTTAGGCTCTAGCTACGATGAATTCTCGGACATGTTAAATGAGAGAAATTGGCTTTATACATATCCCAATTTTCATTTGTGACAAGCACGCGGCTTTCCGATGCTTATGAATGATTTCATTTGAATACGTTATGTGCAATTACTCAAGGTTTTCTTCCAAGATTTACTGTAGTGTTTTCATATTTATTCTTTTGCCCAGAAATCTGTTGATTATGCTGTTCTTGGAGCCACATCAAAAGTTGCTGCAATACTTTTAACCTATCCATTTCAGGTACAACTGCCCGTCCCCTCGAACATAATATATCAATCGTTGATGAAGTTGCTTTATCATTAGGTGTCCTGACTTTTTTGTCCTCCCTCTTTTTTCAGGTTGTACGTGCTCGATTACAGGTACCAGAGTGTGCTTTTCTTTTAACTGTGTAACTTTCTCAAAGTTAGACTGAAACTTCTTTCTCTCTGCAGCAACGACCTGGCAGTGATGGAGTTCCAAGATATATGGACAGTTGGCATGTTGTGAAAGAAACTGCACGGTACTTATTGAAACCCATTCAGATTTATGTTGCGTCTTTTCATTGACACGAAAAAGGAAAGGTCGAACTGGATTATAAATCATAAATATTATTAATAGTTCAGGATTCTTGCATTGCGTAGACCTTAGCAACACAATAGGTTGACTCTTTTGATACATTTTGCTTAGACTATGTTCTGTTCTTGCAGGTTTGAAGGTGTACGAGGTTTTTACAAGGGAATTACTCCAAACCTCTTAAAAAATGCTCCTGCTTCGTCAATAACATTTATTGTTTATGAAAATGTTCTAAAATTTCTTAAACCGGCTAGAAGGAACGACTAAAGTATTTTTCTTGTAACACCCCGATAATTTCTAACTTGTAGAAATTACCGAAATGCACTACTGGCCTATATCAGAGTAACATCCTTTTTAAGATATTGAACACAAACTAAACATCGATACAAAACACATCAAGCGCACTTACATAACTGAACATAACTTAATTAGGACAATTGAAATTCGTTCCTTACATCACTCAACTTAGTGTTCAATACCAAAATAAGAAGTCTGCGGAAGCGATTTACAACTTTTACAAACGTAAGTCATACAATCGAACAGTCTAAGATACTGAAAGTAAAAAACATGACAGAATAACTAAAAGCGTCGGCAACTCCTCAAGTAGCTCCAGACCCATGCCTCATCATCTTCAACTTATCCTGCATCTCTGAAAAAAACAACAATGATTGGGTGAGACAACTTGTCTTAGCGAGTTCTATCGAGACCCCTTACTAACTCTCTCGGTTCATTATGCTTGATTCATAACTCATAGTCCTAATAGTTGACTATGTGGCTAATTCTAACGTTGTCCTCATAACCCTTAAGCCAGCTACGAGAGGCAACACTAACACATGATTTTTAGCATGTCACCGGTCATTTGGCAAAATAAACTCCCGGTGAACCCAATCCACTAATTACTAGTGGGCAAACCTCATGGGGCCTAGGTTCATAGGGCTCATGACTTCCCCTCCCCTAACACACTAAACTGAAATAGGGGTGTCACCCTAGACTGAACTGATGTATATATTTTAATATACCTGAACATGAACATAACATAATACTAACTTGACATAAACATAACTTATTCTTATTCTTAACCTCAGGGCCTTTAGTCCGTCTTATATTACCATAACGTGATCTCACTCGGGTTACTAAGTTCGTTAACCTAACTTATAGGCATTTACGATTCAATCCAATCATAATTATTTCAGTCACAGTCAACATAATCATAAACATCGAACAATTCATTGAAAACATAATCAACTAAGGAAGCAACAATTCAAACATTCTAATTCAGCAACCATACCTAAACTTTGAGAATTTATTTAATCTATCAAACGGCCACGGAATTTAGCAAACGACCCCTCTACAGAAAGCTAAAGACGTCTAGTTTCCGACTATGTTTTTAGAATTGTGGAATGATGGGTTAATAAATACAGTTTTAGCAAATAACACAGTATGTTCAGAAAACGGGATTGCGACTGTGACCTAAATTGCGATCCTTCTAAAATGACCAAAACCCACTCAATTAATCTGGAACCTGAGCCTAACAGTAGAAAATTAAGTCTAGTTTTCAAAGAAATAGAAATCATCCGAAAAGGAGTTCAATTGAAACCACCAATGCCCAAAACACTGACCCTATGTCCATATTGTTCCCAGAACTTTATCCTAACTTGTGGAGCCTATAACTTGATCTACACAATTCCAAATTCAACCAAATCAGAGCCAAATTAACGAGCATTCAGTCTAGTTTCTAAAACAATTGACCACATAATTTTTGGATTCACAAAACATTCCCTGTTTTAGAAAGACAGTACCTGTGTCTAGAATGCTTCTAGAATATTATCGTATCTTGTGAAACTTATAATTTGAGTTATACAACTCCAATTTGACCCAAATCAGTGTCAAAATGACCTAAATTAAGTCTAGTTTTCAATGAAATCAAAATCATTCAGAAAGGAGCTTAATTGCAACCACAAATCCCAGAACACTGACCCTATGTCCAGAATGTCCCCAGACTTTTACCCTAACTTGAACTGAAGCTATACTACTCCAAATGCGACCAAACCAAATCCAAAATGACACACATTCAGTCTAGTTTCTAAAATGGTAAGCTTTATAATTTATCAACCAGCAAAACAGTCCCAGTTAGCCGAAATCCGAACCTACCCAGAAAGTGTCTACACAGTGAGCTTAGCAACAATTTAAGTATCCAAATAGCAACCAATTCAGCCATCAAGCATAATTCCATCAAGAAACAATCAACACATATATTAATAACAATTTCCCTAGTGAGTATAGAACTCACCGTGTTGCGATGAAAATCGCACAATGCCGAGACTCCTATTGACTCGAACGAACTTCGAATACCCGAACTATCTCCGTACCGTTTCCACTTGCTCTCACGAACACCAATCCTTAATCAACTCGAATCCAGCAACCACAAATCATTCCCTTGCTGCTCTAGCTCGAAATGTAGGTTCTGTAATCCCAAAGGAACTGATGTGGAGGTTCCCTAACAGCCCCAAATGGCAAAACGCTGAACATGCAACTTAAGGAAACACATTTTCATGGACTTGAAGCTTGGACAGATTTGGTAAAACTTGTGTGTGTGGAGCTATTTCGAAATTCTTGATGAAGGAAATGGAATTGGAAAGGATCAGCTACTGATACTGAGTTCACACTAACACCTAACCTCAGCAGCTATCATCAAGGTGACAAAACTCCATTGATGACCCTTTTGGAGCTTGGTCATCGAAAATGGAGTGAAGAGAATGGATGATTTCTAGGTGATGAAATCAGTACCAATATGAAGAGGAGACTGAACTGAATGTGATGGTGTAGTTGGATGAAACATGCACTAAGCTTCCATGGCAGCCCTCCCCCTCCAAGCTCTCTTTCTCTCTCACGCCTCACCCTTCCCCTTTCTCTGTATTTCTGGTTTGGTTTTGGTTATGTGTGGGGATGGTTCAGCTGAAGGCATTTCACTTAAGTGTGTAAAATGACCGAAATATCCTTCCTCACTCTTGCTCACTTAAACTACTCCTAATTCCTCAATTATTCCCTAACTCCCTAACTTACCATAATATGTCAATTATGCACACAATAAGTCATATATTTCAAACATCTCCTATATCAATAATGTCAAAATAATCAATTATGATTTCTCGCTACTTTAAGCTAATTAATCACCTCGACCTCTTGCTAATTTAAATAATTTAAATTAGCTAAATTGGGGATGTTACATTTCTTACTTGATAACTTTATCTTTCTTTCTCTTCTTTGGTGTTTAATCTCCTGATTTTATATTTTTAGCATTAGAAAATCACTCATTTTTCCCATCACTTTTTAATGATGGGATGATACACAATATGTGATCCAGTAATGTCGATGCAATTTTTGGAGATTAATAAAAGGGTTCTTGCCTTTATATGTCCATGCTCCATCCCTTTCATATCTTAGGAATATTACTTTGTAACCCAAATTAAGGGAAACCTAGATAATAAGGCCAATGAAAAATTAGCATCTTATAAATGATATCAATATCACACATTAATAAGGTAAAAGCTCTGCTTCTGTGCCACAACCTGGACAAAGGAGTTGACAATACTTCATAAACAAACTGTTTATATTCTATGGAACCATTTTTAAGGATGAAAATGGTCTCAAACTGAAGCTGTTGGAGATTTCCTAATCCAGAGATACTTTACGGATGAAGGAAAGGATTTCCTCTGAAACTTGTTGGGGTTTCTCTTGATGTATAAAATGGTGGCCTTCTAGTATAACCACTTCAAGGTTGGGAACAAGACTCTTGAAAGCATCACTTTCAACAAAATCCCTTGTACCACTTTCAAAACCAGCGTCTTTGTTTCCAGCAATGAACTTCGTTGGAACTGTTATCTTTGATCCTTGCCATGGTGCAAGAAGCTCCCAGTTTCTGTAACCATTGAACGTGCATGTATAAACACAGAATTTCAAACATAGTAATGCCATACAGAATTTCAAGGTGAGTGAATAGAATTAATTCAGATGGCAAGGCTTAAAGTTGAATTCTTAATTTTGTGTCTGTCTTGTTTCTTACCATGCCTTCAGAATGTATTAGCTAGCATCTGTCACTAAAAAAATATTGGTTTTAGGTCTGTGTGATGGTCAAGGTAGGAGAGACTGATACAAAGTCGTTACATAGGATAACAAGTACATGTGATTGGGACTTACAGGTCCATTGCGCGATAGTAATTGAAAGCTCCAGTGAAACCAGACTCCTGGAACTTGTCTGCAAAGACCGTGAGTTCCTCCTCAGTTATCCAGGATGGCAAAACCGATGGTGTTGGCAAGAAATCAACTATCTCCATGCCAGCAGGAGCTACTAGAAACTCTGGCCACGTCACCAGCATAAACTTCTTCATCACTGTCAAATAATCATATCTTGCAAATGCTCTCTCTGCACGACCTGCTTCCTTCAACAGACACAAACCACGCCATTTCAACGTTAATTAGGCTCAGTTTAAGGTTTATAAGCTAGCTTATAATTAACAGATTGTTTTAAAAACCTTAAACTGAGCCTAATTAATCTATAATCAACACATTAAAACAAGGCAGTGAAAAGAGTAGGTACCTGGAACTGGGAAACATGAGTCCCATCTCCATATATTTTCCTGATAGTTTCAACAGTTTTATCAGTTGGAGATCTTGGAAAGTAAGGAACGCCCAGAGCAACAAACCCTTTCACTCTATCAGGCCTAAACAGACTCAGATGCCATCCAATATTTGCTCCCCAATCAGATCCAACTACATATGCCTTTTTATTCATTTCATTGGAAAAAAAAAACACAATTCGTTGACTTTATTATATAGGAAAAAAATGAAATTATGAACTAGAGAAAAACAAAATTGTGAAGTGATACCTGTTGTTGACCAAAATGGTCAAGGAGACCAATAAGATCACCAATGATATGGTGAAGAGTGTAGGAATTAGGATTGATAGGAGAATCAGAGTCACCATATCCTCTTAGATCAGGTGCAATAGCATGATAACCATGTTTGGCCAAGTAGTTGAGTTGGTGTCGCCAAGAATACCATATTTCTGGGAAACCATGAAGAAGTAGAACTAGTGGTCCTGTTCCTTGTTCTGCTACGTGTATATATATCCCGTTTGTTTTGATTCTTTGGTGATTCACTTCACTTATTATGGACATGGTTCTGGGTAATTGCTAAAATTTGAGTTAGCCAGTGGTCTTTTAGATGAAGATGATGAAACCTTCTCCCCACGCTATAATTAACAAGTATATCTATCTAATGGGTTGTTAATTGTGAAATGTTAAGCTGATGAGGTCAGAGTACAACTTTGACTTGCTATCCTCCAACATGCTCTACATCTTGTAAGGATAAATAAGATCAACTAATGAAATTAGAATTACTTTTTCAAGATATAATTAGAGATATTAGGAAATTATTTAGAGAAATTATTTGTGTCTTGTGTTGTGTGAAAACGTGTGCAAGTATACACAGTCCAACAAGTAGTATAATGATAAATAGAGATCGTTCCCACGAGGATTGAAGTCTAAATAGTGTTTAATTTGGCTAGCAAATTAGTGAGGGAAAATAAATTGACACAAGTTTTTGAAAGCATTTTTTTAAATAACAATTTCTGTAAAGGGGTATGGAAATCAGAGTTGAGAATGAGTTGGAATGTGTTCACTATGTAAATCCATTAAAGTGCACTAATGCTGCATCTGATGCTGCAACATTAGATGTTGTCGCAACAATTGCTATATTTTCAAATACTTTCACTAGGGTTTTGCTACAATAGCCTATGTCTAGGCCCTAAATAGATTCACCCTAGGCTACTTACGCACCCACAATGATCACCTTATGGATTTTGTCCTCGCATGTCTAGGGTTTAAGCAAGTAGTACTAAAGTGTCATTTAATACTCACTATCCATATTTTCTTTTGAGATCTATTTATTAACCTTTTCAGAAATTACAAATGCTACTTAAAATTAGATGGCCATTCCTAATTTAAGATGGAAATATTAAATTCGCAAAAGATAAAATGCTTAAACATCAAACACACTTCATTAAATGCACTAAAACTTCATTACATAGATCCCAAAATTCCAACTGAGTATTTAGCTCATAATGAGCGAACAAATAACTTGAACATAAATGCTAAAGTCATAACTAAAAAATACAAGAGAGAAATTATACTAAGATGAAGAAACTGAAGGTAGACTCCAAGATGTGAGGCTTAGAGATACGAATCAGCTACCAAGATAGCAATTCTTCAAGTATGGTTAGCTCCTGTCATTGCTGCAGCAACACTTTCAGCAATGATCTTCCAACTTTGGTAATTTGAGGTAGCTTCGGTACAAAAATGGAAGAAGGCTATTTCTAAACTTTCTCCTTTCAGACCTCGCCTGATAAATGAAGAGGAAGGGCAGTCTTTATATAGTGCTAGGGTACATGATCCAAGAAAACCCTAATTGGAGGCGTCCCTTGTCCTATTGCATGCCCAAAAGTACATGTGCCCATCAAAAAGGTAGAATATTCTCTGTCCAAGTGCTGGCATCTTAGGTAGTGCGCCCGTCCTTGATTGCCAGCTGGAATGCGCTAAAATCAGCGCTTCCAGCATTCTCTCTCATCTTGCACAGAAATGCATTGCTGTGGCAACTGTTGCTGCAGCAATGAACACACAAATCAAAGCACAAAAATGGGCACTAAAGTGCCAAAGATCACTAACCCAGGAATGCAACCTTCACTAATCAAAACATGATATTTACAACATAAAACAACTAATTAATTGAGAACATACAATGATTTATACTCAAGAATGTATAAATAACTCTTATAAATAAGAGCTATCATCTTGTTAAACTTATTAAACTTATTTTTTTTATCAATAAGAAATAAAAAGCAACAGAAACAACCCAACTAGGGTCTTAATCTAGCAATTCCTAAAGCATCTATGAGCAGAGATGAAGAAACAGCGATGGACAATTATTCCACAAATGAACTCCATGTTCCATAGATGAGCCTTGTTTTGCCAATCAATCTGCACAAGAGATTCCCTCCTGAAGGGAATGTTGAAAGGTGAGCTCCCATCCACGTCCCATAACCAACTCCCTCGTTGATGAACTTCAGAGCAATAGAAACTCCCTCGTTGATGAACTACAGAGCAGTCAACGAATCAGATTCACAAACCAACTTCCGATAACCATTTTGATGAGTGATATTGAGTCCCTGAGCAATGGCCTGCAATTCAGCATTCGTGTTATTTGTGAAGCCACAACCACCTGAGAAACCTGTAATCCAGTTACCGTTGTGGTCCCGAAAGAGCCCTACATAGCCCGAGCGGCCAGGATTGCCAAAGCATGATTCATGATATAGGGAAATCTTTAGAAGTTGCATCCAACAGCGAACGAATACAACTAACCACTCGCTAGTTTTCCCATCTGGTGTCAAAGAAAATTTCCTCATTCCTAGATCTCCATAGCATCCAGCAAGTAATGATAAACAGAATCCGGTAGTTGCTCGTTGCATTTGATTCGAACCAGAGGCAAGGATCATCAATATTGAACTCTTGCAAGTTAGCAAAGCCAAAGAGGCGTCAAATAGGATGGGACCGGTTGCTGTTCCTCAAAGTGTGGAGAAGAGTCTCATTCGTAGCGCCACACCTATGACATGATTGATATTGGGTCATGTGTCGCATGACCCTAAAGGAGTTTGTAGGGAGGCTACCATGCATGATGATCCAAGCAAAATGTTTGACATTCTCCGGGACTTATAACTTCTAAACCCACCTCCAAGATCTTTCTAAGTTGGGTACCTACTGATCATTCAAGCCAGACAAGTGACTGAGCTAGAAATAAGCATTTTTGGTGGAATACTGACCTGTTGGAGATGAACTCCATATAATTGTATCTTTAGAGTTAGGATTGATAAAGACACTTTGCATCTCAAGTTTGATATCATCATGGATATTGGTGTAAGGAAGATTGAAGTTCCAAGAGCCATTATTTATAATGTCCTTAACCCGAATGTCCAGGTCATGAATATCAACATAAGGGATTCTATCACATATTCGGCCCATATGGAGCCATTTCTCGTACAACAGAGAATGTCACCCTTACCCACCCGAGTAATATAACCAGGCTTAAGGATCTCAGCAGCCTGAATAATGGATTTCCAAGTGTATGATTCCCCTTGCAATCAATGTCATAAAAAATATTAGAATCAGGGATGTATTTCGAAGAGAGAAGCCTAACCCACAATTTTTCAGGTTTATGGAGAATTTCCCAGACATGTTTGCCAAGCATAGAAGTGTTCACGTTCCTAAACTGATGAAGACCAAGGCCACCACTTCCCAGGGGTTTGCTCAGTTTATCCCATTTATTCCAATGATTATGTTTACCTCTCTAGATGAAATTTTTAATGCAAGAGTCGAGTTTGTCACAAACTCCTTGGGGAAACCAAAGATTATGCATAGTGTAGATTGGCATGGAGTTCAAGACTGATTTAGCAAGGGTCACCATGCCTGCCTTGCTAAGAAGGTTGCTCTTCCATCCTACAAGCCTGCTATTAACCTTGTCAAGGATAAAGGAGAAGTCTGAATTGGTTACTCTGCACACCGACTTTCATACCTGAGGCCACAAAAAAAGCTTGGAGTACTTCCTTAACCACCCTAACCTGGGATGATTTAGCACTAGTAAACAATAAGCAATCATCCGCAAAGAAGAGATGAGAGATTGGAGAGCCATCAGTGTTAATCCGGATGAGGGTCCATTGGTTGGAGTCCACCTTTGATTGAATGAGCAGAGCCAATTTTTCCATGCAAAGGAGACATGTGGTTGCCTTGCCTTAACCCTCTAGTAGGAGAAAAATTGTCTAGCTTCTCCCCATTCCACTTGAGAGTCAAAGTAGAAGTTGAAATGCAGCTCATAATTAAGTCAATAATTTGGTTGGGGAAACCGAATTCTGTGAGGGCAAGTTTTAGAAAATTCCAATCAACACGAGCTTTTTCAAAATCAATTTTATACATAAGAAATTCAGATCTACCTTTCTTCTTGTGCATTTAGAGAACAATTTCTTGTGCAATGAGAGTGTTATCTGCAGTGCCACGGTTAGGAAGGAAGCTGCTTTGAAAAGGGCCAATAACATCGTACAGAAAGGGTCTTATTCTTCTAACCAAGATCTTGGAATCAACGAGAAAGGGTCTTATTAAACTTACGAAATCAACAAGTCAAGTCTTCTAAATATAATGTGACGACAAAGGGGAGTTAATAATAAAATATATTAATCTTATGCACATCCCATTACTGGCCAAGCCGTTAAGCCTACACTATCTCTGCATATGTATGTGTCAAGTGTTCACAGGTCATCTCGAATAAATTGGAGGCTCCGTTCAAATCTTAAAAATTAGACTCTTAATTATATTTTTATCAAATGAATCACTAAAATTGGGCTCTAATTATACTTTTATCAAATGAATCACCAAAACCTAAACTACTGTATTTAAATTGTAAATAACATCTTAATACAATTTCTAACTAATTATACTTTATCAAATGGATATACTAATTTATTTTTGGGCCCCCAAAAAATGGTATTGGGTCGGGCCCCTATTTAGTAGTCCAGTCTGCACAACCCAAGAGGGGATCGGAATCAGAAGTTAAAATATATTAGAGAGACAGAGGAGAAGTAGGTAGCATACAGAATGCAACAATAAATAAAATAAAAGTGCAGAAAACTAAGCAACAAATAACATAGATTAGGAGGCAAAGCCTTCCATGAGAGACAGAGAACTGTCTATGAGTTACAAGATTGAAGATTGAAGAAGAGAATAAGAAGATTGGAGAAGAGGAAGAAGTAAGCTTACAAGCTCTGACTTCTTACTAGACTTAGAGAGAGAGAGAAGTAATTGAAGTGTGTATGGAAGCGTGTTTCTAACAATAGCCTAAGCACGCTTATATAGAAATTGAATGAATAGTAACCGGTTACTAACCGGAATAAATAGTAAAGGACTACTATTCAGAATCCTATGCTTGATGACTTGAACTGTGCACTTTGGTGACCTACACTGTGCACTGATGACTTGAACTGTTCAGAATTATTGAACCTTGATAGTTGGCGAATTTGAAGGAATGATTGAGAGCATCTTCATGATTGTTGCTTTGCTTAGTGGGGGACAAAAGCAAAGGTCAATATGGCATGTCATGATGAAAGTATATACCATTTGTCTGCCATGATTGTTGTCTTGGGTGACTTTGACTTAGGGGAGTCACGTAAACAAGAAATAAAAATTGGTTAGTGAAATAACAGTAATTGTTTTTTTTTGAACAGTTTTCGTGTCATCACTGACACTACGATCACCATGTTCAGGGGTGTTGCAGGAACAGTTTTTCATACCATTGCTGGTACTACCATTACCATGTTCCAGGGTAGATAAGCAGTTTTTCCCACCAAGAGTGGTACAGTTGTCTTGCCTAAGGACAATTTTGATTCCTCCTTTTCGTGAGGAAGGCAACTCAATTACCTCCTTGAAGATATTCACGAGTCAGGTAGTCAGGAAGAGCATTGTCAGATCCTTTAAGATATTCAATATCAAAATCAAATATACTTAAAATTGCTTGCCATCTGGCAAAAATATGTTTTGATGCAAGATTTTTAACATCCTTTTGTAAGATATCTTTTGCAGATTTGCAATCAATACGAACAAGAAATTTTTGATTTAGTAAATCAGATTGAAATTTTGAAATAGATAAAACAATTGCCAAAACTTCCTTTTTGACAGTGGAATAATTCTGCTGAGCAGGGTTCCAATGTTTGGAAGTAAAGGCAATGACTTGTTCTTTTCCCGAAGTTTTTTGTTTTAAGATACCGCCATAACCGATGTCAGAAGCATCAGTTTCGACAATTTTAAAAGCTTCAGGATTAGGAAGGTAAAGACAAGGAAGTTCTTTAACCTAAGATTTGATCTGTTTGACAACATTGGTATGAACATCTGTCCAGGGAGGAGGATCCTTTTTCAGACGATCATGGAGGGGTTTGATGAGATTACTGAGTTGCGGAAAGAAATCTGAAACATAATTGAGGCAACCTAGAAATCTTTGTAATTGAGTTTTGTCAATAATTTGATTGGAAAATTTATCAGAGAACTCAATAGCGCTACTGATAGGAATAATGGTTCCTTGGTGAATATTGTGACCAAGAAACCTGATCTTTGTTTGGAACAAACTAATCTTTGTCTTGGAGACAGCAAGACCATATTTCTTTTGACAATAGAAATAAAGGTGCTGATGTGTTTGAGATGTTGATCAAAGGATTGGGAATAAATTAGCCCATCATCAATGTAGACAATTGGAAATTTTGCATAATCATTGAAAATATCATTCATGATCCTCTAGAACTCAGAAGGAGCGTTTTTTAAGCCAAATGGCATAACGTTCCATTCATATTGACCAAAAGGGACAGTGAAAGCAGTTTTATACCTGTCCTCTTCTTTTATTTGGATTTGCCAAAAACCAGATTTCATGTCAAATTTAGAAAAGATCTTTGCATCATGAAGTCTTTTAAGGAGATCTTTCTTATTAGGAATAGGATACCTAATCCAGCAAAGAGCTTGATTGAGAGGTTTGTAATTGATAACAAGTCTGGGAGTTCCTCTTTCTATCTCAGCCTGTTTATTGACATAAAAAGCAGAACAAGACCAAGGGCTTTTACTCTTGCGAATAAGACCCTTTTTTAAAAGATCATTAACTTCCTTTTGGTAAACTAAAAAAAGATCCTGATTCATTTGAATAGATCTAGCTTTGGTGGGGATTTGTCTATCCTAAAAATCCTTTTCATAAGGAAGTCCAACTATATGATGCCTTCTTTCCCAGAAAGCATTGGGTAGGTCAGAGCAAATAGTAGATTGGATTTGTCCTAGGAGACCTTTGATTTTGAGCTGATTATCCTGGTTAAGCAACTGATGGTCAATATTCCTAAAAGAGATTTCATCTTTTAGAAAATTAATTTGATTTTCTTTATAAGATATTGGGTTTAAGATCCTAATAAAAGGTTTTCTTAAAAACTTAAAAATAATTGGTTGTCCCAAATGCTGGGCTATTATACCTTTCTCAGTAATTTGAAAAGGGAAGAGTGATCTTATGAAGGGAGTCCCTAAAATCACTCGGTTTTTCAAATCTTTAACCAGAAGAAAGGAGGTATTAATTTTGAAGTTTTTATTTTCAATAACAGCCGAGGACAGTTTGTAATTGATTTTTAACTTAGAGCCATTAGCAGCACTAAATTGTTCAGAAGTCTTTTCAAAATATTTTGTAGGAATAAGACCCTCTAAGATGCAATTTGAATCTGCTCCAGTGTCAAACAAAGCAACAGTTTCAAAGGCTAAATCATTTATGACAATTTTGATGCTTATGTAAAATTTCTGGATTTTGACATAATTGATTAAGCCAAGGAAATCATCGATGGTTTCTTTATCTTTATCAGACTCAGGTATTTCGGAAGATGAACTATCCTCGTGATTTTTCCATTGGTCAATGATTGACTGGTGATCAGCCTGTTTCAGTTTCAGATCTTTAACTTCGATTTTTAAATTGTTAATTTCGAAATGAAGATCTTGAATAGTAACAGGTTTGACACTAGTTTTTTCTAACCTCTTGAGTGTGTCCTTAAGGTTAAATCTATTGGTTACGAGAGGACTTTTGGGGGGGTTTTGCCTCAAGAGTGGACCTTAACTTGTTGAGGTATTTTTCTTTTTCCTGAGGATCAGGAATGGCATTTATGGCCTCAAAGAGAAGATCTTATTCACGGGTGAGGACATTGACATGATTAGAGGAATCAGTTAAATCATCCTCCTGGATTTGATTTAGGTTTTCAGAAGACTGATCAGAGGATTCTTCTGAAGATTGGGCTAACAAATTGTTAATCTTGTCCTCAATATCAGGATCAAGCTTAAGAGCTTTGAGTTTTCCTATGACCCTGCCGTTTCTGCTTATGTGACCTGACTTACCACATTTGAAGCAGACAATAGGGTTTCTAGGATTATCATTATTCTCATAAAGATTCTTTGTGGGTTGACCAGTAGCTTTAGGCCTGGGTTTTCCAAAGCGTTTTTCTTTGTAATAATCAGGTCTGGGTAAGGCGTTGTTGGATTTTGGTTTGGTTTTGGATCTGGTCTTGTCAGCACAAGGGAGACCAAATTGCTCACAGAAGGTTCCTAGATCTCTACGATTTTGGGCATTCTCTTTGGATAGTTGTTGCTGGATTTTGTCGTCTTGACAAATCTTTAAAGCAACTCTTTGGATAATTGCAATAAGCTGACCATAACTTAATTGTCGGTAAGGGATATTGCCATTGGGATCTTGACCACGAAGCTTATCTCTAACCTTATCGCCTAAAGACTTGGGGAGACCTGCTAAGAACTTCTCTTTCCAGAAGGCCTGCTGGCTATCTTCCCTGGTGTAGATCCTAGTTAGGAAGGTGTCTTTATGCCACCTAAAGTCGCCAAGGGTTTTACACCTAAGATTGGATAATAATTCGGCAGAGCTGTCTTTTATTAGAGAAGGGTCTCCAATAAAATGTTGAGCTATCGTAAAAATTAAGGTATTAACCGCATTAGGGATATGATCATCACAATCTAAGATGGGGTCGCCATTGAGTTCTCTTTTGACCGCAGTGAGGATAGACTTTGGCCTCTTCGGTGAGATAATTATCCCACCATCCTTTGAGTTGGCCACAGAATCCTGCAATAAGGATTTCTACGATCATATCCTCTGGGCAATTTATTGCGGTTTCATAGGCAGTGGCAACCATAGTCATGTTTTGAAGGACTTTGGTTATGCCATATTCATTTTCACCGTCTATGTTCCATTCATAGACATTATTGGCACTAAAGCTTTTGATATTGGTTTCCTTTTCTTCTAAAAGAAGATCAGGAGCAGTGGCTCTAGGGTAATAAAGTTTGGTTTCCCTACGCCATTGGTTTTTTGGATTGTAGATGATAGGATTGACATCAGCTTTTGGACTGATAGCTTCTGAGTAATCAGAATAGGCTTCATCTATCATGTTAATTATTTTAACACTTTTAGGGGGAGGAGTGCCAGGAGAAGGTGTCTCAGGGACAGTTGTTTTGAGAAGAGCTATTTGCTCATTGACTTTGGCTAAGAGCCCATCTTTGACTTCATCAATTTCTTTTTTGATGTGATTCTTGGTATTGGTACCTTGTAAGGTTTTTTTGAAGTTTTTTGAGATTCTATAGGGATTGAATAGGGGTTTTTCAATTTTGGTAGAGAAAGAAGATGGCTCGGGTTTTGGGTCAGAGCGGACATCTTTTCTCCTACTTTTGTTAGAATCTCCTAAAGCTTGAAGGTATTTGTTTGTATAATTGGATTGTTCCATGAGATCTTTGATATCCCTGGCTGTTATGGGCTCTCTGTCCGTTTTGGTTTTGAAGGGGGATTCCCAGATAATTCTATTTTCAAAGTTTTTAACAAGAAATAAAATATTAATTTTGAAATTGTTGATGGCAGAGGATAGATTAATAAAATAAGATTCAGAACTAGAATCCTTTTTAAAAGATTGAGTTAACCAATTGTCAATTTTACTTTTGGTTTTAGGATCAAGGTTAAGGGCTCTAAGCTCCCCTAAGATCCTATTGTATCTACTGGGTTTATTATCTTTGCAGTAGATGATGATCTTTCTTTTGACATTAGGATCGATCTTAAAGGCTCTAAGCTTTCTAATGATCCTACAGGTCCTCCAGTTGTGGTTAGTTTAGTTACAGACGAGGCAGGTGATAGTTTTTCTATTACGCTGAAGTCTGGGTTTGGGTTTCTTCTTACCACAAGTGCAGCAAGTGTTTGGAGTAGTTTGAGGCCTATCCTGGGTTTTAGATCCGCTGGCCTGTTTCTTATCATAATGTTTTGGTTTGTAACCAGGTTTGGGTTGGTTAAGACATTTCCTGCTGATGTGGCCAAGAACACCACATTTGAAGCTGATAACTCTGGCATCAAAGCTAATTAGGTTATCTTCACCAGAGGGTGATTCTCTTAACATGTTTATAGAGCTTTTGTTCTTGGGTAGAGGATTGTCAATAGCCATTGCCTTCAGTAGGTCAAGCTGCTTATTGACCTTGGCTAAGAGTTCTTCGTTATGATCAGCATGCTGAAGAACAAGATTGGCAATAGGGTTACCTTTCTCTGTGGGAATACCTAAAGCTTGAAGGTATCTAGATTGTTCAAAGAGATCTTTGGGATGTCTATCTGGGATAGAATTATTAGCAGGAATCACAGGAACACCCTGTTTTTTACCAACTAATTTTAATTGGAAAGGATAGTCAATATCTTTCTTGATGGCATACCCCTGAAACCAGTCAAAGAAAGGGATATTGCGCTTGATACGGTTGAGAAATCTATAGAATTTCTCTTGGATTTTCTTGCGTTTGTGTCCCTGGAAATGCAGAAAGAACCATTCTCTATGAGGAGACCATTCCCCGGAATAGAATTATTTCTTAAGGGATTCCTTATCAATAATGAACTTAGATAACATCATAAGGCTCATTAAGGGAGGAATATGTGGGTGATTGGATAGATTTGTGGTCTTCTTCATCCTTTTGATGATAAGAAGTTTTTACAGGAGTTGTGGTTTCAAATCCCTGTAAGTGGATAGTGGAACCATCATGAGAAGTTCCAAGATCAGGTTTGGAGGGCTATCTAGCTACTGAGAAGGATCTCCCGGAGAAGGTTCCTCTGGACATAGTTGTTCTGAAGTCCTCTTCGGGTTTGAGGGATCTGGGAATGGAGAAGGAGTTACTTCTATTGAAGACAAGGTCAACTCTCCCAGATTGGTATTGGATAACATCCTGGAATTCTGGTGTTAACCTAGGTGCTGTAGGAGCAGCTTTATCTAGGGTCCAAGTCTCAGGAAGTGTTATCTCACTCCATTGTATGGTTTTAGGCACCATAATATTAGCCTTACTATTGTCAGTAAGAAACAAAGTAGTTTCTCCTGATTTGTGACATTTGGTCTTGAGAAAGTTGGATCTAATAGAGTTCACGACTTTATACTGAACCCTGTATATCAACGTGACAGGAACAGATCCTTCTTTCATGTCATAACCACGACATTTAACATTGAAGAAAAGAACATCAAGGATGTTCTTGTCATGCAAACTTGCAGTTAAATCTGGAAAACAAATAAAAAATATTGGCCTGTGTAAGGTTAGTTTCAACAATTCCTAATAAAGAATCATGAAACTGATTGTGGCGAGCATCTCTTAAGCAGAGAAGTACTGCTACGTTAAGAAATTCTCAGAAAGAAGATGAAATTCTTCATCATCCTTTCGAAGTATGATTTTTTGTTCAACGGTTCTGACAATATAATCAGTTTTGGAAAAGAAAGATCCCTGCTTTTGGTAAAGATCTTTATGAGATATTTTTGGGATATCCCAGTTATCCAAATCTTGATTGATATTTTCAAAACGAATTTCGTCTTTGAAAATTTTGTTTGAAAAAGATTGATTTAATTGATTCTCATTAAGAGATTGGGATGAAGATGAAGTCTATTGGAGCTACAAGAGAAACGTGAGGAAAAGACTTTAAACATGGTAAAAAAAATTAGTTTTTTCCTCACCCGTAAGCATCATTGCCTTCACTTGGTTTACATAGAAATATAAATATTAAATATGAACTAGTAATTACCTTCTGGAGCATACTGTGAAGTTAACTATGCTTGTTCGACGATCAGAGATTCTCTACCAGAGAATCTCTACGTTAAGAGATTCTCTGGTAAGAGGTTTCATGCCTACCTGGACACTTCCTATGTGAAAGTAGTTGAAATTCTTAGATTTATGATCTCTCATACTTTTCTCAGAAAGAAGATGAAATTCTTCATCATCCTTTCGAAGTATGATTTTTTGTTCAACGGTTCTGACAATATAATCAGTTTTGGAAAAGAAAGATCCCTGCTTTTGGTAAAGATCTTTATGAGATATTTTTGGGATATCTCAGTTATCCAAATCTTGATTGATATTTTCAAAACAGATTTCTTCTTTGAAAATTTTGTTTGAAAAAGATTGATTTAATTGATTCTCATTAAGAGATTGGGATGAAGATGAAGTCTATTGGAGCTACAAGAGAAACGTGAGGAAAAGACTTTAAACATGGTAAAACAAATAGTTTTTTCCTCACCCGTAAGCATCATTGCCTTCACTTGGTTTACATAGAAATATAAATATTAAATATGAATTAGTAATTACCTTCTGGAGCATACTGTGGAGTTAACTATGTTAGACTTATTGTATAACCTTAGAGGGGGGTGAATAAGGTTATGAGTAAATATGGATTCTTTTCGCAAATGATGATTATATTCTTTTTCAAATCGGATGCGGAAAATGTGATTTGAACTTTTGGATATGAAAACAAGCAAGAGTTGTTTAAATTGTATTCAATATTGCCAATAAAGATATTATAAGAGATAATTAGGATATTGAATATATTAGATCTATTAGTGAGATAAAGATGATATATGAGATATAGTAGATCTTAGAGAAGAGGAGTAGAAGATGATTGATGAGTATTGATAATATCACAATTAATATGTTTATTGATATGACAGAGTAGTGATAGTATTGAATAATATAAGCACAGTAATATTAACAATAAACAGGAATAATGATAGTGATAATATCAATATATATACGCACAATAATATTAGTAATAAACAGTTATAATAATAGTGCAAAATATAAAGAGAGAAGGGATAGAGGGACACAGATATTTAGCGAGGTTCGGGATAAAACCCCTACGTCCTCGGCCTTAGGCTTTTCAACCCTTGGACTTAGCAACCACTATATTGAAGAGAGTTTAATACAAACAGTCGACTTCAACACTAGTGAATCTCAATTCCCCTGAACTGAGAACCCAAGCACCCGCTAAGGATTTCAAAACCAACTCAATCACCCGATTGAGAGACCCAAGTAAAGCTTCTCAGGATTTCAAGAAAACCACAAAAACAATATAAGGTTTACACAATTGAGATCTAGAGATCCAATCACTTCTTAGAATGTGTCAGTTTAGAACTAAGAGAGATGAGTGATCTTAGGATTTTTAGATGCTCTAAAAATGATATGGAATATGATCTTGCTCTTGCAAAAGCTTCTCAATTGATATAACAATGAGAGCTTGGATTTGCAATAAAGCTTTCAAAAGGATGTATATGATTTTGAAAACAAAAAGCCTTTTTGAAACAAGATTTCAAAACAATGAAGAACAATGTATTCTTTAGATCTATAAAAACATAAAAGCCTTTTGGAAATTGATATGACAATTTAGAACACAAAAGCTTTTATAAAATAAAACTATGAAGAGCAATATAGATCTAAGAATTCGTGAGAGAGAGAGCAAAGAATAGATAAATTGTGAGATGAAGAGATGTGGATTGGATCATTTGAGAAATGAAATCACACTCCTATTTATAGTAATAGGAGAGGTTTGACTTTGCAAAAAACATTTATTGCTTGATGTAATCGATTATATGGTTTTACAAGGAGTATGCATAATCGATTATATATATGGATATGGAAAGTTTCTTTGGCTTGATAATCGATTATCTTGGTAGTGGGAATGGGGGATAATCGATTATAGGTGTCAAGGATGGCTCAGGATGTCTTGATAATCGATTATCACTTGTAGTTTTATGCATAGGTAATCGATTAGTGTTGTCAAGAAAGGAAGGAAGCCAATATGCATGTAATCGATTATGCATCTCAAAAAGGAAACTTTGGCTTGCAATATAATCGATTATATACTTCTCAAGGAGGCTATGATAATTGATTATACTCTTTAGAAAATGTTAGAAATGATTTCATGCTTTCCACAAAACTATTTTTAGGGTTTAGGCTTTCAACAAAAATAGTTTTAGGGTTTTATGTTTCTATCAAATGTATGCATGCAATTTTGAAATGCTTTTCAAAAACTCTTTTGATGCATCATGCATGCTTTGGAAAAGTTCATCTCTCTCAATAACTAAAGTGCCACACACTTTAGGTGATAGGACCTTTACAAAGTGTCCTAAATAAGGCTTAGACACAAATTAGCAGTGTTATCAGACCCGGGCCGGCCATCGACCCGGTCAAGGCACTGGGTCACTGGGCCCGGGGTCGGACCGGCGGGTCTCTAGTCGGACCGCATGACCTGGTCTATATTAAATAAATTTAAAAAGTTATAATATATACTAAGAAAGTATTTGTATTTATAATTATAAATATATTGTCTTCTATACATTTATTAATATAGAAATTTTATTATAATTTGTATTTATAATTATAATTATAAATATAGATATTTTATTTCCGGCGACCAACAACTATTGGACTATTGTAAAAAAAACAACTATTGGACTAATAGTAGTTAAATATTAAACATAATTATTATTGTTATTTAAACCGGCTATTGTATTAAAAATAAAGAAGCATTGGTAATGCATAATATTAATATATAAGCAAGCCAAAGACGATGAAGCAATAAAAAATATAAGCAAACAAATATTAAGTGCAGATATTTTTAGCGCATTGTATATATAATATAAAAGCAAATCTTTATCAACAAACTGTTTGTATTGTAGTGGTAATGCTTGCTATTACTCACCTACAGGTCTCAAGTTCGATTCCCACTTTGGAGATTTTTAAGTAATAAAAAATGTTTTGTTTCATTTCTAAACTAGAAGCTTAAAAAAAAAAAAACTAAATTCTGCGAAAATGGGAGGTTCCAACCAAAAAAAAACTAAAATCAGCGAACATGCAACCCGGCCCGGGTCATGTGACCGGTCGGACCACCGGGTTTATCATCGACCCGGCCGGGTCATCCGGTCCAACTGCATATCCGGTTCTGCACACTGTCCGGCCCGGGAAGGGCACCGGGTCCCGGTCGGACCGGACCGACCGGCCGGTCCGGTCCGGTTCTGATAACTATGCAAATTAGGGTTTTGAACTTCATATTGAAACATTAGTAGATATGATGTAATTTGTTATCATACAAAATAAAGGAGTGTTTACCCTTGGTTCAACAAACTCCCCCTTTTTGATGATAACAAACTACATTATGCATAGGGTTTGATAATAATGAAAATTCTTTTAAAAAAGCTCCCCCTAAGCATAAGCATATATTTTCTCCCCACATATAATAGTAACTTGCATATTTTCTCCCCGTTTGTTTTCATCAAAAAGGAGGGGGGGTGAAAAAACAAATAGAAAACATTTTATAAACTAGCATAATCAAGCATCCCTAGCTCTCTACGGATTTTACAAAAAGGAGCTTCGGCTAGGGGTTTAGTGAAGATATCCGCTAGTTGGTCATCCGTGCCTACAAATTTTAGTGCAATGCTCCCCCTAGACACATGATCTCTAATAAAGTGATGTCGTATGTCAATGTGTTTAATTCTAGAGTGTTGTATAGGGTTCTTAGCAATATTAATAGCACTTGTATTATCACACAAAACAGGCACACTTTCAAAAATTAGACCAAAGTCTTCCAAAGTTTGTTTCATCCACAGAACTTGTGCGACGCAGTTTCCAACAGCCACATATTCAGCTTCAGCTGTGGACAAAGCAACACTGTTCTGCTTCTTACTAGACCAGGAGGTCAAACAAGGACCAAGAAAATGACATGTTCCACTAGTACTTTTTCTATCAAGAGTGCAACCAGCAAAATCAGCATCAGAATAACCAATCAAATCAAATGTACTCGATTTCGGGTACCACAGACCAAAGTCTATGGTCCCTTTAACATACCTAAGAATCCTTTTAACAGCTGTTAAATGGGATTCTTTTGGACATGCTTGAAATCGGGCACATAGACATACAACAAACATAATGTCAGGACGAGAAGCAGTTAAGTATAAGAGACTACCTATCATACCTCGATACATAGTTTCGTTTACCGGTTTACCGTGCTCGTCCTTATCTAGTTTTGTTGCTGTTGCCATAGGAGTGCCGAAGTCTTTTGCGTCGTTCATGTTAAACTTCTTCAGCAGTTCCTTTGAAAATTTTGTTTGGGATATAAATATTCCTTCATTTAATTGTTTCACTTGAAGTCCCAAGAAAAAGTTGAGTTCGCCCATCATGCTCATTTCAAATTCGCTTGTCATCATTTCAGAGAATTCCTTACATAAATCATCATTAGTAGAACCGAAGATAATATCATCTACATATATTTGGATTACTATGATATGTTTGCCCTTGGTTCTAAGGAATAAGGTAGAATCAATCTTACCCTTTTGGAAACCATTGGCAATTAGATGTCTGCTTAATCTCTCATACCAAGCTCTAGGGGCTTGTTTCAATCCATAGAGGGCTTTGTCAAGTTTAAAGACGTGATCGGGATTTTTAAAATCTTCAAAACCAGGGGGTTGTTTTACATAAACTTCTTCTTCTAAGAAACCATTTAGGAAGGCACTTTTGACATCCATTTGGTGTAGTTTGAAATCCATGTAGGAGGCAAATGCCAAAATTATCCTAATGGACTCCAATCTAGCCATAGGAGCAAAAGTTTCTTCAAAATCCACCCCTTCGATTTGATTAAAACCTTGAACTACTAGACGACTTTTGTTTAATAAAATTGTTCCATTTTCGTCAAGTTTGTTACGAAAAACCCATTTAGTTCCTATGATGGTCCGATCGACCGGTTTTTCAACTAAGTGCCAAACTTTATTTCTTTCAAATTGTTCAAGTTCTTTTTGCATTGACAAAACCCACTCTGGATCAATTAAAGCTTCCTTGATATTATTTGGGACTATTTGAGAGACGTAAGCACTGTGAAAGCATAAAAGATTAAGGGAAGAACGAGTTTTTACTCCCTTTGAAGGACTACCGATAATCTGCTCCAGGGGATGATCTCGAACTGATTTCCATGACTTGGGCAGATCATCATGTGTTCTTCCATGGATATTGTCGTCGATGTCTTGAGGCTCTCGTTCCACTTCATTTTGAGATTCAGCTTCCACATCTGTTGCTTCAACATTGATAGTTTCAGGTGATCTATTTTCACTTACTTCTGTTACTTCATCCTCGTCATCAGCTTTCTTTACAAAGGGGTTAGTTTCATCAAAAGAAACATGAATAGATTCTTGCATAGTTTTATCAGTTTTATTATAAACAATATAAGCTCTACTATGTTTTGAATACCCCATGAAGATGCCTTCGGTTGACTTAGCATCAAACTTACCCAACTTGTCCTTTGTGTTGAGAATGAAGCACTTACTTCCAAACACTTTGAAATATGAAATATTAGGAGCTCTACCATTCCACAGCTCGTATGGCGTCTTGTTGAGAGATGGCCTTAAGTATACTCGGTTTAGCACGTGACAAGCTGTATCCACTGCATGACCCCAGAAGTATTTGGGAAGGTTGTGCTCATTCAGCATTGTCCTGCTCATCTCTTGTATAGTTCTGTTCTTTCTTTCTACCACACCATTTTGTTGAGGAGTTATTGGAGCTAAAAAGTTATGATGAATGCCATACTTTTCACACCAAGTCTTGAATGATGAATTTTCGTACTCTCCTCCATGATCGCTTCTAATTTCTTTGATGGCTAAGTTTTTCTCATTTTGTAGTTTTCTGCACAACTTAGCAAACTCGTTAAAAGCATCACTTTTATTTGCAAGTAGGATAACCCAAGTATATCTAGAATAATCATCAACAATAACAAAGACATACTTAGACCCTCCTAGACTTACGACATCAATTTCACCAAACAAATCAAGATGTAGCAGTTCAAGCACATTTTTGGTGGAAATAACCGGTTTTGATTTAAAAGAGGTTTTGTGCATTTTACCAAGTTGACATGCATCACATAATTGGCCTTTTTCATATTTCAGTTTAGGTAGACCTCTAACATGCTCATTCTTACTTAACTTAGATAGATGTTCTATACTAGCATGTCCTAAACGTCTATGCCACAGATCCACATCATCAATCAAGGTAGGCATGCATACTATATCATCACTTACATTATCAAAATCAACATAGTATACATTGTTTTCTCGAAAGCCAGTAATGTAGAGTTTAGAAGTCATATGGGTAATAACACATTTAGCAACAGAAAAGTGCACATCAAAATCATTATCGCATAATTGGCTAACACTTAGTAAGTTAAATTTAACGCCATAAACTAATAAAGCATTTTTAATTTTAATTGTGTTTTCCTTACCCACACAACCTTTACCTATTACTTGAGCAGATTCATTGTTGGCAAATTTTACAGATCCACTAGCTTTGTTGCTCAATTTCAGGAATAGTGAAGCATCACCAGTCATATGCCTTGAGCATCCACTATCAACCATCCACACGTTTTTCTTTTTAGATGAAGGACCAACCTACAAGAGGAACATTTAACAACTAGTACGAGGTACCCAAATTTTGTTGGGTCCTTGGGGGTTAGTTGTCAAGGGGTTTGCTTTCACAATCCACCTTGGTTTCTTACAGGCAGGTATAAGGGTACCTAGCTCACATAATTTACGAATAGGACATCTAAGAGAGCTATGGTTCCCTTTTTGACAATAGGTGCATGGGAATACAGTAGGTGTATAACTTGAAGTAGCAGCTACAAAAGTTATTTTCTTGTTCAAAACAGAGGAGGTGGAATTACCTTTGTACCCAATATCTCTCCTATCAACATATTCATGTTGGGAGTGAAGTAGCTTGGTCAAGGTCTTTTCACCAACCTCAAACTTTTTCAAAGATTCTTTCAAAAATTCATTTTCAACCTTGACTTTTTCAAAATTTTGTTTAAGCTCAAGAAATTCAAGGTTGAAAGGTTTTGTTTTATGTAGCTCATTCTTCAATTTAACTACCTCATTTTCAAGAGTCTCGATTTGAGTGAGCATGCTTTTGTTTCTCTTTGTCAATTTCTTAGATTTTAACAAAAGAGTTTCATGTTCAAAATAAAGAGCTTCAAAAGCCTCACTCAAATTGTGACTACTACACACATCATCAAATGAATCATCATGTATAGAAGAATCAGAAAGACTAGAGGAGTTAAGGCTTACCTTAGATGCGTCACTTGCCATATTGCAGACAACATTGTCAGTCTGCTCATCTTCATCTGATTCACCATCAGTGCTGAGATTATCCCATGTTGCTTCAGCTGTGTTCTTTGCCATGAGACAGACAGCATTTGCAACTTCTTCTTCTTCGGTCTCACTTTCAGTGTCGGTGTTGTCCCAAGTTGCTTTCATTGCTTTCTTTTGCTTAGATTTCAGCTTGTAGCAATTAGCTTTGATGTGACCGGGTTTGTTGCATTCGAAGCATCTTGGTTGTTCCTCTCTCTTTTCATGCTTTTCCTCATTGTTGTATCCAAATTTCTTTGAAGAGTCACTTTTACCATGTTTGTTGTATTTCATAAATCTTTTGAAGTTCTTGGCAAACATAGCCATATATATCTTCATTATCGGTGTCTTCTTCAGATTCAACCTCTTTCCTTGCTACTTTAGTGGTTTTAGCAGCAAGGGCAAGAGATTTCTTCTCTTTTACAGTTTCTTTTTCTTGGCTCTTTTTGGCAGCCAGAACTACCTCAAAGGCTAGCAATGATCCAATAAGGTCTTCTTGAGGTAAAGTGCCAATGTCTTTGGCTTCGGTTATAGCACAAGTCTTAGGGAAGAATTCACCAGTTAAGGATTCAAGGATCTTTCCATTCAAATCCTTGTTGGTGTATTTCTTTCCTAAGGCCCTCAAGTTGTTTATAATTAAATTTAATCTTTGATGCATTGCTGCGACAGACTCACCTTCTTTCATTTTAAAACTTTCATATTCAGAGGTGAGAATTCTAATTTTAGTATCTTTTACCTGGCTTGTCCCGACATGAGTGGCTTGTAGGCAGTCCCAGATTTCCTTTGCACTTTGACACCCTTTTACTCTGCCATATTCTTCTTCACAGAGTGATAGATGAAGAATATTCATGGCCTTTGCATTTAGGGATATCTTGTCAAGCTCGGATTTTCTTAACTCACTCAGGTCGATGGTGTAGATGTCTTCCACCGGTACTTCTTCAGCTTTGCCGGTGGCTTGAATTTTTGAAGTGTCACCATCAATATTACCTGGTTTTGTGATCTTGATCTTCATCAGGATTAGAGGACCATCCACTATGATTCTCCATAGAGTGAAGTCAATTGCCTGCACATGACATTGCATACGACTACTCTAGTAATCGTAGTTAGTACCATCAAATAGAGGAGGCCTATTAGAGGACATTCCTTCTTTCATGAAAGAACCCATAATTACAGATATGTAAAGGATAGATTTAGAATTGCGAGATGTAAAGCTCTAATATGCAATTCCTAGCTCTGATACCACTTGTTAGACTTATTGTTAGACTTATTGCCTTCAGTAGGTCAAGCTGCTTATTGACCTTGGCTAAGAGTTCTTCGTTATGATCAGCATGCTGAAGAACAAGATTGGCAATAGGGTTACCTTTCTGTGTGGGAATACCTAAAGCTTGAAGGTATCTAAATTGTTCAAAGAGATCTTTGGGATGTCTATCTGGGATAGAATTATTAGCATGAATCACGGGAACACCCTGTTTTTTACCAACTAATTTTAATTGGAAAGGATAGTCAATATCTTTCTTGATGGCATACCCCTGAAACCAGTCAAAGAAAGGGATATTGCGCTTGATACGGTTGAGAAATCTATAGAATTTCTCTTGGATTTTCTTGCGTTTGTGTCCCTGGAAATGCAGAAAGAACCATTCTCTATGAGGAGACCATTCCCCGGAATAGAATTATTTCTTAAGGGATTCCTTATCAATAATGAACTTAGATAACATCATAAGGATCATTAAGGGAGGAATATGTGGGTGATTGGATAGATTTGTGGTCTTCTTCATCCTTTTGATGATAAGAAGTTTTTACAGGAGTTGTGGTTTCAAATCCCTGTAAGTGGATAGTGGAACCATCATGAGAAGTTCCAAGATCAGGTTTGGAGGGCTATCTAGCTACTGAGAAGGATCTCCTGGAGAAGGTTCCTCTGGACATAGCTGTTCTGAAGTCCTCTTCGGGTTTGAGGGATCTGGGAATGGAGAAGGAGTTACTTCTATTGAAGACAAGGTCAACTCTCCCAGATTGGTATTGGATAACATCCTGGAATTCTGGTGTTAACCTAGGTGCTGTAGGAGCAGCTTTATCTAGGGTCCAAGTCTCAGGAAGTGTTATCTCACTCCATTGTATGGTTTTAGGCACTATAATATTAGCCTTACTATTGTCAGTAAGAAACAAAGTAGTTTCTCTTGATTTGTGACATTTGGTCTTGAGAAAGTTGGATCTAATAGAGTTCATGACTTTATACTAAACCCTGTATATCAACGTGACAGGAACAGATCCTTCTTTCATGTCATAACCACGACATTTAACATTGAGGAAAAGAACATCAAGGATGTTCTTGTCATGCAAACTTGCAGTTAAATCTGGAAAACAATTAAAAAAGATTGGCCTGTGTAAGGTTAGTTTCAACAATTCCTAATAAAGAATCATGAAACTGATTGTGGAGAGCATCTCTTAAGCAGAGAAGTACTGCTACGTTAAGAAATTCTCAGAAAGAAGATGAAATTCTTCATCATCCTTTCGAAGTATGATTTTTTGTTCAACGGTTCTGACAATATAATCAGTTTTGGAAAAGAAAGATCCCTGCTTTTGGTAAAGATCTTTATGAGATATTTTTGGGATATCCCAGTTATCCAAATCTTGATTGATATTTTCAAAACGAATTTTTTCTTTGAAAATTTTGTTTGAAAAAGATTGATTTAATTGATTCTCATTAAGAGATTGGGATGAAGATGAAGTTTATTGGAGCTACAAGAGAAACGTGAGGAAAAGACTTTAAACATGGTAAAAAAAATTAGTTTTTTCCTCACCCGTAAGCATCATTGCCTTCACTTGGTTTACATAGAAATATAAATATTAAATATGAACTAGTAATTACCTTCTGGAGCATACTGTGAAGTTAACTATGCTTGTTCGACGATCAGAGATTCTCTACCAGAGAATCTCTACGTTAAGAGATTCTCTGGTAAGAGGTTTCATGCCTACCTGGACACTTCCTATGTGAAAGTAGTTGAAATTCTTAGATTTATGATCTCTCATACTTTTCTCGGAAAGAAGATGAAATTCTTCATCATCCTTTCGAAGTATGATTTTTTGTTCAACGGTTCTGACAATATAATCAGTTTTGGAAAAGAAAGATCCCTGCTTTTGGTAAAGATCTTTATGAGATATTTTTGGGATATCTCAGTTATCCAAATCTTGATTGATATTTTCAAAACAGATTTCTTCTTTGAAAATTTTGTTTGAAAAAGATTGATTTAATTGATTCTCATTAAGAGATTGGGATGAAGATGAAGTCTATTGGAGCTACAAGAGAAACGTGAGGAAAAGTCTTTAAACATGGTAAAAAAAATTAGTTTTTTCCTCACTCGTAAGCATCATTGCCTTCACTTGGTTTACATAGAAATATAAATATTAAATATGAACTAGTAATTACCTTCTGGAGCATACTGTGGAGTTAACTATGTTAGACTTATTGTATAACCTTAGAGGGGGGGGGTGAATAAGGTTATGAGTAAATATGGATTCTTTTCGCAAATGATGATTATATTCTTTTTCAAATCGGATGCGGAAAATGTGATTTGAACTTTTGGATATGAAAACAAGCAAGAGTTGTTTAAATTGTATTCAATATTGCCAATAAAGATATTATAAGAGATAATCAGGATATTGAATATATTAGATCTATTAGTGAGATAAAGATGATATATGAGATATAGTAGATCTTAGAGAAGAGGAGTAGAAGATGATTGATGAGTATTGATAATATCACAATTAATATGTTTATTGATATGACAGAGTAGTGATAGTATTGAATAATATAAGCACAGTAATATTAACAATAAACAAGAATAATGATAGTGATAATATCAATATATATACGCACAATAATATTAATAATAAACAGTTATAATAATAGTGCAAAATATAAAGAGAGAAGGGATAGAGGGACACAGATATTTAGCGAGGTTCGGGATAAAACCCCTACGTCCCCGGCCTTAGGCTTTTCAACCCTTGGACTTAGCAACCACTATATTGAAGAGAGTTTAATACAAACAGTCGACTTCAACACTAGTGAATCTCAATTCCCCTGAACTGAGAACCCAAGCACCCGCTAAGGATTTCAAAACCAACTCAATCACCCGGTTGAGAGACCCAAGTAAAGCTTCTCAGGATTTCAAGAAAACCACAAAAACAATATAAGGTTTACACAATTGAGATCTAGAGATCCAATCACTTCTTAGAATGTGTCAGTTTAGAACTAAGAGAGATGAGTGATCTTAGGATTTTTAGATGCTCTAAAAATGATATGGAATATGATCTTGCTCTTGCAAAAGCTTCTCAATTGATATAACAATGAGAGCTTGGATTTGCAATAAAGCTTTCAAAAGGATGTATATGATTTTGAAAACAAAAAGCCTTTTTGAAACAAGATTTCAAAACAATGAAGAACAATGTATTCTTTAGATCTATAAAAACATAAAAGCCTTTTGGAAATTGATATGACAATTTAGAACACAAAAGCTTTTATAAAATAAAACTATGAAGAGCAATATAGATCTAAGAATTCGTGAGAGAGAGCAAAGAATAGAGAAATTGTGAGATGAAGAGATGTGGATTGGATCATTTGAGAAATGAAATCACACTCCTATTTATAGTAATAGGAGAGGTTTGACTTTGCAAAAAACATTTATTGCTTGATGTAATCGATTATATGGTTTTACAAGGAGTATGCATAATCGATTATATATATGGATATGGAAAGTTTCTTTGGCTTGATAATCGATTATCTTGGTAGTGGGAATGGGGGATAATCGATTATAGGTGTCAAGGATGGCTCAGGATGTCTTGATAATCGATTATCACTTGTAGTTTTATGCATAGGTAATCGATTAGTGTTGTCAAGAAAGGAAGGAAGCCAATATGCATGTAATCGATTATGCATCTCAAAAAGGAAACTTTGGCTTGCAATATAATCGATTATATACTTCTCAAGGAGGCTATGATAATCGATTATACTCTTTAGAAAATGTTAGAAATGATTTCATGCTTTCTACAAAACTATTTTTAGGGTTTAGGCTTTCAACAAAAATAGTTTTAGGGTTTTATGTTTCTATCAAATGTATGCATGCAATTTTGAAATGCTTTTCAAAAACTCTTTTGATGCATCATGCATGCTTTGGAAAAGTTCATCTCTCTCAATAACTAAAGTGCCACACACTTTAGGTGATAGGACCTTTACAAAGTGTCCTAAATAAGGCTTAGACACAAATTAGAGTTTTGAACTTCATATGTTGCTTCTTCTTCAAGCTTCTCTTCTTTTGTGTCTTCTTCTCTTTAAATTAAGTCCTGCACTTTGCTCAACTTGAAACATTAGTAGATATGATGTAATTTGTTATCATACAAAATAAAGGAGTGTTTACCCTTGGTTCAACAAACTATGCTTGTTCGACGATCAGTATAAGGCCACTTTACTGGATATTAAAACTTGAATAAAAGAATTATTTTCTAATTTATACTTTGGAGTGGAAACAACCTCTTTTCAGAAAACAATGTTAAAGTAAATACAAATATATATCAAATTTGAATTATCAGTTATTTTCTAAATTATACCTTGTATTTAAATATATCTGTCATATGATCAGAAATAAAGGTTTTTCGCAAATCTTCCTCTTTAGGCCAAGGATAGTTAAGAATAATAATCTCATTGGGTGGTAGATTCTGCTGCCCTTCACCATTTGGGCCTTACGCCTTACTTACTACCATTCTGCGTTGACGAGACTTCCAGATATTCTTACAAAATCCTTTTAGGGTCAAAGAGACAATGAAAATATTTGAAAAATAGCTTTAAAGTCTTTTCTTGATCATGGACATAAATATTTAAACTTACAAAATATAACATAGAAACATAATTAATATTTCAAAGTAAATATATAGCAGAATACTTTGTTAATTGATTAGGAACATAGGTGAATCCTGCAAGGTACAAACATAGATGAATAATTTTACCATTCATTACCATAATGTTTATTAGTCATAAAATAGTAGACTAATTGACTATAGGATTACTCAAAACCCATGGTCATACCCACATTGGGGCCCTCCAAGAGGTGTAAATTGAGTAAATACAGTAGATAAACTCCCCTTGCCTGACAGCTGTATTGCCGTACGCATTTGGTTGTTTAGCTATAGTCAAGGAGTACACTATAGTATAACACTTTTAGAATAATATTAATTTCAGAAATAATATCCGTAACTGGCACTTATATGATTATGAACAAATTATAAGTAACTGCAAAGCATAACTCAGATAAGTAACCAACAGTTCAAAGTTAATAACTACATTCCTACTTGCATAGTATGAGTTTTAATGATAAATGGATTCCTTGGATCTATGTGTTTGAAATCAGTGGAATACTCTGTAAAGGTTAATGAAGACACGGTTGGTCACATTATACCAGGGAGAGGACTGAGACAAGGCAACCCCCTATCCCCCTCTTTGTTCTTAATTTGTGCCAAAGGTTTAACTACTCTCATTCACAAGGCGGAAGCTCAAGGAAATATCCATGGTATCAAAGTGTGATATTTTATTTGTTGATGACTGTTTGCTCTTTTTCAGGGCTAATACAATTGAAGGTGAAAATAAAAGATATTCTTCCTACTTACCAGAGAGCTTCAGGCCAAGCAATCAATTTGCAAAAACCTCAAAGTGTTTTTTGGAGCCAACACGGTGTAAGAAGCTAGAGATGAGTTGAAGAATATGTTTAGAGTCTCTAATGTTTAGGGTATGATAAATATTTGGGCATGTCTTCCATTATAGGGCGCAATAAGAAGTCCATTTTCAATTATTTTCATGACAGCTTATGGAAGAAAATTCAGACGCAGAAAGGCAAACACTTGTCAAGAGCTGGGAAGAAAATTCTAACTAAATGTGTTGCCTAGGCAGTTCCAACCTACTGTATGAGCACTTTCCTATTACCCGCTTCTCTAGGTGAAGAAATGGAAAAAATGATTAATTTTTTTGGTGGGGATCGAGAAGAAAACAAGGAAGAGGGATAAAATGGATGAGATGGGACAAACTAACTATGAAGAAGGTGAAAGGTGGAATGAGATTTCGTCATTTTTATGGCTTCAATATAGCCATGCTAGGGAAGCAAGGTTGGAATTCACAGACTAACTGATAGCTCTCCAATATGTGTATAGTTTGATCCCCTTTTATTTAGTTTTTCGTTATTTATCTTTCATATTAGATAGTTTTCAAAGTAGAATAACATTGTTTTCAATAGTGAGTTCAAAGACTTCAGTTTGTTGTTAATTCAGTATTTTTTTAGGATACTTGGTACTCTTAAACCTTCCATTTTTTGAGTACATCACTTAGCTAGGCAGGGAGATAACCAAGCAACCAAAAGGAAGCAAAAAGACAACCTTCGATTTGATGTTTCGTAGGCTAGCGAACCAGGAAACTTGCCCAGCAATGCAGCAGAGGAGAGAAGAAAAGTTTCTGCAGAGTTTCGCGCCGCAAACAGCTAGGATCGCGACGCAACCAAGGCAACAATTCTACCATTGTGTCGCGATGGACTGTTGTTTTGACAGCAATTTAAGCGAATAATCAGAATTTTTTAGGGAATATTGTTGAGAGCGAAAACCAGGTTTTGGGAGCTGCGAAAAGAGGAAGAATTTGAGCTTCTCCACCCTTGGGAACAATGAATTGAATGATCCAATGTACTTATCTTAGTGTAATTTATCTTTTACCTTTTATTTCAATCCTTTGAGCATGAGTAGCTAATTTTCTTAGGGTTGGGAAGAGATGAATCTCTCCAAAACTATCATGTGATTCCATTGTTATGATCAATTCAATTTAGTTATCCTTCTATATTTGCCTTTACCTCCGTTCTTATTGCTTTACAATGATTGTTGTTGTTGTGATGAATTAGACTTGACTTTCACCATTGAGAAATGGGTTATGTATTTCACCATTGAGTTGCCTTTGAGCATGAGTAGCTAATTTTCTTAGGGTTAGGAAGAGATGAATCTCTCCAAAACTATCATGTGATTCCATTGTTATGATCAATTCAATTTAGTTATCCTTCTATATTTGCCTTTACCTCCATTCTTATTGCTTTACAATGATGATTGTTGTTGTGATGAATTAGAGTTTACTTTCACCATTGAGAAATGGGTTATGTATTTCAGATAATGGGGTTTAAGGTCATGAATATAATGTTATAGGAATATGCTTATCAAAAAAATGTTATAGGAATATGACATTACTATCATGAATTTCGTTAATTCTCCGTGTTTATTGCTTTGTTTAGTGGTGATACACTTAAGGAATTAGGGTTTGCCATTAGATAAAAGGGGTTTTGAGGCAATGAATTACCCTAAATCTTTATTAATTGAATTGAATCTTTTAACTAGGTAACTGAATTGAAATTGATCAATGGTATAGTGCATGATAGCATAGAGGAGATGATTCTATTCCTAGCCACTTTTACTCTTGAAATTTATTCACAGATAATCTATTTCTGGTCACTATCAATTTAGTCATTGTTCAATTTGGTACGAAAAGAGAGTTTGAGAGAGGTTCGTGGAGGTGGGAAAATGCGTGTGAGGGTGGTAGGGAGAGAAGGAAATATTCAATATGATCCTAAAAAGACGCAGTAAAGAAATTGTTATCACAATTTTCTCTCAAAAAATCACGCACCCCTGTTTACAAATAAAAAGTCTAAAACAGAAAAGTGAGTTGATGAAATTTCCGGAACAAAGAAAATACATTCCAGAAGTATATTTTTTAAACTTTATTTTAAACTGTGAAAATTTTAAAATTCCTTTGAGCCGTAGAGATTTTGTTAAAGAAACTACATTTTGAAAATTTCATTTGCGAAACTTCTTTAATGTATTTTTTTAAACTATCAAAAATTTCAAACTTTAAAATTTTTGAAAATCATTTGAGTTATGGAAATCTCAAAGTTTGAAATTTTTGGTAGCGTAAAAAAAATACATTCCGAAATTTCTTTTGCGAAACTTCCTTGATATATATTTTTTACACTATCGAAAATTTCAAACTTTGAAATTTTTGAAATTCATTTGTGTTCCGAAAATTTTAAAGTTTGAAATTTTCGATAGTGTAAAAAATATACATTCAGGAAATTTTAGGATTTCAAAATTTTCATAACTCAAATAAATTTCAAAGTTTGAATCTCTTGTAGTGTAAAAAAAGACCTGTAAAAAATTTACCTTCTATTTCCAAAATTTTGACTAAACGCTATTCTCCGGAGGGGTGAAAAATAAAAGAGGTAAAATGAAGTAAATTTTTTCTGACAAAGGGTAAAAAAATATTGGCAATGGGATTTTAAATGGGGTTTGAAGTTTAAGGCATGGCAACATAACCCGAACTCGCGGGTACCCACCTGACCCCGCCCCGAGTGTGACGGAGAAAACCCGCTTTGACTGGGGACAAGGTTGGGTTCGGGGATGTCGATACCCACCCCGTCCCCGCCCCGAACCCGCTCGACAAAACATAAATTAATTATTTTATTTTATTATATGCATATTTACTCATTCATTTTGTTTCATAAATTTTGTTTATTTTTAATTTTGATCTATTTCCTATAGAAAAATGTATTTTAATACTTTTAACTTTATTTTATCATTGTATAATTATTATTATTTATTTTATTAATTATTATAAATATATTTTTTGTATTTTTCCTATAAATTGTGGCGGAAACGGGTACCCGCGGGGAACCCGTCCCCGTTTGGGACGGGGTTGGGGGATGCAAAACTCGACCCCGATAGAGGTAGGGGCGGGGACGGGGAATGCCAAACCCGCCCCGCCCCGCCCCATTTCCATGCCTAAGTTTAAGATACTCTCGCCGTCCCTAATTATAAGATCTCTTTGGTATTTTGCCTATTTGTAAATATAAGATATTTTACGAATATCTAGATGTATTTATTATTCTTTTTCCAAATATATTCTTTATAGGGTCGTCCCAAACAATTTAGAGGCCATGTTCAAAACCTAAAAATTGACCCCCTAATTGGCCCCCTATTTTATCAAATTGGATCTCATAGATTACTCCATTTTTTAAGATAAATTAAAATCCACATAAGAAATTTATCAACAAATTGTCTCCTTGCGTTAATTATATTATTGACAAGATCAACATTGTTCTTGTGCAATGATAAGATGAAAGCAAATTGTTGATTATAATTTCTTTTGTGGGTTTTAATAGTAGTCCCACATCGAGAAGCTATGTCAGTTGGATGGAAAATGATTGTCATATAAAAGCTTGAGAGGAACGTTGGCTGAGGACATAACGTGTTCATGTCGGCTGACCCACATCTCTTTTATTGAAAAAAAATAAGTAGAATGTTAAACTTTTTTTAAAAAAATTGTACCCCTTCGTTCATAATATTTGGTACTTTTGCTTGTTACACACAAATTAAGGTAAAATTAATTTGTGTAAGCTAAGTACTAAAAGACTCCTCTTTGTAGTTGTCTTAGGATAGTTGAAATCAAAATAAAAGAGTTAATAACTTAATAATTGTCTTAGGTCTCTAAAAGATTCAATAAATATAAATGGTATATTTGGAAAAGTTTGGTTAATGGTAGATTGAGTTAAAACTCTTGGCCAGCTGTCCTGCCCCTCTAGGCACCTACAATTCAACGAGGGGATTAGAAACTGCGGTCGGCGGTGGATATCCTGGGTAAAACCAAAAAAAAATTGTAGATTAAGTTTTTAAAAGAACTACTGTTTTGGGACAAAACTAAAATACCGAAAGCACCAAACATTAAAAATGAGAGAGTAATAACTTTTTTAGGCCCTAAGAAAAAGCATTGAGTTGGGCCCTATGCACATGCCCATGGTTGACCCTAATTCCTTATTAATACCACTAAATTGGCCTGATTTATGAAAATTTAATATTAAATTTTTCTATACATAACGGTCAATTTAATAATAATAGTCATACACAAATTTTACGAGTTAATTTATATACACTGTCGCTATATAAGATTTTTCACAACATCAATCAATCAAATAACGACATATATCATAAAAGTCAGCTATATTATGTACTTTTTTTGTTGATGTGTTAAATTTTACGTAAAGATTAAACTCCAATATTTTTTGACAGCAACTCAATTACTTAACACAATAATTCATTATAATTAACCATTTTTAAAACTCACACATATAGACAATTCCTAACCGAAGCCGAAATATCGCGCCTCCCTCTGCTAGGGCATGAGCGCGAGCAAGCCTGGAGGTTCGCCTCCACCACCTGATGTCAGCCTGATTAGAAGCAACAAAAAACAGAAGAGTCACAATGTCACATGTCCAGTTACTGTTCCTGAGGAAACAATGGCTGATGCGAATGTGGATCCCCCAAAATCCCCAAAGTCTTTCAAAGAAGCTCTCATGAAAGTTTATGGTGATGATGAACTTGATGCTTGCTGGGGTGACCTCATTGCTGAGGAAATCACTGAAGAGAAGATGGAAATGTTAGAAGAGGAACAACATGAAATCAGACCAAAGAACAACTCTGCTTGCCCCGCGGTTGACCTAACCAAAGAAGAACTGCAAGCTTGGTCCAAGCCATGGCGAAACACCCTGATTGTGAAAGTACTGGGAAAGAAGGTCAGTTTTAAAATGCTGGAAGGTAAGCTTAGACGTTCCTGGCTACTGAATGGAGACCTGCGAATCACAGACTTGGCTGGAGATTTCTTTCTGGTTCAACTTTCTGACATAGAGGATTATAAGCATGCCCTAATTGAAGGGCCTTGGAAGATTGCTGATCATTATCTTATTGTCCAAAGGTGGAGACCACTCTTCTCTCTCACTGCTTCGGTCACTAAGAAGGTGGTTGTTTGGGGTTAGGATTCCGAAACTGCCAGCGGAACTATGTAATGACAGATTTCTCAATCGTATTGGAGCAACCGTTGGCACCTTGCTAAGGATTGACAAGTTTACATCACTTCATTCCCGAGGTAAGTTTGCTAGAATATGTGTTGAACTTGATCTAGGTAAACCCCTTGCATCACATATTAGCATTTGGGGTATGAAATTATGTCTTGAATACGAAGGGCTACATTCTATATGTTTTCGGTGTGGCAAATACGGACATAAAAAAGAACATTGTAGGGAAATGCTTGAGGTAGTGCAGGATACTGAAGATACATATGATGATGTTGTTATGGTACCTGAACATGAAAAGCAACAATCTGTTGAAGACTCTAAGACTGTTCAGAAGGAAGACACGGGCAAGGAACAAACCAGCATTGTTGAGACTACCAATGTTTAAGAAGTGCGTGATATGGGACCTTGGAACATTCCCAAGTATGTGTCCAAGAAGAAGAAGAAGAGATCCCTTGCTCCAAAAGTAAGTGCTGGACCTAAACAAAATACAAGTGCTTCTCCTATGGAGAGAGTTGAAACTGAGGAAACTCCTCTGAATATTACTAAGACTGGTAATATTATCGATGGGAGCATTGAAACAGATGCAGGACAGGTTCCACACTAAGGAAATCCCAAGACAAAGCCTCCTCCAAAGCCTAAAGTTCGCAATACTACTGGGGGCAAAAACCCTCAAAGTCCTGCAAAAAAGAAAGGGCATCAGAATGGAAATGTTAGTAGCCGTATGTCTAACATGAAAGAAGGAGTGTCTATACATGTGCCTAAGGTCAGTGTCAACACTGTGAAACAAAGCAAAGCTCAGGATTCCACTTTGAAGCAAGCTCCAGGGAAAGAAAATAAGGCTTCCTCATCGTCTTCCAATGAGGATAGCCCAAGGAGTCTGGTGTCAAGGTCAGCCCCGAGGAAGAAGCAGTTCTTGCTTATATGAGAGCTATGAACCAATCTTTTGGGACTAATTTTCTGGCAAAGGTTCAAGGTTTGGATGATGGCAGAGTTAATTGATGATAATGATTTAAAGAGAGTTACTGAGATTAAGAAGAAATTGGAGGCGTGTAGCTCTACAATGCTTATGGAAATTACAGAAGGGCCAGTCCTTCAAAAATATCAAATATCTTAATGAATATCATGTGTTCGAACTGCCGGGGAATGACAGCTAAAGGCTTTGCTGGCCTTATTAGAGATCTCAAGCAGGAATATTCCGCCTCTATGATTGTTCTACTAGAAACTCACACTAGTGGTCCTACTGCTTCTAGGATCATCAAGAGAATTGGTTTTGATAATAAATTCATTCAAGATGCCCGTGGTCAAGCTGGGGGTATTTGGCTTCTTTGGGATTCTAGCATTTGGAATCTTTCTATTGTGTCATTTACGGGTCAATGGATCCATGCAGAAGTGAAAATCCAGGGAGCTGAATCCTGGCTCACCACCTTTGTCTATGGAAGTCCTCATTTTGCCCCTAGACAATCCCTTTGGGATGAGTTAAAAGAGCTCCATGATGATGTTGGTGGTCCTTGGCTTGTCCTTGGTGATTTTAATGCTACTATACATGATTTTGAACGGATTGGACCTCCTCTCATTCATGCTCAAGCTCATGACAGTGGATTCCAGGATATGATTTCTTATTGTAACCTTCTTGACTTAGGTTTCAAAGGTGATTTGTTTACATGGGGGAGGGGTCAAACCAAGAAAAGGTTGGACCGTGCTCTTTGTAATATTGAATGGCGCTTGAGATTTGAGAGGGTGGACATCATTCATCTTCCAAAGTTCAAATATGACCATTGCCCTCTTCTTTTGAACTTCGATGTCCGAAGGAATCTTAACAGAAGAAGGAGACCTTTTAGGTTTGAAGCAGTTTGGTTGACTCATCCCTCCTTTAATCAACTTGTTCGAGACAATTAGAGAGGTGAGACTGAGAATGTGCCTCTTCTTCTCAAAGAGCTCCAAGGAGTCTTAAGAGAGTGGAACCACAACACTTTTGGAAATATTTTTGGCACTAAGAGAAAGTTAATGAAGAAACTTCAAAATATTGAAAAAGACCTGAGAAGAGGGTGGGATAATCAGTTGGTTGACCTGCAAAAGAGTACCTGGAAGGAGTATGAAGCTATCCTAGCTAGAGAGGAGTTGCTTTGGTTCCAAAAATCTAGGTCTAAATGGCTTGAATTTGGTGATAGGAATACTAAATTCTTTCATGGGGTTACGACCATAAGAAGAAGGAAGAATTCAGTCTCCAAACTTCAGAATGAAGCTGGAAGTTGGATTGATGACCCTTTAGAATTGGAGAATCTAGCAACAAATTATTTCCAGAATTTGTTTGCTAGGGGGGATGCTCTCATCCCTTACCACTTGAATCATCTATTTCCAATTCTTGATGACAATGTCCTTACGGTTTTGAGGAGGGATATATCTAACAGTGAAATTTGGGATGTCATTAAAAATATTGGGGCCTTCAAAGCTCCAGGTCCGGATGGATTCCAAGCAATTTTCTATCACTCTCAAAGGCAAACTATTGGTGAATCTATTTGTGATTTAATCAAGGACATTTGGAATAATCCTTGGAAAATCAAGGATATCAATGCCCCCCTCATTACTCTAATTCCTAAATCTGAAAATGTGGTAAATATGAAGCAATTTCGACCAATTGGTCTTTGTAATGTGACCTACAAAGCAATCACAAAGATTCTCACTAATAGGATCAGAATGGGTATTTTTGGTATTATAGGGCCAGCCCAATGCTCCTTCATTCCCAAGAGACACAGTCAGGACAACATTATCATTGCTCAAGAGATTTTTCACTCTATGAGGAGCAAGGGGGGGGGGGGGGAGGGTGGATGGCCATCAAGATTGACCTTGAGAAGGCTTATGATAGACTGAATTGGTGTTTCATAAAAGATACTCTTGTGGACATAGGCTTCGGACAAAATTATTCAGCTGATTTGGCATGGTATTTCCACTCCTACCATGCAAGTCCTTTGGAACGGGGAGGCTTTGAGAGAATTCCAACCCCAAAGACGGATAAGGCAAGGGGATCCGATATCACCTTACCTCTTTGTGCTTTGCATTGAGCGGATTTTCCATGCTATAGAAGCTGTTGTTAATGATGAATCATGGAAACTTATTCAAATCACTAGAGGGGGCCCCAAATTTTCTCATCTAGCCTTTGCTGATGATCTTATTTTCTTTGGGGAGGCTAATTTGGAACAAGCTTCAGCTATTCAGCACATCCTCCAACGTTTTTGTGAAGCTTCAGGCCAGAAAGTTAGCCACGAGAAGACTAGAGTGTTCTTTTCCAAGAATGTTTTTAGATTGCTAAAAGCAGATATTTGTCAAGAACTTGGTTTTCAAATGACTGATGACTTAGGTAAGTACCTAGGAATTCCTATATTTCATCAGAGAGTTGGAATCAATACCTTCAAATTTGTTATTGACAAGGTTAATCAGAGACTTAGCACTTGGAAAGCCACGACTCTCTCCTTTGCTGGCAGGGTGACTCTGGCAAAATCTGTTGTTCAGGCAATGCCTACCTACATCATGCAAGCTTGTGAGCTACCTAGAGGTATTTGTGATGAAGTGGATAAACTATGCAGGAACTTTGTGTGGGGGAGATGAGGTTAATCAACGCAAAGTCCATCTTCTTAGTTGGGATAAAATGTGTCTCACTAAGAAAGAAGTAGGTTTGGGACTTAGATCCACTAGACAAGCTAACTCCGCTTTCCTTCAAAAAGGTTTATGGGAATTCTGTAGCCAACCAGCTTCTTTGTGGGCCGACTTGTTGCGGAGTAAATATAAATGTGGTAGATATGGGCTTCCTAAAGTGGATATCAAGAAGGTTGGGTCTAATTATTGGAGAGGATTGGGTCATGAATGGAATAACTTCAGGAATAACCTTAACTGGAAATTAGGCAATGGAGAAGATATTAGGTTCTGGAAGGATAACTGGCTGCCTGATTATGCTCCTCTTTCCAGCTACTGTACAGTGGCCTTAGATGATAATGATCTAAACCTCCCTGTGAGTTTCTTTGTTCATGGGAATGGGGAATGGAAAGTGTTTTTGTTTGAACACATCCTACCTGGTAATATCACTCAACACATTATTAACACTAATCCTCCCTCTATTTTACATGAGGATGACCAATTCTCTTGGGGAGTCACCCCAGATGGGAGGTTCTCTACCCAATCAGCATACAAAGCTCTGTCCACGTCTACTAATCAGACAACAGATCCTATTTTCAAGCTTATTTGGAAATGGATAGGGTCGGAACGTATACGTAACTTTCTCTGGAAACTTGCTCACGAAGCTCTTCTCACCAACGTGGAGCGGACTAGAAGGCATATGGCAGACCCTTCCCCTTGCCCTGTCTGTGGTATTGGAGACGAATCCCTGATTCACAGGTTTCGTGATTACTGTAACAGCCTTAGCATCTGGAGCAGCCTTGATTATCAGAAACCAAGACATTTTTTCAGCAACATGCATTGGAAAAACTGGCTAACGATGAATCTAAAAACCTCTATTACCTGGAGTGTCATTTTTGGAGTCAGCTTAGATCAAATGTGGAGGAATCAGAATCACTGGATTTTTTCGCAGAAAGCAACCTCCACGCAGACTTTCGTAGCGACGATCATGCATCAAGTGGATTGGATTGTCAACGACATCAACCAATTTGGGAATCTTCAATTGGTGAACCAAAATTCTGATCAGTGGAATTGGACGCTCCCTCCGAAGGATTTTTGTAAGTTAAATTGTCTTGGATCAGTCTCCAATAATGGTAGGAAATCTGGGTGCGGTGGTATCCGCCGTGACGACGCCGGTAATTTCATCTTTGCGTTCATGCAACGGCTTGGGAATTGCTCTGTAATTGAAGCATAGTTATGGTGGGTTTATCACGGTTTATGCATTGCTTGGAGGAAAGGATTCAAGAAGATTGTTGTGGAATCAGATTCAACTATGGTGGTGGAATTACTCTCAGGCATTAATAACATCAACCATCCTCACCAGCAATTGATTGATGGTATTAAAGCCATTGGTTGATGTTATTAATGCCTTTGGTTGATGTTAATTTTAAAAGCGTATTTACCTTAGGTGGGGGTTAAATTCGCTTTGTGTATTAAAAATACCTGTTTTTTATTTAATTTTTTTAAAAAATGTTATAAAAATACTACTTAAAAGTCGGATGTACCCCCACATTAGGTAAATCCGCTTTTGTTAATTTTAAAAGCGGATGTACCCCCACATCAGGTAAATCCGCTTTGTTATTTAAAAGTCGGATTTACCTATTGGGTAGATAAATCCGCTTTGGAAAAATAACAAAGCGGATTTATCTAAAAAAAGATAAATCCGATTTCCCTAAAAAAAAAAGAAAATCGGATTTACCCCCACATTAGGTAAATCCGCTTTTGTTAATTTTAAAAGCGGATGTACCCCCACATAAGGTAAATCCGCTTTGTTATTTAAAAGTCAGATTTACCTATTGGGTAGATAAATCCGCTTTGAAAAAATAACAAAGCGGATTTATCTAAAAAAAGATAAATCCGATTTCCCTTAAAAAAAAGAAAATCGGATTTACCCCCACATTAGGTAAATCCGCTTTTGTTAATTTTAAAAGCGGATGTACCCCACATAAGGTAAATCCGCTTTGTTATTTAAAAGTCGGATTTACCTATTGGTAGATAAATCCGCTTTGGAAAAATAACAAAGCGGATTTACCTTGAGTGGGGTAAATCCGAGCGAGTTTTAGTTTGGCAGGAGTATTTTCGGTTTATCAAATTATGTGGGGGTATATGGTGATATGATGATGGTACCAAAAAAAATTCCTAATATTTTTTACACCCCCAGACTTTTTGACACAGGCGCTCAACTTAGATAGAGTTGGGCTGCCTAGTGGCTCGGTGTAGTTTGTTTTCCTTGGGCTTCGGCCCAATTCCTTACCAAAAAAAAAATAGAGGATGTCGGTAATAGTAAAAAAAGCCAATGATAGAAAGGGCACGGACATTGAATTGTTCCCAATCCCAATCCCAATCCCAATCCAGAGAGAGATAGAGAGGATGAGGTGGTGGTGGGGTTGACCATGAGAGCAGGGGCGACCGATTTTACCCTAAAATTCTTCCCTCTCAATATTATCTCCACCACCAACACTCGTATTCAACGCACCTCACCCTTCTTTCTCCAACTGCATCGCATGGCCGAGACCACGGGAACCGCAAATATACCCGCGCCGCACCCGATTCAACCCAAATCCGATTCCAACGCCGAGAAGAAGGATATTCCTCCTCCTCCGGAGAAGCCGGAACCTGGCGATTGTTGCGGCAGCGGATGCGTCCGATGCGTTTGGGATATTTACTATGACGAACTTGAAGAATATAATAAGCTCTACAAACAGGAAGATCTAAACCCTAAATCTTAGTAGTATCCTTCTCTTCCCTTCGTTTCTTCAACAATTTTTTTTTGACAAAATCAACAATTTAAAATTCAAGGGTTTGTTTTTGTTGTAACAATATGAGCTGTTTTCTTTTTTATTTTTGATGTATAAAATAGCCAACATGAGCTTGAATTCATTTCTTAAGGGATTGATTATTTGGCCCATTTTAATGCTGAACTTGATCCGCTTATATATTACTCCATTTTTCCATTTGATTGATGTTTAAGGTAATAATCTGCAATAATAGTTCAGAATTAATGAAAATTGTCTTATACTTATGTCCAAGGTTCTAAATAGCGGTCGCATTAAGGCTTTCGCGTTTTCGGCCGTTGCGGCCGTTGCGTTACAAGTCGCGGTCGTCGCGGTGTGAATTAATCACAATAATGCATAAATTTTATTAAAATTATTTGTCGCGGCCGTTTTGTCGCGATAACGGTCACTACCGAGACAGTTTTGTCGCGGCCGTTTTCGGTGTAACGGACCGTTTTTTAGAACCTTGCTTATGTCTCTTAGTTACTCCCTCTCTCTTAATAATTGACTATGGTAAAAAGATAATTAAAATTAGTCATTCTTTTTTGGTTAAAACATCAAACATAAGGGACTGAGGACAGAGGTAGAATACTCTTTTTCGTTTAAGGGCTGAAATTGAAGGAAACAATTATTTGGGGAATGATTTAACTTTATAATTTTATATGCGTTTGTAGGTAGGAATATTGGTGGTGTAGTTGGGGTTTCTGATTTACGAGCCTTGACTGAGTATTTTGTTTTAGCATTGCAGCCATCATTTACATCCCTTGCTCAATACACATGGGTTAAGTGGATGCCCCTGTCAATGCTTATATAGATGATTAGGGAGTTTGTTAGTTCTTGAGAACTCATGTAGTTCTTGGGGTTCGGGAACTCCTACAATTATATTCTGTTATATTGTTGAATATAGTATAGTAAGATCCAATGTATATTGGTTTCTAGTTTTTCTGTTGTATTGTTGAATATCAGTATAGTATATTCAGTATAGCTGGATCCGGTTATATATTAAAATGCTTTTCTTGGTTGAAGAGCTAAAATTTAAGCAAACGAAATTTTGGGGAATGATTTAATATAATAATTTTTTATATGCCTTTATAGGTAGGAATCGTGGTGTAAGTAGGGTTTCTAATTTTTGATCCTTCAGTGTTTTTGTTTTAGCATTGCCTGCCATTGTTTACATCCCTGGCTCCACACATGGGTTTAGTGGATTCCTCTGTCAATGCTTATAAAGATGATTAGGGAGTTTGTTAGTTCTCGAGAACTCATGTAGTTCTTGGGGTTCGGGAACTCCTACAATTCTATTGTCCATTATGTTGTTGAATATCAATATAGTAAGATCCATTTTAGATCGGTTTCTAGTTTGTCAAGAGCTTTTTCAATTTTAATAAGATTAGGCTTCTTTCTTTATCCAAATTTGCTCTAACTTTTTAGATGATGTCGGAGTGCACTCGATACAATGAAAAACGGCGTTGACCAAGAGAGCAAGAGCTGGTGATGAAAAGATCCTTTGTTTTATGACAGGATCTTAGGCTTTCATTGCTTTTTCAATATTTTAAATTAATAATGTTATCTTTGGTTGAGGGGATGAAATTGAAGGAAATATTTTCTTCGGAACGATTTAGATGCCTTTTTGGTAGTAATGGTGGTGTATCTGAGTCTTGCATTTTGTTTTAGCATTGCGTACTTATTTCCCTGGCTCAATATATATGGGTTAAGTGGATGCCCCTGTCAATGCTTAAATAAATAAATAGGAGTTTGTTAGTTCTTGGGAACTCGTCTAGTTCTTGGGGTTCGGGAACTGCTACATTTCCATTTCCTGCTATATTGTTGAATATCAGTGTTGTAACCAATTTAGATTACTTTCTAGTTTATAAGATATTTTTCATTCAAAAAAGACTCAATATTTTCTTTGGTTGGAGCGCTAAAATTGATGGAAGCAAGTTTTTTGGGATTCATATACATGCCTTTTTAGTAGAAGTGGTGGTGTTTCTGCGCCCTCAGCATTTTGTTTTAGCATTGCTCACTTATTTCCCTGGCTCAATACATATGGGTTAAGTGGGTGCCACTGTCAATGCTTATATAGATGATGATTAGGAGTTTGTTAGTCCTTGGGAACTGGTGTAGTTCTTGGGGTTCGGGAACTCCTACATTTTTATTGCTGGCTATATTGTTGAATATCAGTGTAGTAGGATCATATTTAGATTAGTATGTAGTTTGTTAAGAGCTTTTCAATTTATGTAAAGGTTAGGCTTGTTTCCTTAAAAGTCTTTGAACTTATGAAAAAGTTGAGGGGTAAACAACTCATAGTCATTACAAGATTTTTAAATGTTTCCTTTTTTATTACATTGCATTACAATGCATATATAAAATCTGATTGATCTGATTGATTTGAATAAACAACTGGTTATTTAGCTACATAGTTGGTTGGGGATGGTTATTTCTTTTTCTGTATTCAGTTGAGTTTTACAGCTTTCCTTGTTGCTCATTACTTGTATAAATGCCTAAGTCTTGATGATTAAGAGTTCATCTTTCTGACAAGCTAACAATAAGTACTTTTTCTGAGAAGTTTATCCAAATTTGCCTCAACTTTTTAGATGATTCTGGAATGTACTCGATGCAATGAAAAAAAGGCGTTGACCAAACGAGTAAGAGCTGGTGATGAAGATAGATTGTGTAATAATTGACAGGATCTTAGGTTTACACCGCTCATATAATAATCTTTTCTTTGGTTGAGGGGGTGAAATTGAAGGAAACAGTTTTTTGGGAATGATTTAGATGCATTTAAAGTAGGAATGGTGGTGTTTCTGCGCCCTTAGGCTCCCTTAGCATTTTGTTTTAGCATTGCTAACTTCTTTCCCTGGCTCAATGCATATATGGGTTAAGTGGATGCTCCCTGTCAATGCTTATATAGATGATGATTAGGAGTTTGTTAGTTCTTGGAAACTCATGTAGTTCTTGGGATTCGGGAACTCCTACATTTTTATTGCTTGCTATATTGTTGGATATCTGTATAGTCGGTTCCAATTTAAATTATTGTCTAGTTTGTTAGAAGCTTTTCAATTTATGTAAAGGTTAGGCTTCTTTCCTTAAAAAAGATGTCTTCATGAACTTCTGAAAAAATTGAGATGCAGAAATGAAGTGCAGTTTCTACAATTAAAAGAGTAGTGGAGTTTCTGATGTCTGAACTCTGAGCATTTTATCTTGGCATTGCCTACTTAGCAGTCTAATACATATGGGTCAAGTGTAATTCCCCCTGTTAATGCTTATATATAGATAATTAGGAGTTTGTTGGTCCTTGAAAGAACTTACCCTCCTACAATTCTATTCACCACTGTTAATTAACTCTAGTTGTAAAAGTTGTTCTTCACTAAAAAGGTTTATGCTCGTTTTTTTGGTTAACAAATAAGTCTATGCTCTGGACCTATGGAAAAAATCCTTTTAGTGTTCATCGAGATGTTAAATAAGAGAATTTCTGAAAAATTGAGGTGGAAGAATCAATTCAAAGTTATACGAGAAGCAAGTTAAAAAATTCATAGATACTCTGAATATCCTTTGATATAAAAAGGGGAATACTAATCATCTAATCGAGGTGTAGACACTTTTTAGCATACCACAAATACAGAGAAAGCAAAGGGAGTATCCAAGAAGATCTTCTCTCCGGGAGCTGGACATTTGTATTGACCTCTTGAAGACATTTGTAATGACCTCTTGAAGAAAAGGTTGCCGAAAAGTAGCATAGGTAGACCTTGAACTCACTGTGTTCCCTTGGAATCCATTTCGAACAGTGTTTGATACCCAATCTGAGTGCTCAGTTTAGTCGACACAATATTTCTTGATATCCGAAATGAACTCATGAAGCAAGACAGTGTTTGATACCTCAGAGATGTCTATTCCTCTCTCTGATAGTCAAAGTAAACCAAGCGCTAGCAAGTTGAAGTGAAGAAAGTTCATCATAGAAGGGGGAAGATCTCTTCCTTTGAGTCCTACTCTGAGTTGATTCTTCTTGGGGATATTCACTAAATGGAATTAGTATATGGATGGAATATAATGAAATAGAACTGCTTTCAGGTTCCCCGTGAAATCAGGCATGGAATGGAGCCATTCATTACCAAGAAGTTCCACGAGTTATTAAGGAAATTTTATGAGATAGAATTGACCATTGTTCCTCAGTAGCTCAGTGGTAGAGCGGTCGGTTGTTAACCGATTGGTCGTAGGTTCAAATCCTACTTGGGGAGAAGTTTTGACTAACAGACGTCACGCTGGCAGTTAACTGCTGACGTGACGTCCTCAATTCATTAAATGACGTGGCATTCATTATTGAGGTGGCAAAAAAATTTATTATTTAATTCAATATTATTTTACACATAATCAAAACAAAATTAAACAAAAAACAAAAAATAGAATTAAACAATCACCACCGTCAGTTTCTCATCACCACCGTAACCCATCAAACTTTTTTTCATTTTTCATTTTTCCTCGTCTCTTTCTCTCATCTCTTTCTCTCTTTCTCTCAGAAGCAGAAGGGTACTTTTTTCATTTTTCCTCTCATCTCTTTCTCTCATCTCCTCCTTTTCCTCTCATCCCTTCCTTTGTCAGTTTCTCATCACCACTGTAACCCACCAAACGGCGACCCTCCCATCACCACCGTAACCCCCCACATCTCTCTCACTCTCCCTCTCCCATTTTTCCTTCTTTTCCTCTCTTTCTCTCTGCGCAACCCAGAAACATAACCATGAACGATTAAGAACAACCTAGATCTAAGGAAAATAGGGTCCAGGAACAAACATAAGCGAAGACATGCTTCTTCTGTTCAGATCTGCTATTTACCCAACCTTTAGGTTCAGATCTGCTTCTTCTCTTCAGAACCAATTTCGAACCTTAGATCTGCTTCTTCTCTTCAGATCTAAGCGAAGAACCAATTTGTTTTTTTTTTGAGGTAGAAAACGAACAGTTCTTCAATCTGGGTTTGAGATGATTTCGGTTTGAAATGAAATCTGGGTTTGAAAAAATGGAGAAAGAGTTCTTCAATCTGGGTTTGAGATGATCTTATGTTTGGAATTTGTTGTTAAGAAAAAACGGAGAAAGAGTTGACTGAGAGGTTTGAGAATTAAAAAAACTCAGGATTAGTTACTGAGAGAATTAGTTACTGAGAGAATTTTGTTTTTTGTTTTTGTAATTTAAAAAACTTAATTGATTATATGTAAAATGATTTAGAATTAAATAATATTTTTTTTTGTCGCCTCATTTAATGAATGCCACGTCATTTAATTTATTAAAGATGCCACGACAGCAGTTAACTGCCAGCGTGGCGTCCGTTAGCATAAACTGACGGCAGGGACCAAAATGAAACAAAAATGAAACATGAGGGACCAAAACGGACCAAAAAAAAGATAAAGGACCAAAGTGAAACCTAGAGCAAACATAAAGGACTAAAAGTGCTATTTAGCCTTGTTTTTACCATCCTCCTATTTAGCTTGACATGATGCTATCAAAGAAGTCTACCTCGTACTAATAGTTATACAAAGCAACTCTGGGCGAGCTGTCTTGCCGCTTGAGGCATTTACAATGAGCGAGGGATTAGTCACTGCTGTCTGTGCGGTGGATACCCGAGTTTAAAAAAAAAAACTAATGTAAGCATTCAACAGTATAACTGCCCTTTGGTCAAAAACAGTATAACTACCCAACAACAATTTAAATCGAAAAACTACAAATTCTATGTTTTCTTTTCCCTGTATTACAACATCTCCTTTTAAGGGGTTTTGCGTGAATGATATACATTAGTATAAATTAACATAAGAGTTGGGTCGCCAATTGCTTTTCTTGGCACAGAGCCCCTCTTGATTTTTAAAGGTTATTTCCCAATGCACAGATTTCAACAAATTTTCAACTTCATCAATGACATTGGATTCATCACGAATAATCAAATGACCTCCTGGTCTTAGTATTCTATCAATTTCTGCCATAACAGGAACAAGTTTACACCTGAGAAGCCAAAACAAGAGAACAAAATCAACATGGTGCAATTTTTTATAGTTCATTTGAAAACTGGTAGAAGAAATCTTTACTTCCATTTATATATACCTATTCTTTAGATTCGAGAAAAGATGATCTGCATGAAGTAGATCATAAGTTCTTGGATATGTGCTGAAGGATTCACACCAATCATGGTATATTCCAGTAAGTCCCCTCTCAAAGATAATAGGAAGTGTGTCTGCTGCATCTACGTTCACTACATTGAATACCCAAACTGGAATGTCCTTAAGAGCCGCTGCAAATCTACATACATTAAGAATTTGAGGGACTAAATTAAATAACATTTGAAAATATCACGGACTAATTAGTAATAAAATTGTAGTTAATGTTGAATACCTACCCTCCATAGATAGCTCGCATGTCCATGATATTTCTAACGTTAGACCAACTAACACCCATGTTGCTCAACTCATCTACAACATTTTTAAAACGTTCAGTGTCTGCTGCAAAATCTTTAGATGATGGTTTTCCACTCTGAGCATCGTTTAGCCAATATGGGGCTTTCTGCAGTCTATTGGGCCATGCTTCAGGCCATTTGGCTCCTCTCTCTGCCTTATCAACAGGCAATTTGTGCATGCAGGCTTGTAGTGGGACATACCTATAGTAACATATTTAATCAATCAAATTTACAAAGAACTTAGACAATGTGCTTCACTTCTCATATATGCTATTTCATTGCGATTTGGGATTCCTATGACTTTTAATTTCACATAGTTTCACGCTATCATGCATATCCGACCGTATGATCGGTCTGAGATAAGTGAGTGTGTGATATTGCATGAAATTTTGATACATACAATTTGAGTTTACGATGTATTGAGTTAGACTACCCTTATATACTCCATGTAAATAATATTTTTATTTGTAAAAAAAATGTGATACATATTCCAATAGCAGAGATTTACCATGCAGCATTTGGATCATCGTCATCTTTGCAAATTGGAGGTTCAGTTTTCTCCCTCTGCTCATAGCAGTCGTTGGAAGTTGGTTTGCGGTAGAAAGCAGCACCAACTTGATTCAATGTATCATTTTTTATGTTCACGAGATCCCAACACATTGCTTTGGTTAATGTGGTCATATCTACAAGAACATAACAAAATGTTAGCGCCTTTAATTTAAATTGCTAAGTTATTCCTTACTGAATAACAAAAATAAATTATTCATCAAAAAAAGAATAACAAAAGTAAGTTATGTTATCCTACGCTTCCATATCTCCACATCTTCTTCTAGTGTCTGGTACACTGGAGTGGCAGACCATACGAAATAACCTCCTGGTCTTAGAACACGATTCAATTCCAAAAGCAACAAACCACCTACAACAAATTTACACATTTCTCAGTAACCACGATCAATGTAAACTAAAGGTAACTACTAACTAGTAATTTTGTTCCATAGATGTTTGTAATCACCGTAGTCCTGGAATGTGTCGAAATTTTAGAAAACATCCGAGTTTGTCATCTGTTATAGTAATTTTTTGGATTACGCTGCTTGATGACCAAATTGACTAACCAAAGAAAGACACTATCATGAATGTTTTTGTAATTTCGTTACATTCAAGGGACTAATCTATGGTTACAGCATCTCACACATTCAAAGACTCTAAACTAAATCATTAATAGAAAACTTAATGAAAGATTCAAACAAAGAGAGTGTTAGTGAGATGAACCATCTTCATGCCAAGGAACTCGACAACGTGCACAATGTACAAGATCAAAGACGCGGCTCGGGAATTGCAACCTTTGAGTACCCATTACTGCAGATATAGCTGGTATCCCTCTCTCAAGTGCAAACTGTACTTGTGCCTCATGCTCATCTTTAGGTGCAAAAGACATAGCAACAACATCTCTTTCAAATAGGTAACCTCCAAAACTTCCTACCCCACACCCAACATCCAATATCACTCTTGTATGCTTCCCCCATGCAATACCAGGTTCAGCCTGCACAACAATCAACCATTGTTTTAAAAAATTCGTGACCGAGATATAGGCCACAACGTTAAGATTTTTTATGTCTATGCGACTGCAATGTGACTGCGATTGAGATTGTATCAATTGCATATGAACACGAGAGTCCGACTTAGAATACTAAACAATAGTTTAGTAATTGTTACTTGATGGACATAATAGTCATTTTCCCATTAATGAAAAATTTTGGTGGCCACACCAAAGTTATATTGTGGCAAACATGTACTAACCAGTGTTTTCATTTACCCGCTCACTAACCACACAAACACTAAATTGTGGCTAATATGTACTAACCATTGGAATTCCTTAGTATCATTAGCCGTTGCCTGAACACGATATTCTACAATATCAAGAATGCAACACGAATAAATCATTACTCAATTTGAAACTGTCTACGTACAAACTAATGGCCTAGTTAAGAAAACTAGTAATTACCTTTTGAAGAAAATCAATATAGTGGAGAGCACCATGAATAAACTGAGTGCCACCTCCAGGGAAAGTCAAGAACTCACCCATCAACTTTACCCAATTCTGATGTCCCTTCACCTCAGCTAGCTTCGTGTGTGGTACATTATGATACCATATCTATTGAAACACAATTCACAAATTTTTATTTTGAGTAACTCATCATCATATATACCAATAGCACACCCACATTATTATTAGCTCTAACAAAAACAATCAATTTTCAAGTAAGCTACCTTATCTCTACTATTAGGCCATTGAACACGTGATTTATATCCTTTTGGAAGTGGGACCAAGCAAGTAGGTGCATCCTCAGGACAATGTCTTTCCCTATGTTCATAGTGCTTTCTATGTGAAGTTTTCAAATACTTTTCATTGTCCAAACATGGAATATAATCAGCACCAGCTGTAACATTACAAAGACTCCAATTCATATCTGGAACCTCCTCAACCGATTCATTCTTCTGTCTCTCTTTTTCACCCCGTGACTCATCTGCTTGTGTTGACCACGTTTTCTTTGACCCCTTCGATGATTTCCTCCTATTCTTCTCTTGTTTTTCATCACTTTCTTCTTGTTCTTTTGTCTCCTCCTTGGCCTTTTTCTTTTTCTCTTCATTCATATCATCTTCATTGTTTTTAGATCCTTGAACATCTTTTTGGCCACTTGTGGTCTGTTCTCCATTATCATCTGCATTTCCATTATTAGATTCCATGTTTTGTTCTACCTTTGAATTGGTGTTTTCATCTCGAGCCACATTGTTTTCTTCTGCTTCTTCTTCTTTGTGATTAGTACTTTTCACTTCTTTCTCAGACACACTAGTTTTTTGATCATTCTCCAAACTTGATTGTTTTGGTTGGTCATTATTGGTATTTGCAACATCATTTTTGATAGCATCATCAGGAAGATTACCAGGATTGTCTCCATAAATAGGAGTGGTCTTTTGGTCTTGGCCGTTGGTGTTGGTTTCAGATGACTCTTCTGAAACAGCACTGGTTGTTGTTTCAGTTGAATCATCTGAATTTTTATTATTGGTTGTCGTGGTTTCAGTTGAATCATCTGAGTTGTTATTGTTGTTTGCATTGGTGGTTGTTTCAGATGTTGAATCACCTGAGTTGTTCTCATTCTTGTCGTTGTTGTTGCTGTCGTTGTTGTTATTGTTGGTTGTCTTGGTTTCAGTAGAATCATCTGAGTTGTTATTGTTGTTTGTATTGGTGGTTGTTTCAGATGTTGAATCACCTGAGTTGTTGTCGTTGTTGTTGTTGGTTGTGGTAGTTGTAGTAGTGGTGGTTTCAGATTGATCTTCAGAAATGTCATTGGTAGTTACAGAGTTTCCAACAGCGGTGCGAGTATTAGGTGCAACTACAGAGTTGGAAGTTAACATCCATACGCCTAAGACACATAGTGCAATGAATACTAGTATTGTTAATGTTGATGTGTAAGATGTTGATGATGGTCTTCTGTTGTTACGTGATTTGTTAGGTAGTGGTGCCATAGATAGATGAATGTTTTGATTTCTCGTTGAAGAATGTGATGGTGAAATTAGAGAAAGAGAGTTTGAGAGGAAGAAAGATGCATGCGAGAGGATGGTAGAGAGAGAGAGAGAATGAATTGTTCAATGATCCAAAAGAGACGGAGTAGGGAATTCGTTAATTTTTATACATTTTTACGGGTGTTTTAAAACTCGAACCGGTGACCGACTCGGTGAAGGTACCGGGTCACTGGGTCAAGGGTCGGACCGAATGGCCGACAGTTGAACCATATGACCAAAACCGGGACCGCATGACTGGACTCGGTCTCTATTTCTCGAATTTTTAAGACCTATATAGTATATAATATAAATTTCGTACTTGTAAAATTAATAACTATGTTTATTTTATATCTACTAAAATATAAAAATTAATATCTTAATTTATTAATATTTTTAAATTTATTCATACATAATATTACTCTAATTTTTTAGATCACACAAATTAATATGTACTCAACAAATATGATGCTTGTTTTTGCTAATAATGCAATAATGGAAAAAAAAAGATGAAAAAGAGCAAAAGAAACAGATTAAACGACGTCGTTTTGATAAAATGGTAGTTACAATAACCCTGACCGGGTCGATTACCCCCTGGTTCCCGGTTTGACTGGCCGGGCCGAGCCGGTTTTTAAAACACTGATTTTTACAATTATTTGTTTTATATTAGATGTTATGAGTGTGTTTTATTCGATTCACTTTATTTTTAGTTTTCACACCAAAAAAAAAACTTTATTTTTAGTGTTTATACATTTTTACAATGATTTTTATATATATATATATACTTTATGAGATTCTTTGATATTTTTTCTTCAATGGTTTCTCAAAATAAAGATATAATGAAAGTTACAATAAATCATGTAATATTTTTATTTGGTGTATGTAAATCATGTAATATATCATCCATATAGTAATATCATATATCATTAAAGCGTACGAACAATTAGAGGTGTCAATATGGCCCCAAGCCCACCCCACTTGGCCCACTATTAAACCCCATTAAAATTAGGCCCCCAATAAATGGGGCTTGTTTTAACCCCAACCCACTTTTTTAATTTTTTGAGTGGGTAGGGCTGGGTCTTGTTGGTTGCCGACAATTTTTTGACCCGAAACTAAAACTCTCACTCACGCAGCTCACATTCTCTCAGTCACGCGCGCAGCTCATGCTCTCACCATCGTCTCGCATTCTCACTTCCACGCCCCGTCTCACACTTGTTCTCTCACCGTCAAAATCCATTGTTGCTTCATGATTCTGATTTTGCAAACCCTAAGGATTTCGCAAACCATATTTTGATTTCACACTTGTTTGTGATTCACGATTCTCTACGATTCACTCATCTCAGATTCACGATTTACGATTCACTCCGATTGTGATTTTGATTCGCACCTCAAGACGAGCTTTCTGTAAGTATCTCTCCTTGATTTCTGGTATTGATTAAGTGTAATTTCTTCTCTCAGAAGCTCCATTTTTGTTCCTGTTGAAGTGTTGATCAGCTGTTAAGAGTTTAATGCTTTTGGTTAAGTTACTATAGTGAAGAAAATGGTATGTGCAGCTTCACTGGATTTTGATTTGTCAATTTGTAGTTCAGAACCTTGTGATTTGTCAATTTGTCTATTGATTTTTGAACTTGTCATGCTCTTTTTGTATGTTGAGTTGTGAACCTCTCTTGTAATTTGTGAATTTGTCCTTCAATTTTGGTCTGGCTTTAGTGAATATACAATGAATGTGTTTAATTTTGGTAAAGTGATTGTGTTAGAGTTCTTATCTTTGGGCTAGTGGTGCGTGTTTGGTTTTGATTAATTTTTAGAGAAGAATGTGTTTAATTTTTTTTGAAAGCACTATCTAAGATTTTGATTATAAACTGCTTTGATAACTAGAGTTGGGCTTAGCTTCATGTTTAATCTTAATTTCTTGCTTTTGTGCCTTTTAACAGTCTACGCATAAAAGCACTGTGAATGTAGATGATGAAGTTATGTCAGAAACTTCTACGGAAGAAGGTGGAAGTGGCGAGACTCTATTTGTTGTCTAGGATTCCAAATAGAGTGTGTTTGACTTCTGATTGTTGGACAACAGTTATTGGGGAGGGTTATATTTTCTTGACAACTCACTTTCCTAATGAAAATTGGAAGTTGTGCAGTAAGATTTTAAACTTCTGTCGAGTAAAGCCCCCACATAGTGGTATTGAATTGGAGGAAACTTTGTTTGAGTGCTTAAAGCAATGGTGAATAGATAAGAATGTGTTTTCTATTACCTTAGATAATGCATCTGCTAATGATTGTTTGCAAGACATTTTGAAAACCCATCTTTGTGTGCAAAGCAATTTGTTGAGTGAAGGTGAGTTTTTTCATATTCGTTGCTTGACACATATACTAAACCTAATTGTTCTAGAGGGTTTAAAAGTAGCTAGTGGGGCACTTAGAAAAATAAGAGAGTGCCAATTATGTGAAACAATCGAATGGGAGGATGGTAAGATTTACAGAGTGTGTTAAAGATCTAGGGATAAATGTGAGCAATGGTTTGAGAACAGACGTGTCTACCTGGTGGAACTCCACATTTATAATGCTTGAAAGTGCCTTGGAATATCAGAAAGCCTTTGATTATTTCAAAGTTGTTGACAGGAATTTTAAGTGTTGTCCATCTAATGAGGAGTGGAGTAGGGGAGAGAAAATTTGTGAATTCTTAGAACCTTTTCATGACATTACATGTCTGATATCAGGTTCGTCTTATTCAACATCAAGTTTTTACTTTATGGAAGTCTGGAAAATTCAGAGTCTGTTAGAAGCAAACCAATCTAGTAATGATAGTGGCATTAAAGAAATGTCTATGAGGATGAAAACCAAGTTTGACAAGTATTGGACAAAGTATAGCGCTGTACTTGCTTTTGGAGCTATTCTTGACCCACATTTGAAGGTTGCCTTTTTGACTTATTGCTATGAAGCACTCGACCCTTCAACTTGTTTAGAAAAGGTCAAACATGTGACAGACAAGTTTGACAAACTCTATGAAGAATATGCAACCAATTACACTAATTCTAATACTTCTCTTTCTCAATCATTCATCGATTCTACCTCATCGTCTATCTCAAGTGGAGAGAGAACAAAGCCCAAGCGGGCAAAAATTGTAAGTTTTTTATGCTAATTTAATCATTAAATTTCTAAATTATGATTAGTTTATTGATATTGATATATTATGCATGTAGGGTTTCAATCAATTTCTTAGTGAAACTACTTCTCCCATTGATAAGAGTGAAATAGAGGTATATTTGAAAGAACCAAAGATCGATCTTGATGAAGAACACCCCGAAGAATATGATGTTCTTCAATATTGGAAGATTAATGAGAAAAAGTTTCCCATACTCTCCATTATGGCATGTGATATACTCTGCATTTCCATTACTACAGTGGCATCAGAATCAACTTTCAGTATTGGTGGGCGTGTTCTTACCAAATACAAAAGCTCCACACTTCCGGAACACATCCAAATGCTAATTTGCACTAGGAATTGGTTGCGCGGATATATCGAAAATCCTAGTGGTAATACTTTGTCTTCTAAGTTTATTTTGCATAGTTATCTGAAAATTGGTTTTGTAATTGTATTTTAATTGTTTACATTTTTAGATGAAGATATGTGTGCAAAAGAGGAGTTCGAGTTCGATCTGCACGATGTTGATTTGCAATAGCTATTGGTTAGTATTGAATATTTTGATATTTTAGCATATCTTTTGATAATCTCAAATAATCTCTTTAAGAGTTATTTCCATGCATCATGATTTGTCACTTGTGCATTGGTATTTGTCACTTGTATTGAAGCATGTTTGAGGTAATTTCAATATCCACAGAATAGAACTAGCATTTAAAGAGTGTATTTCAGTTACCTTAATAGTACCCAAAATATTGCATGAACAGTAACTGAATTGCCACATCAGCATTCAATTTTGACTATGTAAGCTATGTACACTTTTAGCTAATTAACTAGTCAAATATAATGTATTTCTGTTTACTGCAGCTACTGCAGTTTCAGTTTATAGAAAAACCATATTTAGGTGCAGTTTCAGTTTGTGATGATTTCTCTGTTTCCTTGTACTACAGTTGGGAGGGGTGTACTGGAGTCAGACCGAATTTGTTGGAAGAATGGGGCCAAGTGACGGATCTAAGTGCTTTATGAATTTTCTTTTATATTGGGTCTTGTTTTTTCCTTTGGGGATTGTATTGTTCTCAAAATGATGTACTCATGCAGACCTGAGTGGGAGCCTTGTAACATTTATTTAGTTAAATGTTCTTTTCCTTTGATGTTACAGGAGATGATATTTTGACCCGAAAATGAATTGGTTTGATTGTTTAAAAATCAAAGCTTGCAATATACATGAAAGATAGATGAAGTTCATTGTATGATATCTAGTTAGATGATGGCATTTGGTTTGATTGTCTTTAAGGCCCATGGGCTAGGTTGGGCCCATGAAGCTGAGTGGGTTTTTTTCAAAAAAAGGAATTTAGGGCATGGGAGATGGGCCCACAGGGCTTTATGGGGCTTGTGTTAGTGGGCTTTTAAGCCCATGGGCCTTTAGGCCCTAGGGCCATGTGGGGCTGGGGTTGGGCTGGCCCACATGGGCCAAATTGACGGCTGTATCAACAATAATGGTTAGTCTGAATAGTAATTGGGCTCAAATACTTTATTGCATTGCACACCCCTATTTCATTTGCTTGTGACTGAATTTAGTATTTTGTATAGTAAAACTTTAAGAGTTTTTGAGAGCAACAAGATGCTATTGCACCTGTGTCCACATAGAATAATGGATGCTTTTACTTTTTATTTGTTCGAAAGGTAAGATGGTACTTTTTTTTTTAAAAATTATTGCATATCAGACCTTTATGTTAATCGTAATGATTAATTCTTTTTGACGAATCCATTCTTTTGTTCATTGATAGTAAAGTGAGTTAGGAGTTGTTTGTAATACTTAGTTGCATCCCTAAAACAAGATGATCTAAGTTCGTATTGGGTGAAAACGAAAAGAAAAAACTCAATCCGATGCATAAAAGTGTGTTTATGAAATATAATAACAGAAATGTGGTCGTATTAAGGTCAACAACAACAATCAGATGTGTTGCAGATAGAAATGTTGTTGGCATCAGATTGGAAATCGAATCGGTGAAACTTCCGAGTCATGACTTAGTTTGTTCAACCGTAGTTGAATTGGATGACTAAAAACTAATTAATTGATTGATTGAATTGTATTAAAATAATTGATTGGTTAAAAAATAATTAAAAAATAATTAAAAATATTTTTTAAAAAGTAAATGCAAAAAAATAATTAATTGATTGAATTGTAGTTCAACCCGGTTGAATTTGGTTTTATAGGAGTGTAGTTCACAAAGATACTCTTTACTTAAACCTATTATGTCAAAGAATTAACATTTCATAACTACTCTAAAAAATGTTAGGTGAGGTGAGAGGTAAACAAAGTGGGGGAGAGAAGAAAAAAGGCATAAATGATAAATTGTAGAGCTGGCAAAATCGGCTATCCGTTTCAGATCGGATTGGCCCATATTGGACCCAGGCTTTTAAGGGTCGGACTAATAAGCCCAGGTTGAAATTTGAGCTCACCTTTACGGCCCAAGCCCAGCCATGTGCGGTCAACGGGCTTTTCGGACTAGCCCCCATTACGCGCAATTTTTCAGCAACAGTATACTATAATCGTAAGAACTAAGACTCAAAATAATTCAATTTTCCACATTCTGGAAGAAGTAGCCAAGGCATATTTTCATATAAGCCATTTTGAATGGGCAACTACTTAGAAAAATCAAAGATATGACATAATCACATTCCAGCAGGCTTCCTGAATATTTTCCGTAATCCAGAACTCAGCAAGCCAACAAAGTTCCACATATGGTTGCAAACACCACAAATCAGTGAGTCTTCAAACACCACTTTTTCATAATATTCTTGTATCAACTTCTAGGTATCAACTTCATAATTTGAATAGAAGGAAAACTGTAAACTCCAAAAACTATCAATTTAAAAATTAATAATCACCTCTCTTGCATTTCTGACTAGAACAACCGCGGTAAATAATCATAGCCAGACTGTGGTACCACTGAAGAGACACTAAGAGTGAGACGTGGTGTGTGCCGGTTGGACTTGGGTCTTTGAATTTGGGTTACGAATTTTGGACTTTGGACAATTGTGCACCCTATTTTTATTTAATTCATGAACTTGCAGGCTCCCTATGACCCGAGCGGGGTAGCCTGACATAGGCTCAGGCTTTTCAAGGCCGAGCTAAAATACCCGGATTTAAAAACAGGCTCAATTCCTTTAGCTCAAGTCCTGTGTATTTTTAGCCCGACCCGACCCATTTTTCCAGCTCTAATAAATTGTATATTGATTGATTAATGTGTTATACAATAAGCCTTTACAATTACTATTTATTTATGGATAAAAATTAAGCACAACTAAGGGCGGGAATAGACTGAGTCGAGCTGGGCTTTGCAAGGCTTAGGTCTGGCCTGCGTTGAAGGTGTTAGGCTTGAGCCTGACCTATGGCCTGTCGTTTTTGAAAGCCCGACAAGGCTAAAAGCCTGTGTAAAAACCTATTTCATTAAGTTTTTTAGGAAAATCTACAACCTTTGAGTGACGTATGCTTTTGTAGATATACTAAGAAGCTAATAATTTAGTGAGATTAAGTTCTATTTTATATGAGATCCAATTTAAATTCTATTATATAATAATAACTTTAAATATGTTAAAAATTGATGTATGTCAATATGTTTAAATTAACAGAAAATATTAGCAAATTTATGATTTGACACATAATACTAAATTTAATATAATAATAATAAATTATTTATATTTACTTAAATAGACCGACCTATAAGGCTTTTTCGATGGTATGTAGCTTGACCTTTTTAGTTAAATAGGCCTTTAAAAAAGTATTAACTTGATCTACTTAAAAAAAGCCTTACGTACACGTGAGTTTGATATATGCTAGGTCGTAGGCCCCTCTTAATCGGTCTAGCCTATTCCGACCCCTAAGCATAACTCACCACTAGAAAGATAAATTATAAACTACAATTGAATTGTCTTACAAAAGAATTAATTACTACTAAATAGTCTTTCACAAGCTAAACAAATAAATATATAGATAACTTTTCATTTATTAAATATTTTCAGACTTTTCATTTACTTGCTCCAGATTTTGCTAGCTTCTTTTCTCATGGATTTTGGCGTAGTCCTCAATGATATCTTGTAATGGGTTTGCGTCTAGTCTCTTTTTGATCTCTTATGTTCCTCTTCTATTTTTCTTTTTCATAATAAAATTTGGAGGGAGTATTTATTTTCTTTCTTGATGTTTTTTTAAGGAGAATTTTCCATCAAAAATTTTAGCAAGACTCAATTATTTTTTCACTTAAAACTTTCCTCTAAAAAGTTGTCCACATCTATATATATATATATATATATATATATATATATATATATATATATATATATATATATATATATATATATATATATATTATATACGTAAAGGAGACCCCAATGGAGCCTCCACAATGAATCTCAAGTTTTTGATTTCAATTTAAAAATTTAATTTCAATTTAAATTTTTTTTCTTCTCTTATTTATTACTCTTAATTCATTAGTTGATGTTTTGATTTAGTTGCTTTTTGATCTCCTAAATACAATTTAATTTAATAAATGATTTAAAACTTTTTAATTACCCTTACAAATTAATTTTATCATTAAACTAAATAATATTTTATATAGTAAAACTTTTTATATTGGTTTTTTTAAATATTAAATATCAAAAATCTTGAATATTCTATCAAAAATTAAATTGCTTAGTGATATTGGATTATTTTCAATTCTTTTCTTTTTTGAAAAAATACTTAAAATATGACTAAATCTACATCAACTTAAAAGTTTTGTTATTTCAAGTATCAATATACTATCATTATTTCCACAGAAGGAAAACTTTAGTTTTAATGCTTCCCATCTTCTTTATTTATATCAAATTATAATTTTTATATAACCGATACTTCCATTTTAATCTTTAATGTACAATTAAATAATAAATTCAACTTTTTGTTCTTAATATTAATTTTTATTCATTCTAAATTCATCACACTTATGAAATGAAACTTTTATTTTTTGCTTTATTTTCATTGTTAAAAGTGTGTGTGTCTATATATATATGTAGATAGATAGATAGAATTGTCAATGTATTTTTTGAAGTAATTTCTTTATTTGCAAAAAAATTATATTATTATTTGAATTTGTAAAAACCTAACTTAGTTGAATAAATCTATTTACCAATTATAATTGGGTAGATGAATTAAAAATATTACAATGCATATGTATTTCCCTTTTTAGTCAAAATTTATATAAGTTGTTAGTTAAATAACAAATAATTAGTTCACCATTCAAATTCTTTTTTATGTTACAATTATGCATTGAAATGTAGGGGTTTCACATTCATATGAATTACTTCACAAATTGATAATAAACTCAAGAGTTAGTAGAATATGAGTGGAAGATGTAGAGTTTTATTCATTTATAGGAAAAAATAACTATTTAAAGGAGACAATTTTGGATTGTGAGTGGAGAGGCTTTGACAAAAAGGTTCATGATGAAAAACAAGGAGTAGAAGAAAGGAGATAGTTTGTCAAGAAGAGGTAGAATGCACCACAAGGGTAAATGATTTCATATTCTTGGCAACTTTGAAGTCAACAAAGAGGCAAATAGAAAAATTTGGATCAGTTATTGAATCACGCAATGGAAACAATGATCTTTTGTAATGTTATAGGCATTGAGAAACCATATATATTTTTTTATATTGTTCTTAGAAATACGTTTAATTTTAATAGTTTTGGTGAAATTGTACGATGTGCTAGGTCTAAATGATTTGCTTATGTTCTTTGAATGTTAATCAATTTCAGTTCAAGACTAAAAGAAGACCTTTTTATAGATAGTGCTTTTGTTTATCTTTACACCAAATGCATAAATCAAACACGATGGATATAACTTTTGGTGTCTTTTTTATGAAGGAGACTACCTTACGTGCCACTTCTAATAAGCTACTCCTCTATATCACGAAAAGGAAAAAACCAAGAAAAATATCATTTTCTCCGGCTACTATATATCATAATACTTTTTAATTTTTTTGATTTTACATTTCTATTAAATATCTACTTTCTTCTTTTATTAATTAGGCTATAAGGGAGATGTTCCTCATTTGTTTTAATTATATTTAAATTAAATATTGACTTTCTTATATTATTACTTAATCTCCTTACAATTTCGTGAAATCCAGTTTTTGTTTACTTTTTCTTTTGTGTAAAATTTAGTATCAAATTTTGCTTATTTTACTAAATTCATGAGATTAAGTTTTTGCTTATTTTTTTTAACAAATTTTCTACATTGATAAATATCAATATATCATTTATAACTATAAATTTCTTTAACAAAGACATTGTATTATTATTATAATTGGTTAAATCTAAATTAATTTAATAAACATAATTAATATTTAGTAATTCTAATAGTTTAGATAGATTTAGAAGAATACAATACATATGGATTTGTTTTTTATAACATTTAATATAAATATAAAGAAATTTAACGAAAAAATATTCCTTTGTAAATATGTGGACTTAAATTTCAAATTTTCTGATTTATTAATATATTGAGAAATTTACAAAGATGTGAAGTGATATTTGAAGAGTAAAAATAAATATGAAAAATTGAAACGACCTTGATTCCACAACCTACATATATATATAATTAAATATGAACTAGTAAATATATATTAGATATTCAATTATATTTATAGAATAATGTAGTTATTTAATTGTTTTTGTGAAATTCTATTACTATTATAATTGATTAAAATCTAAATTAGTTGAATAAATATATTTACCAACTATAATAGTTTAGATGATTTCAAAATATTACAATACACATATCATTCCATTATTAATCAAAATATTATGTTTTTGAAAAACTAAATAATTAGTTGACCTTTACAATTTTTTTTATGTAACAATTATGCATTGAAATGGAGGGGTTCCACTTTCATATGAGTTATTGCTTTAATTGACAATAAACTCATAATTTAGTAGAACATGAGTGGAAGATGTTTTGACAATTTCATTCCTTTAAAGGAGATAATTTTGGATGGTGAGGGGGAGATGTTTTGACAAAAAATATTATAATGAAAAAAAGAAGTAGAAGAAGAGAGTGAGATTCACGAAGGGTAAAGGGTTTCATGTTTTTGATAACTTTGAAGTTGACAAAGAGACGGGAAGATAAATTTAGATCAGTTAGTTCTTTGTAAAGTTATAGGTATTGAGAAATCATGAATATTTTAATATTGTTATTTAGAAAAAGGTTTAATTTTAATAGTTTATGTGAAATTGTATGATGTACTAGATTTAAATGATTTGCTTCTTGATTATTTAGAATATTTTCGGAAAAACTACATACATACTACTATCACAAGGAATATTACAAATACATACATGCTACTATAACAATAAGGAAAATATATGTCATTAGGAAGTTTGGTGCGTAAAAATAGAGAAATATATATTAGAATTCTTTATTTAAAATAGTGAAAGACGAAGATTATTAAATTATTTTATCAAACTTTTAAACCTCAAGTTTTTGTACTTAAAAATTTATAAAGATATTTTATTATTAAAATTTTATGTATTTAAATTAAAATAACATTATATATATGTTTTCTAATTTATTGTATAAATATTTTGTAAAATAAATCTCTAATGGAGCCTCTAGGATGCTCCTTAATTTTATAATTTATGTTTCTAGTAAATCTCAAACCTCTTCTTTTAAAGTATTTAATAAACTTTGTAAAATTCATTTCACTTTTGTAATATCTTTAAAAATTACATACCCTATATAATATTTAAAAATACATACCCTATATAATAATATTTCCTAAAATAGATAATTTTGAAACAAAAAATTAAAATCATATTTATCTCATACTATATTCTATATAAACATGATTTATATTAATAATTTGTATGTGTTGTGAATAAATTCAATAAAACTAAATAAAAAATATTAGAACAACCCGTGCAACGCACGGGTATTCCCCTAGTAATTATCTTATTCTTTAACTCGGCCGACATAAATATTTATATATAACTTCTAGATTGTTTGTTCATTTATTTTCCCCTCCATTTTACATGCATAAATGTAATACTTTTTTTTCTTGTTTATACCCTTCTTTCTATTATACTCAAAAACAACTAATAACATGCTCCGACGGATAAGGAAGGCTGGCACCAGGTCAGAAGTAATCAGGAGAGGAGATATGGAGGACATAGAGGGGTGCGATCTGTTGATGTCGCCAAAGGGGCTCGGAGATTACCGGGAGGTGGTGAGATCACTTCGCTCTATTTCACCTCCTTTCCGGATAGTTGGAGCGCTTGGGATATGTTACAACTGTTCGACAAGCAAGGTAGAGTTCATGAGGTTGTTATCCCAACAAGACGAAACGCACAGGGTAGGAGATTTGGTTTTGCTCGTTTCCTGAACATCAGGGAACCGGAACGCCTGACACTCATCCTTGACAACAGTTTTGTGGAAGGGGAGAAAATTCATGTAAATCTCCCAAGATTCCAGAGGGAGGAGAAGCAAAACCAGCAGAATGTTAGGAAAATCTGGGTGAAGAAGAACACCATCAACCCACCAGCGAAGGGGAGTATAGTGAAGGAAGGTGATTGGAATTGTGATATCGTTGTCGAGCCACGGTTATCATTAGCCATGGTGGGGGAAGTTATCACTCCAGGCAAATCTTACTATATAAGGATGAACTTGCTCAACAGGGAGTATTTGCGATAAAGGCTACTCCGATGGGTTCTAACTTGGTACTGCTGGAAGGCGACTCGGATGAGGGTAACTTTAAGGCTCGAGATTGGCTTTATCAGTGGTTCAAATGGACCCGTCCATGGAAACCAACGGATGTTGACCCCGAGAGGGTCTCTTGGCTCAGGTGTTACGGCATTTCGGTCCACGCGTGGAATTCGCTTTTCTTCTCCAAACTTACAGCCTGCATAGGTGAGTTTGTGTGTGCTAATGAGAATACAGAGAAAAGGAGATCTCTAGATGTCGCTCGTTTAATGGTACGTACTCAGTCTGCGGAGTTGATTAACAGGGTGATTAACGTGCGTATTAATAATGTACCATTTTCGATCAAAATTACGGAGGATTGGAGTGGTCTGTTGCTATGGAGAAATAAGGACAGTAGTGGCACATTGATGAAGGAATATTCTTCAAGCTCGGAAGATGATTTCCCCGATCAGTTCCACTCTGGTGCCGGTAGCGATCACGGTGAAGATGAGGTTGGGGAAGACGAATTGAATGCACTCCTTAATGCATTGCGTAAGTCAAGTCAGGCAAATCCAAAGGTTGTGGATAATTGTTCGAAGGTTTCAAAACATGTCATTAATGATATTAATGATGGGGCTATGATGGTGTAAGGTCGTCAAAGTTATTCAATTGGTGATTCACCCATATCTTCAGCTGCCAGCTTCGTGGAGGAAACTCCTTACCCTGCGCAAAACAAGTTAGGGCCCACACCTTCCACCAAACTTGGACTGGCCCATCAAGTATCCAAAGAAAGCCCAGCCATAGCTAGCTTAGCGCAAGACCTCCCTTCAATCCCAAACAGGCTAACTTTCAAAGAAGCTTTTGTTAAGCCCAAGAAACAAAGGAAATTTTTACTAGTTGGAGAGAAAAGGAAACCGAAGTCAGGGAAATTGCAGAAAGCCACTCGTGAGCTGACAGAAGTTTCTTTACGCTCAGCCCCAGAGAACCATGTGGCGCAACCATCCAAGGACAATAGCATTCACCCCTCTTCTTTGTTTTCTGCAGGTCCGGTTTTATGTGGAGGGTCAATTTTTAGCGGTGACATCGCTCAATGCAATAATAGATTTTGGGCCCTTCAAAGCAAGTCTGTGGCAAGGAAAGTCTGGGAGAATTCTTAGAGCCTAGGGGTGGAAGGGAAGTTGCATGATGATAAGTATATTGATTTGATTGAAGCTGGCGAAAGAAGAGATGAAGCAGAGTGTAGTAAGAGGGCGAATACTAACAGGACCTCATGAATTTGCTATCTTTAAATATGTGTGGGTGGGGCGATTGAGGTAAACGTCGTCAGTTGGCTTCTTTAATTAATTCCAGGGCGTTTGATTTTGTTTGTATTCAGGAAACGAAGAGGGAGAAAATGGTAGAGGGCGAGATTGGGACTCTATGGGGTAATCGTTCTTTTCAGTGGATTCATCAACCTTCTCGCGGTTCGTCGGGTGATGTTTTATGTTCTTGGCTAGAGGTTGCATGCACGGTGACGTCGCATTTTTCCGGGGCTGGATTTCTTGGCATTAGTACGGTTACTCGAGATAAAGTTGTTCATGTGGTCAATGTATATGCTCCTTGTTCTACAGTAGCGAAAAGAAGAGTTTGGGCTGAATTGTTAGCTGCTAAACAGAGCCTAGGTGATGGAGAGTGGTGTATAGTAGGTGACTTTAATGCTGTATCTTGCGCTTATGAGAGAAAGGGCAGAAACGAAAGTTCTTCAGATGCAGAGATGGACGATTTCAATAGTTTCATCGTGGACATGGATTTAGTTGATGTGCCGGTGTCGGGAAAAAAGTTCTCTTGATTTTGTTCAGATGGTGTGTCCATGAGTAGACTAGACAGGTTTTTGATCTCATAGGGGCTTATATCGGATTGGAGGATCACGGGTCAATGGATTGGTTATCGCGACATTTCGGATCATTCGCCTATTTGGCTTCTTAGAGCATGGAAAGATTGGGGTCTAAAGCCGTTTCGCTTATTTAATGCATGGTTGGAATATGACGACTTCTTGCCCCTTGTTCAAAAGTGTTGGAGTGATCTTAGCGTCTCGGGACACAAGGCTTTTGTCATAAAGGAAAAACTGAAACTTCTCAAGGGAAGTCTAAGAGGGTGGAATAAAGAGGTGTTCGGAAAGGGAGACTTGAATATTGATAACTTAGTTCGGGATTTGAATTCCTTAGATGATATTCTTTGTGAAGGGTGGGATAGTGCCGTTGTGGTGAATAGGAAAGAAGTCTCTGCCGCTCTTTGTAAAGAAATTCACGTGAAAGAGTCTTTGTTGGCCCAAAAATCAAGAGCTAGGTGGATCAAGGAAGGAGATATGAATTCGAAATACTTCCACTCTCTTTTGCGGTATAGAAGAAGAAGATGCAACGTCGTAATTCAAAGGGAGAACGGGGATTTAGTGGAAGATGTAGATGAAGTGAAGTTGTATGTTAAGCAACATTTTGAGAAGTGTTTTGTCGAGCCAAACTATAATCGCCCAACTCTAGGAGGTCTTCACTTCAACCAACTATCGGCGTCCGAGTCGGAATCTTTAATTCAACCTTTCTCCGAGGAAGAAATAAGGATGCGTGTGTGGGATTGTGATGGTGACAAGAGCCCGGGTTCGGATGGGTTTAACTTCAATTTCATAAAGCTTTGTTGGAGTTTGTTGAAGGATGATGTGGTGGGCTTTTTCAATGAATTTTTCGTGAATGCTTTTCTCCCTAAGGCAATTTCGGCCTCTTTTATTGCATTGGTTCCTAAGAATGACAATCCCCAAGGTTTGGGTGAATTTAGGCCTATTTGTTTGATTGAGTGTTTATACAAAATTTTGGCCAAAGTGTTGGCAAATCGTCTCAAGAAAGTGATGCCAAGTATAATTTCCAACCACCAATCATCTTTCATTGGGGGGAGACAAATCCTAGATGGGGTGGCGATTGTCAATGAAGTGGTGGATTATGCTAAGTGAGGTAAGGAAGAGTGTTTGTTGTTTAAGGTTGATTTTGAGAAAGCCTACGATTCTATATCTCAGGATTTATTAATTTATATGCTTCAAAGAATGGGATTCCCACGTAGATGAATATCTTGGATAAAATCTTGTGTGTGTACTAGCTCTATGTCGGTTCTAGTGAATGGTAGCCCAACGCAAGACTTCAAAGCTCACCGAGGGTTGAGGCAAGGGGATCCGTTGTCGCCATTGCTCTTCCTCATTGTTGCTGAAGGTTTGTCGGGTTTAGTGCACAAGGCGGTAGATATTGGCTCCTTTCAAGACTTTTATATTAACGATGATGTCCGGTTCTCAATTTTGCAATTCGCGGATGATACCATGTTGTTGGGTAAAGCCACGAGGGACAACCTATGGAGCATTAAGACCTCGTTGAGAGCCTTTGAGCTTGTGTCCGGTTTGAAGGTAAATTTCCACAAGAGCAAGTTGATCGGTATTAACATTTCAGATGGTTTTTTTGGAAAGAGCTAGCACCTTCCTATTTTGTAGAACGGAATCAATACCGTTCAAGTTCCTGGGCATTCCGATTGGCGCTAATCCGAGGTGGGAAGCTACTTGGAGTACCGTTCTAGGGGGTGTTGCGCCCGAAAAAGTCCCCGAGGGAGAACCTTCCTCGTTCACAACTTGTTCTAAGACAATGAAGCCGCCACCAATATTTATTAAGGAAAATATTAGGAAAACCTTTTTGGAAAGCGATTGGCCTTTGAAAACTGAGAGTTTTGGGTTCGGGGGTCGGTTACGCGCGGGGAAGGTGTTAGCACCTCACACGTCCTCTCTACTGAGAGGGAACCTTTAATTAAATGTGTGGTTTTAAATGTTGATTTGAAAAATATCTAATATGCCTCTTTATTTCTTATTGAAAAAATGAATTAAAGAACTTAATAAAAATTTTTATTTGGCGAAAAAGGAGGAAAAAAGGGTTTTTAGAAAGAAGTGCTTGACGGGACATGGCCCGCTCCTACGTATCTCCCGGTGCGATGGAGAATTCAAAGCTACGTAGTTCTTGTAGAAAATGTTCGTGTGTTTGGTGTTTTTAATATAGGGGTTTTAGGATTGTGTGATCTGTGTTGAAGGACCACTGGGGGTCTGAAGGGCCGCTGGGGGCTGAAGGAGCGCTGGGGCTCTGAAGGACCACAGTTCACTTATCCTAAAACAATGATTAACCCGGCCGTACGACCGACTTAATCCCCTACTTTGAAAACAAGATTTTTGATTTTTGAAAGAGATGTGTTTGTATTTTTTATTTAGAAATTATTTGTTTTTGCGCTTGACAGGGGCGTGGCCCTGCTCCTACGTATCTCCGGGTGGAGAATCAAAGGCGACGTAGTTCTTGTTCTTTTGAAAATAATTGTTGAAAACTTATTGTGAAAATGATTTTTATTTGTTATGCTTGACGGGATGTGACCCGCTCCTACGTATCTCCGGGTGGAGAATCAAAGCTACGTAGTTCTTCGTCTTTTGAAAATAATTGTTGAAAACTTATTGTGAAAATGATTTTTATTTGTTATGCTTGACGGGATGTGACCCGCTCCTACGTATCTCCGGGTGGAGAATCAAAGCTACGTAGTTCTTCCTTGTCCTGTAAAACGGTTTTTGTTATTTTATTATTTATTTATTTTCTATCTTGTTTAATTGTGAAAATTAGGCATTTATGATGATCAATTGAGCAAAGGCTCCAAGTGATCACCACTAGTACCTCATTGTTAGTAATCATGCAAGCAAAGGCTTCACAAGACTATTTAACAAAGTTTTTAACTTAGTGAACTTTTTAGGAAAATTCAGGCATTCATGATGATCAATTGAGCAAAAGCTCCAAGTGATCACCACTAGTACCTCATTGTTAATAATCATGCAAGCAAAGGCTTCACACGACTATTAACAAAGTTTTTGATTTATGAGAACAATTTTGTCTTGAAGGTAATTAAATTATATTAAAAAAACGAGAAAAAGGGGGGTGAAATGGTAAAGTAGGGTGTTATTAGAAAGGGGGCTGTATAATTAATAGCAGGTGTAAAAAGGAAGCCCAGTTCGCATCTGAGGGCCCAGTATGCGAAACTGGGCTTAAGTGAGGGAGGGGTGCACGCGTGAATTGAGGGGGTGCTAATAGCATTCTGATAATAAAATTAAAATAAAATAGAATAGTAGAGGCACTATAAAAGGGAACCCTAAAAAAAAACCCTAATTTTATTTCAATCTTCTCTTCCTCAGCCGCGCCGCACTCCCCTAATCCTCTCTAACCCTAATTTTCCCTTTCTTCCTCTCACGCCGTTCGGTCCCTCTCCCTCTCCCTTAGCTCCGATCTCCCTCTTCTCTCCACCGCGCCATTCAACCCTCAACCTCTACTCCTCTTCTCCGTGCGCCGTTCAGCCCTCTTCTCCCTAGCTCTGCTTCTTTTCTTTTCTTCACCGAACCACCGCGATCTCCCCTCTCCTCGCCGTTTCGCCTTACCCAGCTCTCGCCGTTCCCTACTCCTCTCCTCTAGCTCCGACCTCTCTCCTCACCGCCACCCACTCACCTCTCCTCCATGACCTCACCTCTTCGCCGTCCACTCTCTCTTCTCTCACCGCGCCGTTCGATCCCCATTCCTTCTACTCCAAATCTGGGTTTTCGCGAAGGGGAGAGTATGGTGGTGCGACGGTGGTTGACACCAGGGCCGTCGTGTTCGCATCAAAGGGGTTGCGAGGGTGATGATTTGAGGCGGACGGCCACCGTCTACGGTGGCCGGAAAAAGGTATGGCACTGTTTTTTTGTAATTTTCTTCTTATCCTCCTCTGTTCTTTCTCGTTTGTTTCTGATTCCTAATTCCTTTTTTCTTTACGTTTGTTTTTCGGTTTCTGGGTGGTTCTTGGCGTGGTTTGAGCTGGAGCTGGTGGCGGTGGACTGGTGGCTCACGGTGGCGTTGGCTTCAACAGGTTCGGTTCTGCCCTTTTTTTTTTGTCTATTTTGATGGTTCGGTTTTACTTCTTTTTCCTATTCCACCTCTAACCGTAACTTCAATTTTGCTACTGATTCTCTTGCTAATTTTTGAAAACCCTAAGTTCTCTAAAAACTAACTGAACCTACTCCAAACTACTCTATAATTTCGTTTTCCATGACAGCTAAATTCTAAGCCCTATTATTCTGTTTGTTCTTAATACCCATTACCAACCAAATTCATTTGTGATTCTTCTTAAACTATTTCTGACCTAATTTTGTTACTGTAATAACAAAAAAACATGCTTAAAAAACAACTAGGGATATTCTCATATTTACATTTGTTCTAACACCTGTTCGAACTAGAAGGCAAGAAAAGACTCAGGGCATGTTTCTAGGAATCTAAAAATGTGACTAACCTTTTTTCAACCTCTGATATATGCTCTACTGTTGCTTCTCGTTTGACTGACTGCTACTGCTTCTGCTACCTCTATTTCTGGATTCTTAGTGTTTTGCAATTTTATGTAATTTCTGTCTCCGTATGAATTTCTGGGTGCCTTTTTTGTGTGTCTGTGAATCCCTTTCTGAGTCTGCGGATTGTTGATTTTATAGGCATCTTTAGGTTTTGGAAAATGAATTCTTTGATTCTAACCTGATTTTATTTCCTTTTTCAGGTTATTGGACTCTTGGGCAACAAGAATCAACCCATGGATCTGCTGCTGCTGCTTTTATTTTTATTTATTTTCGTTTTTTCCTATTTTTTTGTATTTTGGTTATTATTTTCGGATTTGTATTTTTGGTATTTTTAGTATTATCATTTTTTTGTATTTTTGGACTTTTGGACTCCTAAACACTATTAAATTGTAAATAAACAATAAATAGAATTTTTTGTTGCCATTTTTTGATATTATATTGCTTAAAATAAATGAATAGGCAGAGTAAAAATAATAAAAGAAATTGGGCCAAATACAAAAGTGATATTGGACCCAACTAGACAAGTGCGTGAGAACGAGGCCCAAATAGAATAAATAAGCCTGTTGACCATTAAACGCTAACATTATCTCAGAATCGCGTTCTTAAGCCCAAATTGAAACGACAAGCCCAATCGCGAGAAAAATGACTTTGTTAGTCTCAATTAGGTTCGACTAAATCCAAATACGACGATTAAATTGAAGAACGCACGAAAAGATCGATCATTCGCGTGCATGCCTAATTTAAAACAACGGTATTTCGATTTAGTTGAACAGGGTAATTGAAATTGGCCAGGGTTAGTAACTGAGACGCCGTACTGATAATTCTCGTAACCACGCGACTTCAAAACACGATTTAAGTAAAATAAACGACTAAAACTAGAAAAGGAAGACGGACAAAATTGGGGTATAACAGCTGCCCCTCTTTATTTGGATTTTGACAAGGAATATGAGTTGGCCGAAACATATTCCGAGGCAAAATAGAAATAAAGAATTCAGAAATTATACCAATTTTGTCTACCTAGAGAAACCTGAGGCAAAAAAGGTAAAACGGGCACTTGGCGTGCAGAAAGCGGTAAACGGGCACTTGGCGTGCAGAAAAGCGGTAAATGGGCACTTGGCGTGCAGAAAGCGGTAAATGGGCACTTGGCGTGCAGAAAGCAGTAAATTGCCCAGGCTGCCTAAAACCTGTAATCCTTAAACGGACTTTTGGTGAATCCGAGTTTGCACGTGGCTTTGAGGAGCACGCTTCCTGTTGGCCTTTTCGAGCGACCGGGGGGATCGTTATCAGCTCCGGAACTGATATACTGATCAATGCACGGCGTCCACTGTATCTTAGGCTGATACAACTATTCCGTTGAACCTCACCTGGGGCTGCGGTCCATCGCGTTGCTCGTACACGACGTGAGACCTGGGCAGAAGGGAGCGATGATCTCTGTGCTCCAATCCGCAATGCGCGCTTGAGCGCTCTCTTTTCTTTTCTCTCTTTCTTTTCTATTTCTCTCTTTCTTTTCTATTTCTCTCTTTTCTTCTTCTTTTTTTTTGAACTCCCAACTTGGGAAACATTTCCTGGAATCTGGGGGCGAGGGCTAACACCGAAGTGCTCATCCTCTCTTTGTACCTGTAGCTGAAAATGAACAAATGCATGCAATGCAAATGCCATGATTGCTGTTTTTCTTTTTTCTTATGATGAATGATGAGTTTCTTATTTCGTTTGTCTATGTCGGATGAATGCATGATCTTCTACTGTTCCTATATGCTTGATGAATGCAATGATTTTCCTTTTCTTCTCTTGTCTGTACGCAATGCATGATTTTCTTTTGCTTATGAATGCATGATTTTCTACTGTTCTTATACGCTTGATGAATGCAATGCCTGACTTTATTTGTTCTTTTGCTTTTCTCCTCTTCTTTTCTTTTGCTCTTTTTATGAAGTGCAGGTATGCGAATGCAACATTTTGGTGTTTGATGATATGTAATGAAATGGCAGATGACATGCAATGGAAAACTCTTTCTTTTTTTTTTTTTTAGAATGGGGACATTGCTGTAAAATGATGAATGTCATGAAATGATGAATGACATGGGATGTTCTAGCTTTCTTTTCTTTTATGAGATGCCGGTATTGATGTGATGCAACTGTATTGCTTTGATGTTTGAATGCAAATGTATGCGGTGATTGATGCTTTGATGAATGGAATGCTCCTGTTCTAACTTCTGTTTGTTTCTTTTTGCTTCTTCTATGAAATGCAGACATTAATATGATGCAATGCTCTGATGTTTGATGCAATGATGTTTGTTCTTTTTTTCTTCTTTTATGGAAATGCTAACGTTAATATGATGCATATGCATTGCTTTAATGTTTGATGATTGAATGACAAAGGAATGCTTGTGAAATGATGAATGATATGGAATGCTGGATGACAGGGAATGTTTTTGTGTTGCTTTTGTGGTTTCTTTTCTTTGTTTTCTTTTTGCTTTCTTTGCTTTTTCTATGGAATATCTGATGCAAAATGTGATGCTCTAATGATGCAATGATTTTGTTCTTTTCCTTTTTTATGAAGTGCGAATATGATGCCAATGCAATGAAAAGATTTCTGCTTTTTCTTCTTTACTATTTTCTTCTATGAATGCAAGTATTAATATGGTGCAACTGATGTGGAATGCTTTCTCTTTTTACTACGTGATGAATGCACAAAATGTGAGGATGCAAATGTAATGCTCTGATGCATATGCTATAATGCCTAGATGCATGAGGTAAACATTTTTGTGGTGATGAGATGCGAGACTTTGAATGCAAGGACTTGGGATGATTATTGACCAGTCTGTTGAAAAATTGAATTTGATTCAAACTCTGGTGTTCTCAAGGCTTTTATTTACAAACAACCTCACTTGTGTTCTCCTTCTTTCCATGATGACTGAATTTTAGATATCACGTAAACAACTTGTGTTCTCTCCTTTGAAGCATTATCTAGTAAGCATGCATAGGAGTGCAAATGTGAATGAATGAGTCAGTTAACTTGGAATTGGTTTAGGGCATGGACTTTTATGGCAAGTGAAGGAATGACAGACATGGTTATTGCCGAAGCTTATGAGGGATCAAGAGATACAAGATTGCCCCAATTCAGGTCTTTGACGAGTGAATAACTTGCCCCTGTCTAGTGACAACAACTAGGGGTGTAGAAGATAATGAATTGGGAACGCTTCGGCTCTTGGGATGAAAGCTGGAATGAGGGGGGGTTTTGCTTCAACCCACAGAATTTGATGTTGCCCCAGTCATAACAAGGACAAAACTGCCCCAATCAGAATGACAAGGTCTTGTTTAGGACAGTGAGTTGAGAGATTGCCCCGGTGAGGTTTTTATGGGAATGAATGAGGTGAAGGAATGGGAATACACTTGCCCCACTTTGGAATGACATTGACAACTGGAGTGACATGGGATGGGCATTGAACAGAATTTCCCAAGACTAGGGTGTGTGGGTGGTGAAGAAAATGCCCCAACTTTTGGGTCTGAGTGGTATTCTCAGTGCAAATCTTTGGTTCTCTATTGATGTCTGGACTTTTGGTGCGAAAGAATCATTACCTGGTGATCACTAAACCTTGTCTTAATGCATCTTGAATGTGCTTTGGAGTGCAAGTCCCTCTTTTTATTTTGTCAGCTTTCTTTTTTCTGACTATTCGTTTTTGTTTCCTCAGTTCTCTTGTTTCCGAGGGTTTATTCTTTCTTGATCAGCTTTCTTTTTTCTGATCGTTTGTTTTTCTTTTGAGCAAACATTGTACATAGATAAACTTGTTTGTCCTAAGATTAGAATTTGAGTGAACAAAAGCAACCGGTCTTTGATCGGAATGGACTTTTCGGGATTGTGGTGTTTTGTGGAGGAAGGAGGGCTAGGCTTAACGAAGTGTTTGAGGCTAATGGGGGGATGAGTTTTTTTTGGCGTTGATTGACGGTTAATGGTCTATGAGGAAGATGGTTATTGGGCTTGTTTGGGCTCTGTTAAAGCAAATTCGTGTCTCATGGTAGAATGACTAAGGGGTTTGATGTTGAGGCCAAAGGAAGTGTTTGAAGGTTTATGGAATCAGGTGTTGGAATGGTGGAGTGTTTGAAGGTTTATTTAGACAAGGATCTCTTGTATTTTGTGGTAACATGTACCAGCTCACCACTTTATTTTCTTTTGTTTTTTCTTTTGTTTTGGGATTTTCATTTTTGAATCCCCTTTTTTTGATTTTCTCTTTCCCTTTTTTTTTTCGACTCGGGTGAGCTGATAAAAAGTGATGCACTGTTTTTTTTTTATTTGGGGTGATCCTTGTCTAGGGTGATTTATGGATTTTGGCTTTTCTTGGCTCAAGGTGGGTAGGAAAGGGACTTTCTGGGATTTTGGGGTTTTTGAGGAGATGGCCAAACTTCATTTCAAATCCCGATTGCTTATTTCTATAAGACTTAACTTTAGAACAATAATTTATCTATCTTCATGTGTTTGCTCTTTTTTCCTTTTTTGTGCCCTAATTTTTGCCTGGACCGCTCTTTGTGAGTTTTCAGTCCACCTGGCGCTCCTTTTTGCCTAGGCCGCCCTTTGCGGGTTTTCAACCTAGCGAGCTTGTTTTCTTGTTTATTATATTATTATTATTATTATTTTTTTGAGAGACTTGCACTGAAGGAATATGATATTAATCAAGGGGAATTAATGATCACAGGCTTGCCCCAGCATGGAGGACTTGAACCAAAAGTCAAATACGCACGGATGGGGAGACTATGCACTTTATGGGTGGACGGGGCGGGACTAGACTTGGACGGGAAACTGTGGTAAGGGAGGAAAACTGTAACACCCCGGTATAATTTATCGATTAAAAATACCAAAGTGCACATTAGTAACACATCAGAGATATATTTCCTACTTAGACACTGAATATCACTATAAATTTTTCGCTGAATATAACCCAAACAGTCTTATTTACAACAAGACAATATGGTTCTCAGACCATATACCATCAGCATCTATAGTATTCAGTATCATACAAGAAAGCGGAAGAAAGATGTACATTAAATACATAATGTCTTAGTATACAGACAACAAAAGGGAAATAAACTTAAACATAAAGCTAAGTCTTCAGTAGCCAGTCCGAGGGCAACCCGCTCGTGCCTCTGTGGATCTCCTCTTTCCCTGTTTCTCTGTAAAACAACAACAATGGATTGGGTGAGACAACTTGTCTCAGTGAGTTCTACCGAGACCCCTACTCGCACTCTCGGTTCAATTATAAAATCATTTTAATTCAATACGGCATCGGCTGCGCGAACGCTACCCCCGATGGACCGCATAAAACATTTTAACAGATTACCGCTGACGCGAACGAAGAACCCGGTAACCTGTTAGTTTAGTACGATACCGCTGACGCGAACGAAGAACCCGGTATCGCATAAAAACAATCACACAAAAACAGATTACCGCTGACGCGAACGAAGAACCCGGTAACCTGTTAGTTTAGTACGATACCGCTAACGCGAACGAAGAACCCGGTAAACGTACTACAAACAACATAACACCGCTGACGCGAACGCTGCAAGGCGGTGAACCCCCCTACCAATAGTACCTTCTCCTATTGGCATGGAGCCTAGGTAAAAGGATCATGACTGCCTCCCCCTAGTATGTTAAATAATGGGTCGTCACCCAACTCGATATACTTTATACGTATATCTACAATACTATGAACCCACGGTCCATCAAATCGGACAATCAATGAAACACTTTAATTCCACGTTTTATAAAATCCAAGTTCACACTCGCACTCTAGTTGACCACTTTTTGACACGATTTTAAATATCAAAAACAGTTAATTTTGCCTTGAAAATAGAATATCCAGTTAGGCCTCTGAATAAGCTTTCCAACGCATCTTAGAACACCTCAATCGGGTTCCCGGATCAAAAGTTATCAATAAAACATATCCGCACACGTATGATATTATTCGGTTTTTCGAGACAATTCCAACTTCGAACTTATTTTACGAAACCCTTTTAAAACATACCCAAAATCATGGCATTATAAGCCTAATATCATTATTAAAGGGTTAGGAAAGGATTAGAAGAGGATTGGAATCGAAACGGAATCATTTTGGGCACTTTGAAAATTTTGGACAGAACAAGGCGCACGGGTCGTGCCCCTGGACGCACGGGTCGTGCTCATTTGACAGCATTGCAAAAATGGCCTGTTTTATGAAAAATTGCTTTCCGATTGATCCCGATACTCGTTCCGCTCAATTCCGATTCTCGTTCCGATCGAAAACAGACCAAACAACCAACAAAATAGACCCAACTAAAACCACACAATCAATCAACCCAATCAAAAACTCAATCAAAACGGATTTTATCAAAAACGACATATTTTCCAATTAACGGTTTTTAAGTCAAAATCTTTCGAAATCAAACCACCAAAAATTCTGTTTCAACACGACATAACTCGAGACTCGCTCCGGTCGATTCCTAACCCGAAACAGACAATATCAAGTAATATTCCAGACCAGCGAAAGCGATAAAACGATCAGTCAATTAATTCGAAAAACAAAAATCCTAAACGTGAGTAGAACTCACCCTTGAAGCGTGTGCCGACACCGAGACTTCAAAATCACCGAGACTTCGCCAAATCACCGAGTAGCCACACGAACGCTCCCCGCTCCGGCGACACCCAATCCGCTTCCAAAGCTTCCCACTCGATCACGAAACCGCTTTTGACCGAAATACCGATTTCCCGAAATTCTCCATGGGCACTATTCATCATCTTCTTCAATCTCAAACCACTATTCACCAAAAACCCCAATTTGATTTTCAACTCCAAATCACCCAATCGATCTTCAATACTTCGAGTAATCCACCTCGTGCTCGCTCCTAAACATCGCCCTTAGCTTTCTCTTGAGTTACAACCATCGAAACACCGATTTTCCCTCTCAAGTTCGAAAATGGCAAAGTGAGAGAGAGTGAGTTGATGATGAAGATCTTGGTACAGAATCGAAGAGGAAGTAACGCTGAGCATTTTTCGTGTTGGACGGAAGTCGTTTCGTTGAGCGGAGGTACTCCCTTTTTCCTCTTCTTCTTCCTCCCTCTTTCTTTCTTCTTTCTCTTTTCTCTCCTTTTCTCTCTTCTGTTTCCAGCGCTTCCTTTTCTTCTTTTTTTCTTTCTTCCATTTATTCACACACACACATATATATATATTTATTAATATATACGCGGTAACGTGGTCCGATTACCATATTGATCTAAATCTCCAATTTCGATTCCGAAACTTCCTTGATCCATATTATCCGGTTAACGATCCGATAACGACCAATAATTAATTTTTGCACTCAATAAATTTACCAGTCGAGTACTAAATTAATTCAATTGGGTTAACATCCAAATAACTCGGTTAATTATTTTGCGGATGTTACATTCTCCCCAACTTAAAAGAATTTTGTCCTCAAAATTTCGCTAAGTCTTTCATCTGACTAATCGAGAATCGACATTCTCAGAAAGGTCTTAAGTTGCTGAAAAACAATCTCGAACTAACGAAATAAGCGTAGGAACTCTTCCCAAGTGGGCACATCAATCTCCAAGTATGATCCACTACTACCTTGATACGAACTCTCTGGTTACGAATCAACACGAGAAACTCCTCTTTCGCCTATATAGGCTCGGCACCGCATTCGAAAACACTTCCGAAGCTTCATTCCTCACTTGCTCCCCAACTTGATTAATCCAAATCAAAGTACTCCTCGGTAGATGTAAAAACAAACACGATTTCCTCGAAAGGTGTAAACACTTTCTCAACAAATCTTCTAATATCCTTAACGGTTCTCGTACATACCGACAATGTGACGAAAAAGTCACTTGTGAAACTTCTTGACTCGCCCCCAAGATTTCGAGGTAATACTTCTCGAAGGAAGATGAAGTGAGGATTTACCAGAAACGTTTATCTTAAACGTAGAAATAAACCACGGGGACATCAAGTAAACTGAACGTAATGAAAATCACCTCAGTTGTTCTCCAACAACTATCAAACAGAACTCAGAGCTCCTTTCCGAATTAGTCAATAGCGTTGAGAGCTTCCCTTCAACCTAAGTGCGCCTCCTATGATTTTCTTCAATCAGGTCCTATTAGCCTCTTGATTCGTTCCCAAAATTAACCTTAGCATGCGGGTTTTCACAACAACGATTTTTCAAAACTATTATACCGCACGCCAAGCTTCACTTCGGAAATTTCAGTCACTTACAAGCAGATCCATCAATGAATCCTTTGATGGTTATTCGCAACGTGAAAACAGTCAGCAGTTACCTCACCTACATATTCGTGTTCACGTTCGACTTGTCAAACAGAATCTCATAATACTATCTCATCATCGGCCGCACAGATTCTACCGTTGAAACAATTGACTCCATCACTATCCATGGTAAAATCTGGAAATACCTTTTGTGATTGTAGCTTCACATCAACTTCCTGTGCTAAGCGTATTGAATCCCTTGGGGAACTAGAGATCCTCATATGGCTCAACACTAACCGGATTCTCCTTGATCTTGAATTCAGATTTAAGTCTCTATCAGACTCTAATAATTCCATCTAATGCATCATAATACTGCCGTGTGTAGCGATTTCCTATTACTCGCATCAGCTACAACATTGGAATTTCCTGGATGATACTTCAACCCGAAGTCATAATCCTTCAGAAATTCTACACACTCCTCTGCCTGCTATTCAGTTCTTTCTGATCAAACAGATACCTTAAACTCTTGTGACCACTAGAGACTTCGAAACGAGACCCATACAGGTAACGTCTCCAAATCTTCAGTGCATACACAATAGCTATTAACTCCAATTCATGAGTCGGATAAATCCTCTCATGAGACCTTAATTGTCTGGACGCATAAGCTATCACTGGTTGATTTTGCATCAGAATACATCCTAAACCCTTCCCTGAAGCGTCATCGAAAATTTGAAATTCCAATGACGGATCCGGAAGAATAAGGAATGGAGCAGAAGTCAACCAAACCTTCAATTCTTGAAAACATTCTTCACAATCAGCATCCCACGTAAACGGATGACCCTTACGAGTTAACCGAGTAAGTGGACAACTGACTGTGAGAACCCTTTAACGAACCTCTTACAGTAACCGGCTAGATCCAGAAACTTTTGATCTCTGCGACTGACGTCGGTCACTCCCATTCAACACCGCTTCCTTCTCACTGGGACCTACAGAAACTCCCGACTTGGGGAATCACATGTCCCAAAGACTTTACCTCTGACACCCAAAAATCACACTTCGAAGGTTTCAAGTACAACTTCTTTTCTCGGAGTACTTTCAGAACAATGCAGAGATGTTGGACATGCTCCTCAATGGTCTTCGAGCACATCGAGATACCATCAACGAAAACGACTACAAATTGATCCAGCAATTCGTGTATCCTTGGCAAAGGATACTTGTTCTTGATCTTCACTTTGTTGAGTTGTCGATAATCGATGTACAATCTCATGCTACTATCTTTTCTTTCGACTGATCACATCAGAGCACTCCTTAGAGAAGCACTCGGCCGAATGAATTTCTTTAACATCGACTCTTCAAGTCGAGATTTCAATTCCTTTAATTCTAAGGAAACATTCGAGAAGGAGGAATAGATATCGATCCTGTACCAGAATCAATTCTATAGAAAACTCTACCTCTCGCTCTGGATGTACGGAAGAAACTTCATCCTGAAAAACATCCAGAGAACATCCAAAAAGTCATTCACAACTTGTACAGATGATAAATCTAATACTAGTTCCAGTGGATGGAGATAACACACTAACACGTGCTTCCGCACCTTGGAATGAAGATTGACCGTCTAAGGTGAACTAGGTAACCGCTTCAGAATTTGTCCTAGACAATTCAACTGATTCTGAGGCGATGCTGATGGTTGATTAATATAGTCGATTGCAACATGATTTGCAGTCATCCAATTCATACTCAAAATGGTGTCCACACTTCTCATAGGCAAACAATAAATTCTACAACTTCCTGCCTCCTATGACAAGTAGGCCATTCTATACAAAGATTAGGTCTGGACACGACCCTTAGCAGTAGTTGAAATAGTCATCGGCTCGGATAGCGATGATAAGGCTGATCCTAACCGATTCACATGCGATCGGGATATACAGCAATAGGTTGCACCCGAATCATATAATATACTGATCGAGTTATTGAAAACTGATCTCATACTCCTCAGTAGATTGTCTGCAGTCGTAACTGCTTAAACATCCAGAATGTTGACTCGTCCTTGCCTTAGAGCTGCTTGTGACTCCCTGGAACTTTTCCTTACGGGGCACTCTTTACCATAGTGACCCTCCACATTTCTATAATAGCACCGATTAGATCTTCGCTTGCAATTACCCCTGTGAGGCTTTCCCCAGTTAGAACATCTTCTGACCTTTGAAGAATCAAAGAACTGCATCTGCTTTTCCTTTGATGAAATTATCTTAGGACCCTGCAGTTGGAGTTGATATTTCAACTACCTTCTTTCCTTTCCCATATTTCCTATGAGATCATCCTCGGTGACATTAGATGATTGCACCAAGGCAACATAATTGGTAGCAGTATAAGAACTGAGACCATAAATCATAAAAGCACTTATGCCCGTCTTATACTTCTGCATTCTCCATTCGTCATCCGAAGTTTACTTTACCACTTGGTAAAACTGAGACAACTTTTCAAACTTAGCGGTGTATTCTTCCACCGTCATGTCAGCTTTCCTGAGGATGCACCGGTTGGAGATTCCGACCTTGGTCGAGGATTGCGTCTTGATCATCCTTCCATAATTCCGCTTATGATGCACTAAGTATTAAGTTGATCAGGCTCAATGTCTCTTAGCATCACAAGTGTAATTACAAAAAGGGCTAACAAGGAATCGACTCAACCCTAAACTAAGTCCGACTAGGTCGAACTGCTCTGATACCAACTGTAACACCCCGGTATAATTTATCGATTAAAAATACCAAAGTGCACATTAGTAACACATCAGAGATATATTTCCTGCTTAGACACTGAATATCACTATAAATTTTTCGCTGAATATAACCCAAACAGTCTTATTTACAACAAGACAATATGGTTCTCAGACCATATACCATCAGCATCTATAGTATTCAGTATCATACAAGAAAGCGGAAGAAAGATGTACATTAAATACATAATGTCTTAGTATACAGACAACAAAAGGGAAATAAACTTAAACATAAAGCTAAGTCTTCAGTAGCCAGTCCGAGGGCAACCCGCTCGTGCCTCTGTGGATCTCCTCTTTCCCTGTTTCTCTGTAAAACAACAACAATGGATTGGGTGAGACAACTTGTCTCAGTGAGTTCTACCGAGACCCCTACTCGCACTCTCGGTTCAATTATAAAATCATTTTAATTCAATACGGCATCGGCTGCGCGAACGCTACCCCCGATGGACCGCATAAAACATTTTAACAGATTACCGCTGACGCGAACGAAGAACCCGGTAACCTGTTAGTTTAGTACGATACCGCTGACGCGAACGAAGAACCCGGTATCGCATAAAAACAATCACACAAAAACAGATTACCGCTGACGCGAACGAAGAACCCGGTAACCTGTTAGTTTAGTACGATACCGCTAACGCGAACGAAGAACCCGGTAAACGTACTACAAACAACATAACACCGCTGACGCGAACGCTGCAAGGCGGTGAACCCCCCTACCAATAGTACCTTCTCCTATTGGCATGGAGCCTAGGTAAAAGGATCATGACTGCCTCCCCCTAGTATGTTAAATAATGGGTCGTCACCCAACTCGATATACTTTATACGTATATCTACAATACTATGAACCCACGGTCCATCAAATCGGACAATCAATGAAACACTTTAATTCCACGTTTTATAAAATCCAAGTTCACACTCGCACTCTAGTTGACCACTTTTTGACACGATTTTAAATATCAAAAACAGTTAATTTTGCCTTGAAAATAGAATATCCAGTTAGGCCTCTGAATAAGCTTTCCAACGCATCTTAGAACACCTCAATCGGGTTCCCGGATCAAAAGTTATCAATAAAACATATCCGCACACGTATGATATTATTCGGTTTTTCGAGACAATTCCAACTTCGAACTTATTTTACGAAACCCTTTTAAAACATACCCAAAATCATGGCATTATAAGCCTAATATCATTATTAAAGGGTTAGGAAAGGATTAGAAGAGGATTGGAATCGAAATGGAATCATTTTGGGCACTTTGAAAATTTTGGACAGAACAAGGCGCACGGGTCGTGCCCCTGGACGCACGGGTCGTGCTCATTTGACAGCATTGCAAAAATGGCCTGTTTTATGAAAAATTGCTTTCCGATTGATCCCGATACTCGTTCCGCTCAATTCCGATTCTCGTTCCGATCGAAAACAGACCAAACAACCAACAAAATAGACCCAACTAAAACCACACAATCAATCAACCCAATCAAAAACTCAATCAAAACGGATTTTATCAAAAACGACATATTTTCCAATTAACGGTTTTTAAGTCAAAATCTTTCGAAATCAAACCACCAAAAATTCTGTTTCAACACGACATAACTCGAGACTCGCTCCGGTCGATTCCTAACCCGAAACAGACAATATCAAGTAATATTCCAGACCAGCGAAAGCGATAAAACGATCAGTCAATTAATTCGAAAAACAAAAATCCTAAACGTGAGTAGAACTCACCCTTGAAGCGTGTGCCGACACCGAGACTTCAAAATCACCGAGACTTCGCCAAATCACCGAGTAGCCACACGAACGCTCCCCGCTCCGGCGACACCCAATCCGCTTCCAAAGCTTCCCACTCGATCACGAAACCGCTTTTGACCGAAATACCGATTTCCCGAAATTCTCCATGGGCACTATTCATCATCTTCTTCAATCTCAAACCACTATTCACCAAAAACCCCAATTTGATTTTCAACTCCAAATCACCCAATCGATCTTCAATACTTCGAGTAATCCACCTCGTGCTCGCTCCTAAACATCGCCCTTAGCTTTCTCTTGAGTTACAACCATCGAAACACCGATTTTCCCTCTCAAGTTCGAAAATGGCAAAGTGAGAGAGAGTGAGTTGATGATGAAGATCTTGGTACAGAATCGAAGAGGAAGTAACGCTGAGCATTTTTCGTGTTGGACGGAAGTCGTTTCGTTGAGCGGAGGTACTCCCTTTTTCCTCTTCTTCTTCCTCCCTCTTTCTTTCTTCTTTCTCTTTTCTCTCCTTTTCTCTCTTCTGTTTCCAGCGCTTCCTTTTCTTCTTTTTTTCTTTCTTCCATTTATTCACACACACACATATATATATATATTTATTAATATATACGCGGTAACGTGGTCCGATTACCATATTGATCTAAATCTCCAATTTCGATTCCGAAACTTCCTTGATCCATATTATCCGGTTAACGATCCGATAACGACCAATAATTAATTTTTGCACTCAATAAATTTACCAGTCGAGTACTAAATTAATTCAATTGGGTTAACATCCAAATAACTCGGTTAATTATTTTGCGGATGTTACATAAACCAACGGGCTCAAACAAGAGAACGTACTCATAGCATGCACGCTCATTAGAAGAATGCTTCACAGAGAGTTAACATCAGTTAAAAATTTGTTTTTTCTTTGATACACTATTTCAGTCTTTTGTCATGGAATGGATGGGATGCAGCGCTTTTGAAAAATTGAGTGCCTTGGAACACCTTGAATTTGCAACCAAGTAAGGATAAACTTTTTCAAAAAGGATGATTGTTTCGCAAGAACGTCTCGCTTCTCATCACAACTCTTATTTTATGCAATGAATGAATGAACAAATTATGATATGCAAGTATGATGCAAATGCGTGGAGAATGACCACTCGAAGAGTGTGGTTTATTCTAAATAATTTTGTTATTTTTAATGCAAGACAAAATATGGAATGCCAATGCGAATGATGCAAGAATGATTCCCCATTTTTTCAAAATGATTTTTGATTTTGATTTTTTATTTTTTAGAGGCGAGACAAAGTACGAAATACCAATGCCCCCTTTTTCTTTTGAATGATGAAAGATGCAAGAATGATGCTTTTCTCTAAATGATGATGATTTTTTTTTTTAGAGGCAAGGCAAAGTATGAAATGCCAATGCCCCTTCCTTTTTTGAAAGATGCATGTATGGATGAATGATGTATTTGAACCAAAGTGATGAGGTTAATGAAATGGTGCATGAATGCTACATGATGATTTTTATTCATGATTATGAATGAGATGCTTTCTTGTTTTCATTTTTTTTTTGTGCAATGAAATGCATGATACTCACAATGATTTTCTTTTTTTGTTTTTTAGTTTTGGAACATGATTTTGAAAAACTATTTGGAGATGCAAATGATTTATTGAAAAAAAAGGTTTTAGAAAAATGTGCTTGACGGGGTATGACCCGCTCCTACGTATCCCCATTGTATTGAGGAATCAAAGCTTACGTAGTTCTACTGTGTCTTTTTTGAAATAATGCTTATGCATGGATGTCTCATCTTGGATGAACTTGACGAGGATTTTTTTTTGCATGATTATAAATGAAATGCTTATGCTATGCAGATGATAATTGTTTTTTTTTTGTTTTATCTTTATGTAATGAAAGGGAATGCAAGATGAATTTTTTTTCAAACTTTTGTTAGATGCAAATGCAATGGTGCGAAACGATGTGAATGCGAAATGATGTGGATGCGAAATGATGTGTCATTTACATAAAAAGAGGGTAAGAAAATAATGATATTATTTTCTACGATTTTAAGAAAAAGGAATGCCTAAACTAATGCAACAAACAAAGGCGTGCCCCCGTGTCCTACAAAGGGTGGGAATCCTAGGGTCTAAAGTCGACGAAAGGGGTAATCCTCCCATGTAGGTTCTAATCACTTCCTTACAATGGCAACCAAGAGCTAAAGTCTCTCTCATGATGGCATCCACAATCGTAGAAAGCTACCGAGTGTGAGGCATCATGACAAAGCGCACTATTGGGCGGAACTTTCATGAGAGCCATACAGACAAAGGTCTACGAATGGCAGTCACTAATCGTTCCCACTCTCCTAGGTTTTTGTTCAGACCTTGGGTTTTAGGCCCCACTCAATGCTCACAAGTATAGGATGTGAATTGTGTGTCGAGGGCACAACACCTAGGAATAACCACCCTTCCCCACCTGCAAATGAAAATCCAAAGCAGTCCAGACAAATAGCATGTTGTTTATCCTAGGGTTCAATATCGATCCAATATAAACTAATCTAGGGTGCCAATAACAATGCACTACTTACCTCAAGAAAGGGAGCAAAGAAGAAGGGGACATGATAAGAAAGGGGAAGAATGCATGTGCTTACCATAGGAAAGGGAGCAGAGAAGAAGGGGACATGATAAGAAAGGGGAAAAAATGCATGAGGGAACTAAGCAAAGAAGTAACTATCTATTGCAAAAGCAAACATAGAATAAGAATGCACATGGACGTAACATGCTTATGAAAAAGGAAAAAGAAGAGAGGCAAAGCAAGATATTCAAATCAATCATATAAACCACACACTTAATTAGGTAGGCTTGACCCACTTTTAAAAAAAAAAAAAATTTTTAGTCTCCCCAGCGAAGTCGCCAGCTGTTGCGCCCGAAAAAGTCCCCGAGGGAGAACCTTCCTCGTTCACAACTTGTTCTAAGACAATGAAGCCGCCACCAATATTTATTAAGGAAAATATTAGGAAAACCTTTTTGGAAAGCGATTGGCCTTTGAAAACTGAGAGTTTTGGGTTCGGGGGTCGGTTACGCGCGGGGAAGGTGTTAGCACCTCACACGTCCTCTCTACTGAGAGGGAACCTTTAATTAAATGTGTAGTTTTAAATGTTGATTTGAAAAATATCTAATATGCCTCTTTATTTCTTATTGAAAAAATGAATTAAAGAACTTAATAAAAATTTTTATTTGGCGAGAAAGGAGGAAAAAAGGGTTTTTAGAAAGAAGTGCTTGACGGGACATGGCCCGCTCCTACGTATCTCCCGGTGCGATGGAGAATTCAAAGCTACGTAGTTCTTGTAGAAAATGTTCGTGTGTTTGGTGTTTTTAATATAGGGGTTTTAGGATTGTGTGATCTGTGTTGAAGGACCACTGGGGGTCTGAAGGGCCGCTGGGGGCTGAAGGAGCGCTGGGGCTCTGAAGACCACAGTTCACTTATCCTAAAACAATGATTAACCCGGCCGTACGACCGACTTAATCCCCTACTTTGAAAACAAGATTTTTGATTTTTGAAAGAGATGTGTTTGTATTTTTTATTTAGAAATTATTTGTTTTTGCGCTTGACAGGGGCGTGGCCCTGCTCCTACGTATCTCCGGGTGGAGAATCAAAGGCGACGTAGTTCTTGTTCTTTTGAAAATAATTGTTGAAAACTTATTGTGAAAATGATTTTTATTTGTTATGCTTGACGGGATGTGACCCGCTCCTACGTATCTCCGGGTGGAGAATCAAAGCTACGTAGTTCTTCGTCTTTTGAAAATAATTGTTGAAAACTTATTGTGAAAATGATTTTTATTTGTTATGCTTGACGGGATGTGACCCGCTCCTACGTATCTCCGGGTGGAGAATCAAAGCTACGTAGTTCTTCCTTGTCCTGTAAAACGGTTTTTGTTATTTTATTATTTATTTATTTTCTATCTTGTTTAATTGTGAAAATTAGGCATTTATGATGATCAATTGAGCAAAGGCTCCAAGTGATCACCACTAGTACCTCATTGTTAGTAATCATGCAAGCAAAGGCTTCACAAGACTATTTAACAAAGTTTTTAACTTAGTGAACTTTTTAGGAAAATTCAGGCATTCATGATGATCAATTGAGCAAAAGCTCCAAGTGATCACCACTAGTACCTCATTGTTAATAATCATGCAAGCAAAGGCTTCACACGACTATTAACAAAGTTTTTGATTTATGAGAACAATTTTGTCTTGAAGGTAATTAAATTATATTAAAAAAACGAGAAAAAGGGGGGTGAAATGGTAAAGTAGGGTGTTATTAGAAAGGGGGCTGTATAATTAATAGCAGGTGTAAAAAGGAAGCCCAGTTCGCATCTGAGGGCCCAATATGCGAAACTGGGCTTAAGTGAGGGAGGGGTGCACGCGTGAATTGAGGGGGTGCTAATAGCATTCTGATAATAAAATAAAATTAAAATAAAATAGAATAGTAGAGGCACTATAAAAGGGAACCCTAAAAAAAACCCTAATTTTATTTCAATCTTCTCTTCCTCAGCCGCGCCGCACTCCCCTAATCCTCTCTAACCCTAATTTTCCCTTTCTTCCTCTCACGCCGTTCGGTCCCTCTCCCTCTCCCTTAGCTCCGATCTCCCTCTTCTCTCCACCGCGCCATTCAACCCTCAACCTCTACTCCTCTTCTCCGTGCGCCGTTCAGCCCTCTTCTCCCTAGCTCTGCTTCTTTTCTTTTCTTCACCGAACCACCGCGATCTCCCCTCTCCTCGCCGTTTCGCCTTACCCAGCTCTCGCCGTTCCCTACTCCTCTCCTCTAGCTCCGACCTCTCTCCTCACCGCCACCCACTCACCTCTCCTCCATGACCTCACCTCTTCGCCGTCCACTCTCTCTTCTCTCACCGCGCCGTTCGATCCCCATTCCTTCTACTCCAAATCTGGGTTTTCGCGAAGGGGAGAGTATGGTGGTGCGACGGTGGTTGACACCAGGGCCGTCGTGTTCGCATCAAAGGGGTTGCGAGGGTGATGATTTGAGGCGGACGGCCACCGTCTACGGTGGCCGGAAAAAGGTATGGCACTGTTTTTTTGTAATTTTCTTCTTATCCTCCTCTGTTCTTTCTCGTTTGTTTCTGATTCCTAATTCCTTTTTTCTTTACGTTTGTTTTTCGGTTTCTGGGTGGTTCTTGGCGTGGTTTGAGCTGGAGCTGGTGGCGGTGGACTGGTGGCTCACGGTGGCGTTGGCTTCAACAGGTTCGGTTCTGCCCTTTTTTTTTTGTCTATTTTGATGGTTCGGTTTTACTTCTTTTTCCTATTCCACCTCTAACCGTAACTTCAATTTTGCTACTGATTCTCTTGCTAATTTTTGAAAACCCTAAGTTCTCTAAAAACTAACTGAACCTACTCCAAACTACTCTATAATTTCGTTTTCCATGACAGCTAAATTCTAAGCCCTATTATTCTGTTTGTTCTTAATACCCATTACCAACCAAATTCATTTGTGATTCTTCTTAAACTATTTCTGACCTAATTTTGTTACTGTAATAACAAAAAAACATGCTTAAAAAACAACTAGGGATATTCTCATATTTACATTTGTTCTAACACCTGTTCGAACTAGAAGGCAAGAAAAGACTCAGGGCATGTTTCTAGGAATCTAAAAATGTGACTAACCTTTTTTCAACCTCTGATATATGCTCTACTGTTGCTTCTCGTTTGACTGACTGCTACTGCTTCTGCTACCTCTATTTCTGGATTCTTAGTGTTTTGCAATTTTATGTAATTTCTGTCTCCGTATGAATTTCTGGGTGCCTTTTTTGTGTGTCTGTGAATCCCTTTCTGAGTCTGCGGATTGTTGATTTTATAGGCATCTTTAGGTTTTGGAAAATGAATTCTTTGATTCTAACTTGATTTTATTTCCTTTTTCAGGTTATTGGACTCTTGGGCAACAAGAATCAACCCATGGATCTGCTGCTGCTGCTTTTATTTTTATTTATTTTCGTTTTTTCCTATTTTTTTGTATTTTGGTTATTATTTTCGGATTTGTATTTTTGGTATTTTTAGTATTATCATTTTTTTTGTATTTTTGGACTTTTGGACTCCTAAACACTATTAAATTGTAAATAAACAATAAATAGAATTTTTTGTTGCCATTTTTTGATATTATATTGCTTAAAATAAATGAATAGGCAGAGTAAAAATAATAAAAGAAATTGGGCCAAATACAAAAGTGATATTGGACCCAACTAGACAAGTGCGTGAGAACGAGGCCCAAATAGAATAAATAAGCCTGTTGACCATTAAACGCTAACATTATCTCAGAATCGCGTTCTTAAGCCCAAATTGAAACGGCAAGCCCAATCGCGAGAAAAATGACTTTGTTAGTCTCAATTAGGTTCGACTAAATCCAAATACGACGATTAAATTGAAGAACGCACGAAAAGATCGATCATTCGCGTGCATGCCTAATTTAAAACAACGGTATTTCGATTTAGTTGAACAGGGTAATTGAAATTGGCCAGGGTTAGTAACTGAGACGCCGTACTGATAATTCTCGTAACCACGCGACTTCAAAACACGATTTAAGTAAAATAAACGACTAAAACTAGAAAAGGAAGACGGACAAAATTGGGGTATAACAGGGGGTATTAGAAAGAGATTAGCGATGTGGAAGGGTCGTTTCTATCCATTGGTGGTCGGGTTACTCTCATCAACTCCGTTTTGAATAGCATCCCTTTATACATGTTCTCCTTTTATAAAGCTCCGAAAGTGGTTATTAAAAAGATGGTTAAAATTCAACGGGACTTTCTTTGGGGAATCAAGGAGGGAGATAATGGAATGTATTGGGTGGCTTGGGATAGAGTTTGCAAGTCAAAAAAAGATGGCGGTCTTGGAATCAAAAATCTTGAGTTATTTAATATAGCTCTTTTATCTAAATGGAAGTGGAGGGCATTGACGGATAGTAATGTGAGTTGGAGTCGGTTGTTGAGACATAGATATGGGGAATTCGCTTCTTGCTTCATTCATGACTCGGTTGTAGGAAATTCTCGCCGGAATTTTGGCTCTATTTGGTGGAGAGACTTGGTGACTTTGGATGATAACTTAGAGGAACTGAGAAGGTTCGCTTGGTGCATTAAAAGAGTGTTGGGTGATGGCGCTTTAATAAACTTTTGGAAGGAACAATGGTTAGGTACCGAGCCTTTGCTCAAAGTATTTCCCTTATTGTTTGATGGAGGTGGGCAACAACTTGTTACAGTGGCAGATTTCGGGTCTTGGCATGGAGATACTTGGAGTTGGAACAAACCGTGGCAGGTTTTTACGGATTTTGTCCGCGCATCAGAAGGTGAGATATTGGACAGTATTTTGCAATCGGTAACGCCAACGAGAGGGAAGGAAGACGCATGGATTTGGCCGTAGGATCAGACTAAGAGTTTCACGGTGAATTCAGCATATCAGCTACTGGTCCGCAGCAACATTCTTTCAACTGCTTCGGTTCACCAGCGTTTGTCGGGGGCGTTGTGGACATCGCTTGTTCCCTCGAAGGTTGCGGTCTTTGGATGGCGTCTTTTGCTTGATTCTCTGCCTGTCCGTGACCAATTATCTCACAGAAATGCCCTCCATTCTGAACAGGAGGCTAGCTGCTCGCTGTGCAGTAACTTTCGCGAGACCGCCAACCACTTCTTCCTCAACCGCAGCTTTGATCGTTCCGTATGGCAGCTTGTTGGCAATTGGCTCGGAGTTGATTTCGACATGTCCCTGGATATTGTTGACTTCTTCCTTAGTTATGGTCGCTTATGCAAAGGGAAGAAGGCGAAGCGTACGAAACACATGTTCTGGTTAACAACATGTTGGAGTGTGTGGCTTGCTAGGAATGGTGCTATTTTCAACAACGAGGAACCAAATCCCGAATCCGTGGTGAACCACATCAAATGCTTAACTTGGAGTTGGTGTGTTTATCGATTGAAGTAATGCTCCTCTATTTCAATTTCAATGTGGTGGTCTAATCCACTTCAATGCTTAGAAGGGGGGGGGGGGGGAGAAACGGTGGGTTGACATTCACATTGTTAGCAACCTTATTCCGTTTTGAGGTACTCTTTTTTCCTGCCTGAGTCTTTTTCCCACTGGGTTTTGGCTCAGGGAGGTTTTGAGGATGTCCTCCCCCTTTCATTAATGTATATGGGATTGGTGCACCCCTAGTGCCTCCATCAATACAATTCTTGCTTATCTAAAAAAAAAATTAATAACACCTCTCTCACCTCAACCAGCATCTGACCCCCAACGTGAAACCCTTGTGCTCTCGCTTTAAGATGCCATTTTGAGATGAATTTTTTTTGTCATTCTGAGATGAACAATTTTATGTTAAAACAAAATGAAATACAAATAAAAAAAGTATAAAGTGAGGCACCTACTTTAGGTTCTTGAGAGTTCACTCACTACAGCATAAAAAGGAATCAGTAGCGCTTTTTTTGGCCATTAGTAGCGCATTGAAGCGCTACTTATTGTCCTGCTACTAAAGGATACCCCACAACAGTTGCGCATAAAAAGCGCTAATAATTGTCGAGAATCATTAGCGCTTTTCAGAAAAGCACTACCAATAATCCAAAATCACTAGCACTTTTTAGGAAAATGCTACTAATGACCGAGAATCACCAACGCTTTTTTAAAATGCGCTACTAAATTGCTTTTTTTTCAAAAAGAATTTAGTACATTAAGTAGCGTTTTCTTAAAAAGCGCTACTAATTCCTGTTTAAAAAAAAATCAACATATTCATGTCTAAAGAAGTGCGGTCTAAAATAGTGCATTAAAATAAAAAAAGGGATGCCTAGCATCCATCCCCCAATACCACTGTTGTAGCTAATATATTCTCAGCTTTCCATAGACAAAGTATTGGTAACATAAAAATATTAAATTTATAAATATAAATTCAAATCCTTTACGGAGGCAACTAAATTACAAAATCCTTCAATGATTGAATATTAACCATAGACCAATGTTTTAATTACAGTAAGGTATTCTTATGGAAAGATGGATTTATAGCCAATCCAACAACAACCTGTAGAATCAACAAACAAAACATATCAGATATGTTCCAACTCTATTCATTATCAATACAAAATAGAAGTAATGCAAGGAGATATTCAGCATTATGAAATCTAAACTTCTTCAATTGTAACAGCACTTATATGAATAGCATGGGCCACCCTTCTAAAGGCTGCAAAAGAGAGCAAGAATATATAAATAGATTGGTCATCATTTGAATTCAAATTCAAAGTCAAATTCTTATACATATGTAATGCTAACAAAAATTAGAACTAAATTGAAACTTAACATTATATATATTAGTAAGGAATTTAAAGAACATATATATAACTTATAATCACAAAGATGACTTGGAAGACATCACATGTTTTAGATCTTCCCCAGAGAGAAGATGTAAACAGTTTTAGTCCATATACTCACCTTGATATCACTAGGTTCACTCCAATTGCAAAGAATGCAACAGTTGCAAGAGCCTGGTTTACTGATTAACTAGTATTTTACCCGTGCGTACGCACGGGTGATACCGTATGGTCGGTGTATTGCCATGAAGTCATAATAGTAATTTGGAAAATATTCATAATTCATAAGTTGTGAACAATGTCCAAAATGTATGATTTGAAATTCAAAGTGGAATATGCATCTCCGTTGACAATCAGAATTACATTGATCCATAATAATGTAATCGGACATTAGAGGTAAAATATGCATCTCCGTTGACCCTCCTGTTTGCATCCTCGTTGGCCCTCCTGTTGGCACTCCCGTTGGCGCTCTCATTGCCACTCTCGTTGGCACGCATGTTGGCAGTCTCGTTGGCACTCCCGCTCTCGTTGCCACTCCCGTTGGCGCTCTCGTTGCCACTCCCGTTGATGCTCTCATTGCCACTCCCGTTGGCACTCATGTTGGCAGCCCCTTTGGCACTCCCGCTCTCGTTGCCACTCCCGTTGGCATTTTACGCCTTTTTAATAATTATAAAATAGTTATTTGGTAATTTTTTATAGTGGTTAAATTGATTGATTTTATTTTTTATGAAAAAATTGATTGATTTTAGTAGAAAAATTATAGTAAATAATATTTAATTTGACCGTTGTAAAAAAGATTAATTAATTTGACCGTGGTTAAAATCATTAATTTAACCGTTGAAAATAATTAATTTTAGTAGCTTCACTAAATTATAAAAATAGTGAGTAATTATTTTTAGTAAAAAAGGTGTAAAAAAAATTATTTTTATGACAAAAAAAACTGAAAAAATTTATGAAAGAAATCTTTTTTTAAAAAAAAAAAACAGTTTTTTAAAAATATTTTTTTATAAAAAGTAAAACAGTTTTTTTAAATAAAAAAAACTGAAATCTTTTTTTAGTTGAAAACAGTTTTTTAAAAACAGATTTTTATAAAAAGTGAAAGAGTTAAAAAAAATTGACACTGATACTGTTGTACGGAATAAGTAAAACAGTTTTTTAAAAATATTTTTTTATAAAAAGTAAAACAGTTTTTTTAAATAAAAAAACTGAAATCTTTTTTTTAGTTAAAAACAGTTTTTTAAAAACAGGTTTTTATAAAAAGTGAAACAGTTAAAAAAAATTGACACTGTATACTGTTTGTACGGAAAAACATTGTAGCGCTGGAAAAAGCACTGTAGTGCTGAAAAGCTGTTGAAAAAGCACTGTAGCGCTGAAAAGCTGCGAAAAACTGTTGTTATTTTGTTTTTTTGCAGCGAATTTACGATTTTACCCTTGATTTTGGACAAATGGCAAAATTTGCAGATGTGTAATAAAGTCATTTTGCTAGTACTTGATTTTTATATATGGTAGTTGATTGATATGGTAGTTGATACAATCAATGAATTACAGAACAAGCAACATTAGCACCACGTAGATGTCAGAGTCCAAGGTCATAACTGTGTGTGTATGCTTACATACGCAGAATGGGAGAGTGTTTTTTTATACAAGGCAGCAAATCTAGTTTAAGATTATTTACTGAAGTTCCTTTTGAAACTATAAATTTAGTTTAACACACATTCCCTGTGCACAACAGCAGCACACATTTGCATCCTCACACACACACACACACACATATATATATATATATATATATATATATATATATATATATATGCATCCTCACACACACACACACACATATATATATATATATATATATATATATATATTCCTGCTGGAGGCAATCCAATGGTAGGAGTGTGCTGAACATAGTGTTCTCTAGCTACACCTTACACAATTAATTGCTTCTACACTCAACATATAATCCTGAATTAGCTTGCTTAGAAACTATTCAGATTCATACCTTAAGCTGGATAAATTTCAAACTGGAATTAAAATCATAACACCCTCAGTGAGTAAACCTTGAAGATGTTCAAGCCTTCCAAACTGGAGTTATATTCACTATCACATTTGTTATACGTACGCAAATGCAAAATCAAGCAGAAAAAACCCTAATACTTTCCTTATCCCACGCAAAAACCCTCTTTCTCAAAAAATTCCTAATAACACACAACCCAAGAAAAACACAAAGGAAGAGAAAGATAAAAAAGTGTGTTACCTTGGCTGTGAAGCACAAAGAAGTTTTCGCCAATGCAAACACCAACACCAACACGAACGCGAGTTTGGAACGTATTTTTTCCCAAACCAATAAGCAGCGCTTTATGAGAAAGCACTAGTATTGAGGTTCCGTGTTTTTACCTTTAGTAGCACTTTTAAACTAAGCGTTTTTAGTGATGTTTTTCGTGTTTTTACCTTCGATATCGCTTTAATAATAGAAATGTGTGCTATTTATTTAAGTTTCTGGCATAGTGACTATTAAAACAAAAAGTGTATGAATCACTTAAAATAATGTGACGAGTAAGAACCACTAAAGCAATCCAAGTTGGATTCACTATTACATATGCTTTAAGAGCCCCTTCAACGAAGGTTCTTATCTCTAGTTTGTGAGCGTATCTCATTCAAGAACCCATTTTTCCAAGTTCACAGCAATAGTACTTCAGTTGGCTATTGGGATATTAAACCTGTTAGTGAACAGGGTTCATAACATATTTAATCAAAAATCAATTGAAGTCTTAAATGAAAAATGTACATTGTGAATAAAAAATGAGACAAAAATCAATTGAAGTCTCAAATGAAAAATGAAAGTTGTGCTTCACGAATAAAAATGAAATTCTCAAATGTAAAATGAGACTTGCAAATTTTAAAACACCAAGTAAAAAAATTGAAGACTGAAATTCTGAATGAGCTACCCATATTTATATTAAAATAAAAATCAACATTATATATTACAATTAAAATAAATGAATTTATAATTTAAGTTAAAATAAAATCAAATATAACTTACTATATGTTCTGAACTGGACCAAGAGGCTCATTCAGCGCTTAGACATGGATTTGCCCAATCACTTTGATCCATATCCACAATACACATGCCCATTCATGACTCTCATACTTGGATGACTCAGATTCACGCTACCGATCCAACGGCCCACCCCAGACACAATTCCCTATAAATACTGGCACACATTGCCATAAAGAGATAGATTCTCATTCCTAGCTAAATCACTCATCTATTCTCAACACTGACTTGAGCGTCGGAGTGGCTTCGCAGGTACCCCTCACGGGCTCGCACTAACCTCCGGCCAGGCAGCAGGTGACCTACCAACTGCAGTCCACCCAGCACTACAAGGTACAAAACATTGGCGACCACAGTGGGAGATATCTATCTTTCACATCATCTCTACTCCCTCCTGCTTTCCCATGGCCCCCACAGGTAGACCCCGAGTCCAAATCATTGCCGCTCCGCACCCCCAGCCAGAGGGCACTCCCAAAGGCCTTGCCGCTTCCACGCTAGACCAAGACATTCAGGTCCCGGCACCCCAGCCAGCCTCTATCCAGATCCCCGTCCAACCTGGGAATGCGACGACCATCCACCAGCTCTTGGACCTGCCGTGCAACAACACCCAGACTATGTTGCAGCAAGAAGCGCGCCTCAGGCAGATAGAGAGGCGAATGACAGCCATGCCTGAGCAACCCCATCATCGTTGGAACACCCCTTCCCCAAGGACAATTGAGCTCCAGGCGCCGCAGATCTCCACCCAGGCGTCATCACAATCATCACCCTCCACCTACAGGGAAGCGAGCTCGCCACTCTCCTCCTCGACGCGGCAGGCACCAAGGATCAGATTCACCTCCAAGCACCCCTTCAACCTCGCCTGACGGTACATACTGGCCTGAGGAGTCTCTCCCCAGGACCTCATCGCTCGCAACCTCCAATTCTCGCGAGAGGTCGCGGAGCCGAGCCAAGATCCATAAGAGGCATCACCATAGATCTACCTCGAGGAGATCTCCAGCCCGACGTGATCGTCGAGACATATATCTCGGGGACTCGTCACCTCACAACTCGCGATAGATCTCCAATGAAGGACCCTTCACTAGGAAGGTTGACGACTGTCCAATTCCGAGAACCTTAGAGAAGCTCCCAGCTCTCAAAACGTGTGACGGGACTGGGGACTCTGACAGACATTTGGCCTACTTCTCAATCATGATGAGTTACCGGGGGGCAAAAGAACCCGTCCACTGCAAGATCTTTCTCCTCACTCTCACAGATTCAGCACTAGCTTGGTTCCAGGATTTAAAACCAAACTCAGTCTCATCTTGGGGGCAACTAGCTACCATGTTCACGACCCGTTTTGCCACCTCTCGCCTGAAGCCAAAATCTGAAGAAGTTCTTAGGGCAATCGGGCAGGAAGAGAAATAAACACTTAGAGAATATCAGGAAAGGTTTAACAAGAAGGCTGCCAACGTCAGGAACCTCGAAGACAAGAGGAGGCTCTTTTGGATGAAGGATGGCCTCAAGAAAGGAAGCCTGTTTCAAAGGGACGTGGGGGTTAACACACCCCAAAACTTGGATGAGTTCCTTCAGAAGGCACAAAAGTACATGGACTACGAAGAAGACAACATGGCGTACCAAGAGGAAGCCAAGGTTGGCAGCAAGGAGGACGAGCTGGCTTACGAGGCCATTGAAGAACCATGGCAGAAGGGTTCCCAAGATGAGAGAACTCCTCGGGAGTCCCGACCCCGACAAGGTCGCTTCTCAGAGTACACTCTACTGAACACATCCCAGGCTGAGATCCTTGCCGAATGCGTGGACTTGGAGTTTTGGGACATCAAACAACCCGAACCTCTCGTGTAAAGGAAAGGCCGAACCTTTAAAAAGTAATGCCGTTATCACAAAGGTTATGGGCACAGTCCCAGCAAATGCAACACCCTCAGGGATGACATTGAAGTGCTGATCCGCGAAGGGAAGCTCGTCCAGTACGTGAATGAAGAAGAGGATGAGACCCGTGACTCTGAATAGGAAGCAGGGCATCAAGACCTGAACCTAGGGCTAGGCCTAGTTATTAATTTTGTTGTTTAAGCACGAAGACAAATGTAAAAGCTCGATATGAATGATTAACAAAAGTTCAGCTTACAATTACAGTTTTTGCTCTAGCTCACTAGCATTAACACTTGTTCCAAAGAAAATTCCTTAAGATCAAGAAAGAAAAAGGGTCCAACTCCTTAGTTAGGGGAGGAGCGAGACAAGTTTGAGACCCAACATACCCTGCAGGGAGGGACTGCCCGAATCACAGGGGCAACATCAACATTAGCTCAAAGCCAATACCATCCCTCCAAGGAGTTAAGAGTGCCATGGCACGCCAAAACAAATAAGTGACCTTGGCTGTTGTCATACCCTAATTTTGTCCGCCCAAGTCAAAACCTTTTTTTTCAAACAGAAATGGAAACAATAAGGGTAATTCATAATTTGTGTAGGTTAATGGACTTTCGCATTTATGTGTATTTGTCCCCTACCTCGCATTTTTATTTGAATTACGCGCACGCGCCAGTCGTAACTGCGTGAGCTTCCCTTTTGCCCTTGCCATTTGGCATCCATTTTAATCTTCAAAAAGGCCATTTATTGATCGTTATTAATTTTTGGCACCCAAAACAAAAAAAAAACACTTTTATTAATTTTTGAGAATTTTAGGGAATAAAATAGTGCATGTTTCAATATCTGTGGGCATTCAAATGAGAGCAAGTTAATTATTTTTGAACCAAACCAAGTCAAGGATGAAAAATACAATTTATTTTATCAAGGATAATTTCGTATAATTTTTTGGAAGAAAATCCTAGTTCAAAATAATTAAAAGGCATTTTTCCCATTTTTATTGCACAAGAAAGCTGAAAAAGGACCATTAAATATTCCCCGATTATTAGATGACAACTTTTATTGTCATGAATAATTAGAGGGATATTTTTATGGTGCCCAAAAATATGTGACACATTTTCAATAGGTGCACTATCATTTGCATGCCCAAAAATTCAAAATTCAAATAGAAAGTATAAAGTGTCCTCAACCAAAAAGGAGAAGTAATTTTCCCTCCCCATTTTTTTGTCAATTTCGAATTCCCTCTCTCTCTCTCTCCACAATTTCTTCCACACTCTTCTATTGTACAATTATTCCTTAAGAATATTCTTGTACTATCCTTAATCCTACCCATTTCATACACATCCCTAATTCCCACACACTCTCATGAAGACTCATACCCTTTTTTGTAAATGACACCATTCTCTCACACTCACTCCTTCATAAGAAATTGCAAACTTACTTAAAATAGAACATTCCATTCCTATTCTACCCTTAACCCTAATTTCACCCAAGACCATATATAAGCCTACTCTCCCAAAATACAAAAACAAGTTCATTTTTGCACAAAAAACCTCCTCCTCTCCTCTCCTTGGGCGAAATCTCCTCCCCTCCCTCACCTCATCTTTTTCAATTTCCTCACTCAATCATCCATTAAAACACCTTTCCTACACTAAATCTTCCATCCTTCTTTCATTCTTCTCAAAGATTCACCTTCAAATTCAAGGATCAAGTTCAAAGTTGAAGATTGAAGAGTAGATTAAAGGGGTTTTGCATTCATTCATCTCATTTCCTTCCTTATTCTAGCTTGGAGTTGAGTCTAGGTCCACTTTCAATCAAAAGCCTTTTCAAGCATCAAAATCATTCCCTAAACAAGAATCAATCCAATTGCGAAAACACTTCAAAATCAAACTTTGTTAGTAGTCTTGTGAAGCCTTTGCTTGCATGATTATTAACAATGAGGTACTGGTGGCGATCACTTGGAGCCTTTGCTCGATTGATCATCATGAATGCCTAATTTTCCTAAAGATTTTCACTAAATCAAAAACTTTGTTAGTAGTCTTGCGAAGCCTTTGCTTGCATGATTATTAACAATGGAGTGCTAATGGTGGTCACTTGGAGCCTTTGCTCAATTGATCATCATGAAAGCTCAATTTTCACAATTAAACAAGATAAAAAACAAAAACCTTTTTCTAGACAACCCAGAACTACGTAGCTTTGAATTCTCCATCGCATCGGGAGATACGTAGGAGCAGATACTCTCCGTCAAGCACAACAAACCCAAAACATTTTTCCTTTCAAAAACCAAACACTTTTCCAAAATAAAACATTTTTCAAAAACAAGAACTACGTTGCTTTGAATTCTCCATCGCACCGGGAGATACGTAGGAGCGGATACTCTCCGTCAAGCGCGAAAACTAAAGATTTTTCATTAAGTCATTCATCAACAAAAGAGGTAAAAACAAAGCATTTTTCCGAATCAACTTTGCAAATCACATATTTAATTAAGGTAACCCTTCTTTGAAAGGATGTTATGGGGTGCTAATACCTTCCCCATACGTAATTAGACCCCCGAACCCAAATCTAATGGTTCCAAAGACCATTGCTTTCCAAAAAAGGTTTTTCCGATGTTTTACCTTTAAAAAATATTGGTGGCGACTCTAAAATCCCGTTGTGCGAAGAAAAATCCCTCCAAGGATTTTTCGGGGTGCGACAGCGGTCACAACCCCTTGGGCGAGTTCTATCTGGGCTGAGTCCTGATAAACTGTGCCAAGGGTATACTTCAAGTTGGCCTTGGTGGTCACAACCCTTTGGGCGAGTTCTATTCGGGACGAGTCCTGGTAAACTGTGCCAAGGGTATACTTCAAGCTGACCTTGGTGGTCACAACCCCTTGGGCGAGTTCTATCCAGCCCGAGTCTTGGTAAACTATGCTAAGGGTATACTTCATTACAAATTTTCCCGACGGGCGTTGACAAACTCATATGCCAAAAGCAAGACATACTTAGCAACTATCTACTTAAAATTTGAAAGGATGGTGGCACAAAGAAACCAATGTCATGGCGCCCACCCAGCAGGGATCCAAGGTCAAGGCACCCACATGGCGCTAGCAGGGGCACCAGTGTCATGAGACACGACAGCCTGGCACAAGGCACTCACCCAGCAAGGGCGCCAATGTCATGAGACACGGCAGCCAGGCGCCCGGCACCAATGCGCCAACAACAAGAAGGACCCGGCAACATGGAAGGCGCCTAGTCCCTGGCACCCAGGCGCTCAGCATCAAGGCGCCAAATAAAAGCAGGACCCGGCACCGTGGAAGGTGCCTAGCCCCTGGCACCATGGAAGGTGCCTAGCCCCTGGCACCTAGGCGCCATGCACCAAGGCGCCAAATAAAAGCAGGACCCAGCACCATGGAAGGTGCCTAGCCCCTGGCACCCAGGCGCCCAGCACCAAGGCGCCAAATAAAAACAGGACCCGGCACCATGGAAGGTGCCTAGTACCCGGCACCCAGGTGCCCAGCACCAGGGTGCCAAACACAAAGCGCAAACTGACACCTAGGAGGGCGCCTAGGTGGGCGCCAAACCAAAACACAAACCGGCACCCAGGAGGGCGCCTAGGTGGGCGCCAAACCAAAACGTAAACCGGCACCCAGGAGGGCGCCTAGGTGGGCACCAAACCAAAACAGAAACCGGCACCCAGGAGGGCGCCTAGGTGGGCGCCAAACCAAAACGTAAACCGGCACCCAGGAGGGCGCCTAGGTGGGCGCCAAACCAAAACACCAACTGGCACCCAGGAGGGCGCCTAAGTGGGCGCCAAACCAAAGACACAAACCGGCACCCAGGAGGGCGCCTAGGTGGGCGCCAACACAAAGCCACAAACCGGCACCCAGGAGGGTGCCTAGGTGGTCGCCAACACAAAGACACAAACCGGCACCCAGGAGGGCGCCTATGTGGGCGTCAACATCAGGACGCAGCACCTTGGCACATGGCGCCCAAGAGGGCGCCAACATCAGGACGCATGACACAAGACACCTAGGAGGGTGCCAACATTAGGACACAGCACTATGGCACAAGGCGCCCAGGTGGGCGCCAACATCAGGACGCATGGCACAAGGCACCTAGGAGGGCACCAACATCAGGACACAGCAATTGGCACAAGGCGCCTAGGAGGGTGCCAACAACAGGACGCAACACCTTGGCAAAGGCGCCCAGGAGGGCGCGAACACCATCCATATCCACAATACACAAGCCCATTCATGACTCTCATACTTGGATGACTCAGATTCACTCTACCGTTCCAAGACCCACCACTGGCACACATTGCCATAAAGAGGTAGATTCTCATTTCTAGCTAAATCACTCATCTATTCCCAATACTGACTTGAGCATCGGAGTGGCTTCGCAGGTACCCCTCCCGGGCTCGCACTACAAGGTACAGAACACTATACAAGAACTAATATATAATAGCGACGATATTTATTGTTCTCAATATCCAAACTATAAATAATATATATTTTATATATATATATATATATATATATATATATATATATATATATATATATATATATATATATAATTACCGTACACTTACGAAATCGTTTAAAATGACGCAGCATATATACCCGTGCACCTATGAAGCCCGGATACATGATACGACAAGATACGGGTATGACGATACGAAATGATTTTGAAAATGAAGATACGACACGGCTGGGATACTTTAATAAAAAAATGAATTAAAATTAAATATATAAAAACATAACTGTAAAAATAAAATAGAATAGAAACACAAATAGAAAAAACAAAGATGAAAAACAAATATTGCATTTTATAGAAATGAAAAAAAAACTGCCCAAATAGATAAAAAAAATCACACAGAAAAATATATCGATGAAAGGAAGATGACAACCGACACACTTATGTATGAGTGAGTACTACTCATAAAAAGTAGGGGTGGACAAGTAACCGAGACCACCTGAAATCTTATAATCCAAATAGTCAGTGGCGGAGCTTGCCCTAAATATTGAGGGGAGGGAGAATTACTAACTAAAATATTATTGACCGACCAACATGATGTGACACAAATGGTAGATACTTAGGTCTCTTAACCATTTGGTCCTGGGTTCGATCCCTGGCCAATGCGTATGGAAAAATATTTGTTGGGAGAGGTCAACCCCTTAAATAGATCTCAGATACTTCGAAAGATTAGTCTCCACGATCGCCGTGGAGGATAGACACCATCAACCATGTTACCGTCGTTAATTGTTATTCACAAACTATCTTAAAATCCCTTCTCACTAAGTTGTCTGTCCTCATCCTTTATGAAAGTTCTAGCCATTTTTTATTCTCGTGTACCCTATTGCTTAGTATAAGGATTAAAGTAGTCTAGATACAAACTTGACATGTTTAAACGTAAGTGTAGATATTGACACAAACAAATGATAGCAAAAACAAGGTCCGGAGAAAGTAGGACAGTTCAAAACTACAGAAGTCATTGCCAATCCCCACCTGGGTACCTGTTTAAGGTTGGCTTTGCCTTTGGTCACAAAAAATTGTTACCTAAAATATAGACAATCCTTGCAAAAACCACAATTTTAAAATGGTTGCCTTAAGCTATGGAAACAATTTTTCTAGGTGTTGAAAAACATGACATTCATGGAAATTAGAGAGAAAACCTTTAAAAGTTTATTATATTGAAGTTGATAAAATATTACTAATGAGAAGAAGATGATTTCAAATGAGTGTACCATCTACTTTATATACTAACTAACTAATAGACCATACTATCTAATGGTCTTACTATCTAATGGGCCTTACTAACCAACTAATAGGCTTACTACCTATATTTTAACAAATTAAAAATAATAGTGACTTAGGAGGTGTTACATTCTCTTAGAGACTAATTAGTAATTTCTTAGTTAGTTAGTATTTCCTAGTGCTCTTTATATAGAGCATCTTGTACTCCCATTTAGTATCTTTTTTCAATATGATTCCTTATGAAGAGTTTTTACCTCTTTTGCCACATGAGTACTCCTATGCTCTCTACCTCTCATATGGATTTGATCTATGCATGTATAATCCTATGATTCTTAACACTAGGCACTATAGAATGATTTTCATGCGTTGTCGTAGGCACAAAATATTATAACGTCATTATTTATTCTCTAATCTTCAATATTATTCCAAAGAAACTATTTGAGGCTCTACATACGCGCGCACACACCCACGTGCACACACGCGCGCACACAAATACACACTCATTATTTATGTATTGTACAGATTTGTATTCGTATGCATGTTAATTTAGGGTTATATAAAATGAGTAGAAAGCAAATATATAGAAAATAAAAAGCATGCCCCTCCGAGTGGGGGACGTGAAACATGACGTGACATGAGAATGCAAACTGAACAGACCGCAAGGAGGACGTATGTTGTTCGCACTGCAACATAGTGCCACTACATGAGTCTTTTTTCAATTGGGTTTTGGCTCCTGTAGGTTTTAAGGAGGCCCCATATTGTTAGCCATTGTAATGGGTTGGAGCACCCATTGTGACTCCATTAATAAATTTGTCGCCTATAAAAAAAATAGCGCCACTACAGGAGAACCGACGAACATGACGACTACAAATTGGGAAACTACGAACTTGATAGGGTTAGGCGTTTAGTGCACAACAACTACAAGACCGTGCCCTTGCTGTCACCACATCTGAGGTTCAGTGGTTACTTTATCTTTTGCAGGATTTGCATCTTCCTCATACAGGTGCTGTCAATATTTTCTGTGATAATGGCAGGGCTAATTTTAATGTCTCTTAAGTAAGACTAAGATTTTCCGAGAAAACACAAATAATAATTAATAGTAAATATTTTAGTAGTATATTTAATTATTAATAGTATGAAATTTTATCGTTTTGAGACCCTATTCTCGTTTTGTATTTTTAGTTATTAATAGTAAATATTTAAATAATAAGTATTAATATTTAAATTAATATAAAAAAATTATAATTAAATAATAAATTTTTATATTATTTTTAAAATATTATTGTATTTTAAAAAATAATTATTAAAAACGGTTAGAGGAATATTATTAAAAAAATATTATATAGTTTTTAAAAAATATTATTTTTAAATGGTATTTAAATATAATATCAATTTCTTTTTTAAATTTTTTAAAAAAAATTGGTGTTTTCCGGCAGAAATGATTGCATTTCCGGCGGAATCTATGTCATTTCCGGCGGATTTTAAAAATTTAAAAATGTTTTCGGCGGATTTTCAAAATATTTTAGAGAAATAAGAAACCGTTTCCAGCAGATTTGGTCGGTTTTCCGCCGGTAATTTATGAGGGAATTTTCGGCGAAATTTTCTGGGGGATTTTCTGGCGGAATTTTCTATTGGAAAAATCTGCCGAAAATTACCGGCGAATAATCCACCGGAAAACATTACCTACGAGTGTTTTGCCGGCGAATTACCGGCGGGAATTTTCCGCCGAAAATGCCACATAGAATTCCGCCGAAAAAACACGATTTTCTCGTGGTGCCTTCATTTGTTGTTGAATCCAACCGTAAATAGTGCATAGTTCAGGAATCTCAAATCCATTTAGTCGTACACTTTTTTGAAATTTACCTTAAAAATTAGGAACTTTCAAGTCTCAAATGCCCTTCTTTGCTATATTTATTGCCTCTTAAGTAGGGCTGTTCATAGTTAGCAAAAAACTGAACTGAACTGACGAACCGAACCGAACTGAACCAAAACTAACTGAACTATTACAAACAGTTTAGAACCGAATTGTTATTTTAAGTTCATTTCTGTAACCGAACTGTTAGGTAAGTTCAGTTCAGTAACCGAACTGAACTGTTAAGGACTTAAAAGACTTAATTTCCAAAGCCCTTCTCAGCGTCTCACTCTCACTCCAAACACAGCCTTCAATGTCTCACTCTCAAGTCTCAGTGTCTCACTCTCAAGTCTCAGCGTCTTACTCTGCTTCCACAATGGCTGTCGTGGTTCATCTTCGATGGCTGTCGTAGTTCTCTTCGAACCCTAAAGCCCTAATCAACAACTTCATCTTCAATCACAGTCGTAGTTCTCTTCTTCGAACCCTAAAGCCCTAATCAGCAACTTCATCTTCAATCACATTCGCAGTTCTCTTCTTCGAACCCTAAAGCCCTAATCTGCAACTTCATCTTCAATCGTAGTTCACTCGAACTTCATCTTCTTCGAAATCGCAGCGAACCAGTACCCAGAAATCGCATCTTCTTCAAACTTCAGAGATTAAGTTTCTTCACTGTTACAACCCAGAAATCGCAAACGCATCTTCTGCTCAGTTAAGTAAGTTTCTTCACTCTTTCTGGGTTGATGAATGTCACTATTGTGGACCTATGCTGCAACCTATGTATGATCTTTTTGAAATAATTCTCCCTCTTATGTGCTTCATTGATACCGATCAAAAGCTTTTCCAATTATTAAATACAAGGGTTGTGTTCGTATCTATTTATTTCCAGATTTTAAGTCTGTTTCGTTAATTAGTTTTGGCCATAAACTTTTGAGTGAGAAATTATAGCTATAGTATTTGATGTACTTGCTTCTCTCCTACATGAATGTCACTTGATGTAAACAAGGAAACCAAATATTAGTTGGTATGATCTCACACATGAAACTCACTTGGTTATTGTTTCTCCTGTAATGAAGTGTCCCCTAGATTTTATGAAAAGTTTTTCAATAACTTTGTCTTATCATTTTGCATTTGCCCGGGGCTTAATTAGAAGAATAACGGAGTAGAAATATTCAAGAAGGAGAAATGGTATGAACTTTATGCACAAGTATGATAACATTACAGAGGTCAATCATGCTTTGAATAAAATTTAGAGGCCTAAATTATTATTATGAGTCAGTTATAGATGCCCATCAAGGAGCCTAATGTATGAGTTTTTTATGGTGTTTTGATTTGCTGGGTTCTTAAGCACATTGGAATTTAATTAATTAGGATGATGGTTCTTTATATATATTGCAAAGTTACAACAATGTAGTCCTCCATATTTTAATTTATGTTTCAATCTCATAGAGTACTTTTAATTTAGGTTTCAATCATGTTTGTTATGTTCTGATGCACCTTTTTTTTGAGTTATTTCAAATGTCACTTTGCAACTGTTTTGCTTAGCATACTTGATTGATGAATGTGTCTGCATTACTTAATTGTAGGCTGTAGTTACTTTGGGGACCCATGTCGGCACACGATTATATCATGGACTTTATAGTGCCAGAAAATGTTGAAGAGCCAGACAATGTTCATACCACACCAGTCGACCCGGAAGCTACATTACCGCCTCTTCCCAAGCGTAAATCTCGGTCTGAAGTGTGGAAATACTTTACAAAGCAACCCGGTGTACATCAAACAGACTCACTAGCGAACCAGACTCAAAGTTGGATGATGATGATGATGAAGAGGATCTGATGTACATCTATCTAAGAAAAACTGGGCGTACAGCTGATCCACAATCAGAGATCGACAAGTATTTGAAGGAAGCACCTGAACCTTACAACAAACATGTAAGTTTTGATATCTTGGGTTGGTGGAAAGTCCACTCCGCAAGGTTCCCCATCCTTTCAAGCATAGCTCGAGAGGTGTTGGCAATTCCAGTCTCAACGGTAGCATCCGAATGTGCATTCAGCACGGGAGGAAGAGTACTCGGCGACCATCGCTGCTGCTTAAAACACACAATGTTAGAAGGGCTTGTTTGCTTGCAAGATTGGTTGAAAGGGCAACCTCACTATATATTTAACAATGAGAATCCCGAGGAGATCCTTTGATTTTATCAAGGTAAATTTGTAACCACATATTATTTATTTGGTTCATATTGTCGTTTTACGGATGATATAATTTTCGTTGTGCAGAAATATGCTCTCAAGATCGTGGTGCTAACCTTGATGACTGAGGAAGGAAATAATTTATTTGGTTTGCACATGATGTTGAATGTTGTTCCTGATAAGGAAGGTGCTGGAGCTGCTGTTTTGATATGTTCTTGTGCCCCAACTAGTGGTAATACTCATACTCCCTTGCATTCTTTTTGATAAATAAGGTGTCCTCTCTTGGACCCTTTAGATTCTCAAGTTTGCACATGGAGTCCTCTTTTTGACTTGCTTTTTGTGTTGCTGGTTCAGTTTATGTTAAAATTCTTTTGTCAAGAGTTGAAGTTGGACTTTTTAAAGCTTCAGTTCCTAAGGTAAAGTCTTTGATTTTTGGAGATATTTGTGAATTGTGATCAGCCATCAAAGTAGGGAAAGCCATTGATATGCTATATAGACACTGTGATCATGTAATCAACAACAGTTTTGATACTTTGTTATGAAAAACACATAGTTCCAATAATAATATTGAACTCTTTAGCTGCATCAAAAAATGTGCAGCCATCACTTGAAATAAAACTCTAATGGAACTCTCAGATAGTTGGATCTCTCTATGGACAACTGAACCATCCCAACAACCAACAGTGCAACATGCCCATTGGATATGAAATGGGCAGAGTCATCTCATTAACATGTGAGAGCATTACATACCCAGTTTCCAAGGTTAATCTTTTATTCAATGTCATCAGATTAAATTTTTCTTGATTTCTGCATTCTGTTTTATGGTTAGGAATATTGTGTTGGTTATTGGTATTGCTATTGCAAATTCTCTCTCATTGGGATGTTATATGTCTTTCTCAAAGCTAGGTTCAAACAAAACTAAAGATTTTGTAGTCTTAAGAATTTGGAGGTTGTGAATTGTTATTATTTGGGGTAGGATTCTTTAATTTCCTCTCATATGTTTCTGCCTTTAGAATTCAATCTTCAATCAAAGTACACATTATTTACATGTATCATATCAGGAATAAATATGTGTTGTGGTGGTTACTTGCACTGCTCTTTACTAGTTTCCTAGTGGAGGGATATCATGGCTTCTTACGAAAAATATAACCTGAAGCATACTGTGTCAGTAAAATAGAAGTTTTCTTTTTTGAAATTAAGTAACACTTCCTTTATTTACTTGGAAGGTAGATGATGAGGCTGGAGTGCAAAAGGGATATATGCATATGCACTTATGCAGCTTGAAGGGAGAGAAGACAGACAACTTTGGCAATATATGTATTTTGCAATGGCAGAGAGAGATAGAGGAAATAGGGAATAGTTTATTTTGCAATATTGGGTTTTAAAGTTTGACCGTAATTGGTTCATTTTGGTTTTAAATGCCGTAACGGTTCTAGACTTAGTTATTACCTTTTGATGGTTCGAAAAAACTATTCATCTGATTAACGGTTCGTGAAAAATTGCGAAAAAAACTATAATTATTAAATGTTCAGTTTTTAAGCTAAACAGTTCGGACCCATAAGTTTGAAAAAAATAACTATTAAAAGTTCAGTTTTTAAGCTAAACAGTTTGGAAATAAAAAACTGTGACCCGAACTGAACCGAACTGTCAATGTAGTTCAGTTTGGTTCGTCGAACTATTATTACGGTTCAGTTCAGTTTTCCTCCTAAACTAAACCATGAACAGCCGTACTCTTAAGCAAGGGTAGATGCTTTTGATTGGATGGGGTAGCTTTGGCTAGCAAAAAAAACTATTTGAGTAAGTAGCTATATTTTATATATGGCTACCCCAAATTCTTTTTTTTATTAGCTACTCCAACTAAGTTTTTTTTTTGACAAGGCCAACTAAGTTTTTTTGTCCAAGGTAAAATATTATCACTTGATTGATAGAGATTCTCCTTGTTTTGACACTTCCGATCTCCACGATAACTACAAGAGAAAACTTTTTCAGTAATTAAAACTGACAATTCAAGACTTAGAAACAGAAATGGATGATGAGTCTCTTGCACATGGGCAATAGCTTGATCGTTTACATTGAAAAAAACATTGCTAATATATTCAGTATGATGTCACTTTTGGATTTTGTATATTGTTGGTTTTTTATTTTAAGTTGTTACTTCAATTTACATTTTTGTACACATAAAAATTGTTGTAAATTTTTTTGTTTATTGATTAAGTTTAATGTTTCAGTATTAATATTATAATCTATTTTTCACTATATTTGGCCACCTCGTAATATTTCCCCTGCTCCTAGCCAACACCACATCATCAACTAAATGCTCCTTCAAATGGAAGTTGATTGATTAGATGATTTTAGACACATATGGGCACTAGTGCCACTTGAATCCGGGTGTGTTGCGCATATCGGCCTAGACTCCCGATTTTGATTTGTATTCGGTAAACCAATCAAACTCTCAGTGTCAGGTTCGATTCCATGGTCTCTCTAGTAAAAATCTTGCTTGAGATCAATGGCAGTATTGACATTCCTACTGCCTTATGAAGCCACTTTGAAACATTCTTTTGGGCATTTTGCATGAGTCTTGATTGATATTGATTTCTCAGCTAAACTTCAAGAACAAATATTAGTGAAAAGAGAAGGATTCACTTTCATTATTGGTGTGGAATCTGAAAAATCACCTCTGTTTTGTAGTTTTTGTTGAAGTAATTCATTTAGTAGATAATTAGCTTTATTAGTTAATTAGCTTTATTAGTTAATTCATACTCAGTTAGCTGCTGAGTATTGTGCCTCAGCTTAGCTCATTTTACTAGTTATAGTTTAAGTCATTTTTATTTCTTTTAAACTTGTAGCTGTGCACCTTAATATAAAATGGGATATCTGTAATTGTTTGCAACAAGTGAAATAATAACAGATTCATTCCCACCAAAATTCTGTTACTCAATTTCTCTGCAACTCTCTCTTTCTCTCGTGTGTGTTAGTGAATGCGAGGGTGAGAAATTCGCAATTCTCTCTCAATCTGCACAGCAATTGCAAAAGTGTTCCAACATATTTGGTATCAGAGCTTAGATCCTGCTGTGGAAATGGCGTCGAACAGCAACGGAAACTTCCCTGCGCGTTTGCCTGTCTTCGATGGAAAGAACTACGATCACTGGATCGTGCAGATGAACGTAATCTTTCGCTATCAAGATGTGATGGAGGTTGTACGCGACAGTGTTCCTGAATTCACCGGACCTGCAACGGAGGCGCAGCGAAATGTGAATCCCGATCTGAAGAAGAAGGATTCGAAGGCATTGTTTCTGATTCATCAATGCGTCGATGCGGATATCTTTGAGAAGATAGTGCTAGCGGAGACGGCGAGGCAAGCGTGGAGCATTTTAGGGAAGACGTATGGTGGCGATGCGAAATTGAAGAAAGTGAAGCTTCAAGCATTGCGACGTCAGTACGAATTGCTTCAAATGGAGGAATCGGAATCAATTGCTGATTACTTCACAAGGTTAGTAACAATTACTAATCAAATGTGTAATTGTGGTGAAACGATTACTGATGAGATGAAAGTAGAAAAGGTTTTGCGAACTTTAACTCTGAAATTTGATAACATTGTGGTTGCGATTGAGCAATCTAAGGATTTTGCAATTTGACTGTGGAAGAGTTGCAAGGTTCGTTAGAGGCTCGAGAATTAAAACTGAAGGAGAGGAATTCTGTGGGAGAGAAGAGTTCTGAGAAGGCTTTGTTTGCTAAGACTCAGAGTGTGAGTAAGGACAATCAAAGTGCTAACAATCATAAGAGAAATAAGGCAAAGTGGCTGAATAAGAAGAAGAACAGTAGCACCAGTGAGTAGAAAAAGGAGGGAAACAGCAAGAAAAGTAATAATCCTAAGAACAAAGGGAAAAAGAAGTTTGATAAGAGTCAAATTCAGTGCTATAACTGTGATAAGTGGGGACATTTTGCTGATGAGTGTAAATCAGGCAATGATTCACAAGACAAAGGTGATGAGGCTCCATTTTCTCATGAAGGAGATAGTACTGATTCTGATGTAGTTGTACTGATGGCTATAACTGATGAAAACAGTGTTGTTTGTGAGTTCTGGTACTTGGATACAGGCTGTTCACATCACATGTGTGGCCACAAAAGCTGGTTTGTAAACCTGGATGAAACAATGAAGAGGAGGATCAAGTTTGCAGACCACAGTTTTGTGATGGCTGAAGGTGTTGGCAGAGTTATGATACAGAGTGAGGATGGTAAGAGGATTATAATAGATGATGTGTTGTATGTACCTGAAGTAAAGAGTAATTTAATAAGCCCAGGGCAATTACTTGAGAAGGGATACTCAATGAGCATGGACGAGAACTATCTTGATGTGTTTGACAGCAAGAAGAAGCTGATTTTGAAGTCACCTATTTCCAGTAATAGAACCTTCAAGATTGGAATGAATGCACTGGATCAAAAGTGTCTGAAATCCACTACTGAAGAGGTGAATTGGCTTTGGCATAGAAGATTTGGACACCTAAATTTTAGGAGTCTTAACCAGATGCAAGCAAAGGGAATGGTGAGGGGACTGCCAGTGATCAAAGTACCTCAGGAACTGTGTGAATGGTGCTGTGAAGGGAAGCAGGCCGGGAAGTCCTATAACACCAGCATTCCAACAAGAGCCACTGAGAAGCTGGAGCTGATTCACTCTGATTTATGTGGACCTTTTGAAGATACATCAATGGGAGGTAATCACTACTTTGTATCCTTCATTGATGACTTCACTAGGAAATTGTGGATTTATTTGTTGAAAAGAAAGAGTGATACATTTGAGGTGTTTAAGGAATTTAAGCTGTTGGTTGAGAAACAGAGTGGCAAATCAATCAAGGCTCTTAAGACTGATGGTGGAGGTGAATACGCATCAGTTGAGTTTGCAAATTTCTGCAAATCAGAAGGCATTGTGCATGAGATAACTGCCCCTTACACACTTCAACATAATGGTATAGCAGAGAAGAAAAATAGAACTATATTAAATATGGTTAGAAGAATGCTAAAGGAGAAGAAGATGCCTAATCATTTTTGGGGAGAAGCAGTAGCAACTGCTGCCTATATGATCAATAGAAGTCCTACAAAGAGGCTTGTAGGAGTAACACCAGAGGAAGCATGGTCAGGGAAGAAGCCAAGCATTGGTCATCTCAGAATCTTTGGCTCAGTTTGTTACAGACATGTCCCTGAGCAAAACAGGAAGAAACTGGATGATAGATCACAGAAGATGGTGCTAGTTGGATACCACTCCACAGGCGCCTACAAGCTGTATGATCCCAAGACCAAGAAGGTTGTGATCAGCAATGATGTGTTGGTTGATGAGTCGAAGAGTTGGGATTGGAACTCTGCTGTGTCTAAGTCTGCAGAAGAGCAGGTTACACTTGAGTTAGAAAGTGAAACTGCTACTGATTCTTCAGAAACTGCAGGTGGAGGTGAGCATTTGAGAAGATCTGTTAGACAGAGACAGCAACCTTCAAGACTTAATGATTATGAATTGCTTTCTGATGATGTTGTAACAGAAGAATGTGAGCTGTTAAACATAGCACTGATGGCAGAAGGGGCTGAACCAGTAAGTATGGAATAGGCCTTGAGCAGTGTGCATTGGAAGGCAGCCATGATTGATGAGTTGAATTCTATCAAGAAGAATGACACTTGGGAGCTAGTGCCACTGCCAAGTAACAAGAAAGCCATAGATGTGAGATGGGTTTTCAAGACTAAACTGAAACCAGATGGTGAAATAGCAAAGTACAAGGCAAGGCTAGTTGTGAAAGGCTTCATGCAGAGACCAGGGCTTGACTTCACTGAAGTTTATGCACCAGTAGCTAGGATAGAGACTGTGAGGCTTATTGTTGCCATAGCAAGCAGAAGGGGGATGGACATTGAGTCAATTGGATGTCAAATCCACTTTTCTCAATGGGCCACTGGATGAGGAGGTATATGTATGTCAGCCACCTCGATTTGAAAGCAAGAAGCCATGTGACAAAGTGTATAAACTTAGGAAGGCTCTGAGGCAGGCGCCAAGGGCCTGGAACAAGCGTATAGATGGATTTCTGACTCAACTCAGCTTTGTGAAATGCACCTCTGAACATGGACTGTATGTGAAACAGTTTCATGGTAATGATGTGCTCCTCATTTGCCTCTATGTTGATGACTTAGTGGTGACTGGAAGTGCAGAATGGGAGATTCAGAAATTCAAGAAGTGCATGATGGAGGAGTTTGACATGAGTGACCTTGGTGAATTGTCCTATTTCCTGGGAATGGAATTCAAGGCAATTAGCAAGGGCAGTTTTCTTCATCGAAGGAAGTATGCAACTGATATTTTGAAGAGGTTCAGAATGGCAGATTGCAACTCTGCATCATCACTAGCAGAGCCAGGATTGAAGCTGCACAGGGATGATTCTGAGGCAGCAGTGGATGAAACTTTGTATAAACAAATTGTGGGGTCTTTGAGGTATTTGTGCAATACAAGACCTGACCTAGCATTCAGTGTTGGACTGATTAGCAGGTTTATGGATCAGCCAAGAGTGTCTCATCTAAATGCTGCCAAAAGAGTCCTTAGATATGTGAAGGGAACAGCAGATATGGGGATACTGTTTCCTGGCAGCAACACTGATTCAAATGGAGAGATTTGTGGCTTCACAGATTCTGATTGGTGTGGTGACAAGGATGACAGGAAGAGTACAGTTGGATACTTGTTTATGTATGGGAATGCACTAGTGTCATGGTGCTCTAAGAAGCAGAATGTGGTTGCTCTCTCATCTTGTGAAGCTGAGTACATAGCTGCTGCACTTGGAGCTTGTCAAGCACAGTGGCTTGATACTTTACTGAGTGAACTGAAGATGGGAAATGGAGGTGCTGTGAAGCTGTTTGTGGACAACAAATCAGCTATTGATCTTGCTAAACATCCAGTTGCACATGGACGTAGCAAGCATATTGAGACAAAGTTCCATTTCCTAAGAGATCAAGTGAGCAAGGAGAAGCTGCAAATTGAGCACTGCAGCTCAGAAAACCAGTTAGCAGACATGCTAACCAAGCCTCTGAAGATTGGAAGATTCAAGGAGTTAAGGAGCAAGATAGGGATGGCTTCTTTAACTTGCATGAATTAGGAGGTGTGTTGAAGTAATTCATTTAGTAGATAATTAGCTTTATTAGTTAATTCATACTTAGTTAGCTGATGAGTATTGTGCCTCAGCTTAGCTCATTTTACTAGTTACAGCTTAAGTCATTTTTGTTTCTTTTAAACTTGTAGCTGTGCACCTTAATATAAAAGGGGATATCTGTAACTGTTTGCAACAAGTGAAATAATAACAGATTCATTCCCACCAAAATTCTGTTACTTAATTTCTCTGCAACTCTCTCTCTTTCTCTCGTGTGTGTTAGTGAATGTGAGGGTGAGAAATTCGCAATTCTCTCTCAATTTGCACAGCAATTGCAGAAGTGTTCCAACAATTTTTTCCAAGCATCAGGATACTCCTTGTGGAATTGTAAAAAAAACATCAAACATGGGATGACTTTTGATACCGATGCCACTGGCAAAGGTAAAACAGTCCCTAAGCAACCTAAATCATCCTTGAACTATGTTCCTAAAGCCAATGGGAATGAGTAGAGGAAATGTATGTTTTAATTGGTGTGCATTGTCGGTGTAAAGTTTTTTACAGCAACAATCAATCACGAATCATGTTATGTGACTTTCAAGATAATTAAAGTAAAAGTCAAATATTTTAATGATGCGCCAATTCTTAATTGATTGATAGTGCAAAATATTCCCACTCGTGCTCAATTTCTTTGAAGAAGCATTTGAAACAAATTAAAAAACGCTAAATTGCTCTCGGGTCTCTTAACTTGATTTCAGGTAATGATTTAGTTTTTTATCTTTCTTTTTTCAAATCAGTCCTTTATATTTGAAAATGTTAGCAACATTAACATTTTTTAATATTTTCCATGGCTGTTAAGGGCCTAAGTGTCAGTTATTTATGCTTACATGGTATTTTTATTTGCTGATTCATTATTTTTTAATTAATTTTAATTAAAAATAAAAAAATTGTGAACACTTCATCGTCTTCATCTTGTTGATGAACCCTAATTTCTTAAGCCCAGATCTACCCCTACTTTCTTGTTGATGAATCCTAATTTCTTAAGCACATATCTACCCCTAATTTCTTCAGCCCAATTGTTCCTTTATCTCTCTCTCTTCGTTACCCTTTTCCTCTTCTCCCCCGCTATTTCCTCTCTCTATTCGTCTCTCTCTCTCTCCCTCCCTCTCTCTCTCTCCCTCTCTCTCTCTCTCTCTCTCTCTCTCTCTCTCTCTCTCCTCTCTTAGCCGTTCCTCTCTCTCTAATGCTGAAGGAATAATTTGTGAGTGTTCGTTGTCAGGAAAATTGGCTTGATTGTATCTTCATTATCAAAGACTAAACGCTAATCCCTATTTATAGGGAATACAAAGACTAAACCCTAAATAAGTATATCAAAAAACAAATAATACTCATAAATACAATTAATGGAGATCAAATCAACTCCTAATTTGTCTAGCCTAAAATAGGAAGACTAATAAATATAATTACAGACACAGATTTATTCCTGATTTAATTACTGATTCATCGATTTATTCCCGATTCACACCCCTCTCAAATTGATGCGGACACATAAATTATTATAGAAAAAGGATTAGTTTTGAGTATTGAACTCGCAATTTTGCTTATTCTTTGTCTTAGAGTTTGTTTTCTTTTCTTAGGTTTGCAATGATAATAATTTCGTAGTTCTATTGCTCGGATCTTTCTCGAAGAGCTTGTTGAATCCCAGGAGATTTTCATTTTAGGGGAGTAATTCCTTGAGAACGGTAGTGTCTTCACACGCCTCAGACTATAAATTGTGTTTGTGGTACATGACCAAAAGTTTCATGATGCAGGTTCGTTGCTATCTCACGAGCTCTTGTTTGTGAAATAGCTAGTGACTTGTTTGTAAATTGCTGGGGTCACAGCCAAATTTTCCAACAATATGTACGAACCTCCTCTAATATCATTGGTAACTTCTTACACATATCCTCACTCCATACACCTCTAAATGCCCACATTAATACCCTGATTCCTCCCACACCCGTTATGCTAAATGTGTTGGATTTGGTGTATGTACCCAAAGTAGTCCTCGGTCAAAATTTTCTAAATAGTTTATCAATATATGGGAAGAAACGAGAAACCACTACATAAAATCCACGTCCTTGTTTCAATGTTGAATGTGAGGCTACCTTGCATGTTAAAAGAAGTTGTAATGAAAAATGGGTTGTTCACAACTTTGTCAAAGATTACAATCATGATATTTTTCCTGCTTATTATGCTCATTATTTTCCTTGCTATAGAGGTATCAATAAATCTCAAAAACATTGTATTGAAACTTTGCAACATATTGGAGTGAACACTAGCAAGATTTATGCCACACTGACTAAACAACATGGAGGATATAAAAACATTGGTTGCTTGTGGGATTAACAAGATGTCATCTTAATGAGAAATTAAGACGGAAGATAGTTTGGTTAACAAGATGTCATCATAAGCAAGTTGTTCCTTCAATAGAGGTACTTCAGCAACTTGTGCTTTTAAAGCATCAATTTCATTTTGCATCTGTGATATCTTTTCAATTGCATCCAATGAAAATGATTCTGTTCTAGAATGAGAACTGTCTCCAATGATCTGAGTTGGTGTTATGCCGAGTCCCATGCCTCGAACATACCCAAAATGTTCTTTCCCTAAAACTTTAGTAAAGGCTTCATGTTCAGAAGAAGACTCAAGAATTTCATGTTGCAATTGTTCCTACATGTATTGAAGAAAGACATAAACAATTACGATGTGCCCAATAATATGATACAATGCAATCAAACATAGCTATAGATCTATTATAATATTGGACTTACATGGTTGTTGTTGGTTATGATAGTGTTAGAGGTGGTGGTTTCAAAGTGATCTTTGGACATTACAGCGTTATCAAGAGCTGTGCGCAATTTTTTCGTAAAAGAGTTGTTTAGTTTAACGTAATCTCCTATGAGATATCCCCAAAATAAACAAACTACCACAAAGACTAGCACCAATATTGGGTTTTTCGAAATTGATATGTCATCGTCAAATTCCGATGATGGCTTTCTCTTGTTAGGAAATGCCATAGGGAGAGAAGGATTGCAAAAATAATGTTTACACGGTAGTATATATAAGTTGCTATAGGAAGAAATACAAGTTGCTATATTTGTTACAATTGATATTTAATGGGTTGTAATTAATGGATGAGAATAGGGGATTATGCGGTGACAATAAGGCATGCACATCTCTAACTAGATGTAAGACGTGTTAAAAATTTAGTTTGCTATTGATAGAATATGGTTCATTTAATTGGTGCCCAATAATGGGGAAATACAACGCATATAAGGATTACACAGCCAAGGGAAATAAGAAATAACAAACTAACAACAAGCTATAACAAACTGTGACTCAGCAACCTTCTAGGAACAAATAACAATTAATAGGAAAAATAGTCAGCAAAATTAACAACCAAGAGGCAAACGATTTGGCACAAATTGCTTCTGGCTATAAAGTTTCTCGAGAAAAACTAGAAGAACTAATAGAGATCAAAGAAAAATTAATTTCGAGAGATTGTTCTTTAAATGAATTGTCAATGCCAAAACTTGGGTGGGCAGACAAGTCAGAAATGTTATTACCTCCAAATGAAAATTTGTTTGAAATTTTTGCCATTGACAATATGCTAAATGATGACTGGCGAAAACAAATTGTCGGATACTTGGAAAATCGAACAGGAATAACTAACAGGAAAACCAAGTATAGAGCCTTAAGCTATGTGATCATTAGAAATGAATTGTTCAAGAAAACTCTTGAAGGAGTTTTGCTTAAATGTCTTAGCGAAAGTGAGGCATATCTAGCAATATCCAATACCCACAGTGGAACTTGTGGATCTCATCAAGCAGGTCACAAGATGAAGTGGCTTTTGTTTCGACAAGGGGTGTACTGGCCAACTATGTTAAAAGATTGCATAGAATTTGCTAAAGGATGTCAAGAATGTCAAAATTTTGTAGGGGTGAAACATGTACCTGCAAGTGAGTTACATTCAATAGTAAAACCTTGGCCATTTAGAGGATGGGCCTTAGATATAATTGGTGAAATTAGGCCAACTTCTTCGAAAGGCCACCGTTATATACTAGTGAGTATCGACTACTTCACTAAGTGGGTCGAAGCTATTCCTTTAGCTAATGTGGACTAAGAGGCAGTTATAAGTTTTATTCAAAACCATATTTTATATAGGTTTGGGATTCCAGAAACTATCACCACAGATCAAGGTTCAGTTTTCACTGGTCGAAAAATGGTATAATTTGCCTCTGAAATTGGATTCAAGTTATTGAGTTCGACACCATATTATGCACAAGAAAATGGTCAAGTCGAAGCAGCCAATAAAATTATCATTAATTTGATTAAAAAGCATATTGGACAGAAGCCTAGGAATTGGCACAAAACTCTTGATCAAGCTTTCTGGGCTTGTCGAAATTCTCCTAGAGAATCCATTAATGCTACTCCATTTAGACTCACTTTTGGGCATGATGCAGTGTTACCTGTCGAAATTTATCTACAATCAACCAGAATCCAAAGGCAGTTTGAGATCCCATCAGACCATTATTGGGATATGATTTTAGATGAGTTGGTTGATTTAGATGAAGAGAGGCTATTCGCATTAGAAGTCCTTACAGGGCAGAAAGAAAGAGCAGCTAAAGCCTATAACAAAATAGTAAAGGTAAAAACCTTTGCTTTGGGAGACTTGGTGTGGAAAGTTATTTTACCTATGGACAAAAAAGATAGGGCCTTAGGTAAATGGTCGCCAAATTGGGAATGACCATTTAAAATTATACAAGTTTTCTCAAACGGTGCTTACGAAGTCGAAGAACTAGGCGCCGATAGTCGAATATTGCGTATAAATGACAAGTACTTAAAAAGATATAAGCTAATATTGCAAGAAGTTAAAATAACACAAGACTGAGAAGTAATGAAGATATTTAAACATGGCATAGTCAAATCCAAGTGCCAAAAAATATTGTCATAATACAAAGTAGATTATGAGAAATTCAGAAAGATGAAATTTAAGGTACAAAAGAAGCTTTGAATTTTTCAAGAATAATCTTAGCATGGTCTAATCTAGCAACAATGAGGTTCTCATCTTCGACCAATCTTTCTACTGCTGCCTTGTGTTTGTTTGCCTTCTCTAGATGCGCTATAGCCGAAATGGCCTCAGCTTGAAGTACGGCTTCCAAAGAATCAGGTATTCCCTTTTGAATGGTGGCCTTCTTCTGTTCTGCTTCCCTGAGCTTCGACTGCAATACCTTAATTTGTGCCTGGATCTTTGAAATATCAGCATCACATTCAGCTATCTCTTTAGTATCTCTTGCTGCTTGCTGTTCCAGGATCGAAATTTTGGTATCTGAGGCCTTGACTGCTTCTCATTCTTCTTGTTGAAGCCCAGCCTCGCGCTCTTTATTGGCAACAACACTCTGTTTCTTCTGAAAATCTCTGGCAACTAGCTCCAGAAAAGGCTCAAATTCGACTATAAAGCTTATGAGGGATTTGCTTGATCCAGGAGTGTTAAGTTTATTGAACAAAGCCTTGATCATGTAAATGATCATATGATCCTCCCCGATAGCTTTGAGCAAATCTTCCTCAAAAAGTATTGTTTGAAGCTCTCGGATCAAATCTGCATTTGAACTTTCAGAAGTTTGGCCAACAGAGGCTGTCGAAGGGCTTGTCCTACTCTCTGTCGAAGACGCACTCAGCAATAATCTGAAGGCTTCAAGAGGGTTTTTGGTCTTCAACTCTGATAGTTCATTTTCACTCAGGCCAGTATTGGTCGAAGGCAAGTTAGGTGGAGAATTGGCACTCTTAGGAGATTCACCTTCATGCTCAGATAGTTCCTCTTCCTCTGCCTCACCTTCATTGCTGCCACCATCATCTTCACTTTCTTCATCATCCTCTTGGGGGTTATCTTCTTCTACATCTTAGCCCTCTAAATTGGAGATGGAGACAAGCTGACTCTGACATCAACATCACCAGCATTGAGATATTCATCAACGTCCATGGCATGACCTTCATGTTCTTGATGGTGGTCAAAAACCTCCCCTTCAGCTTCAATGGGATTGGTTTCTTCGACCATAGGTATGTCTTCAATGATGTTGGTGGGTTAATCTTGGTCTAGCCCCTCTCCCTCAACACCCTTTTCGACTATTGGCTCTTTGGAAGGGGAAAAAGTAGAAGTAGGCGTAACTTGCCTTGCTTGGAATGCAATGGTGGGGGCTTAGGTTTCCTGAAAATAAACACTGAATAAGTTTTCGACATATAAAAAGAAAACTCTTAAAGTGGAGATTCAAGTCGACCAATTACCTTGGGTATATTACCCTCGACACGAGAGTGTGCACTCTCAGGTTTCTTAAGGATTTTCTTTGGAGCTTTCTCCTTGGGCACAGAATCCCCTTTCTTCCGTTGTCTCTCGACAGGAGTTTGTTGGGGAGTGACTTTAGAGGCATCCTGAGAGTTTTTCTTCTTCTTCTTCTCTCTTTCTACTTCAGAAGTAGGAATCTCAACGGGTTTTGCTTTGGTCAATGGCTCATAAGACTGAAAGTTCGACACTCATATAAACATAAGCAAGAAAGAGAAAGCATAAATGTAAAAGAGCAAGAGGTTAAGAATTTCGACCTCTGAATCACTCACAGTTATTGGGTTGGTCCTTTTTGCTTTCTTTGGAGCAATAGTTGTAGAACTACTGGGTCTCTTTCGACTCTGTAAAATAAAGGGTTAATCACTCGACGAGTATAATGATTTGGTGCAAATAGAAAGCACAGAGATACTTACTTTTTGTTTCTCTGCCTGAAGAGGTATGTCCTTTTTCGACGAGGCATCAGCGCCCTTCCTCTTCATCGTTGTTGTTGGTGCATCATCTGTCGAAACAGATGCAATAGAAACAGCTACAGATATTCGACAAACGTGTAAATACAAATCATACATGGAAGGAAAATTAAATTTTTCTAAGAGTCTTATACATCACCTTCTCTGATAATAGATGTGACTCGAACGATGACCTTCAAACGTGTATAAAGTATACTTAGTCGGAACTAGTTTCTCAGTTGTCTTATTCGAAAGAAAATTGTAAAGTGCCCCAATCGAACCACATAAAAACCATGGTGGGAGTGGTGGTCGAAATGCCAAAGCCAGGTTACTGGTTGGCAAAGGCGGAAATTTGAGTTTGTTTTGTGCTAAAGCAAAATAATATCTATCAGTTACATGAGGGGGAAAAAACATTGTTGGAATTCTTTCGATATATTTTTCTTTTAAAACTCTTGCAGCTTGAGAAACAGTTCGACTAAGTTTATTGGATCATACTCAGTTTCAAAGTATTTTTGGAATGCTTGAATTTCTTGAATGTGTGTACCTTTTGATTTGGTCGTCTTTTTCTGCGAAGAAGGAAAAGCAGAAATTATATTTGACAGCAGGGTAGCCTCTTCGACACCAGCAACTTTTCTTGTAAAATATTCTGTCCACCATTTAAAAAATCCTTTGGTGCAAGAGAATAAAGGTTCGAAAAGCAATGGGGTCGAAGTTGAAAGAAGCTTGGGGAAAACTGTTAAGACACTCTTTCCACTCTTCCTCTTTTCCTGAAAGCACCATTTCTTTCCTAGACTTGAAGTAGGGACTAGGTCGAAGCTGGCATAGCCCAAATTGTCTCACAACCAGGCTGGGATGATATGAGTATGTGCCAAATAGAGCAACAGCTTTTCCAGGGGAAATTCTAGCTGACAGAAACTTGGGAGTTAAAAAGGTTTCCCAAACCTGGTTGGTGCCTTCTTCATCGACAAGATTAGTTGTAGGAAACTCTCTTTTGAACCAATATGGTCTATGAGTCCTTTTGACAAAGGGTGCCATCGAAGGAGTGAAGTTTGTGCAGTTCATAAACATGTCGAATGATGTAGAAAACAAGTCTTGTGTAGACACTGCTATCTCTCTGGGCTTTAAAACTGCAAGCCTTTCACCTTCGACACTCATGGCTTCGACCATTGCAGTATAATCATCAGGAATATACATTTGAAGTTTCGACTCAAAAGTGGCAAGAAGCCACAACTGGAATAGCCAAATTGGCCCAGAGACCAAGTATTTCCCTTCTGGCTTGAGTTCTTTCAAGGCATGAACTCATTGTCGTAAACTTTCATAAAGTGACCCTAGAATGAGAGTGCCAAGGTTGATCTCTCGACACTCATGGATTTGAATGGCCAGAGGGATATACATTTTTGCCACCTGAAGTGACGAAGGGCAAAAGACATAGAAGGAGAGCCAAAAGGTGAGAAAAGCAATGTGCTCTTCATCAGAAACATCCTCAGTGTTGGTAACATGGTTATCTTCAATGTACCCTTTAAAGGTAGCACACTTGAAGTCAAACTCATGATGATTACCAGTGGTACTGGGGTTGAAAACCTCTCCTGTTGGTTTAAGCCCAGTAATAGCAGCTACGTCTAACAAGGTAGGGGTAAGCATGCCACACTTCAGATGCAGGCAATTGGTGGTTAGCTCCCAAAAATGCAGAGCTGCAATAAGCACGGGGCTTTGATATCGAGGCCCATATCTCGACAGCTGTATCAAGTCGAAAATACTTTGTGCCTTCCAGGTTTCCCCCTTTTTCGACTCAACTTTGTTTAACCAGTTGAGGTAAGGTGTGTGAGTCTTATCGACGGGTGGTGAAGATCGAAAAACCCTATTTGGGTTACCCAAGAAATCCATCACATGTGGACCTTGACTGAAGACCCTAGGGCTATACCTATGATAGCTAGGGAAAACCTCTTTAATCTTATCAGAATCATCACCAAGAAGAGGAAGAGGGCCTAAAAATGCATGCTTGTGAGGTTTAGAAGAGAGGATTAGTACCTAAGATTGATAGATTTTGGTTTCTTCTTTTGTTAAAGCTGGTTCAGATACAAGAAGCTGCTTCCCAGAAGCTACAATGCCAGGAAGTTGTACATTGGAAGATGAAGCCATTGTTGACAGTGTTTGAGTTTTCAGAAGGTTTCGTTGGCACAGAAATGAAAGTCACGAAGAAATAGAGCTCCGTAAACAAGGTTCTCTGGTGCGTGAGCAGTGATTCTCGTAAGGAAGAAGAAGAAAGGGGTTCGCAGAAGCAGAGAGAAAGAAGATGAAGAATCTGGGAAAAATGAAATGAAGAGGCGCAATTCCTTTTACAGCTGTTTTTGACCACTGTTTTTTTTTTTAAAAAAAAAAGAGAAAAACGTGGGGTAATCATGACAGTTGTGGGAAAACGTGGGATAATGTCATAAGATTTAGTACGGAGTAGTCGAGCGATACTTCGAAAAACATCATTTTCTATCTTCGTTTAAGAACTCAGTTGAAAAAGCCTTTCTGGGGGGCAATTTGTTAGCCTGCATTTTCGACAGGCTAAATTAAATGCAGTCAATAAAGCTTAAACGTATGATTTTGAAGAAGAGATATTTCGACAGGAAAAAGTGAGTTTGGTACCAGATCAAAGTTAAAGAGGCGCTGTCGAAGAAGCATGGTAATGACGCCACTGAGGAATATGAAAGTAATGTGGTCGGAGCATGTACCAGTTATGTAGTCGAAGCATGTGGCAGTTCCTCTGTCGAAGCTCTCAGTAGTTACTGTTTTTTTGAATTCATTAAGCAGTTATCATTTCCCTTCTATTATAAATACTAGTTGTTCTGAAGGGAAAATGGGGTCGCAATTCATTTACATAATTCTAAAACACTCAAACTTCCGCATACAGAGAAAATGAGTCAACAGAAACAATGTATGTATCTGCGTTCCACTCTTTATAAATTAATGCAATTATACTTCTGTTTCTTTAAGATTTCTGCACATTTATTGCTTGTTCTCTTCACATTCATCTCTTCTTTATCCGCTTTCCCCGTCAATTCGACGGTTATTCTTAATGTTGTCAAATTAAAGCATAAGAACAATAACAATTTCTGGAAAACTTTAAACACAAATGTTCTGAGATTTTCTAGTTGATCCTGCAAGCAACACTTATGTGTAACTAGCGGTGTTTACCAAAAACCATGGTAAACAATAGGTTACTGAGAAACAAACTCTACGTATTTGAACAGTTAAATTTTTTTTGACTGCTTAAGTATCCCAAAACACACTCACTAATTTACTTATTTTGTTTTGAAACTATTTTTTCACCAAACTATTCGAACATTTTTAAAGAAAAATCGATATTGAGAAATAATCTTTGAGTATTTGAACGGTTAAATTTTTTTCAAAAGCATCCCAAAACATACTACTTAGCATTGTAATTTACTCATTTCGTTATGATTTTTTTTCACCAAGCAGGTTACTGAGGAACAAACTTTACATAATTTATCACGAAATTTTGAAGCATGTTTTGATTAGCATCACACTTTACGTATTTGGTAACGAAATTATATTTTTTTTCCACTAAACCGGTTAGAGCTACAAATTTTGCATATTTGAATAGTTGGACTTTTTGCGAACACTAAAGCAAAAAAAAAAAAACACACTATCGCTGTAGCGACCGAAAAATCCGGAGGAGGGATTCTTCGAAGTTCTTGAAATGAAGCCGCCACCAAAGTTTAGTTTAAGGGCAAACATTGGAAAATCCCTATTGAGTGGATAAAGGGGTCTTGCGGACCAGATTTAGGCTCGGGAGTCGCTTATGCGTAGCGAAGGTATTAGCACCCTACGACATCCTTCCTAAGGAAGGTTACCTTTTAACTAAGTGTGCAAACATTTATTAATTCAAAAATAATGTTTTTACCCTTATAATAATAATAATAATAATAATAATAATAATAATAATAATAATAATAATAATAATAATAATAATAAAAAGACTCACTAAACGGTTAGTTATTTTTTTGTATTTTTTGAGAAAAATGAGATAAATGAATTTAAAGGGAAAAAAAAGTTTTTTATTAGTGCAATTGACAGAGGTCGGTCGCCCTCTGGTCCTACGTATCTCCTGGTAGAGAATCAAATCGCACGTAGTTCTTGGGTAGAAAATGTTTGTGTGTTGGTATTTTTCAATTATTGGAATGGCTTTTGAAGTTTGTAAGACTTTCGTAATGACCAAACGAACAAGTCTAGAGTGGTCACCACTAATAGCTCATTTGAAAATAACAGATGTTCACAATGTTCAAACGAGTTAAACCCAGAGTGATTATTGCAAATAACTGATTTGTGATTGAGTGCTTCAAAATGTTTGCTTGGAAACATGATTTCCAAAAAAATAAGTTGAGATTGTGTGAAAATGAGTTGAGTTCATTGATTTGTAACATTGTGTGAAGATGAGTTGGACTCATTGCCAGTAGAAAAAGGGGTGCGTATAGTATAAGCCCAGATGTAACATCTAGTAACTAAAATCCACACCCCCATAAGTCATAACCCACACCTAAAACAAAGCGAAAGAGTCCAGAACTAGGGAATGGGAAGGATGCCGCGAAAAAAGCAAGGGAAGTGGAAATAGTACCCTGTTATTGTATATTTATTTTTAATTGATTATAAAAAAAATAATAAATCAAAGAGGGAAATAAGGGGAGGGGATTTACGTGTAAATGCGGTGGGTGCAAATAGCATACAGCTTTTCACCCTTTTTATTAAAATGACATTTAAAACAACAAGTCTGATTATTAAACAAAATGGAAAAAATATAAATAATCAAAAAGGGACACTGGAAAGGCAATTAGGTTTTGCTTACCCATCAGCCGCAATGAAAAACGAAGGAAGGAAAGAGCTTAGAGAGAGAAAAAGAAAAAGGAAGAGGATGAGAAATGGTGAGGGACTGAGGATGGTGTGGGAGAGATTATGATGAGAGAGCGATTCTGCGACAGAGATGGGGGAGAAGCTCGAAGTTGCTGTGACAGTGGCGCTCACCGGAGGTCACGATGGCGGTGACGACAGTGGTACGCCGCCGACGACGGTGGTGCGCCGTCGAGGTCGGTGACGGTGAGTTTCTTCTATTTCTTTGCCTCTTCTTCTCTTGTTTGTGTTTTTTTGGTTGGTTTCTTTGTGTGATGGTGATGGCTATTGTATTTATGGCTTCAGGAGTGAAATAGGGATTCACATATTTGGGGATTTTTGAAAGGAGTGGGATATTGAGTTTTGTATGTGATAAACTGGAATGGAATTGTTAGAAAAATGTCCCAGCTTTTGTGAATGAGACTTGTTTTTCTCTCTATTTGATTCTCTCCTCCGAAATTTGTTCTACCTTTTTCTCTCTATTTTGCTACTGTTTTTGTCTCTCAGAATCGTTCCCCCCTTCTTTGTTCTGAAACTTTGATTCCCCTTCTTCTATCTGATCCCCCCTTTAATCTGATATGGTACTATGGTATTTATAGGGGATTTTTGAAATGCTGTGTGTTGTGGGGTTGTTTACAGGTTGATGCTAAATGTCAGATTGTTTGTTGGACTTATATTGTGGTACAGTGGCGCGGGAGTGGAGCAGAGGTGTGTGAGAGCTGTTGGAGACAAGGTCACAGAGGTGTGCATAAAGCTGTTTGGCTGAAGCAAATGTGGAAAAATGCCAAGGGAACAAGAGGAAGGTGGTTTTGGCTTAAGGCCAGAAATACATTCCACTACTTGCTGCAGGAACCAGCCCTTGGCATCTGCTTTTTCCATTGTATCATTTCTGAAATTTTTGTGTTTTATTTGTATTATTTTCCAGCCTTTTGGGAAAAAGGGCAAAAGAACAAGAAGAAGGTGACTTTGCTTGATGCTTAAAATACCACTACTATCAATAATGCAACAACAGCATGTTGCGCTTGCCTCTCTTTATTTTTTGAAAATTTGTTTCAAAATTTGTGCACTATTTGCCTTTTGTTTTTGTCCATATGTAAAACTTGGTTGCGTAATAATAAAACTTTTGACTATTCAGCTTAATGGTTTATTTGATTTTGCATTATATTTTATTTTTTATGATAATAAGCAATATCAAAACTAAAAAAACTAGTATTAAAATAAACGTCACACGTTGAGCGTTAAAGACACGCGCACGATAAAAAAAATGACGAGAGTAAACTATTTTCGGATTTTTTTAATTAGCCGGACAAAATTAGGGTATGACAATCGCGAACACTGAAGCATCCCAAAACATACTACTTAGCATTGTACTTTACTGATTTCGTTATGATTTTTTTCACCAAACAGGTTACTGAGGAACAAACTTTACATAATTTATCACGAAATTTATTTTCATTTTTCACCTATCCGATTATCGATGAACAAACTTAATATATTTATAGATCTATTTTTTTTCTAAATTTTTATAGACTCTAAAAAAATGAAAAAAAAGGAAGAAGGTGGGTAGGGGTGGGGGGAGGAGGGTAGGAGGGGAGGGGGAGTTGGAGATTTGGCGGGAGGCCACTCCCTAAGATTTATTGTCTTAGATTATAATATTCTTTTAAAAAAAAAAGAACCAACTTTTTGATAAAGAGGAGAAGAATAATAAAGATAAATAAATCATGCAAGTGTAATATGCCATTGAAATAGCAGAATTGTTAAAAAAAAATCTGGTTTAATATGCCACAGTGGTGAGTGGGTCTTCCTCTACAACTGGGTCTGGTGGTGAATTGAGTGCTGCGACGGTGGAAAAGATACGGAGAGAAGAAGAGGTCTGGTGGTGAGTGGTGTTGTTGTCTGTGTCCTCTCAAGTTGCGAACTTGCTGGCTTGTTGTGGCTTTGCTTGAATTAGGAGAAGAACAACATACACAGGTCTTCATGAGGAGGGAGAGAGACAGGTTCCTCCGAGACAATGAGTTTGAGGGTTTTTTTGATTGTATTTGATTGGGAATTGGGATGGGAATGGGAACATCATTAGTCGGTTTATGAGATGTGTTGGACTTTGGACTTGGGTTATTGGGTATATAAATTTAAGCTTAAATATGTTTTTGGCCTATGTAAATAGGGGTCATTTGGTTTTAGTCCCTCTTATTTTTTTTTAAAAAACTCCTCAGAAAAGCAACTTTTTTGATTTTAGTCCTTTAGTTAGACGGACGTTACAAAAAACGTCTACGTGGCTAGAAGAACTGTGATTTGGCATTTTTTTTTTCTTTTCTATTATTTTAAATGCTGATTTGGCTGAAATGTAATTAAATCTTATTTTAAGTAAGGCTTAAATATTGTAATTAATTTGGCTTGTTCTTCTCCCCCCTCCCCCACCACTATGCGTTTCACCCATCTCTTGCGTCACTCTCTGCGCATGCCAAACCTTCATCTTCTCTCATTTCTCATCACTCTCCCTCATCACCTGTGGATTTAAGCTTTGATTTTGAATCGGAAAAAGAGAGGTGCTTTTGTTCTTCAATGCTAAAGCAAATCCCCATGAATCTCAATGTGAATCAAAACTGCGTTTAGAGACATTCTGGGTTTGGAAAAAATTGTTCTTTCTGGGTTTGGAAAAAAAAATTGTCCAATCTTCTCTCCTCTTCGTCCCGTTTCTATTACTCTTTCTGGGTTTGGAAAAAATTGTTCTTTTGTTCGTGATGTTCTGATTGGGGCGCGTAAATGGATGATGACAGTGGTGCTCATGGGGAAGATGGTTATGGTTTGAGATTTAGGGTTGAAGATGATTGTAAATTTACAGATTCCAGAAAACGTTGAACAAGATTGAACAACATTCAACAACAACATTCAAGAATGATTCAAGAAAACAACGCGATCTGGAGCTGCTTTCTTCTCTCTCGCACTGTCTCTCGCCCAGATTTATTTCCAGATCTATGTCTTGTAATTAACGAATCAATGGAAACAGAGGAAACAAAGGAGCGACCAAACGGTTTAGACGCAGAAGATCTGGAGACGCGAAGAAGAAGACACGATCTAGGAGACAGATGAGAGAAACCTGAACATAGGAGCAACCGGTTCACCCCTGCCGGTTCAACTTCTGTCCCAGTCGTTGTTTTCTAAACCACAAGGTGGATCTGAGTATAGGAGCAAAAGTGAGATGTAGAGGATTTGCTGCAGTTTGTTATTACAAGATTAAAGTAAAATGAGTTTTCAAAGAGGGGTGGAAGACGTTAACTATGTTTTCTGGAAAATAATCAAGAAGAACAAGCATATGAGAAAGTGGGATGAAAGAGATTTGAGAACGTGGGATGAAGGAGGATGAAAGAGATTTGAGAATGTGAAATTGTAATGGGTTTTGAATCTGAATCTGGGTTCTTTCTGATCTTAGTTTTAGGTTTTAATTTTGATATTGTATTTTGATATTAAAATAAAAAATAATTTTGAATCTGAATCTGGGTTCTTTCTGATCTTAGTTTTAGGTTTTAATTTTGATATTGTATTTTGATATTAAAATAAAAAATAATGACATGACAGCCCGGGCAGCATTAAAAAAAATTAGAAATGAATAAAAAATGTCATGTAGACGTTTTTTGTAACGTCCATCTAATAAAAGGACTAACGTCGAAAATGTAAATTTTGCAATGGGTTTTTTTAAAAAAAAAATTGGAGGGACTAAAACCAAATGATCCCCTATTTACAGGGGCTAAAAACATCTTTAAGCCATAAATTTATATTACTAATTTTGGGCTAGCCCAACACGGGCTCGGGATTTTGCGAACATGGCTAAAAAACTCGGGGTGTAAAAATGAGCTCAATTTCTTCGGCCCAAGCCATCCCATTTTTCGGGATAGCCAAACCTAGCCCGGTGGGCCCGACCGATTTTGCCAGCTCTACCTTCAGTAATGCTTTTAAACTAAGCGTTAGTGATGCTTTTATCTGTTTTAACCTTTAGTAGTGATTTTAAACTAAGCGCTAGTGATGTTTTTGTGTTTTTATCTTCAATGGCGTTTTTAAACTAAGCGCTGGTGATGTTTTTCCGTGATTTTACCTTCAATAGCGCTTTTAAACTAAGCGCTAGTGATGTTTTCTCGGTTTTTACCTTCAACAACGCGTTAATAACAAAAAGGTGCGCTGTTTATTTAAGATTCTAGCGTAAAGACTATTAAAACAAAAAGTGTATATATGAATCACATAAAATAATGTGACTGAGTAAGAACCACTTAAGCAATCCAAGTTGGATTCACCGTTAGATATGCTTTAAGAGCACCTTCAACGAAGGGATCTTACCTCTAGTTTGTGAGCGTATCTCATTCAAGAACCCATTTTTCTACGTTCACAGTTAGAGATCGGCTATTGGGATATTAAATCAGTTGGTGAATTGGGTTCATAACATATTTAATCAAAAATCAATTGAAGTCTTAAATGAAAAATGAGAAATGCACATTGTGAATAAAAAATGAGACAAAAATCAATTGAAGTCTCAAATGAAAAATGAAAGTAACTCAGAGCGTGAGGTTCAGCGGTTGGGGCTGATCCTCCCTTAACTAAGGGTCGGGATTCGATCCCCACTTTGAGTACGGAGCAGCATTAAAACTCTGGGCCAGATCTCCTGCCCCTCGAGGCACCTCCAATGAGCGAGGGATTAGTCACTGCTGTCCGTGCGGTGGATACTCGAGTTTACCTTCAATATCCAAATTATGTATAATATATATTCTAAATATATATTTTTTTGACCAAAGTATTCTAAATATATATATATTCTACACACACACACACACACACACACACACACACACACACACACACACACACACACACACACACACACACACACACACACACACACACACACATATATATATATATATATATATAAAATTAACGTACACTTATGTTGATTATGCAATGCCAAAGGAGAGAGGAAAAACTGTGAAAGAAACGGAATTGATCCATTGCATAACTAACTATTACAATGTACAAGTTTGACTATATACAGTAACTAGCTCAACTAACTAACAATTAACTTAGCATTACTAATTCAGTTACAATCATGGTTAGCTGCACCTAACTAGAGTTAAATATAGGACTAGTTAACTATTTACATCATGTAATAGCCTCCCACAAGCTGGACTATGTATATCCAATAGACCAAGCTTGGAAACTAAAGAGTTGAAGGAGGGTGCAGGCAGAGGTTTGGTGAGGACATCTGCCAATTGTGCAGCAGAAGAAACTGGAAGAAGGTGAATAAGTCCACTTTGAATTTTCTCACGTATGACATGACAGTCAATTTCTATATGCTTTGTTCGTTCATGGAAGATTGGGTTGTGAGCTAGATAGACAGCACTCTTGTTGTCACAGTATACTGAGCTAGGTTGAGCAATGGTTATGTGAAGATCCTGAAACAGATATTTCAGCCATTGTAATTCACAAGATAAACTAGCCAAGGCTCTATATTCTGCTTCTGAACTTGACCTTGAGACTGTGGATTGCTTTTTGGATTTCCAGGACAGTAGAGAGGTGCCAAGAAAGACACAGTAACCTGTCACTGATCTGCGGGTAGCAGGGCAGGAAGCCCAGTCTGAATCTGCGAAGCCAGAAAGCTTGAGTGTTGATGAAGAAGAGTAGAACAGGCCCTTGGCAGGAGCACCTTTGAGGTATTTGAGGACTCTAGTGGCTGCTAAGTGATGGACTTGTAAAGGCTTGGATATGAACTGGCTAAGTTGCTGAACAATGAAGGCAATGTCAGGTCTTGTTGTGGTTAAATATAACAGTCTTCCAACAAGCCTTCTATAAGCTGTTTGATCATCAGAAGGAGGTGAGTCACTGTCATGTAGCTTCAAGGAGTAGTCAAATGGAGTAGAACTAGGTTTGGTGGCTAATAAGCCACTGTCCTCAAGCAGTTCCAAGGTGTATTTCCTCTGATTGAGAAATATACCTTGAGTAGATCGTGCAACTTCCAATCCAAGAAAGTATTTTAGCTTGCCAAGGTCCTTGATTTTGAATGAGGAATCAAGGAATGCTTTGACAGATTGTATTTCCTGCATATCATCACCAGCTAGAACAATATCATCAACATAGACTAGAAGAGCAGTGAAGTGAGAATTATGAAGTTTTGTGAACAGAGAATGATCTGCTGAGGAATGTGAGTATCCAAGAGAGATGAGGGCAGTAGATAACTTGGAATACCATTGTCTACTGGCCTGTTTTAGTCCATATAAGGACTTATTTAATTTACAAACTTTATTTGATGAAGAATCTGATGGTAGTAACCCAGGAGGCAAATCCATATACACTTCCTCATGTAGATCACCATGAAGGAAGGCATTGTTGACATCAAGTTGTTCTAAGTGCCATCCTTGTATGGCAGCCACAGAGAGAAGAGTTCTGATTGTTGTTTGCTTAGCCACTGGTGAGAAGGTGTCAAAGTAGTCTACACCCTCTAGTTGAGTGTATCCCTTGGCCACCAAACGAGCCTTGTATCTCTCAATAGATCCATCAGCACGATGCTTGATCTTGTAGACCCATTTGCAACCAATTGGTTGCTTACCTGCAGGCAAATCAACAACAGACCAAGTGTTTGTGGATGCAAGAGCATCTAACTCAGTTTTCATAGCAACATTCCAACAATCAAGTTTGCAAGCCTGTTTATAGGTTTTCGGTTCTGTAAGTGAGCTAATGGACAAGCAAAATTGTTTGTGAGGTGGACTACACTTTGCATAGGACACTACAGAAGAAAGAGGGTAAGGAGAAGTACCTTGGTTAGATGCTGGCAGCCTTGAGGATAGCAAATTGCAGTGATAGTCAGAGAGGTAAGCAGGGGTTTTAGTGGTTCTGGTTGATTTTCTGGTTGGAGCAGGAGGAGGAGGAGAGGGTGTAGGTGTGGTGGCAGGTGGGGAAGGAGGTAAAGATTGAGGAGAAGGAGGAGAAGGAGGGTCATTTGGTGGAATTAAATCTGAGGGAAGATCTGTCAGTGTATCAAACATTTCTGAGGTAGTGGCAGCATTATTGTTGTTACTGACAGAACTGTTATCAGATGCAGATGAGGCAAAAGGAAACACAGATTCGTGAAAAATGACATTCCTTGAAACATAGAATTCATGACTAGTTGGATCATAAAGAAGGTAGCCTTTGGTGCCTTCCCTATATCCAAGGAAGGTAGATTTTCTTGCCCTTGGTTCAAATTTTGTTCTATGGTTATGCAAGGTTGATGAATATGCTAAACAACCAAACACCTTTAAGTGGATAAGGCTGGGAGGAGTAGAATGAAGCATTTGGTAAGGTGAGGAGTTGTGTAAGAGAGGTGTGGGGAGTCTGTTAATGATATGAATGGCTTGTTGGATGGAGAGATGCCAAAGGTTGTGAGGTAGATGAGATTGGAAAGAAAGAGCACGTGCCACATTCAAAATGTGTTGATGCTTTCTTTCCACAATCCCATTTTGTTGAGGTGTCTCAACACATGACCTATGATGTATGATGCCTCTAGAAAGGTAAAAACTAGTCATGAGAAACTCAGGACCATTGTCACTACGAATACATTTTAGTTTCTTGTTGAATTGAGTTTCAATGAAAGTAATGAAATTGACAAGATGATTTCTGGTTTCACTTTTATTTTTCATGAAAATTGTCCAAGTAAACCTGCTGTAATCATCTACTAGGGTTAAAAAGTACTTATGACCACATATAGAGGGTGTGGACAGAGGTCCCCAAATATCAGCATGAACTAGATCAAAGATTGCAACAGATTTAGTATTACTATGAGCAAAGGGTAAATTTCTTTGTTTGGCCAAATGACAAGTATTACAAGGTTTGTGATTATCTTTGAAAGTTACAAAGGGAAATTGAGAGGAAATACATTTGTGTATATGAGGACTTAAGTGTCCTAATCTAAAATGCCAAATGGTTGCAGGATCATTCTTAGCAGAATCTAAATGAGTAGATATGAAGGTGTTCACAGAACCAGATGTGGAAGATGGAGCCAAAGGTGAGCTGGTGTCAAGCACATACAATTTGCCAATCCTCCTAGCTGTAAATCCAGTCATCTGGGGATGGAATAGCTGCAAAATTTGACAACAATCAGGATACAGTTTCACATCATATAAGGTGGAGTCGAACAGAGTAGTGACTGAAATAATATTGACATGAAACGAAGGAAAGTAGTAGACATTGTGAAGGATTAGTGAACCAAATAACAATACTGAGCCAGCTATTGTGGTGGTGACAGTGCTACCATTAGGCATGGTCATAGACTTGGGGGCAATGTGGTATGTGGAGAGAAAATTGGCAAAGGTATGAGTTATGTGGTCAGTAGCACCGGTGTCAACAATCCACCAGTGACCGTTTTTATCACAATGAAATGTATAAAGGCTCTTACCAGATGAAGGAGAAGAAGAGGACTGTGAGACAGAACTGGTAGGAAAGACAGAGTTAACTGAGGAAGGTGAGGCGGATTGCAAGTTTGATTGTTGGAGTAGCTGTAAAATCTGAGTGTATTGCTCTTGAATTGTGGACAAAGAAGCACTTGATGCAGTTGTTGATGTGGAAGTGGATGATGATGAGTCAGATTGAGTGGAGCCGGAATCTTGAACGGAGTTCACCAGAGAAGCATTACCAGTAGATGCATTGGTGGAGGAGTTAAACTTTCGGTGTGGAAAACCAGGAGGATAACCGTGTTTGATGAAGCAAGTCTCAATAGTGTGGTTGGTGCGACCACAGTGAGTACATAGCCGGTTGACACGGCCACCACGGCCACGACCACGACCGGAATTGTTGAACGCACGAGAAGGCGTTTGAGAGACGTGATTCACCGACGATTGGTTCTCAATTGAAGAATCGGTGGTCGATTGGAGATTGAACTGTCGTTCTTGTTGGAGCACCATATTGAAGGCATTGTCAAGCTTCGGAAGAGGAGACATCAACATGATTTGCGAACGAACATGAGAGTATTGATCACCGAGACCTTTCAAGAATTTAATGACCTTGTCTTGCTCCTTGAATTTGCGGAGATCTGTAGCAGCACCACAAGAACACGGTATGGCGCAAGTACAATCACGAATTGGACGGAAATTCTCAATTTCTTCCCAAAGCGTCGTCAATTTGGTGAAGTAGGATGAGATGTCAAGAGTTCCTTGTTGAAGACGAGCTAATTCGTCTTGGATATCAGCAATTCGGAAAATATCCCCCTGAGAAAAGCGATTCTCTAAGTTTTTCCACACAGTAGAAGCGCGATCGCACCAGAGAAGTGATTTTGCGATGTCTTCTGAAATTGAACGTTGTAGCCATGAGAGGACAAGGTTGTTGCACCGAATCCATGGTTCATACAGAGGATCGGAGATAGGAGGAAGAGCAAGAGTGCCGTCAACGAATTTGAACTTGTTTTTGGAGATAAGAGCCACCGTCATCGAGCGGCACCAGATCTGGTAATTTTTGTTGTCAAGCACGGGTTGAACAAGAACAATTGAAGGATTCTCATTCGGATGCATATAATATGGATTGGAAGGATTTGTAGCGAAATCAGAGTAAGAAATCACCATTGTTGTGGTGATGCAGCAAATTGAAGAAATGAGGAAGAAGGAGATGAAGGAAGCGAAAGGGCGCGAGGGTAAAAATTTAATCTGATACCATGTTGATTATGCAATGCCAAAGGAGAGAGGAAAAACTGTGAAAGAAACGGAATTGATCCATTGCATAACTAACTATTACAATGTACAAGTTTGACTATATACAGTAACTAGCTCAACTAACTAACAATTAACTTAGCATTACTAATTCAGTTACAATCATGGTTAGCTGCACCTAACTAGAGTTAAATATAGGACTAGTTAACTATTTACATCATGTAATAACTTACAAAATCGTTTAAAATAACACAACAAGATGAGACAATTACATTTATCGAAAAGAAAACACGAGACTATACACAAATAGTAATAAAAAAGAAAAATCTATTCCAGCGTGTTTTTTTATTGGTAAATTTTGGAAGGAATAATAATATTGCTCCGTTTTAATTATTTATTATTTATATGCCTCTTATTTACGTAGGAACCCGAACTATACATACAAAATTACGTGTGTCAATTCACAATGTAATGCTCTTACCTTTTCTTGTGGTAGAATTTTTCTCTTGTGTATATACCCCGTTAACCATGCCCGTAAATTCTGGGATTTAGTTGTACGACTCAGATATATGTGTTATGTATTCCCTCTTAAAAATTTGGTGTGTATATTCTCATAATGACTGGCTTTTTTGAGGATAAAGTTTAAGTAAATATTTTGATAGATGAAGTGGAAACATTTTACATGTGTCAATTCACAATATTATGCTCTTACATGTGTAAATTCACCATGTATGTAGTATTCTTACCTTTTCCTATTAATTAGGTAGGAACCCGGTCAATAAACAATGCGATGCTCTTACCTTTTCTTCTGGTAGAACTATTCTTTGTGTAGACTCCGTTAACTATGCTCGTAAATTCTAGGATTTAGTTATAAGATTCCAATATATGTTGTCTCTCCACCTCTTACATTTATCATTTTAGAATCAAAACTTTGGTGTATATTTTCTCAAAATGACTAGTTTTTTTAAGAGTAAGAGTATAGTTCCACAGAGTGTCGAGATAACTCTTTTGATAAATGAAGTGGAAAACAAAGTTTTGTTCGTACAAGCAGGGAAGGATTTCGTGGATGTCTTACTAAGTTTCTTAATGTTGCCATTGGGCACAATTGCCAGACTTGTTAGTAAGGAATCAATGAACATTCAAAAAGTTAACATTGGAAGCATAAGCACGTTGTATGAAAGCGTGGCAAACCTCGATAAAGATTACTTCTCGGCACCTGAGTATAAAGAAATGTTGATTAAACCAAGAAACATAATGGAGGAGTATTGTCAAAATATGAAGCTCAACATTGATGACACAGAAAAGTCAAAAAATTTTATATGCGCATCGAGGAAATGTTCTAATGGTCAAGAAGATGGTAGTAAGAAATTTTTCACAAAATTCAAGAATCAAATGTGCGAGTGTGGGTTACCAATGAAATGGGATATACCTTTCATAACTTTTAATAAGAATAAAGGTTTTGCTCCAGATGCGGCTACTTTTATGATTTCAGATGATCTAACTGTGAAACCAGATAATTTTGGAAGTACTATTACTAAACCAAAGCATCTTGGATATGATGGCTTTGATTCTATCAAGCAACTAACCATGAATGTCACAAAGAAGGAGGTAATCTATATCCTTGTCTTGAAAATTCTCACATTGAACCTTTTGTTATTTATATATTTGTATGTATGTATATATATATATATATATATATATATATATATATATATATATATATATATATATATGTGTGTGTGTGTGTGTGTGTGTGTGTGTGTGTGTGTGTGTGTGTGTGTGTGTGTGTGTGTGTGTGTGTGTGTGTGTGTGTGTGTGTGTGTGTTTAGATGTATAAAAATATAATATATATTCATGTATTTATGTGTGCATATATACATACACCTATATATTTCTATGTATGTATTGTGAATAAGGAAAATAAGAAAGCTGTAAATAGTAGTTGTGTTGATTTATTTATATGCTTATGCTTTGGCCCAGACCCGTTAGGTCTTCTTAGAGAAGACTATTTAAACTCTCTTGTATTTTGGTATTGAAAAAAAAGACAGAGATATTATCAATAAAACGGAACTACAGCTACTCTGTAGTCGCAGACGTAGGCAAACTTTGGCCGAATTGCGTAAACAAATATCGTGTGTTATATTTAACATATGTATGGTTTTAAAAAAACATATTTTTATGTTTTTAGTTGAAAACTGTTTTAAAATTAAGTAAAATCAATTCCACCCCATTTACGCGAACCAATTTTATTTTCAAATTTGACTTTCAAAATAAAAACGCAAAAATTTGGAACCACCGTACCCCCTTAAAGGACTTAATTTAGCGATCGATTTCGAAATATGGTTTCTAAATGAGTCACTAACAAAAAATTTGTGGTCTGATCACTAAATAGAGAATTTTTACTCTCGTGTTTTATGCAGATTTTCTTGCTTTTAATTATTTTACTATTCGGTTATAAACTTATCCAACAGTTGTATATATTTTTGTAGATACTAGAGTTACTGAAGTGGTCTTTAGTGTCTGACACACCTTTAACAGACGTATTCTTGCTGAAGAAGCAGTTTCATGAAAATACACACAAAATCAGTCAATTCAGTTTTGGCATTGGTGGTGATCAACATACTGAAGAAATTGCTGAAGAAAATGATAAAGGGAGCAACACAATAAATGTGAAGGTAATGCTAAGAAAATCCACCAACACAATATTGTTTGCTTTGGGTGGAGATGACTTCGCGGATTTCATTCTAAGTTTTTTGACATTTCCAATGGTAGGAGTGGAACACATGTTGAAAGGTAACTCTAAAGTGGGTAGTATAGATAATCTATACCAAAGTTTTCTTGATTTAGGTCCTAGTGAATATTTGAGGTCTTTTGAACTAGATGAAAACCTCAGATTATTTCGACTTGCTCACAAAATATTCTGCATGGATCATTTGACTCCTCTTACTTACTATTATGTGAGAAAACTTGTGAGAAATAAAGATAATATTGAGATCGAGAGTGGCTATCTAACTTCTACAACAAACTATGCTCTTTGTAAGAATGAGGTACGTGTTCCCTTGAGCTATTTGGAGCCATATGGTTATAAGCATTTTGTAGGAAGAGGGATATTCATGAAGAGTCCATCACTTTATATGGTGACAGATGACTTGGTTGTCACACCAGGTTCATCAGCTGCCACCATTTCCTTTATCACCAAATTGGGAATTCCAACCTATGATTTGGAGGAAAGAGTAATCAACATTGGCAAAGACGAGGTGAAAGTCTCTTAAATTAATTTCTTTTACGCAAAAATATACTTTTGTTCCTTTATTTTTCACCAAAATTTCAGTTTGGTCATTAATCTTTTTTTTCCGACTTTGGTCTCTTATGTTTCAAATCTGTGTCAAAGTGGTCATTTTTTAACATTTTCGTCCACTGATTTCAACAGACGCCACGCTGGCCGTTAAAAGCCGACGTGGCGCATCACTGAGGAAAAAACACAAAGCACCAAACTGAAGTTTTAGCAAAACATAAAGTACCAAAGTGCACTTTTGGCAACAAGCTTCATCTTCATCTCCAAACCCCACCACCATGAACACCATCCTCTCACTCTCTCTCCACCGCGCCACCATCACCACCACTACGACGTCTCTCTCTCTCTCTCTCTCTCTCTCTCTCTCTCTCTCTCTCTCTCTCTCTCTCTTACTCTCTCTCTCTCTCTCTCTCTCTCTCTCTCTCTCTTCTGATTGTCCATCTCTCTCTCTCCTCCCTTGGTTCCTCTCCCCTTTTCTCTTCCTGCCCTTCATCTTCATCCTCAAATTGAAAAATTAGGGTTTGAAACCCAATTAAAAAGCCCAGAATTATGTTTCAAATCCTAATTTTTCAATTTGGAGATGAAGGGGAGGAAGAGAAAAGAGCAGAGGGACCAAGGGGGGAGAGAGAGAGAGCGAAGAGAGAGATTGACAGTGAGGAGATAGATGTCGAAGTGGTGATGATGGTAGCGCGGTGGAGAGAGTGAGAGAGGGTAGTGGTGGTGGTGATGAAGGGTGGTGGGGTTTTGGGATGAGGATGAAGTTTTTTACAAAATGCACTTTGGTCCTTTATGTTTCACCAAAATTTCAGTTTCGTCCTTTACTTTTTTTCCTAGTCACTAATGTTAGCTAAGCAAGCCACGTCATCTATTAACGGCCAGTAGACGAAAATATTAAAAACGGACTACTTTAACACAAATTTGAAACATAAATGACCAAAATGAGAAAAAAGATAATAGACCAAACGTTCATTTTGGCCTTTCTTTTAAGGTTAAATACTCCCTCTGGTCTTATTTATAAGAAAAATGTGTAGATTTTGTTTTATTGAATAACTGATGTATCTGGTATGTATTTTAGAGTAGATACATCAGTTATTCAACAAACATAAAACAGTAGATTTTTCTTATAAATAGGACCAGAGTAGTATTTTTTATTTAGTATCTATAGAATATGGATCGAAATCCACTGTAGTCATGAAACTCACAGCCTCCTGCATTTAGTTCATTTTTAGGGGTTAAATGGTCATTTTTTATCCCTGCATTATCTCTATATAATCTCTCTCGTATATTGATTAGACGATTATAACTAAATTGTAAATTTCTTTGTTTTGTTTTGTGTTACCTTTATGTTATTTTTTTGGGTGATGGTAATGCAGGGTCTCAATCTTATGAAAGCTTGTTTGACCTCATCATCGGCTCTGACTAGTGGTCTTGGCCCTTTCCTTGGAATCATATGAATGAGAAGAAACCAACATGCTAAATCATTGAGCTTTTGCTTGGTTGTTACGAATATAATGTTACAAAGGTAATTACTGGAAGATGACTATGTGTTGTTGGAATTGATGTCCTGGATGCTCTTAGGAGTAATTTATTTTATTTACTTAGGGTACTTTTAAATAATTTTTCATCAACCATGACTTCATGAGTTGTTTGAATTGTTTGCAGCTATGTCTTAGTTTGAGAGCTAAAATTTTGGAGTTTCATTTCCTTTATACATTTATGTTTGAGCTCTTAGTCGGAGCTAAAATTTTTGCTTGTTTCTTTTTCGTAAGTGGGATTTGAAGGACGAGAGTCGATAGGAGTAGCTTCCATGTTGTTGACATATTGATTCTCGTCAACAATGAAGTTGTTGGATAAAGTCTAGAGTAAGCATATCTTAAAAATTGAAACTTTATACTAGTTAGGATCAAGAACACATCCGAAAGCAAGAATTGTGTTACTCGTTCCAGCTTTTTTAAGTCATCTCAACTTAATTGCTGTCAAATTAAAGTCATCTCAACTTAGTCTACTGTCTTTCAAGAAAACTTCAATCATCCATATTTGCATGAAGTGTAAAGTGGATGTAGGATATTTAGAAACAGAAGTCATCTTCATTTGTCGGAAAATGCTTAAAATGTTCATCTTTCAAACTCAAGCATATAAAAGCACGACTATACTTGAGTGCAACTACAAAAACACGTAACTAATAGCTGTACGTTTTAATATGGCAGTTATAAAAAAAACCGACTTTGGGACAATCCAAACGCAACCAACACTCCAATTTGTGTCACCTACTTCTTCAACACATGGAACAAATAGTCTCTTTCTTGATTTCGAGCCCCTCACATATGTTACACCTTTCCTAGTTTTGAGCAATGCACCACTGGGTACTTTTAGTTCATCTTAGACTACGAGATTTAGGATCATGTGCACAACATCTAATTAATTATATGAAAGAAACTTCAACTGCATAACAAAATTTTTGACAAACAAATTTGATTTTTCATTATATTTTGCATGCTATTATTATATAAACTAATTGAAAAACTTATTTTTTTTCAGTTTCGCTTTCCTTCAGTAATTCATATGTAGTGCAAGAAGTCTAACAGTATGAAGTTAAACACACTCTACCATTATGCCTAACTTATAGATTTTTTAATTTTTCTTTCTCGTTGTTGCGATGAAAAATCCGGAGAAGGGATTCTTCGAAGTTCTTAAAATGCAGCCGCCACCAAAGTTAAGTTTAAGGGCGCCAAACATTGGAAAATCCCTATTGCGTGAATAAAGGGGTTTTGCGGACAAAGTTTAGGCTCGGGAGTCGTTTATGCATAGGGAAGGTATTAGCACCCTACGACATCCTTCGTAAGAAATGTTACCTTTTAACTAAATGTGTAAACATTTATTAATTCAAAAATAATGTTTTTACCCTTATAATAATAATAAAAAGACTCGCTAAACGGTTAGTTATTTTTTGTACTTTTTGAGAAATAGGAGAGAAATGGATTAAAAGAAAAAAAAAAGGTTTTTTATTAATGCAATTGACAGAGGTCGGCCGCCCTCTGCTCCTACGTATCTCCTGGTAGATAATCAAATCACACGTAGTTCTTGGTAGAAAATGTTTGTGTGTTGGTATTTTTTATTATTTGAATGTTTTTGAAATTTGAAAGACATTCAAAGTGACCAAATAGATAAATCTAGAGTAGTCACCACCAATGGCCCATTTGAAAAGGACGGTATTCACAATGTTCAAACAAGTTAAATTCAGAGTAACCTTTGCGAATGACCGATTTGTGGTTGAGTGTTTGATTAGTTGAAAATGTTCGCTTGGAAACATGGATTTCGGAAATAAATTGAGGTTGTGTGAAGATGAGTTGGACTCATTGGTTTGTAAAATGTGTGAGGAAATATTGCATGTCACAAAACAATGAGAATGTGGATGCTTGGAAAGTAGGGATTATTTAAATGAGATTAAGGGGTGCAAATAATTTTAAAGAACAGGGGATGCGAGTATCAAACAGAGGGTGCGCTTAGCAAAGCCCAATTCGTTTTTTGCAAACTGGCATGTGCTTGCAAAAAAGGCTTGTCTGGGGGTGTATAATGGAACTAGCTGGGTGCGAATAGTAATCTGGTTAAAAATTAAAAATAAAATTAACAGAAAGTAAAACCTAGACTAGGCAAATGTGAAAAAATGAAACCCTAACCTTCACCACTCTCTCTTCCAGCGCCGTTTCTTTCTTTTCTGGAAAGAGAGAGAGAGGATGAAATTTCAGGAGAGAGAAAGAGAGGGCGTTACGGTGGAGAGAGAAAAATGGGGATGATGTCGCCGGAGGGAGGGCCGTGGTAAGGCGCCGGCGACGGAGAGAGAGAGAGAGAGAGAGAGAGAGAGAGAGAGAGAGAGAGAGAGAGAGAGAGAGAGAGAGAGAGAGAGAGAGAGAGAGAGAGAGAGAGAATGGTGTGACGGCGAGGGAGAGGAGAGCGCGACGGTGAGAACGATGGAGAGAGGGATGGTGACATTGAGGTGGTACATGATGATTCTCATGGTGATTGCGATGGCGGTCATTGGTGGTTTTGTTGGGGGAATGGTTTTTACGGAGAGAGAGAGAGAGAGAGAGAGAGAGAGGGGGGGGGGGGGGGGACGACGGTGGGTGAGAGAGACAGCTTCGGTGGTGGTGGAAGTTGGCCGAAGCGCGGACGGTGGTGTGCTGCTTGGCCGCGAATCTGACGTGCTTTGGAGAAAGACATCTGTGTGAGTGAGAAGAGGAATGAGAGCGAGGGTTGCTCACGGTAGTGAAGGGATGTCTGAGGCCGAAACGATTTAGAGGTAGTCGTAGTCTTCTCTTTTAGTATTGTCTTTTGTTGATTTTTTTTTTTATTTTTCCTTGAGTAGTTTTGTGATGGTGATGGTTGTGATGTTTGAGGGTCGGTGAGTGGAGTATGGTCTTCAGTATTTACAAGCTTCCTTTCTCAGAGGAATGAGGTAAGGGTGTGTGTAACAAAATGGGGTCGTGGGTCGTGACTCTATGGAGATGGTAATAGGGAACTATATTTTTTTTTGCTCTCTGATTTCCTTTTTTGTTTTTCTCCCCCTTCACTGTTGCTGCTGAATTGTATTTATAGGTAGGTTTTGTCATGTAGGTGAGGAATCAAAGGACAGCAATTGGAGAAAGGATCAAGGACAGTCGTTGGGTGCAGGAATCAAAAGGACAAAGGACAACTATTTGAATGGGCAAAGGACAATAGTTGCGCCCCTTTTTCTCTTTTTTTTGCATTTTGTATTTTTAATTTTGCACTATTTCTTTTTGTTGTTTTTGTCTATGTATGTAAAAACTTGACTATGTAATAAAGCTTTTGATTATCCAACTCCAAAGAGAAATTATTAAGCTTTCAAATATTTTTTGTATTTTTTTGCACCAACTATAAAAAAAAGTCTAATAACTACGATATCAACAATAAAAACGAGCATCCAAATAAACGTTGTATGACGAGCGCTAAAGACACACACGTGTTTAAAACGATACGTCACGACGAGGATAAAAACTTTTTTGGGATTTTTTTATAAATTAGACGGACAAATTTAGGGTAGGACAAGGGTTTCCAGTCGTCTAAAAATGTGTTCTGCATAATGAAAATGCGCTATTCATAGAGTCCAGCGTAGCAGGCACTGTTCACTTTCGCTCATAGAACCAAGTGGATCGCTCATAGAACCATGTGGATCGTAGCGCTCATAGACCCACGTGGGTCTATAGAGCTCATAGAACCATGTGGATCGTACCGCTCATAGAACCACATGGGTCTATAGAGCTCATAGAACCATGTGGATAGTACCGCTCATAGAACCACGTGGGTCTATAGAGCTCATAGAACCATGTGGGTCTATAGAGATCATAGAACCACGTGGGTCTATAGTTATTCCTTTTAACAGATCAAATAGCCCTCTTTGCTGCATTATTCCCTTTCTTAAGTCGCTCCAAACTTCACACCTCGCTATGGTGACTTGAAATTTCTTTTCTTTTCGTAAAATAGACCGTTGAATAGAAGAGTAAATTATTCTTTGTGGTGGCGTGATCTTCGGAGTGTGGGTGAAGATAGACTTTCGGGAGGGTGGTTCGAAGCGAATGTTAGGAGAGGGCTGGGCGAATGTCAGCGCCCATTGAAGATGGACTTTTCTAACATTTTTGCAGGTTGCAACAACAAAAATGCTTACATTGCTAATCTAGGTGTATGGAACCAAAGCTACTGGCATTGGAATTTGACAGCGTTTGGATTCAATTCGCAGCTTCTTAGCGAGAATGGATCGACGCTGTTTGACATTCTGAGAGACGTGCAGTTAAATAGAGACAGAACAGATAGCTGGAGTTGGTTATTGGAGCCTCCACATCGTTATTCAGTGAGATCTTGTTATCATTTTTTGTTGTCAGCTAATTCGGTTCCTGCTGTGAACACTAACGGTGACAGTATAGACTTCAAAGCGTTATGGCAAACAGCAGTTCTTTCAAAAATCTTGATCTTTGGTTGGAGATTAATTTTAAACGCTCTACCGGTGCGTGAGCTACTGAGAAGCAGACATGTTATTCGTTCAGAGGAGGGGGCCTGTGCGTTTTTTGTAACAATCACAGTGAGGATCTCCATCATCTCTTCCTTGATTGTGATATTTCAAGAAAGGTTTGAAGGGAGATAGAGCGATAGCTTGATGTCCAGCTGTCTATGTCTCTTACCTTATATCAACACTATATTCATTTTGGCGAGTTATGTTTGGGGAAGAAATCCCAGAAGGTTAAATACTTACTCTGGGTGACAATTTGTTGGTATCTTTGGCTTGCCCGGAATGGAGTTTGCTTTAGAGGGGAAGAGGTCAAGATTGATTCGATTGTCGCTCGTATTAAGTTTTTTTGTCATGGTGTTGGTTTATTTCTGGTGTGGGTAGAGATTCTTGTCTTCGCCTCTTTGGTGGAACAATGCTTTGACTTGTATTAACAATTTCTAAGTTCTTCTTGTATTTGTGGTTTTGAGCATCCTTAATGCTCTAATCAATGAATCATTGTTTATCGAGAAAAAAAATTGTTGAAAAATATAAAGTTATTTTACAAGATAGAGAAGAGGTGGAAAAACAAGCTGATTTTAATACATGGCAAAAGCAACCTGTTCTTAAAACTCCGTCTCCTTTCGAGAAGCAAATGTCAATGATTAACAAGATGTCATCTTATGAGAAAGACGGAAGATACTTTGCTTACCACTTTAATAATCTTCGATTTTTTTTTTTTTAAAATTGAGGAGTTTGTTAAAGCGTGGGCTGCGTCAAATGAGGAGTTTGTTGTTCCATGAGACTATATATTTAGAAGATGGACCAAGGATATTAGAAGCAAACATAATAAAAGAAATAAGAATGAAGATATATGTTCTAGTAAGGAGAGATATGATATTTATATCAAAAGGCTGTTGACTTGTTTGAGGAAGGTTCATTAATGAGTGTTTTGATTTTACATGTCATGCATTTGAAGAGGCTGTGAAACGATGTGCAACTATTAATCAACTTTTGATAATTGAAAAACTTGTTTAGTAAAGGGTTGATTGCTGATGTTGCAGCTTCAGTGTGTATCATATGTCGGCACGTTGTTGAGTCTTCTCTTCATCTCTTTTGTAGCTTTTGCTTCTGCGATTTGGTACGTCATTGTTAGCTGGTTGGATTTTGACTTTGTGATGCATCGGGATATTTCATCTTTGTTTCTTCAGTTCACTCATGTGGGTGGTCCAACGAGATGCAGACGTGGTTTGATGCTCACCTGGCTTACTATTCTCTGGGTGATTTGGGATGTGGGGAACAAATGTATTTTCTCTGGAGATGTACCTGACTTTGGGTCTTATCTTGACCGGATAGTATCTCTTTCCAGTCGTAGGTTCCAGCCGATGGGTATGTCTAGGGCCAGCCAAAGCATAAGGCGGCCCAAGCCCTTGCTTTGGGCTTAAAAAATAACTTTTTTATATGCCTAAAAAAGGCCTCAAATTAAGTATTTATACATTAAAAGAGGTCCCAATATTCCCAAAGTCCCTATAGCGCAGCTAGCTTAACTAGTACACTCTAATAGAGTGGTCGCCGGATTGAATCCAGTTGGCTTCATTTTTCTGAAATTTAGTTTTGCATGCGTATTAATTAAAATTAAAAAACAAAAACATATCTATCTTTTTTGGGGATTTGAGCAGAAGTCCAATACTATTAATTAGCCAAAAGCTTAGCAGTGCATCAACTTACAAATAACAACATGGTGATAGAAATAAAATATATAAATTAGAAATACACGTATATTGATTATTAAATTAATATACTATTTTGTAGTTTAAGTTTAAAAAATGGTAGATATTGTCCATGTAAAATTCTATTTAATTTTTTGTAGTTTTATAAAGTCTAAAATTTCTATTGTACTCCATCACTTTAAAAGGTTTTAATTTCTTTTAATATTTCTCACTTTTATGTTATCTTCTCATTTAAAAGGCCTCACTAAAAAATTCGCTTTAGGCCTCCAAATAGGTTGGGCCGGCCCTGGGTATGTCTTTCATGCTTACTCTATGAGTGGTTCGTCGATCCTATTGATTGTATTTCCAAAAAGTAGTTGTTTTTTAGCTTTCGGTTTTTTCCTCCATTGTGGAGTCTGAACTTTTCATTTGTATTTTGTTTGAGTACCCCTTGTAATATGATTTTATTATATATATATATATATATATATATTATGTTTGTCTTATGTGGCACTCATTAAATGACGTGGCAGTTGACACAGCTTGTGCCACGTCATTTAACGATACACATAGACATGCCACATCATATTACAATATTTAAATATTTAAAATAATTTATATTATTAACAATAAATTGTTATTATTATTATTATTCTTATTATCATTAAAACATAAAAACAAACAACAAAACTAAATCAGAATTCTGAACATGTAAACCCAGAAAACCATCAAACCAAAGATGATGCGTTAGTCATGAATTTACAATCCTGCTGCAGCTTCTTCATGGCTGCTTCTTCTTCCATCTTGATGAGGTTGAATCCACAAACCCAAGAGGTGCAATTAGCAACAATTAGGCCCACTTGACCCAATCTGGTTACCAAAAACACCACCGCAGCTCAACTAGCTGCCAAACAGTTTCTTACGGAACCCAAACCCACAAGGAAGCGAATAAATGCGCGGGTTAAATGACCCAAACTAGAACCCTCACTATATAACCGGAATCTAACCTTAATTCACGCTGTTTGGAGCACTTTGGTAATTCTCTCTCTCTCACTAACTTCGTTTTCTTCTTTGTTTCACGCAAGCTCTACTAGGGTTTTTACTGATTTGATGATTCTCGCAGAAATCCACCAAAGAGAAGAGCTCCAACAAGTCTCAAAGATCAACCAAAACAGGTATTTACTAAAACCCCTATGTTTTAGTACTTAAATTTACTGTTTTGAGAAACCCTAGAAATCAAATATGAATCTATTGTATTTCTTCACTTGCATGTAACGAACTGATAATGAATGCTTGAAGAACAAGAGTTGGAATGACATAAACGAAAGCTTCACAGGTACCAAAATCGCTCTCTTAGTGCGAGATTCTTCAACCACTGTACGAAAACGAGATTCTTCACAGGTACGAAAGCAAACACTGACTCTATTTTTTCTTCTCTTGTGCGAGATTCTTCAACCACTGTTGAAGGCAGAAGATAAATAAAGATGAAGGACGAAACACAATGAGTACAAGAGGACTTGAAGGCAAAGATATAAAACTGTAAAAATGCTTTTCATTCACTCTACAAAATATTACATAGTCTCTAGGTATTTATATACACAGTATTGAGCTGTTAGAGTTTGTTAACAGCTATTAGGTTGTTTGTCACTGTCAAGTTTGTTTAGTAACAAACCTTTTAGCAAACTGTAATTCTGTCTGGACAATTATTGTAACTACTTTTAGGTGTAACAGCTATTTGTTTGTGAAATAGAAATGTTACACAAATCCTAGGGTATTTGGATTAGAAATCTAATACCCTTCCTTAATACAAAACCCTAGGTTTTAGTACTAAGTTCCTAAACATAGAAGAGAAACCAAAAATACCTAGGACAGGCCCCTAGTTTAACCTTAAAGATATAGATAATCCAGAACAAGCCTCTGGATAATAGCTATAGAGGTTGCATTCTTAGGTTAGAAAGCAACTAAACCTAATTCTCTTCTAAGTTTAGTAAAAGACACACCTTTTTGTGCCTTAGTAAACACATCAGCCAACTGATCCTTTGTAGAGCAGTAGTCGACTATCAAGTTACCTTTAGTAACTTGATCTCTAAGGTCAGTGGCGGACACAGGACCCCGGGGTCAGGGGTGTCAAACTTTTTAAGGCCGATGTCAAATGGGTGCAAAACATGGTCTACTAGTACAATTTAAAATTTTCAGGGGGGTCAAAATTAAAATTTCAGGAGATTTAGGCTATTTATAAAGGGTGTTTAGTGTAAAAAAAATTCCAGGGGGTTCAACTGAACCCCCTGGTTCCATGCTAGGTCCGCCACTGTCTAAGGTAATGATACATTGTCTCAATATGTTTGGTCCTTCCATGCCCCATAGGATTCTTAGCAAGACATAGGGCAGATTTGTTGTCAATTAGGAGTGTAGGAGATTGAGTCAGCTCCACCTTTAGCTCCTTTAGCAATGCTTCCAGCCATGCTTCCTGTGTGGCAGCACTACATGCAACGACGTACTTTGCTTCACGGGAGGAAAGAGCAACTATTTGTTGCTTTTTAGAACTCCAAGAAACAGATATGCCTTGAAACTTAAAGAGAAAACCAGAAGTACTTCTCCTATCTATGTGGTCTCCACACCAATCATTGTCAGAGTATCGCAGTAGCTCAAATTTCCCTACACCAGGTCCTTTAGGAAAAAACAAGCCATAATTCAAAGTACCCTTAATGTACCTTATAACCCTTTTAGCAGCATTAAGGTGTATCTCCAATGTTTCATTCATAAACCTGCTAACCATGCCTGTAGCAAAGAGAATATATGACATGTTGTGGCACAGTTATCTCAGTGAACCTACAATCTGCCTGAAGTATGTAGGGTCCACTTTAGAGCCTTTTTCACCCTCCTTTTTGCATAGAAAGCCTTCTGCTGGATAGAGGGCAGAATTACATTCTGCCATTTCAAATCTGGTGAGCAATTCCTTAGCGTACTTCATTTGGTGTAGGATTAGACTGTCTGGTACTCTTAGAAATTCTAATCCTAGGAAGTAGGAGAGCCTCCCTAAATCAGTCATCTCAAATTCACTCTTCATAGAGTCCTTGAATTTGTTGATTTCCATAGAATTGCTACCTGTCACCAAAAGATCATCAACATACAAACAAATTAGTAGCAAATCAGTACCCATAGTGCCTTTCACAAACACACCAAACTCTTTGGTGCATTTTGCAAAACCATTTTCCACAAAAATGTGTCTATTTGTTTATTCCAGGCCCTTGGAGCCTGTTTTAAACCATATAATGCCTTATGCAAATGGCATACTAGGTTCTCTTTGCCTTTATCTCAAAGCCAGGAGGCTGTGAGATAAAGACAGTCTCTTCCAAATGACCATTTAGGAATGCTGACTTTACATCTAAATGATATAAGTCCCATCCCTTGCTGCAGGCTAAGGCAGTCACCAATCTAATGGTCTCATGCCTAGCCATAAGTGAGAACACCTCCTCATTGTCAATACCATGCTTCTGTTGAAACCCTCTAGCCACTAGTCTAGCTTTATGCTTGACTATCTTGCCATTAGGATCCAATTTAAGCTTAAAACCCCACTTGACACTTATTACCTTCTTATTCTTAGGCAAGTGTTAAGAATTTCAGCAAGTGTACTGAAAACGTTGCAAGTAATAAAATTACGGTAAGTACCGGTCGATTCCACAGGGATTGCGTGTTGTAACAATAGCAAATTTGATTAATTCTAGATTGTGAAAATTGATTTGATTTTGAATTTAGTAACGTGAAAATAAAAACTGTTGTTGAAATAACGAGAAAAGCGATTAGGGGTCGAATCCTCTCCCCTCACCTATCTTATGGACCTTCAGCTAATTACAAATTAATTGTTTGAAACACCAGATTCAAATCACTAAAGTAGGTTAAGGACAATTCATTGCCTCAAAACCCCTTTTACCTAATTGAGTTACCCTAATTCCTTAGGTGAATCATGCCAATTGGTAAAGCAATAAACTTAAGAACTAGAGAATTCATGCATCCAATCCCATATTCCTATGGTGATCACAAGTACATGATCTAATACCCCATATCAAGCATGCAACCCATATCCCTATGTGATCACATACCTAAATCATTATAATTATCATATGTAACTATAAAGCATTACATTCAGAGGCATAGACTTATGATGAATCAAACAACTAATTGTATTAACCATAACAAAGAATCCATAACATAGGTTTGGGGAGAATCATCTCTCCCTAATCATAGAAATTTAGTTACACATGGTGAATAAAGACATAACTAGAGTAAGGAAGACAATACAAGCAAAGATAGACATAGGAACCTTCAACCCTCGTTCCCAAGTGATGAAAAGCTCCAAAATCGCACCTCCTTGCTGTTCCAAGACCTCTGGCTGCGCTCCACTCCCCAAGCTCCCTGTTATTTTCGCTGAAAAATCCTTAAAACCCTAATTTCTGGTCTCCATCGCGACGCGACACGATACCTTCGCGACGCGATGCTGCTGAAAAGTGGCTGGTCGCGACGCGAACCCTCCTGGTCGCGACGCGAAATTGCACAGAAACAAATTCCTCCTTTTTCATGCTACCTTCTCGACGCGAACCCTCCTGGTCACGACGCGAAATTAGACAGAACCAAATTCCTTCCAATTGTGCTGCACTTCCGGGCAAGTGTCTGGTTCGCCGAATGATGCCACAACAATTTGGATGTCTTCAAGTACAAATTGGTGCCAAAACTGAAGGAATGACTTACAAGAGGACTTCCTACTACAATGCTCTAATACTAAGCTAAATCCCCAGACAATGACTACGATACAATCAAAAACCCGCACAATTGGTCCTAAAATTGGACAACTTACATCATATGACAGAGAGTCAACACAACCCCAAACTTAAAAACTTTTGCTTGTCCTCAAGCAAACATTCAATTCAGGCTGTGGCTATTTTTCTATTTAGCTGTTACATATAATACACCAACCTTAGACACATCAGCACATCAACTATCATCATCAACCTAATACCGTAGCAGGACAACTGAATTGGAAAATACAGGATCATAAGCAGGCAGCATTCTCAGGTTTTCTCTATGCACAAATCTCACTAGTGTTTCACTCTTTGAGGTGTTTTAGGGTATTCACTCAATTCACAGTACCTGCATCATCGTTTCATAGGCTTGACAGAGTTCTATGCCAATCTATACAAATGATATGCACACACACTTTTTGAGGACTTTAAGGGTTATAGCGGGGCTTAGGTAAGGGTGGATAATTTTGGATAAGTAGGTTGTACTTGGAGTTAGGCCTACCCCTCTCTTTGTCAATTTCACACAATTCACTTACTCACCCATTTTCCCCAAAGCATTCAACAAACAAGAGAATGATTTTTTTTTTCTTTTTTTTTTGATATATGTATATATATATATATATATATATATATATATATATATATATATTTTCTCTTTTTTTTATGATCCTTCCTCTTGTATACCACCCCAAACTTAGAATGTTGCTATTCCATGAGCAACCCCAAACTTAGAATTTTTCCCCACTCTCACAGCTTTTGTTACCTAACTCCAAGTTAAGAAATAACCAGGCTATGATTTTCAGAAAAAAAAATACGATAATTAACTGTAGGCTCAGAGGGGCTAGCAAAGGATAAACATTAGTTAGGTGTGGCTTGAAAGGCTCAGGGGTGTCAAAAGAAGTGCCTCAGTGTGTATGAAAATCAAATGCAAGACAATTAAGTACAATGTCAAGTTCTGCAGACTAATGCATGCAAGGAATACGCACAATAGATAAAAAAGTGTTTAGGCTCAAACCTCACAGTTGGTATTTGTAGAGATGGAACTCGAGAGATCCTGCCCACAGATGATAAAGATTTTCCTCCTCCTTTGCCTTGACCACTGATAGTACTTGATGATAAAAATTGACGTGCGAGTGCTCAAAAGGTAAAATGTAAACATGCGAAGCCAAATGCCACACATCATCATAATTGATGCTGCTTCAACAAAAAAAAAGAATAAGATCATGGTGCCTCAATGTCACAGAATAATTTGTAATAATATAGTACAGACCAAAGTGCAAAATAAAGTCAAAAGGGGAAAGTAAGACTAAAAGTGCAAGATAAAAATGTCTGAAAATAACAGTAAAAGATAAATGAGCCTCCTGCTCATGGAAAGGAAATGTGCTCCTCAATGTACTCATCCCCTGAAAGTAGGGGGTCCTGGGGGTCTGGCTGCTGCGCTGCCTGTGGTGCTGATGAAGACGGGCCTGCCGCTCTGTTCTCGGCCATGTACTCCTGGGCAGCCAGATGGACGCTAGCTGATGCAAGGTAAGAGGTTTCCATGCCCTGCTGCTATAGTAACATCGACGACCCACACCAGTTGGCCATCATGAGGTCATACTGGAATGAGAGGTCACTCTGATACTACTTCCGGTAAGATGGGCCTGTTGGCTGCTGCTGGGGCTGAGATTGTGCCTGTGGTGGTACTGCACCGTCAATCGGTCCCTCGGGTTGCTTCATGATCCAGGCTGCTGTGATGGGCTCCTTGGGGTCAATCAGCAAATCATCAGGATACTCGGGGCAACCCTGCTACTTGCAGAGAGTGGTGATCAATGAGCCGTGCCCCAACCTCGCCCTAGTGCACTTAACAATATCAGCAATACTCATGGAGATGAGTCTCCCTACATCCACCGGCTGCACTCTCATGATAGTCTGAATCCCAACAGCTGCTTTAACCTTGACATCAGAAGAATTGGAACATGACACTATAGATTGATTGAAAAAGGAGTTCCAAGCCTTGGGAATAGGCTTGAGTCCCACTGGGAACCCTGGCAGCACAACTCTCTCAGCAACCCCTCATAGTCAATTTCACGGGCGCTGGACAGTGCATATCTCATCTCACAAGGTGGGGACTCAGGTAGGCCTAGCAGAAGGTTGATGCTCTCAGGGGAGTAGGACACACTCTTCCCTCTGACATAAACGGTAGTGGACTTGTCCTGCTCCTCCTCCTAGTACGCATTGGAGTAGAACTCCCTGACCAGGCTCTGATTTGCTTGCTTAATTATGGCATTGAGAGTGGCCAACCTCAATTCGCGCAGTGTGGAGCTAATGATTGGGAATTCATCGGAACTGAGGTCAAAGGCTCTCTCAGGCGGTACACTAGGAATCTCATCAGGCCTCGTACTGGGTACCGCTCCTCATGCTTTGGGGAACAAAACCTGTCAGAATCAAAAGAAGCTTCCCCCCTCCTTCTTTTGGTGGTGCCTGTCCTGTTTGGCTTTACCATTTTTGTTTACCTGTAAATGTCCCGCAATGAAATAAAAACCAGAATCCAGCACAAATTGTTAGTTCTCGGTGGGCCTTGTGGTGGGCCCCACTCCAGCAGAGAAAGTAACAAAAACAGGCAATTAACATTTCTGGGCACTAAGTCAACTACCTTAAGGTTCCTTGATTATTAACATAATTTAAGCACAACTCAGCAACCAAAAAGTCTGTTCAGGAATTTTTACAAACTGTTGGTTTGCATCCCAGAAATTCATTGAGACATTTCATCAAACAGCTTGCCCACACACATTTTTTTTTCATTCAGGCCTTTCATCAAACACCTCTCCTACACTCTAAAAAACAAAGATTTTCTATCCTAATTCAAAAGATACCTTCTCAAATTCAAAATTAAGGAGAAAAATGAGAGTTATAATACCTGGAGGATGTTGACAATTCCAATTTGTGTGATCTTCCACGAATTTAAGTGCTAAACCGAATTGGAGGGAGAGAAAGAGCAAGTCGTGCACAAAAGGGAGGGGAGAAAGTGTTTTGTTACTGTTTGCGCGCGCAGGTTGCCAAAGTAGGCAAAATTTCGTCGTATCGCGACGCGGCCCGTCTTCATCGCGACGCGATGCGAGACAGTAACCGTTTTTCTTGAAATTTTTCGCCTCATCGCGACGCGAAACAAGGGGGTCGCGACGCGAAATCAGACAGAAACAATTTTCTCAAGTTTTCTTTTAAAAATCCTCCCTGTTGCGACGCGAAAGTAGCAGCACCCAATTTTTTTGGTTTTCTTTGCATAAAACGTAAACTAAACACTTAAAATTAGACTTAATTAAAGACTCGGTACCTCACAGTGGGTTGCCTCCCACTCAGCGCTTCTTTAACGTCACTAGCTTGACGGTTCTTAGAAGATTCTTCAACTTGGCTCAGGTGCCACCTTGACTGCTCCTTGGGCACCTTTTTCTTTCAACTTGCATTCAGATGATGCATGAGGGGAATGTAACAGCGGATCCCCAGACTTACTCACAACTTCTTTCAGATCTTCCCATAACATCGGATCAGGTGCCTCAATGCGGTGACACTCTCTCTTTTGCTGATTCAGGTCTGTGGGCTTAAGTACATTGAAGATCACTGCTTCCTCTTGGACTCTTAGTGTAACAGTCCCACTTGCCACATCAATCACAGACCTACTAGTAGCGAGGAAAGGTCTTCCCAAAATGAATGGGATGTCATTGTCTCCATCCACATTACTCTTGATATCGGTGTCACCATCAAGTTGTAGGATCACAAAATCCACTGGGAAGAGGAATTTGTCAACCTTAACTAGGACATCTTCTACAATCCCATAAGGATGCCTTATTGACTTATCAGCAAGCTGCAGAGTCATGTGAGTCGGTTTAACCTCACCTCCGCCAAGTTTTCTCCACATAGCTAATGGCATCAAATTGATGCTTGCCCCCAAATCACATAGGGCCTTCCCTATTTTAACATCACCAATTTCACAAGGTATGGTGAAACTCCCTGGATCTTTCAACTTAGGGGGGAGCTTGTTCTGGATGATGGCACTACACTCTTCTGTCAATGCCACTGTTTCATCTCCCTTAAGCTTCTTATTTGTCAGCAACTGCTTCATGAACTTAGCATATACCGGCATTTTCTCAAGAGCTTCAGCAAATGGTATGTTGATGTGGAGGCTTTTGAAAACATCCATGAATTTTGAGAATTTCTCATCCTTTTGCTCCTTCTTCGCCAATTGCGGATATGGTAACTTCATGTATGAAGGAATTTCTTTGGGCTTCTCGTCTACCTGCACATTTTCAGAAAACAAATTTTTTTTTTGGTTAGACTTCACTGCTCTCTCAGTTTTTCTACTAAGCTCATTTTCAACTCCTTCATTTTTATTTTTCAACTCCTCCGTCAACACCTCAATCTCACTACTTCCTTTTCCAGGGTTGAGCTCTCTACCACTTCTCAATTAAATAGAATTGTAACTCTCATTTTTGGGATTATCAACAGTGCTAGCAGGAAAACCTCCACTAGATGTCTCAGCAAGTTGCTTTGACAACTGACCAATCTGAACCTCCAAGTTCTTCATCGAAGCCTCATGGTTCTTCCTCATGTTCTTCATAGCTTGTTCTTGGGCTTGGAAGGTATTTTTGGTCATGTTCATGAATTGGGTCAAAACATCTTCCAATCGAGAGGGGGTCTTTTGTTGTTGGGTAGGTCCCTGAGATTGTTGTTGGTTTGAACGTGTGGCCTCATTATTGTTCTTCCAAGAGAAGTTGGGATGATTCTTCCACCCCGGATTGTAAGTGTTAGAAAACGGGTTCCCACCTTGTCTTCGAAAGTTTCCCATATAGCTGGCCTGCTCAATTTCTCCTCCGTGAGTTGCGCAGTCACCCTCGTGGGGTTTTCTACCACAATAAGTGCACCCACCTGTCTGTACTGCTTGAGCTGTTGCTGGAGCCTTTGAACCCACATCACAAGCTGCGGTTAACTGCTTAGTGAGAGCTTCAATTTGCATAGACATTAACTTTTGTTGGGCCAACACGGCACTGTTAGAGTCCAACTCCAACACACCCTTTTTACCTACTGCACCGCGATCATTCTGAATCCTGTACTCATTAGAAGCCATATCTTCTACCAACTGTTTTGCTTCCTCCCATGTTTTAGTGCCTAAAGATCCTCCAGCTGAGGCATCTAGCATCATTCTGGTCTGAGGCCGCAACCCATGGCAGAAAGTTTGAAGCTGCAGAAAGTCATCAATACCATGTCGTGGACATTTTTTCAGCAATAACTTAAATCTTTCCCAGGAATCGTATAGGGACTCAGAATGTGCAAAGTCGGAGATTTCTGCTCTCTTTTTGATGAACTTGGAGATTGGGAAGAATCGTTCCAAGAACTTGTTCTCCAGTTCACTCCAAGTGTTGACAGTTCCTGCTGGGATAGTGTTCAACCAATCCTTTGCCCTGCCCGTCAGTGTGAATGGAAACAGGCGCAATTTCTTGGAGCACTCATTAATTCCCTCAGGATGTGTGGTCCCACAAATCTCATAAAACTGAAACAGGTGTTGGTTAGGGTCTTCTGCATCTAACCCTAAGAACTGTTCTGATTTCAGGGCAGTGAGAACAGAAGATTTGATATGAAATTGGGCAACTCCCACTGGCTGAAAAGTGAATGCTTGAGCGCCCTGATTTCTCCTCCCGAAGTCACCGAGAGTGCGCCTTGGAGGAGGATTCCCAGCCATTTCAACTTCTGAAACTGAGTGTACTTGTGAGTGTCATACCCCAATTTTGTCCGCCCAAGTCAAAAACATTTTTTTCAAAAAAAATAGAACAATAAGGTAATTCATAATGTGTGGAAAATAGTGGATTTGTGCATGTATGTGTATTCATCCCCTATTTCACATTTTTTATTTGAATTATGCGCGCGCGTCAGTCGTAACTGCGTGAGCTGCCCTATGCCCTTGTCATTTGGCACGTGTTTTTATTTTCAAAAAGGCCGTTATTAATTTTTGGCACCCAAAAACATTTTTCTTAATTTTCAGGAATTTTAGAAAATAAAATAGTGCATATTTTTGCATTTTTGGGCATTTAAATAAAAGCAAATTAATTATTTTTGGACCAAGACCAGGTCAAGGACGTGTAATACATGTTACTCTACTAAGGGTAATTTTTGTATAATTTTTGGAAAGAAAATCCTAGCTGTCATACCCCAATTTTGTCCGGCTTAGGGCAAAACCCTAATTTTCAACCAAAAATAAATAAACCAAGCCTTAGCATTCATCCTAGAGGTTAGGAAGAGCATCATGCTTGCATCTTAGAAGTTTCAGAATGCATTTTAGGGTTAGAAATGCATTGCATGGCATTTTAGAGCACTTTAGAGCATTTTTAGGGTTTCTAGGGTTTTTCCTCGTTCAAAGGGTATTTTGGTAATTTCGCCAAAAAGACTTATTTTCTCATCATGCATGCATTTAGAGGGTCTTAGAGTCATCCAAAAGGTCTCAGGATCATTGTTAGAGTGGAAATGAAGTTTAGAGCAAAATCAGGGTTTTCGGGACCAAAAGGGCATTTTGGTCATTTCACTAAAATAAATAATTTCTCGGTAAAAACCATTATGCATCTCTTGAGGAATTTATGTGAGTCCAAGTGAGTGGAGTTGTGCATTTTTTTATGCATCATAGGAGTATTTTTGGCATGAAATTCGGTTTTTTTGAACAAAAGGGCAAAATGGTCATTTCCTTTGGAGTGGGGTCAATAAATCAATTTTGGGATTGGTGAGATCATAAAGTTCAGAGCCCAATCATTGAATCATGGGACATAGCCCAAAATGGCAAGAATTTAGAAGAATTATCTAGAAGGGAATAAGGAATATCCCTTTGAATTTTTGAAAGGTCAAGTGTAGTACAATAGTACAAGTTGCAATTCCACTCACTCTCTCTCCTTGGCTGCGAATTCCAGCCCTTTTCTCCCCATTTTTGATTTATTTTATTGATTGCAAATTGTGTTTAAATCATGGCCTTCCATCCAAGTGCTAAATGCAATCCTCACCCTTCATTTGAATTAAAATGGCACTCTTGTAATAAGCTTCATAGAAAAATACAATTTTGTAATTAAGCTTATCCTTCACCACCATCCTTAAGCTGCGCCCCTCAGCCCTCTCTCTCCTCACTTTGTGCTTTCTAATTGCCCCTAATCCATGTGACATTTGATCTTGACCCTTGGTTCAAAATTTAGATGCAATCCTAGAGCACAATGGAAATCAAAATGACCTAGAAGCCCTTAATGATAAGTGAGCACTATATATACCTTCATATGACCAGCCCACACCTGCTCTTAGGCTGATTCTCCATTCAAAAACCCTAGCTCCCCTCCTCCCTTCTCCAAGGCCGTAGCCCCCTCACTCTTTCTCCTCCATTTTTTTTTCAACTTTCATCCACTAACTCACCTCAAACTCACTCCATATTCATATATCCTCTTCCTTTCATCTTTGATTCCACATTTACATCATCAAAGGGGCTGATCCTTCAAGGTTGCGTGTTTGTTGTTGTTGATTTTGAGGAGTGTTGGTGATTTGTTACTCTTGATCTTCATTTCTACTCTTGTTTAGCTTGGAACTAAGGTATAACCTAAAACCCTTTGCATTTTCATCCACTTTCTTGCATCAAAATCCTTTTTCAACTTATATTTGCATCTCATAACATCATCCAAATGTAGATTAGGGGCTGTTGTGGATGAGAGTTGGCATCTCACCCACCAAATAATTTGTTCTTGTGACTATGTGTTGATTATGTGTTGTTCTTGTGATTTGCACTTTGTTTTATGAAATTTTCACCAAGTAAAATTTATTTTTCCTTACCTTTTTGCTTCGGCCTAGGGCCTCTCTTGTTGGATAACATGTTTTCTTGCTTGTTTCTTGAGTTTTGATGGAATAAAATTGGTTAAGGTAGTCCTTCATGCTCTAAGGTTTGATAGTGTAGAATTAGGGTTTTTATACTTTTTGTTCCCTCTTGTTTTTATGTTAATAAATGATGAAATGATGATTGTTTGAGTGTGATATACATGTGTAGATCTTAGGGTTTATGTGTGTGTGTCTAAAGATGTGATTTGGTTGCAAGAAATTTGTTGAATTTGAGCCTTATTGTGTATATGTATGTTTCGGCCATAAAGCCAATTTTGTGACCAATTTACTCACTCAAATTTGTTGTTTGATCTTGTTTGGTAAATTAATTGTTGTGAATTGTGTTTTTTTCTTTATACCTTTTAGTTTTTACCATTCACTTAAGTGTTACTAAATAGTAAAAAAACATTTTCTTACCTTTTTTTTTACCTTTCACTTAAAACCCTAAAAAACATTTTACCTTTTACTTTTACCATTTACCTTCACTTAAATAAGTTACCATTTCATTAATAATTTACCTTTACTTTTTACCTTTCTTAAATTACAAAAAGACCCAAAACATTTTCTAGTTTACATTTATAACTTTTCAACTTTATAAAATCAACCCAAAAATACTTTTTACCACTTTTTCCTAAGACTCTAAAAACACCAAAACATTTCACCATTTCCTAAGAATAAGGTAACTAAATTTTTACCACTTTTTATGACACACTCTCACACACATGCACTTAAATAAAACCTTATTCACTCTCTTGCATTCTCATTTGCTTGTATCTCTTGCATACTCTCTTGTTTTAATCTTCATGCCTTTTCATATATTCATATCTCTTGCATATTCATTTGTACTCTCACTTGTTAGTACCTCATGCATCCCTACTTGTTTATACTTCTTGCATTCTCACATGTCCATTCATAATTAAATAACCATGCATCCTCACATGTCCATGCATTCTTGTATGCTCATGCATCGTTGTATATACTCATTCTTGCATTCATCCTCACATGTCCATGCATTCATTAATCAAATGCTCATGCATTCTTGTACGCTCATGCACCTTTGTATATACTCATTCTTGCATTCATTCTCAAATGTTCATGCATTTACATGCATTCATGCTTATCTAATCTAGCACATCATGATCACGTGCTCATCCATTTAACTCAGACTATTTTATGCCTATGATCAATTGTATGCTTTTGTTGTTGATGCCACTTAAATGTCTTGATTGAATTGTGTACAATTACCTTCTACTTGCATGTGTTCTTGTGAAGACGTAAGACTACTAGAGTCATTAAGATCCTTGCACATTCTTCCTTTGCCACGTAAGCAATTCCCTCACACACGCACAATTATTTTGAGAACTTTACTTTGCATCCTCAATAATTGTATCTCTTGATCATATTGGCATGTTTAGTCTTAATTAATGTTCAACATATGCATGGTTCCGTGATTATTGAATGTGCTTGAACTTTGTAACCAATCATTGATAATAACTTCACCCTTTTTCCAAAAAAATTTCAAACTCTTTTCCATTTAATACGAGTTATTAGTGACTATCACTCAAAGCCTTGGCTTGTTTGATTGTCATGAACGCCATTAAGGGTTATTAGTAATGATCACTCAAAGCCTTCGCTTGCTTGATCATTATGAAAGCTCTTCCCCTTTCAAACCATTTTCAAAACCAAAATCCGAGAACTACGTAGCTTTGATCCCTCTTCCAGAGAGGGTACGTAGGAGCGGGTCGTAACCCGTCAAGCACACTTTTCAAAAAAATCCAAGAACTACGTTGCTTTGATTCCCACTTGGGATACGTAGGAGCGAGACTTGTTCTCGTCAAGCACATCAAAAAAAAATCTTCACTATCACAACAATAAAAAACCTCCATTTTCAAAACAAACAAAAAATGTTTTCAAACCCATTGTTGTTAGTAGCTAATCAGAACCGTAGTTCGTCTAGCTATTGACATCGATGTCTTTTCTCCAAAAAGAACAATAAGCGATGACCACCCATAGCCTTTGCTAGTTTGGTCATCAAACAAATCAATCCTTTTCAAAAAAAAGCTTTCAAAAAGAGAATAAAAACAAGTTGTTACCAGCGGTCACCCAGAACCTTAGTTCGTTTGACTAGCGGTAGCGACTCCTTTTGAGTACTTAGCGGTGATTACCCATAGCCTTAGCTAGTTTAATCACCCGCTAGTACTCGTCCTATTTCGAAAACTCACCTAAAAAGTTAAAAAACAAAAACCAAGGCAGAACTACGTAGCTCTGAGTTCTCCATTGCACCGGGAGATACGTAGGAGCGGGTCGTTACCCCCGTCGAGCTCTTTTCTAAAAAACTCTCTTTTTCCCCCTCTTTACATAAGTTTTCCATTAATTTCCCATCCATTTTCAAATAAGAATAAAATAGGCAAATCTAGGTATTCTTCAAATCAAACATTAAAACCACACAATTTAATTAGAGGTTCCCTTTCAGTAGAAAGGAGGAATGGGGTGTTAATACCTTCCCCATTCCTAACCGACCCCCGAACCCATATCTCTATTTTTCAAAAGACCACCCGCCTTTTTGTAAAAGACTTTTTTCTAATGTTTTGGTCTAAAAACTAAAATATTGGTGGCGGCTTCACAATTTTCTACGTTGTACGTTGAAGAACCCTAAACGGGATTTTTCGGGGTGCAACAGCTGGCGACTTCACTGGGGAAATTTTTTTTTTTTTTTTTTTTTTTTTTTTTTTTTAAAAAAAAAAGACGAGGGTCAAGCCTAACTAACTAAAACGTGTGGTTCAATGTATTGTGATTTGATTAATATCTTGTTTGCCTTTCTTTCTTATAATTAATTGTAAGCATAGGTATTTGTCTTCTTCTACTCCTCTTCTTTTATTTGCTTATGCTCATGCATTCTTCCAATCCCCATGACCCCTTCTTCTTTGCTCCCTTTCTTTAGTAAGTGCATGCATTTCCCCATATTCTCTCATGTCCCCTCTTCTTGGCTCCTCTTCTAAAGGTAAGCAATATCCTTGTTTGTAGATATCTTAGGAATGAACCCTAGGGTAGGCAACTTGATATTGATTGCTGTTTTCTGGACTGGTCTGGTTTTCATTTGCAGGTGGGGTAGTGCTAGGGAAAATGCCCTTGACACACACTACAATTGTACTTTATGATTACATATTCTGAGTGGGACCATAACCCAGGTCTGCAAAATTAGGAGAGTGGATTCGAGTAGTGAGAGCCCATCAGGACCTTTGTCCGTTTGGCTACTTGCGAAAGTTTCAACCAGAGTTGTGCTCTTTCATGATGCCTCACACCTAGCAGTTTGCTGCATTTGTGGGGAGTTTTGTGAAAGAGACTGTGGCTCTGGTGGCCTTGTGAGGGAGTGAATAGAGCCATATGGGAGGATTACCCTTTAAATTGCCCTAGATCGTAGGTCTCACCTCTTTTTAGGTCACAAGGGCTTTTCCAAATTGTGTGTTGCATTATCCCATTTAGCCAAGTTCTTTTCTTTCAATGATTTTCGGAAAAACAACAAAATATTTTCCCTTTCTTTCATAAATACCCATATGAGGTGGTACATAGGGTATACTGCCCTAAATTTTCAAATTCCCACCTGTAAATATCTTTCTTTAAATAACATGAAAAAGCATCCTCATCATCCGCACTTTGCATCATGGCATCATGTATTACATAAAACAAAATTTTGGAAAAAAAAAACAATTATCATCCCTATGGTATTTCATTCATTCATAATCATGAAAAATTATCAAGTGATGCAATTTACGGTATCCTCATTCAAAATGCACATTCGTTCATTCATTCACCCACTCATTCCGTCGTCCCTCCATATCACATCATCGCATTAATACTTCTCTGTGTCGCAAATCAAAAATAAGCATTAACGTCTCATCTCACATGCACCTTCCTTCAATGTCTCTCATGCATTAGGAAAGTAATTGCTAGCATCACGCATTTCATTTCATTGCATAAGAAAAATGAAAACCAGAAGCAGCTATCATCCATATCGCATTTCATTCATCCTTGATTATGCAAAAGCTGTCATCAAATAAAGGTGGGCATCACATCAATATTGCATGCAGCCTTAGCTCAAATGAACCATTTTCTGCATACATTATTATTTTTCTCTTTCATATCATAACAAATAAACAAAAATCCAAAAATGTATGTTTTCTACTAGAATTTAGAAAAATGCATCGCATGTACCCCTTTTCCCTTTTTCATGGCATAAAAAAATAAACACTTGAACGTTTCATCTTGCATGCATTTCCACGCGTTAAAAATAATTGTGAGTATCATGCATTTCATTTCATTGCATAAAAACAAAATAAAACAGGAAGCAATTATCATCCGCATTGCACAAGCATCACATTCATCCGGGTGCATGTATAAAAAATCATCATCAAATAATACGGACATCGTGTCAATGTGGCACTCATGCATCATTTCATTAACCTCATCACTTAGCTCGAATACATCATTTCTCCCTGCATGCATCCTTTCGAAACAAAGAAAAATTTCTCATGTGATGGCTTAATGGATAGAAGTGCACCTTTGAACGACGAAGGGTAATGTCTCAAATTTGTTTGTCGACTACAAATTTGAGATGTTACTCTACGATGTCAGAGCACTTTGACCCAGTCGCACGTGTTTTAATTTCAAGTAGGAAATTAAATTGAGTCAACTAATTGTCGAAACGTTTCAGTACATTGTGTGAAGTATTGAGTCAGGATCCAATCAATGTTTCAGGCAAGTTACTCAGGGTAACGACAATCAGTTGCCTCATATCACCATTGTTGCATCTCTCATCATTCAAAAAAGGGGCATTGGCATTTCGCATCTTGTCTCGCCTCTAAAAAAAATAAAAAAAAATCAAAAATCATTTTGAAAAAAAGGGGGCATCATTCTTGTATCATTCGCATTGGTATTCCATATTTTGTCTTGCATTAAAAACAACAAAATAATTTAGAATAGGCCACACTTTTCGAGTAGTCGTTCTCCACGCATTTGTATCATACTTGCATATCATAATTTGTTCATTCATTCATTGCATAAAATAAAAGTTGTGATGAGAAGCGAGACGTTCTTGCAAAACAATCATCCTTTTTTGAAAAAGTTTATCCTTACTTGGTTGCAAACTCAAAGTGTTCCAAGGCACTCAGTTTTTCAAATCGATAGCTCATTTGCATGTCTTTCAAAAGCACTGCACCCCATCCATTCCATGACAAAAAAAAAAAAAAAACTGACGCAGCTCATCAATTCATTGTTCTAACTAATGTTGACTCTCTGTGAAGCATTCCTATAGTGAACGTGCATGACACGTGCAGTTTCTCTTGTTTGAGTCAGTCAGTTTCCTTCCTTGTCATCATCACCATCCAAGTCTAACCCCGCCCCGTCCATCCATAAGGCGCATATTCTCTCCCATCAGTGCATACTTGACTTTTTGGTTCATTCTCACTAACACTCTAAGTCCTCCATGCTGGGGCAATTCTGTGATCACTAACTTTCTTTATTGGCATCATATTCCCTTAGTGCAAGTCTTTCCAAAAAAAGGAGAAAAGAAGAGATAAATGAGAAGAACAAGCTCGCTAGGTTGAAAACCCGCAAAGGGCAGCCTAGGCAAAAAGGAGCGCCCGGTGGATTGAAAACTCGCAAAGAGCGGTCCAGGCAAAATTAGGGCATAAAAAAAATGCAAAGAAAAGAGCAAACACATATAGATAGATAAATTGTTGTCAAGTTTTACGAAAAAAATAAGCAATCGGAATTTGAAATGAAGTTTGGCCATCCAAAAGTTCCCTTTCCTACCCACCTTAAGCCAAGAAAAACCAAAATCCAAAAATCACCCTAGACAAGGATCACCTCAAATATCCAAAAAAAAAAAAATAAATAAATAAAAAGTGCATCACTTTTTATTAGCTCACCCGAGTCAAAGAAGGAAAAGAATCATAAAACAAAAAGAAAAGAGAAAATCAAAAAAGGGATTCAAAAATAAAAATCCCAAAACAAAAGAAAATACAAAAGAAATGTAAGTGGTGAGCTGGTACTTGTTACCACAAAACACAAGAGATCCTTGTCTCAATAACCTTCAAACACTTCATCATTCCCATACACCCCTCCTTCCATAAACCGCAAACACTTCCCTTTGACCTCGGTATCCCGCCCTCCACAAACCCTTAGCCAAGAATAAAACTTCCAAACACCTCATCAAGCCAATTAACCATCATAAATCATCGATCGTCAGCCAACGCCGAATAAAAATCATCCTACCATTAGCCCCCAAGCTCTTCATTAAGCCCAATCATCCCTCCTTCACAAAACACCACAATCCCGAAAAGTCCATTCCGATCAATGATCGAATGCTGTTGTTTTCTCAAATTTTAATCTTAGGACAACTAAGTTTATCTGTCTACAATGTGTTTGCTCAAAAGAAAAAACAAACGATCAGAAAAGAGAAAGCTGATCAAGGAAAAACAAACCCTCAGGAAAAAGAGATGAGGGAACAAAAATAAACAGTCGGAAAAAAGAAAGCTGACGGAAAAAGGAAGACTTGCACTTCAAGACGCATTCAAGTTGCATTAAAACAAGGTTTAGTGATCACCAAGTGAGGTTTTCTTTCATACTAAAAGTCAAAACTTTCATTGCATTTGAGTTTTTCTTAAAGAGAATCAAAGATGTGTACTAGGGGACATTTCCTTCACCTCTCACTCCACCCAACCATGGGGAGATTTGTTCGTCGTCTATCCCGTTCACATACCACCCCCCGTATGTAACCGTCACCATAACTCTATCACCTTTCACAACCTCACTCAAAGAAACCGTTTGAAATGTCATCCCAAAGTGGGGCAAGTGCATTCCCATTCCTCCACCTCATTCATTCCCATAAAAACCTCACCGGGGCAATCTCTCAACTCACTATCCTAAATAAGGCCTCGTCATTCTAATTGGCGCAACTTCGTTTCGTCCTGACAGGGGCAACACCAAATTCTGTGGGTTGGAACAAAACCCTTTTCATTCCACCTTTCATCCCAAGAGCCGAAGCGTTCCCAATTCATCATCTCCTACACCCATAGTCATTATCACCACCAGGCAGGGGCAAGCTTATTCACTCATCAAAAGCCCAAACCGGGGCAGTCTTGCATTCCTTCGTCCCTCATGAGCGTCGGTAATAATCATGTTTGTCATCCCTTCAATTGTCATACATATCCTAAACCAATCCCAAGTTAACAGACTCACTCATTCACATTTGCACTAGGCAATGCTTCAAAGAGAGAGAACACAAGTTAGTCATGCGATATCTAAGATTCAGTCGTCATTGGAAGGGAGAGAAAACAAGTGAGCTTGTTTGTAAATAAAAACCTTGAGAACACCGGAGTGTGAATCAAATTCAATTTTTCAACAAAATGGTCAATAATCATCCCAATTCCTTGCATTCAAAGTCTTGCATCTCATCATCACAAAAATGTTTAATCATTCATATCTTATTTTTCGCCTCATGCATTTAGGCGTTCCATTTTGTCTATCATAGTGTCCCATTTGCATCGTGCCAACATCACCATTTCATGAAAGGCAGCAAAAAAAAGAAGCAACGGATAAAAGCAAAAAAAATCTTCCATCTCATTCCATCAAGCATCAAAGCATTGCATCATAAAGAAAGAAAAAGCAAAAACACAAGCACTCCATAATATTTCAACATCATTGTATCAAACATCATTTCCTTTTCAATAAATGGGGGGCTAAGTCGAATACAGATTCGGGATAGTCATCAGGATGTTTGAATCGATCACTCAAGAATCCGAAAGTCCCTATGCCAAAAAAAAAAAGCAAAAACACGTCATCCCATTTTCATCATATTAATGTTTGCATTTCATAAAAGGGAAAGAACCAAAGTCCTTGCATCAAAGCATTACATGTGTATCATGCAAGGCAACACAAAGGCTCCCCATGTCATTCGTCATTCTATTATCGTTCATTTCTTCATGCCACCCATCGAAACATTGCATTCGCATGCCCGCATTTCATGAAAAGAGAAAGAAATGAGCAGAAAATAAAACAAAGAGCATTCTATTCATCAAAACATGAATCACTGCCATTGCATCGCACACTTGCATTACAAGTATCAATCTTTGCATCAAACATCAAAGCACTACATTTGCATATTCCCATTTCATAAAGAGCAAAAGAAAACAAAGAAAAGCAGATGATCAGAAAAGAAAGCTGATCAGGCAAAATCATCAGAAAAAAAGAAAGCTGGCCAAAGAAAAAAAAACCAAGAAAAGCAAACAGTCAGAAAGGAGAAAGCTGACAAATGAAAAGAAAAATCAAGAATAGCATCCCATTGCATTCATCATTCCACTAAATCATTACATCGCATGCACTCACATTGCACGCACATGCATAACATGCCCTTGCATGATAGGCCTGTGCATAACATGCATCCACACTTCATGCACCATACCTTGCATCAGCTGACGTATGCAGGTACCTCAATCAACCAATCAACAGGATTAGTGAATCCCTTCAGGACCCAGTGTCCCTTCAGGCCAGGTGCCAATCAATCAACAGGATTAGTGAATCCCTTCAGGACCCAGTGTCCCTTCAGGCCAGGTGCCAATCAATCAACAGGATTAGTGAATCCCTTCAGGACCCAGTGTCCCTTCAGGCCAGGTGCCAATCAATCAACAGGATTAGTGAATCCCTTCAGGACCCAGTGTCCCTTCAGGCCAGGTGCCAATCAACCAACAGGATTAGTGAATCCCTTCAGACTTCTCCCTGTATTCGAGCTACAGGTAAGTCCTTCAGACCTCGTTAGGTCCAGACGAAAAGGATAGTTGTGTCAGCCTAAGACATGGCGCAGTCCTAGGGAAATATCGAGATCGCGACTTGATAAAGTACCCTCCCCCGGTCGCTCGTGAAGACCACCATGCCCAAGGGCAAGCTCGGATCGTTCGCGGTTCGTTAAAGGGCTTTAGGCAGCCTATGGTGTCGGCTTACTGAGGGCCGATACCTTTCTTTACTGCTTTCTTTATTTTTCTTTTTGCATATCAGATGCTTTATTTTCTTCTTGCACGTCAGGTGCTTATTCTTCTTTCCGCACGCCAGGTGCTTATTTTACCGCTTTCTGCACGAAAGTGCCCATTTTCCTTTTCTGCTTGCACACCAGTTTTTATTTATTGTTTTTTTTCAAAAAAAAAATAGAAAAAGAAAAAGAGGAAAATTCGGGTCTCCCTAAGCAGACAAAATCGGTATAATTTCTGAATTCTTTATTTCTATTTTGCCTCGAAATATGTCCTGCGCAATTCATATTTCTTGTCAAAATCCAAATAAAGAGGGGCAGCTGTCATACCCCAATTTTGTCCGGCTTAGGGCAAAACCCTAATTTTCAACCAAAAATAAATAAACCAAGCCTTAGCATTCATCCTAGAGGTTAGGAAGAGCATCATGCTTGCATCTTAGAAGTTTCAGAATGCATTTTAGGGTTAGAAATGCATTGCATGGCATTTTAGAGCACTTTAGAGCATTTTTAGGGTTTCTAGGGTTTTTCCTCGTTCAAAGGGTATTTTGGTAATTTCGCCAAAAAGACTTATTTTCTCATCATGCATGCATTTAGAGGGTCTTAGAGTCATCCAAAAGGTCTCAGGATCATTGTTAGAGTGGAAATGAAGTTTAGAGCAAAATCAGGGTTTTCGGGACCAAAAGGGCATTTTGGTCATTTCACTAAAATAAATAATTTCTCGGTAAAAACCATTATGCATCTCTTGAGGAATTTATGTGAGTCCAAGTGAGTGGAGTTGTGCATTTTTTTATGCATCATAGGAGTATTTTTGGCATGAAATTCGGTTTTTTTGAACAAAAGGGCAAAATGGTCATTTCCTTTGGAGTGGGGTCAATAAATCAATTTTGGGATTGGTGAGATCATAAAGTTCAGAGCCCAATCATTGAATCATGGGACATAGCCCAAAATGGCAAGAATTTAGAAGAATTATCTAGAAGGGAATAAGGAATATCCCTTTGAATTTTTGAAAGGTCAAGTGTAGTACAATAGTACAAGTTGCAATTCCACTCACTCTCTCTCCTTGGCTGCGAATTCCAGCCCTTTTCTCCCCATTTTTGATTTATTTTATTGATTGCAAATTGTGTTTAAATCATGGCCTTCCATCCAAGTGCTAAATGCAATCCTCACCCTTCATTTGAATTAAAATGGCACTCTTGTAATAAGCTTCATAGAAAAATACAATTTTGTAATTAAGCTTATCCTTCACCACCATCCTTAAGCTGCGCCCCTCAGCCCTCTCTCTCCTCACTTTGTGCTTTCTAATTGCCCCTAATCCATGTGACATTTGATCTTGACCCTTGGTTCAAAATTTAGATGCAATCCTAGAGCACAATGGAAATCAAAATGACCTAGAAGCCCTTAATGATAAGTGAGCACTATATATACCTTCATATGACCAGCCCACACCTGCTCTTAGGCTGATTCTCCATTCAAAAACCCTAGCTCCCCTCCTCCCTTCTCCAAGGCCGTAGCCCCCTCACTCTTTCTCCTCCATTTTTTTTTCAACTTTCATCCACTAACTCACCTCAAACTCACTCCATATTCATATATCCTCTTCCTTTCATCTTTGATTCCACATTTACATCATCAAAGGGGCTGATCCTTCAAGGTTGCGTGTTTGTTGTTGTTGATTTTGAGGAGTGTTGGTGATTTGTTACTCTTGATCTTCATTTCTACTCTTGTTTAGCTTGGAACTAAGGTATAACCTAAAACCCTTTGCATTTTCATCCACTTTCTTGCATCAAAATCCTTTTTCAACTTATATTTGCATCTCATAACATCATCCAAATGTAGATTAGGGGCTGTTGTGGATGAGAGTTGGCATCTCACCCACCAAATAATTTGTTCTTGTGACTATGTGTTGATTATGTGTTGTTCTTGTGATTTGCACTTTGTTTTATGAAATTTTCACCAAGTAAAATTTATTTTTCCTTACCTTTTTGCTTCGGCCTAGGGCCTCTCTTGTTGGATAACATGTTTTCTTGCTTGTTTCTTGAGTTTTGATGGAATAAAATTGGTTAAGGTAGTCCTTCATGCTCTAAGGTTTGATAGTGTAGAATTAGGGTTTTTATACTTTTTGTTCCCTCTTGTTTTTATGTTAATAAATGATGAAATGATGATTGTTTGAGTGTGATATACATGTGTAGATCTTAGGGTTTATGTGTGTGTGTCTAAAGATGTGATTTGGTTGCAAGAAATTTGTTGAATTTGAGCCTTATTGTGTATATGTATGTTTCGGCCATAAAGCCAATTTTGTGACCAATTTACTCACTCAAATTTGTTGTTTGATCTTGTTTGGTAAATTAATTGTTGTGAATTGTGTTTTTTTCTTTATACCTTTTAGTTTTTACCATTCACTTAAGTGTTACTAAATAGTAAAAAAACATTTTCTTACCTTTTTTTTTACCTTTCACTTAAAACCCTAAAAAACATTTTACCTTTTACTTTTACCATTTACCTTCACTTAAATAAGTTACCATTTCATTAATAATTTACCTTTACTTTTTACCTTTCTTAAATTACAAAAAGACCCAAAACATTTTCTAGTTTACATTTATAACTTTTCAACTTTATAAAATCAACCCAAAAATACTTTTTACCACTTTTTCCTAAGACTCTAAAAACACCAAAACATTTCACCATTTCCTAAGAATAAGGTAACTAAATTTTTACCACTTTTTATGACACACTCTCACACACATGCACTTAAATAAAACCTTATTCACTCTCTTGCATTCTCATTTGCTTGTATCTCTTGCATACTCTCTTGTTTTAATCTTCATGCCTTTTCATATATTCATATCTCTTGCATATTCATTTGTACTCTCACTTGTTAGTACCTCATGCATCCCTACTTGTTTATACTTCTTGCATTCTCACATGTCCATTCATAATTAAATAACCATGCATCCTCACATGTCCATGCATTCTTGTATGCTCATGCATCGTTGTATATACTCATTCTTGCATTCATCCTCACATGTCCATGCATTCATTAATCAAATGCTCATGCATTCTTGTACGCTCATGCACCTTTGTATATACTCATTCTTGCATTCATTCTCAAATGTTCATGCATTTACATGCATTCATGCTTATCTAATCTAGCACATCATGATCACGTGCTCATCCATTTAACTCAGACTATTTTATGCCTATGATCAATTGTATGCTTTTGTTGTTGATGCCACTTAAATGTCTTGATTGAATTGTGTACAATTACCTTCTACTTGCATGTGTTCTTGTGAAGACGTAAGACTACTAGAGTCATTAAGATCCTTGCACATTCTTCCTTTGCCACGTAAGCAATTCCCTCACACACGCACAATTATTTTGAGAACTTTACTTTGCATCCTCAATAATTGTATCTCTTGATCATATTGGCATGTTTAGTCTTAATTAATGTTCAACATATGCATGGTTCCGTGATTATTGAATGTGCTTGAACTTTGTAACCAATCATTGATAATAACTTCACCCTTTTTCCAAAAAAATTTCAAACTCTTTTCCATTTAATACGAGTTATTAGTGACTATCACTCAAAGCCTTGGCTTGTTTGATTGTCATGAACGCCATTAAGGGTTATTAGTAATGATCACTCAAAGCCTTCGCTTGCTTGATCATTATGAAAGCTCTTCCCCTTTCAAACCATTTTCAAAACCAAAATCCGAGAACTACGTAGCTTTGATCCCTCTTCCAGAGAGGGTACGTAGGAGCGGGTCGTAACCCGTCAAGCACACTTTTCAAAAAAATCCAAGAACTACGTTGCTTTGATTCCCACTTGGGATACGTAGGAGCGAGACTTGTTCTCGTCAAGCACATCAAAAAAAAATCTTCACTATCACAACAATAAAAAACCTCCATTTTCAAAACAAACAAAAAATGTTTTCAAACCCATTGTTGTTAGTAGCTAATCAGAACCGTAGTTCGTCTAGCTATTGACATCGATGTCTTTTCTCCAAAAAGAACAATAAGCGATGACCACCCATAGCCTTTGCTAGTTTGGTCATCAAACAAATCAATCCTTTTCAAAAAAAAGCTTTCAAAAAGAGAATAAAAACAAGTTGTTACCAGCGGTCACCCAGAACCTTAGTTCGTTTGACTAGCGGTAGCGACTCCTTTTGAGTACTTAGCGGTGATTACCCATAGCCTTAGCTAGTTTAATCACCCGCTAGTACTCGTCCTATTTCGAAAACTCACCTAAAAAGTTAAAAAACAAAAACCAAGGCAGAACTACGTAGCTCTGAGTTCTCCATTGCACCGGGAGATACGTAGGAGCGGGTCGTTACCCCCGTCGAGCTCTTTTCTAAAAAACTCTCTTTTTCCCCCTCTTTACATAAGTTTTCCATTAATTTCCCATCCATTTTCAAATAAGAATAAAATAGGCAAATCTAGGTATTCTTCAAATCAAACATTAAAACCACACAATTTAATTAGAGGTTCCCTTTCAGTAGAAAGGAGGAATGGGGTGTTAATACCTTCCCCATTCCTAACCGACCCCCGAACCCATATCTCTATTTTTCAAAAGACCACCCGCCTTTTTGTAAAAGACTTTTTTCTAATGTTTTGGTCTAAAAACTAAAATATTGGTGGCGGCTTCACAATTTTCTACGTTGTACGTTGAAGAACCCTAAACGGGATTTTTCGGGGTGCAACACTAGTCTAAAATAATTAAAAATGCATTTTCCCCATTTTTAGTGCATAAAAAACCCAAAAAAGACCATTAAATATTCCCCAATTATTAAATGACAATTTTTATTGTCTAGAATAATTAAAGGAAATATTTTATGGTGCTCAAGTATATATGACACATTTTTAATAGGTGCACTTTCACTTCCATGCCGAAAAATTCAAAATTCAAAATTCAAAAGAAGGAACTGTCCTCAATAAGACAAAAGACCAAAAACAAGTTTTTTTCTCCTCCTCTCCCTTGCTTCATACGAATTCCCTCTCTCTCTCTCTCACACAAAATTCTACCACACTCTTCTATTCCTTATCCCCTAAGAATATGCTTTGTACTATTCTTAACTTTTCCCTTTTTGGTGACCATCACTCATTCCCACATAGATTCATGCCCTCTTTTGTAAATTACCCCACCCATTTATACTCACCTCTTCACAAGAAAATACAAAATTACCTCTTTGGTAACATTCCATCTCAATTATACCCTTAACCCTATTTTTACCTCACATCACATATGAGCCTCCATTCCCAAAAAAGGACAAGTTTTTTTTCACACAAACTCTCCTCTCTTCTCTCCTCACGCCATTCTCCCTCTCTCCCTCACTCTCATTTTGTGTTTTCTCACTACCCACAATTCAAGTGATCTCCAATCCTAGCCCTTCATTCAAATTCAAAACCCAATCCTAGAGCACCTATTAAAGAACAATGACCTAATTACCCCTAGACCTAAAACAACTCTATAAATACCCTCTCATTTACACACATCACCATCTTTTGTTTCTCATTCTCCTACACTAAAACCCTAGCACACAAAAACCTCTCCCTTTTCCTCTCCTAAAACCGTAGCCCTTAACCCTCCTCCCTCGACCATTTTTTATTTTCTCTTCACCCAAACACCACCATCTCACTTCATTCTCATCCCTCTTTCACATATCTCCTCCACTTTCCATTCAAGTTCAAAAATCATCATCAAAGAAGGTTTTCACCAAGCTTTTGTGGGTTAGAGTTGAAGAACCTTGGAGTCTTGTTGATTTGTGTCTAGTTTCATATTCTCATCTCATTTCCTAGCTTGGAGTTAAGGTAAAATCCTTAAAACCTTGCATCACATTTGAGTTCTTGCCTCAAAAAATGTAAAATCATTCATCCTATTCATCTTCATATTCTCATATTGTTGATTGTTGTTGGTGAGAAGTGTCATAGGCACTTTGACAAGCACTTAGGGAGGCTTGGGTGCTTATGGTGCTTCTCACCCTTGAATGATTGTTGATTTGTGTTGATTTGATCTTGATCCTTGCATTGCAAGAAATAAAATCTTGTTTTATGGCATATTATGTTTCACATACTTGTAGAAAAATAGGATTTCTGTTAAGTTTTGTGCATTTCTTTGCCTAATCACATGAACCTTTACCAAAAATGCGATTCAACATGCTTTGATGCTTTGATTGCTAAGATGATTTGCTTGATTATGGTTTGCCAATGATCATGCTTGAGGCTACTCTTTTGAATTCGCTTGTGCTTTGTAATCTCCTTGTTTACTCACATATTGTATCATCAATACTTAGATAGGTCCATTACATACATTACATCTTCCACTAGATGTGCATTTAGATTCCCTTGCGTTTTGTAGAAATATTTGAGTATGGTCCTCGCCTAGCATCTTCTATTAGATGTGCATTTAGGTTCAATCTTGCCTACTCTTGCATTTTTGCTTAATGCCCAATTCAAGTTCCTTTTTTGCCTATCTATGTGTTGTGGTCTAATATGTGTAGTCTAGGCTATTCGCTCAAGAATTCAAATGAGATTAGTTGTAAAGTTATGTCCATGTTGTTGTTTGCCTAAGGATTCGATTTCAATGATTGTGCCATGCTTGAATCTCCAAAAGAGATTTCAAAAGAGATTTTTACATCATGTTGCTGTCCATGTTGCTGTCCATCATGAAGGCTTTCATCTTTCAAAAGAGATTTTTACATGCACTTAAGTGGGTTTTAGTAGTGATCACCCATAACCTTTGTTAGTTTGATCATTATGAACGCCCTTCACTTTTCAAAACCAAAGCAAAAAGACTTTCACTTTCAAGGCTCGTTAGAACTACGTCGCTTTGATTCCCATTTGGGATACGTAGGAGCGAGCCACAATCTCGTCAAGCGCAACCATAAAAATTAGCATTTGCATAACAAAAAGAAAAGAGTTATTTTCATAACACAAAAAAAGAATCACTTTTGCAAACCAAGATCATTTTCAGAACAAAAACATTCTCATTTCAAGAATCATTTTCAAACCCATTGTCGCTAGCGGCTAATCAGAACCTTTGTTCGTCTAGCCATTGGTAGCAATGTCTTTTTCCCAAAAGAACAACAAGCGATGATCACTCATAACCTTTGTTAGTTTGATCATTCGTGCCAATCAATCTCTTTCGAAAACCACTTTCAAAAGAGTAAATAAAAAACGAGTTGCTACTAATAGTCAATCAGAACCTTTGTTCGTCTGACTGGCGGTGGTGACTCTCATTTTCAAGAGTACTTAGCGGTGATTACCCATAACCTTGGTTAGTTTAATCATTCACTAAATGCTCGTCCTATTTCGAAAACTCACTAAAAAGATAAAAGACAAAAACCTTTTCAAAGGAAAAGACAAACAAGAACTACGTAGCTTTGAATTCTCCATCGCACCGGGAGATACGTAGGAGCGAGAGGCTAACTCTCGTCAAGCGCCAAAAATAAAAATTTTCATTAAGTCTTCTCATTCCCTTTTCAATAAAGAAGCAAATTTTAGTATTTTCCAAATCAACACTTAAAACCACACGTTTAATTAAAGGTTCCCTTTCGGTAGAAAGGAGGTGTGGGGTGCTAATACCTTCCCCATGCCTAACCGACCCCCGAACCCAAATTTTCCGGTTTCCAAAAGGCCATTCGCTTTCCAAAAAGGTTTTTCTTCAATATTTTCCTTATAAAAAATATTGGTGGCGACTTCATTGTTTTAAAAAGTTGTAAACGGAGAAAGATCTCCTCAGGGACATTTTCGGGTGCAACAGCTGGCGACTTCACTGGGGACGTTTCCTTTTTAAGTGGGTCAAGCCTAATTAATTAAATGTGTGGTTTGTGATTTGATTTGGATACCTTGTTTGCTTCCATCCCTTTCGGTTTCCTTTTCTTTCTTATCATGTTGTATGCATGTGCATTTGTTTTCTCTTCTTCCATGTTCGTTTTTCCTTCCTCCTCTTTGCTTATGTGCTTAGTACCCTCATGCATTTCCCCAAACCCAATTATGTTCCCTTTTTCTTTGCTCCGTTTCTTCAAGGTAAGCTCATGAATTTCTCCCCAATTCTATCATGATCCCGTCTTCTTGGCTCCCCTTCTTGAGATAAGCAATGCACTTGATTGGATTTGAACCCTAGGGTAGAAAACATGCTATTGCCTGGACTGTTCTGGATTTTCATTTGCAGGTGGGGTAGTTTTTAAGGAAATGCCCTTCACACACACACACTTGTACCTTGAGATGATATGCTTTAAGAGAAAGACCATAACCCAGGTCTGTGAGAGTATCTTAGGATGAGTGGATTCAAGTAGCGAGAGCCCATCAGGACCTTTGTCCATTTGGCTACTTGCGAAAGTTTCAATCAGAGTTGTGCTCTTTCATGATGCCTTGAACCTAGCAGTTTGCTGCATTTACGAGGAATTTCGTGAAAGAGACTGTGGCTCTGATGACCTTTGTGAGGGTGCGAATAGGGCTACATGGAAAGATCACCCCTAAAATGCCTTAGATCATAGGTTTCTCCCCTTTTAAGTCACAAGGGCGTTCCAAATTGTGTGCTGCATTGTCGCATTCAGTTTAGTCAAATTTTTTTTCCCTCAAAATTTTCAAAAAAAATCAAAAGGATATGCTTTTCCCTTTTCAATAAATGCCTATGTGAGGTGGCATATAGGTTGTAAACTCAAAAAAATACCACTCCATGCAAAAAAAAGGGCATCATTGCATCATTACATCATTTGCATCATCTGCATTAAATAAAACCCAGTCTTGAAAAATCATTCATCATGCATCTAAGTTGTTTGCCGGGATTGTAAAGTAACTTGGAATCTTGTCTTAAGCGGGAAAGATAAAGCAACATGGGATCAAGAAGCGAGATTGTACTTAATTCAAGGTTTCCGGTTATCAGGAGAATAGATGTAGAGGGTTTGAAAGAGTTTGTCTCCTTGATGGGGTCGGAGGAGAGGGATTTATTCGGGAAAGCTTATGGTAACCTCCTCAGATTGTTACAATTAGATGTCCAAGAAAGTGCTATTATGGCCCTGAGCCGATTCTATGATCCGGACACTCGATGTTTCCTCTTCAAAGACTTTCAGTTATCACCAACTCTCGAGGAGTATGAACAGATTCTGGGGTTCTCAAAGTCAGAGTTAGCACCTTACCAATATCAGAAACATCGGTACTCAGACCAGAGACTCTCGTTGTTGTTGTAGGTCAGTGTGAAGGAATTAGGGCTTCATAAGGAAAAGAAGAACCGTATTAGGGGTTTCCCGCTAAGTTATTTCGAAGGTTTATTGAAGTTTTATGCCCAGAATAAGAAGTGGGGTCCTTTCAAGCAGCTGTTAGCCCTAACTACTTTCGGGATCGTCCTTTTCCCTCAGGTCGAGAAGTTCATTGATGAGACCGCTATTGGGCTTTTTCTAGCATTCATAAGTAAAGAAAATCTGATTAAGAAAGAAGAAGGTTGCTTCACTCATCACCGTGTGTTAGGAAAGAAGAAGGTTGCTTGCTCTTTCCATGTTCTCTACACCTGGTTCCTCAACCATGTTGTCACTCATAAAACGAAAGCTGCGGACTTGGTAGATTATGCCCTGAGTTGTGAGGTAGAAGCCAGAAGTGCACAAGAATGGGTGCACACTTTAGGGAATATCAGTGCTCTCAAAGTCTGTTGGTTCAATCATCCGTGTTGGAAAGATAGACCTTCAATACTGTTCCGGTGTGGCAATTTCCAGAATGTGCCCTTAATGGGAACCCAAGGCTACATCAATTACAATCCTTCTCTCACCATCAGACAGCTTGGGTATCCTATGAAGAATGCACCCACTGAAGACATGTCGGCCCCAATTTTTCTCGATAAGGAAGATTCAAAGAACCAAGGCTTGCTTCAGAAAATTTCAAAGGCTTGGGAGGGTGTAGTTTACAAGGATAAAGAGGAGATCACAAAGAAAACAGGTGATGTTACTTTCTACCAATGGCTCCACCAAAGAATTCAAGATGTTTGTCCGCCTCGTCAGAATTCATCGTCAGTTGGGAAAAAAGTCCCAGAGCTTCACGTTCCAAGTCTCAAAGAACTAAGTGAGGTCAAGTCTGCCTTGTTCAAGGTAGAGGAAGAAAAGAAAGCCTTGCAAGATAAGTTGGGGAAAGTAATTTCTGAGAAGAGAAAGTTAGAGAGCGAGAATGAGCGCAAGGCCGAAGCTCTCAAAGAAAGCAGCAAGAAATTTAAGAAAGAAGAGGAAAGTAATCAAGAATTGAAGAAATATCTGAAAGGTGCCAAAGATGAGTTGAAAAGATCGAATGCCAAGGTGGGTGAGGCCCTGGTTAAAGCAAACGAATGGAGGACGTTGTTCAAGAAGTTTGTGCAAAGTGAGAGAGCTGCAAATGAATCACTAGAGGAATTCAAGAAAGAGTCTCAGTCTGTGGCGTTTGAGCTTGAAAGTCAAATAAGGCGCATCAGACAAGATAGAGGAGCAATTGAGAGCATCCTTAGAGAGTATCAGCAGGCTTTAAGGATGGAGCAAGAGAATTCAGATGAGCTAAGAAGGAATCTGAGGCACATCAGTGATGCTTACCGACAGGTGAGAGAGGAGAGTCAATACTGGAACACCGTTTTTTCGAGCTAATGGGTGGGATTGAAAAGCAAGAGATCATAGTTGAGTTGAGGGTAGAAATTCAACAGTGGAAGAACAAGTTCTCCAAGTTGGCGTGGTTGGCCAACCAGGCGGTGAAGGATGTTCCCAAGAGGCTGAGGAAGGCAGAAGCTGAGATGCTGCCTTACAACACTCCGGTACGAGTATATGAATTCGTGGAGTACTGCAAGTCTCTGACTGAGGAACTCATGGAAAGGGCAGGAGAAGCTGCTGCAGTTAGCAAAAAGAAGAAGAACGAAGAGAAGATGAAGGCAATAGGTTTTTAGATTTTAATTCAATGTAATTTTCCTTTTTTAGAATGTTCACTGGGAAATTGTAATTTTTCTTTTCTTAAAGAATATTGCACTTTTCTTTTCAAGGCATTGTATTGCACATTTAAGGATATTGTACCTTGTTCTTTTCGTTGAATGATTAAAGTTATGATGCTTGAATGAAGTACGCTTATCCCGCTTATTGATCCCAGCCGCGTTATGTTCTTGAAAATATTTGAATATGCACTTAAGACAAGAGCAAGTTGCACTGTGGTTCCCGGCAATAAACAACAAAAAATCATATGCATTACATTGCATTCATTAATTTGTTCTTTTTCTTATAAAAATATTTCAACTCTAACAGAAGATAAGGCAAGCTGGTGCGACTACATCGGTATTGGACACGCTCACAGGCCAGAGGAATGGCAATCTTAAGTGACCTCGATCAACCTCAATCAGCAACAGAGAATCAGGGTCATCCAGCTTCAGGCTCAGAGAATGGAAATGGGGCAGGCTCGGGCCTCGAGGTACAGAATCAGAACCATTCAGCTCCTGGTAACTCCAGTCAGGGTGATCCTGAGATGAGAAATGAAATGAATGCCATGAAGGCACAGATGAGTGAGATGATGAGACTCCTGTTGTCCTTGAAGAATGGGAATGCCTTTCAAGCTGCTCAGTGGCCTCCTTATGGCCTTCCTTTGGGTTATACCCCTCCAAATCAAGAAGCTAACCCGGGAGCTGGTCCCGTGACAATAGTTGAGAATGTACAGCCAACGTCTGTCGGATCAGAAGGAATGACTGGTGAACCCCGGGATCAAATCCCGCATCCAATTGTTATACCTCAGCCCACTCCTCAGAATCTCACTCCACAGCCAGCTGCCTTTCCACAGACTCAAGGCTTTGTGTCTGGAAACTCTGTTTACCCTCAGGTTCAGCACTCAATGCTTCCACCTCCTTATGGTGTAAGTAACTCCCCTCAAGTCTATTCCGCTGAGCACCAGCAGACCAAAGAGCAGTTCCAGATGTTAGAAGAAAGATTAAGAATGATTGAAGGCTTTGGCTCCAGGGCTAGGGAGGCCAGAGACTTGTGCCTTATTCCCGATGTGGTGATGCCTCCAAAATTCAAGGTCCCTGATTTTGACAAGTACAGAGGTGCGACCTGCCCAAAGAGTCACTTGACGATGTATTGTAGGAAGATGTCTACTTACTCCCGTGATGACAAACAATTAATCCATTGCTTCCAAGACAGCCTTGCTGGGGCATCTCTTAATTGGTATATGAAGTTAGAGCCATCCCAAGTTCGCTGCTGGAAGGATTTAGCAGATGCATTCCTCAAGCAATATCAATACAATACAGACATGGCGCCAGACCGAACACAGTTGCAGAGCATGAGCAAGAAGGACAATGAATCATTTAAAGAGTATGCCCAGCGATGGAGGGCTTTGGCTGCACAAGTTACACCTCCTCTTTTAGACAAAAAATTGGTTTCTATGTTCATGGAAACCTTGCCACCGCTATATTATGACCGTCTGATTAGCAGTGCATCATCCAATTTTTCGGATCTGGTGATTGTGGGAGAGAGATTGGAGAACGGATTGAGAAGTGGAAAGATTGCACAGGGGTCCACAAGTAACACGAGCTCCCAAAAGAAGCCATTCTCCGGCTTTCCCAAAAAGAAAGAAGGGGAAACCAATACCATCACTATCGGCCCACCATACCAGCCACCCAACATCCCAGTTCCCACTCCCGCACAAAGAGTCTGTCCATCCCAAAACAATAATCAAAGCAACCACCAAAGGACCTATCAAAACAGAACAACCTTTGACCCAATTCCCATGTCATACACAGACCTTTTCAATTACCTCATCACCAAGAAGCTCATCAATACAAGACCCATGAAACTTGTTCAACCACCTTACTTCAGAGGATACAACCCCAATAGTACCTGTGCCTTCCACGAAGGAGCAGTTGGGCATGTTGTAGAGGATTGCAAAGCCTTCAAGATAGTGGTGCAAGACTTGATAGACGCAAAGGGCATAACGTTCAAGCAGGAGGATCCAAGTATCATGACCAACCCGTTGCCTGGTCACGGGAAGCATGCTGCTAATGCAATCATGGATATGAAGGAGCAGTCCCTAATCAGATCAGTAGAAGATATCCAGACTCCCCTAGAAATCATTCATGCAGAATTGTGCAAATTCGGGATCATTAGAATGGGTTGTGTTCAGAAAGGAGTTTGTACTAACGTCAGCTGTGTGGGAGTATGTGAAGCATTCAAGGTGGTGTTACAGGATCTGATCGATCGCCATATCATCCAGATGGGTATACAGGGGAAAGAATAGGATGTTCTGACCTTCCAATCAGATGGGAGTAGAGGTGTACAGAGACCTATCGAGGTGCCATACAGTCGGAATTCGGCTGTGGAAAGGCCAAAGACTATTGTGATCCCATTTCCAACTCCTAGCAAGAAGAACAATAATGTCCCATGGAGTTACAGTGTGCCATTTCTGGCTCCGAAATCTCAAGCTGCTCTTGACATCACCAATATTGCAGGGAGTAGTGGGGTAACCAGAAGTGGCCGTGTGTATGTTCCCCAAGCTCAGGAAGAGGGTCCTTCTAAGGCAACAAAAGAGAGAATCCGAAAAGGAAAGAATGTAGAGCCAGAGCCTGTGATAAGTAGGAAGGTGTCAGACCCAGAGGTTACTGAATTCTTGAAGATAATGCGGCAGAGTGAGTACAAAGTGGTGGATCAACTACACCACACCCCAGCCAAAATTTCCATCATGTCCCTATTACTAAACTCAGAAGCCCACCGTGATGCCTTGGTTAAAGTACTGAATGAGGCCCATGTCGCCCAAGATATTACTGTCAATCAGTTGGATGGCATAGTTGGGAATATCGTTGCATCTAACTACATTACTTTCACCGATGATGAGCTCACCCCGGAGGGGAAGGGGCACAATAAGGCGTTGCATATCTCAGTGAAGTGCGGTGTATATACGCTCTCCAGGGTTCTCATTGACAATGGATCCTCGTTGAATGTTATGCCCAGATCAACAATGAACAAGTTAGAGGTAGATTGTTCCTACATGAAACCCAGCTCAACCCTGGTCAGAGCCTTTGATGGGTCTAAGAAAGAAGTCATGGGGGTAATGGAGTTTCCAATGCAAATAGGGCCTGAGGTGTTCTATGTGATCTTTCAGATTATGGACATTGAATCCTCATACAGATGCCTCTTGGGGGTAATGGCCTGAGGCGCTGCCCCTTCAACACTTCACCAAAAACTCAAGTTTATAGTCGACGATAAGCTTGTAGTTGTCTTTGGGGAGGAAGAGTTCACAGTCAGCAAGCCTGTCCCCTCTCATTATATTGAAGCTGCAGAGGAATCCCTTGAAGCTGCAGAGGAATCCCTTGAATCCGCCTTTCAATCCTTAGAAATTGCGAACGCTGTGTTCGTAGGTGAAGAATCCCCACTACCTGCACCCAGGTTGTCCAATGCTGATATTATGGTAGCAAAAGTCATGCTGAAGAATGGCTATCAAATTGGGAAGGGACTAGGAAGATCTGAACAAGGAATTCTGTCACCTGTGCTTCGGCAAGAATACAAGGACAGACGTGGGTTAGGCTATTGGCCCACTCCAGCTGATTAAGAGAAGAATGGCTGAGGAAAAGCGTGAGAAGAGGTTGGCTAGGCTTCAGGGAAGAGAACCCAGATCGATGATGGCCCCCATAGGTGACCTCAAGCAGAATTTCAGGAGTGCTGGCATGCTGAACCCTAATCAGATAGCTGTCATCGAGGAAGGGTTAGCTGAAGAAGGCGAGGGTCGGGGCCTAGTTCGTCGCAGTGTTGCAGGAGAAGAAGTTGGCAACTGGAAGACCGCCGATTTCCCTGTTGTTTTCATTTCAGAGTAATGATCTTTGTAACGCAAATCCTTTGGCTCTGCCCAAGGCCTTAGGACATTTTCATAGGGGCATGCATGTTTTCTTTTAGATATCATCTATCAATAAAATGTAGTTTTGAATTCTCAAATGAATAAAAATTGCTTTTTGCGTCTTCATTTTGTGTCTCTATTTTTGCTTGTTCATTGCTTTTCTATTCCCGCGAATGCAGATCTAAAATGAACGCCTCTGAAAATAATGATGCCAACGGTTCATATGTTAATTTTGATTACCCCGTTAATCAAGATGAGGAGGATACTGAGGATGACTGGGATACTCCTCCGGAACTGATGAGAATGGTTGAGCAAGAAGAAAAGGTTATTCAGCCACATGGGGAAACTGTTGAGATCATCAATTTAGGCACAGGGGGCGAAAAGAAAGAAGTCAAGGTTGGCACTTCAATGAAAAAGAGTGAGCATGAGAAGTTGGTTCAACTCCTGCGGGACTACATTGATGTCTTTGCATGGTCGTATGAAGACATGCCCGGTCTAGATACTGATATAGTGGTGCACAAGCTACCGGTCAAGCCTGAGTGCCCTCCGGTTAAACAGAAGTTAAGGAGGATGAAGCCTGAGATGTCTTTAAAGATCAGAGACGAAGTGAAGAAACAGTTCGACGCCGGTTTCCTAGCCGTAGCCAAGTATCCACAGTGGGTTGCTAACATTGTGCCAGTGCCCAAAAAGGATGGAAAAGTTAGAATGTGCGTCGATTACAGAGATCTGAATCATGCCAGTCCCAAAGACGATTTTCCCCTGCCCCATATTGATGTCTTAGTGGATAGTACGGCGCATCATTCACTGTTCTCCTTCATGGATGGGTATTCAGGATATAATCAGATTAAAATGGCTCCTGAGGATATGGAGAAGACTACTTTCACAACTCTTTGGGGAACATTCTGTTACAGAGTCATGCCATTCGGGTTGAAGAACGCCGGCGCTACATATCAAAGGGCTATGGTCACATTGTTTCATGATATGATGCACAAGGAAATAGAGGTCTACGTGGACGATATGATCGCAAAGTCTAAAACTGATGAGGAACACATTGTCAATTTGCAAAAGCTCTTCGAGCGGTTGAGAAAATTCAAACTCAGATTAAATCCAGCTAAGTGCACCTTTGGGGTTGTCATACCCCAATTTTGTCCGCCTTCTTTTAGTCACTTGTTTTATTTAATTTGTATTTTTGTGAATACTCAATTTTTAACGGTGTTTTGATGTTTTTTGAAAAAAACTACCAAAATATGTGCTCTTTGCATGTTTCGCGTGTTTTGCGTGTTTAATCGTCGAATACGTCATTTTACTAGTTTCTATCGTTTTTGAGTTAATTTTACTATAAAAAAAATGTGCTGCAAGAGTCTAGTGGTTTTCGCGAGCGGGCGAATCAAGTGTATAGTAGTGGATGCGTGTCGTAGCGAGTTAGCGAGATTATTATTGTTGTATTATTGTTATTATTAATGTTATTGGTATTTAATTATTAGTAGTTACCAAAAATAAGAGACATAATCAAACATAATATTGTTTTATTCAAATCTGTCTTTTTACAAAAGAAAAGAAAATAAATATATTAAATGGTTATTACATTTAAGACAAAAAACAAAAAAAACGAAAGTCAAACAAAAAATAGGGAGAGAGCTGCGCTTGCTGGTTCTGTTTTTCTACCAGAAGTATTTTGAGCTACTAGCTTAAACTTCCTTCTTCATGTGCCCTTGTTTGGTACTCATTTCCAGCAAAAACATTGCAGCTTTGGGCAGATGTACCTCAACCCTTACTGCTGCCTCAGTAGTGGTCTCCTGTGAGTTTTGATTTCCTGCATCTCACCCACACCTACACCACATTTTTTTGCCTGTAAATACAATGAACAGAAATCAGTTTGGGGGAGGAGGCAGACAGCAATATACACACACAGAGAGATATACAAAAAACTCAGAAATCAGATAAAGGATTAGGGATTTTCACACTGAAGCCCTAATCAATAAAATACTCAAAATTCTTAAGCGAGAAGCAGTAGGAAGCAGTAAGTAGCAAAAAAAATAGCAGGGCAGATAAGTGGTTTTATAGAAGCTGGAATTGAGGTTAGTCTTTTGTCCAATTTGGTATATAATAGATCACTTTGCAAAAAATGTACTTGTTATTATTCTAAAATCAATATCAAACTGTGTGTATGAACCAAGGAAAATAATTAGGTTTAGTTTATATGCTGTTTTTAGAAATACTGATAGTGGTAAATTAGGGCCATTAACAGACTAAGATAACAGATTAGGAATAAGTTACAAATAGAAAAAACAGGTTTGGAGGTGACCACACAAACAAATTAGGGTGGCTCTCTTCCTTGTTAGAAAACGAAATAGGTCAAAAACAAATTAGGAATTAGGGTTTTGCTTTAAAGAGGAGGGGATCACAAAAAAAAGAGTAGAAGCAACAAGGAACAGAAACAGTAAAAAAGGGATAAAAAAGAATCAGAACCGTACCATTTCCGACCACCGTAGACGGTGGTCGTTGCAAAAACGCGCCGCCGTGCACCACCATCGTCACCGAACCAGCACCACCCCACTGTTCGGCCGTTCCCCTCTCCCTCTCTTCGTTAAACGTCGCACACCCTTTCCCCCTTCACAGTGACCACCAACCAAACCACCACCACCGAAACCTCTCAAGCGGCCGAACCATCGCAACCGCTGTCACCCAACTACCGTCGCCTCCTCCACGAACCGTGTACCACCCAACCTCCACCGTTCAACCACCGTGGCCTAACCCAAACCTCCATCGGAAAACAGAACCACCCATAGACACCGTCGCAAGCCGCATCGCCGTCAAACCCGTAGATCTCCGCCACCTACGCCATCACCAAACGATCGCCACCGAACACCGCCTCTTAGCAACCATCACCACCACTCCCTTCCGTTCTCCTCCGTTCACCATCCCTCTCCCTATTCTGGTCATCGACGGTGGTGGGTATTAGGACGCGAAGTCAGGGTTTGCGAGAGGAGAAGAGATCAGTGAAAAGGAAACGGATTGGAAGAGAAGAAAGGCTGGAGGCTGAGGATCGGTAGAAGGGGAGGAAGGGTGAAGGCGAAGAAGAGGTGGAAGAAAGGGGGGAAGCGACGGGTAGGATGAGAGAGGGGAAAGGGAAGAAGAGATACAGCGCCGTGGAGGGAGAGAGGATTTGGGGTTTGATTTTTTATTTTGGGGGTGAGGCGCCGCGTGAAGAAAGAGAATGGAATTAGGGTTTCCATTTTAGTTTAGGCTTTTATAGTATAAACGCAGGGGCATTTTCGTCCTTTCCCTTTTTTTTTTCAGATTTCTATTAACACCCCTTCGTTTACTCGGCGCGCCCCCCCCCCCCCTGAAGCCCACGATTTTCTTTTTGAAACGACCCATTCCTTTTTTTTCGTTTTTAAAAAGAAGCGCAGCCCAGCTTACAAAAACAAGCTGGGCTCACTGTTTACACCCCAGTTTTAATAATACAGCCCTCCTATTATTTGCACCCCATTTTACTACTGCACTCCCTGTTTCTCCTTTTTTTAATTTTGTTTCTTTCCCCTAAGCAAACTTATTTTTCCACAAACCCTTTTTAAAATAACAAATTTTCTTTTCCCTAAACAAGAATCAATCCAATTGCGAAAACTCTTCAAAGTCAAACTTTGTTAGTAGTCTTACGAAGCCTTTGCTTGCATGATTATCAACAATGGGGTACTAGTGGCGATCACTTGGAGCCTTTGCTCAATTGATCATCATGAATGCCTAATTTTCCCAAAGATTTTCGCTAAACCAAAAACTTTGTTAGTAGTCCTGCGAAGCCTTTGCTTGCATGATTATTAGCAATGGAGTGCTAATGGTGGTCACTTGGAGCCTTTGCTCAATTGATCATCATGAAAGCTCAACTTTCACAATTCAACAAGATAAAGAACAAAAACCTTTTCCTTTCTAAAATCATTTTCAACCTATCGTCGCTAGTGGTTAATCAGAACCTTTGTTCGTCTAGCCATTGGTGGCGATGTCTTTTTCCCCAAAGAACTACAAGCGATGATCACTCATAACCTTTGTTAGTTTGATCATTCGTGTCAATCCATCTCTTTCGAAAACCACTTTCAAAAAGGCAAATAAAAAACGGGTTGCTACTAATTGTTAATCAGAACCTTTGTTCGTCTGACTGGTGGTAGTGACTCTCATTTTCAAGAGTACTTAGCAGTGATTACCCTTAACCTTGGTTAGTTTAATCATTCACTAAATGCTCGTCCTATTTCGAAAACTCACTAAAAAGATAAAAGACAAAAACCTTTTTCAGGATAAAGAAGAACTACGTAGCTTTGAGTTCTCCATCGCACCGGGAGATACGTAGGAGCGGGCCATGTCCCGTCAAGCATTTTTTTCTAAAAACCCATTCTTCCCCCTTTTCTTTTTCATAATAAATAAAGATTTTCATTAAGAATTTTTCAATAAGAAGTAGAGACGCAAAATTAAGTATTTTCAAGTCAACACACTAAAACCACACACTTAATTAAAGGTTCCCTCTCAGTAGAGAGGACGTGTGGGGTGCTAACAGCTTCCCTGCGCGTAACCGACCCCCGAACCCTATTCTCTAGTTTCGCAATACCAATCGCTTTCCAAAAAAGGTTTTCCTAATATTTTCCTTAATAAATATTGGTGGCGGCTTCATTGTCTTAGGAAAAGTTGTGAACGAGGAAGGTTCTCCCTCGGGGACCTTTTCGGGCGCAACAGCTGGCGACTCCACTAGGGACTAAAAAAGAAAAACCTTTTTTTAAAAAAAGTGGGTCAAGCCTAATTAATTAAGTGTGTGATTTGTGTGATTGATTTGAATATCTTGTTTTGCCTCTATGTTTTCTTCTTTTTCATACTTTCGTGTTGCATTCCTGTGCATTCTTCTTCTTCTCTTTCTATGTTTGCTTTTGTATAAAGTAATAGATTGTTGCTTCTTTGTTTATATGCTTAGTTCCCTCATGCATTTCCCCAATCATATCATGTTCCCTTTTTTTCTTTGCTCCATTTCTTAAGGTAAACACATGCATTTTCCCCTCTCTTATCAGGTTCCCCTCTTCTCAACTCCCTTTCTTAAGCAAGTAGTGCATTGTTGTTGGCACCCTAGGCTTGTTTGTACGATATTGAACCCTAGAGTAGACAACACGCTATTGTCTGGACTGTTCTGGATTTTCATTTGCAGGTGGGGTAGTTTTTAAGGAAATGCTCTTCGCACACACACACACTTGTACCTTGAGATTATATGATTAGAGAAAGAGACCATAACCCAGGTCTGTTAGGGTACCTTAGGATGAGTGGATTCGAGTAGTGGGAGCCCATCAAGACCTTTGTCCGTTTGGCTACTCGCGAAAGTTTCAATCAGAGTTGTGCTCTTTCATGATGCTTCGTATCTAGCAGTTTGCTGCATTTACGGGGATTTTCATGAGAGGGACCGTGGCTCTGATGACCTTTGTGAGGGTGTGAATAGAGCTACATGAGAAGATTATCCCTAAAATACCTTAGATCATAGGTTCTACCCCCTCTTTTAGGTCACAAGGGCTTTCCAAATTGTGTGCTGCATCGTTGCATTCAGTTCAATCAATTTTTCCTTCAGAATTTTCGAAAATCAAAAAAGATGTGCTTTTCCTTTTCAATAAGCGCCTATATGAGGTGGCATATAGTGTGAAAATTTTCAAATCACCACCTGTAAATATCCTCTTTCTGCAAAAACACGAAAAGAAGCATCATTGCATCATGCATCATGGCATCATTGCATCATTACGTCATTTGCATCATCTGCATTAAATAAAACCCAATTTTGAAAATCATTTGTCACGCATCTAAGCTGTTTGCCGGGATTGTAAAGTAACTTAGAATCTTGTCTTAGGCGGGAAAGATAAAGCAACATGGGATCAAGAAGCGAGATTGTACTTAATTCAAGGTTCCCGGTTGTCAGGAGAATAGATGTAGAGGGTTTGAAAGAGTTTGTTTCCTTGATGGAGTCAGAAGGGAGGGATCTATTCGGGAAGGCTTATGGTAACCTCCTCAGATTGTTACAATTAGATGTCCAAAAGAGTGCTATTATGGCCCTGAGCCGATTCTATGATCCGGACATTCGATGCTTCCTCTTCAAAGACTTTCAGTTATCACCAACTCTCGAGGAGTATGAACAGATTCTGGGGTTCTCAAAGTCAGAGTTAGCACCTTACCAATATCAGAAACATCGGTATTCAGACCAGAAACTCTCTTTGTTGTTGCAAGTCAGTGTGAAGGAATTAGAGCTTCATAAGGAAAAGAAGAACCGTATCAGGGGTTTCCCGCTAAGTTATTTCGAAGGTTTATTGAAGTTTTATGCCCGGAATAAGAAGTGGGGTCCTTTCAAGCAGCTGTTAGCCCTAACTATTTTCGGGATCGTCCTTTTCCCTCAGGTATAGAGGTTCATTGATGAGACCGCTATTGGGCTTTTTCTAGCATTCATAAGTAAAGAAAATCCGATTAACCCTGTACCAGCAATCCTTGCAGATATCTACTATTCCTTCACTCATCACCGTGTGTTAGGAAAGAAGAAGGTTGCTTGCTCTTTCCATGTTCTCTACACCTGGTTCCTCAACCATGTTGTCACTCATAAGACGAAAGCTGCGGACTTAGTAGAATATGCCCTGTGTTGTGATGTAGAAGCCAGAAGTGCACGAGAATGGGTGCACACTTTAGAGAATCTCAGTGCTCTCAAAGTCTGTTGGTTCAATCATCCGTGTTGGAAAGATAGGCCTTCAATACTGTTCCAGTGCGGCAATTTCCCGAATGTACCCTTAATGGGAACCCAAGGCTGCATCAATTACAATCCTTCTCTCACCATCAGACAACTTGGGTATCCTATGAAGAATGCACCCACTAAAGACATGTTGGCCCCAATCTTTCTCGATAAAGAAGATCCAAAGAACCAAGGCTTGCTTCAGAAAATTTCGAAGGCTTGGGAGGGTGTAGTTTACAAGGATAAAGTGGAGATCACAAAGAAAACGGGTGATGTTACTTTCTACCAATGGCTTCACCAAAGAATTCAAAATGTTGGCCCGCCTCGTCAAAATTCATCGTCAGTTGGGAAAGAAGTCCCAGAGCTTCACGTTCCAAGTCTCAAAGAACTAAGTGAGGTCAAGTCTGCTTTGTTCAAGGTAGAAGAAGAAAAAAAAAGCCTTACAAGATAAGTTGGGGAAAGTAATTTCTGAGAAGAGAAAGTTAGAGAACGAGAACGAGCGCAAGGCCGAAGCTCTCAAAGAAAGCAGCAAGAAGCTTAAGAAAGAAGAGGAAAGTAATCAAAAAATGAAGGAATATCTGAAAGGTGCCAAAGATGAGGGAACTAAGGTGGGTGAGGCCATGGTTAGAGCAAACAAATGGAGGAAGTTGTTCAAGAAGTCTGTGCAAAGTGAGAGAGCTGCAAAGGAATCACTAGAGGAATGCAAGAAAGAGTCTCGGTCTGTGGCGTTTGAGCTTGAAAGTCAAATAAGGTGCATCAGACAAGATAGAGGTGCAACTGAGAACATCCTTAGAGAGTATTAGCAGGCTTTAAGGATGGAGCAAGAGAATTCAGATGAGCTAAGAAGGAATCTGAGGCACATCAGTGATGCTTACCGACAGGTAAGAGAGGAGAGTCAGTACTGGGAATACCGTCTTCTCGAGCTAATGGGTAGGATTGAAAAGCAAGAGATCATAGTTGAGATGAGGGCAGAAATTCAACAGTGGAAGAACAAGTTCTCCAAATTGGCATGGTTGGCTAACCAGGCGGTGAGGGATATTCCCAAGAGGTTGAGAAAGGCGGAAGCTGAGATGCTGCCTTACAACACTCCGGTGCGAGTATATGAATTCGTGGAGTACTGCAGGTCTCTGACTGAGGAACTCATGGAAAGGGCAAGAGAAGCTGCTGCAGCTAGCAAAAAGGAGAAGAACCAAGAGAAGATGAAGGCAATAGGTTTTTAGATTTAAATTTCCCCTTTTTTAGAATGTTCACTAGGAAATTGTAATTTTTCTTTTCAAAGCGTTGTATTGCACATTTAAGGATATTGTATCTTGTTCTTGGAATGATTAAAGATATGATGCTTGAATGAAGTACGTTTATCTCACTTGTTGATCCCAGCCGCGTTATGTTCTTGAAAATATTTGAATATACACCTACGACAAGAGCAAGTTGCACTGTGATTTCCGGCAATAAACAACAAATAACATAAAAAAATCAAGTGCATTACATTGCATTCATTAATTTTCTCCTTTGCTTATAAAAATGTTTTCAACTCAAACAAAAGATAAGGCAAGCTGGTGCGACCACATCCGTATTGGACACGTTCACAGGCCAGAGGAATGGCAATCTTAAGTGACCCCGATCAACCTCAACCAGAGAATCAGAATCCTCCAGCTTCAGGCTCAGAGAATGGAATTGGAACAGGCCAAGGCCCCGAGGTACAGAATCAGAACCATTCAGCTCCTGGTAGCTCCAGTCAAGGTGATCCTGAGCTGAGAAATGAAATGAATGCCATGAAGGCACAAATGAGCGAGATGATGAGACTGATGTTGTCCTTGAAGAATGGAAATGACTTTCAAGCTGCTCAGTGGCCTCCTTATGGCCTTCCTTTGGGTTATATTCCTCCAACTCAAGGGGCTAACCCAGGAGCTGGTCCCGTGGCAATAGATGAGAATGTACAGCCAACGTCTGTCGGGTCAGAAGGAATGACTGGTGAACCCCAGGTTCAGATCCCGCATCCAATTGTTATACCTCAGACTACTCCTCAGAACCTCAGTCCACAGCCAGCTGCCTTTCCACAGACTCGAGGCTTCGTATCCAGAAACTCTGTTTACCCTCAGGTTCAGCACTCAATGCCTCCACCTCCTTATGGTGTAAGTCATTCCCCTCAAGTCTATTCCGCTGAGCACCAACAGACCAAAGAGCAGTTCCAGATGTTAGAAGAAAGACTAAGAATGATTGAAGGCTTTGGCTCCAGGGTTAGGGAGGCCAGAGACCTATGCCTTATTCCTGATGTGGTGTTGCCGCCAAAATTCAAGGTCCCCGATTTTGACAAGTACAGAGGTGCGACCTGCCCAAAGAGTCACTTGACGATGTATTGTAGGAAGATGTCTACCTACTCCCGTGATGACAAATTGCTAATCCATTGCTTCCAAGATAGCCTTGCCGGGGCATCCCTTAATTGGTATATGAAGTTAGAGCCATCCCAAGTCCGCTGCTGGAAGGATTTAGCAGATGCATTCCTCAAGCAATATCAATACAATACAGACATGACGCCAGACCGAACACAGTTGCAGAGCATGAGCAAGAAGGACAATGAATCATTCAAGGAGTATGCCCAGCGATGGAGGGCTTTGGCCGCACAAGTCACACCTCCTCTTTTAGACAGAATTAGTTTCTATGTTCATGGAAACCTTACCACCGCTATATTATGATCGTCTGATCAGCAGTGCATCATCCAATTTTTCAGATGTGGTGATTGTGGGAGAGAGATTGGAGAACGGATTGAGAAGTGGAAAGATTGCACAGGGGTCCACAAGTAACACAAGTTCCCAAAAGAAGCCATTCTCCGGCTTTTCCAAAAAGAAAGAGGGGGAAACCAATACCATCACTATCAGCCCACCATACCAGCCACCCAACATCCCAGTCCCCACTCCCACACAAACAGTCCGTCCATCCCAAAACAATAATCAAAGTAACCACCAAAGGACCTATCAAAACAGAACAACCTTTGACCCAATTCCCATGTCATACACAGACCTTTTCAATTACCTCATCACCAATAAGCTCATCAATACAAGACCCATGAAACCTGTTCAACCACCTTACTTCAGAGGATACAACCCCAATAGTACCTGTGCCTTCCACGAAGGAGCAGTTGGGCATGTTGTAGAGGATTGCAAAGCCTTCAAGATAGTGGTGCAGGACTTGATAGACAATAAAGGCATAACTTTCAAGCAGGAGGATCCAAATATCATGACCAACCCGTTGCCTGGTCACGGGAAGCATGCTGCTAATGCAATCATGGATATGAAGGAGCAGTCCCTAATCAGATCAGTAGAAGATATTCAGACTCCCCAAGAAATCATTCATGCAGAATTGTGCAAATGCGGGATTATTAGGATGGGTTGTGTTCAGAAAGGAGTTTGTACTAATGTCAGCTGTGTAGGAGCATGTGAAGCATTCAAGGTGGCGTTACAGGATCTGATGGACCGCCACATCATCCAGGTGGGTATACAGGGGAGAGAGGAGGATGTTCTGACCCTCCAATCAGAAAGGGGAAGAGATGTGCAGAGACCTATTGAGGTGCCATACAGTCGGAATTCGGCTGTGGCAAGACCAAAGACTATTGTGATCCCAGTTCCAGCTCCTAGCCAAAAGAACACTGATGTCCCATGGAGCTACGGTGTGCCAATTCCAGTTCCGAGATCTCAAGCTGCTCTTGACATCACCAATATTGCAGGAAGTAGTGGGGTAACTAGAAGTGGGCGTGTGTATGTTCCCCAAGCTCAGGAAGAGGGTCCTTCTAAGGCAACAGACGAGAGAATCCGAAAAGGAAAGAATGTAGAGCCAGAGCCTATGATAAATAGGAAGGTGTCAGACCCTGAGGTTGCTGAATTCTTGAAGATAATGCGGCAGAGTGACTACAAAGTGGTGGATCAGCTACACCACACCCCAGCCAAAATTTCCATCATGTCCCTACTACTAAACTCAGAAGCCCACTGTGACGCCTTGGTTAAAGTACTGAATGAGGCCCATGTCGCCCAAGATATTACTGTCAATCAGTTGGATGTTATAGTTGGGAACATCGTCGCATCTAATTACATTACTTTCACTGATGATGAGCTCACCCCAGAGGGGAAGGGGCACAATAAGGCGTTGCATATCTCAGTGAAGTGCGATGAATATACGCTCTCCAGGGTTCTCATTGACAATGGATCCTCATTGAATGTTATGCCCAGATCAACGATGAACAAGTTAGAGGTGGATTGTTCCTACATGAAACTCAGCTCAACCCTGGTCAGGGCCTTTGATGGGTCTAAGAAAGAAGTCATAGGGGAAATGGAGTTTCCAATGCAAATAGGGCCTGAGGTGTTCTATGTGACTTTTCAGATTATGGATATTGAATCCTCATACAGCTGTCTCTCGGGGAGACCTTGGATCCATGCAGCAGGCGCTGTCCCTTCAACACTTCACCAGAAACTCAAGTTTGTAGTCGACGATAAGCTTGTAGTTGTCTCTGGGGAGGAAGAGTTCACAGTCAGCAAACCTGTCCCCTCTCATTATATTGAAGCTGCAGAGGAATCCCTCGAATCCGCCTTTCAATCCTTAGAAATTGCGAATGCTGTGTTCGTAAGTGGAGAATCCCCAGTACCTGTACCCAAGTGGTCCAATGCTGATGTTATGGTAGCAAAAGTTATGCTGAAGAGTGGCTATCAAATTGGGAAGGGGCTGTTGAACCAAGGACAAACACTCTTTGTTTTGAATGATAACAAATTACATCTTGTTTACTAATGGTTGCAGTTGAATGAAAGTACAGGAAAAAATGAAGGTACAGTGATTAAATCAAAGAGCAGGGACTAAAGTGCAATGGCTTGCAGAAGAAGCAACAATGAAGTTGAAGACCTAATTGTTTATCTGTTTTTGATAGGACTCAAATGTAAGATCCTATCCCTCCAGCTTTATGACATTTAGTAGAAGAGAGATGATGTTTTTAAAAAATGTTTTTAAAATAAAATTGTTGTGTTAAAAGCCTTTGAAAAATATTTTATAAAATTGCATGCATGCATAAGGTGGCACCTAAACCTAAAAACAATTTTTGTGAAAAGCTTGAAATCGATTTCCTAAGTTATTATGAAGCTTGAAATCGATTTGCTAAACTATTGTTGAAGAAATAAATCGATTTCAATACACAATGAGCAAAGCATGAAATCGATTTTGACACACAATGTTTCATAGCATGAAATCGATTTCTCCTTATGTATTTAGAGCAATGAATCGATTTCCAACTTCCCTTTCTCAAGCATGAAATCGATTTTAAATATTCAATGGCTTAAGCATGAAATCGATTTCATACTCATTGCCTTCCTTATTTAAAAGATCATAATCGATTACTCCTATGTTTTGGCAAAACTAAAGAATCGATTCCTCCTTTTTTAAACCAAAATTAAAATCGATTCTTGCCTACTCAGGAGGTCCTAAGAATCGATTCCTTCAATTTTCCAAAGACAAATGAATCGATTCCTAAGTTGTCTAAATGCAAAGAATCGATTCTCCTACTTTTTAACTTCATCAGAAAATCGATTTCAACATTGTGGTTTTCATTTCAACGGTTATTTTTTTCATTCCCTATAAATAGGAAGCCTGGATTCACAAATCAACACACCACTTTCCACTTCTCTGCTACGTATTTTCAGATCAAAAAGAAAAGAGAAAAATAAAATAAGAGCTTTCATTTTCAGATCTATATTTCAAAGTTCTTCATTATCAAAAACCAATCATCTCTCACTCTACTATATTGTTACTATACTGCTGAAGTGATTGGTTCGTAGATCTCATATTGTATTCGTTTTCTAAGTGGTCATTTTGAAATCCTGGGCTTTGTACTTGGGTCTCTCAATCAAGTGATTGAGCTGGTGTTTTGAAATCCTGGGCTTTGTACTTGGGTCTCTCAATCAGGAGATTGAGTTGGTTTGAAATCCTGGGAGGTAATCTTGGGTCGTTCAATCGGTGAAGATTGAAGTGGTATTGAAATCCTGGGAGGTGCTCTTGGGTCATTCAATCAGGAGATTGAAGCGGTTGAAATCCTTAGCGGGGAGCTCGGGTTCTCAATTCAGGGGAATTGAGATTTGCTATTTGAAGTTGATTGTTTGTAAAACATTGGTTCTTCATATAGTGGTTTTCAGCAAGTCCAAAGGTTGCAAAGCCGGAGGCCGAGGACGTAGGGCTTTTATCCCGAACCTCGTAAAATTCCTGGTGTATCTCTATCCCTCTCTCTTTACTTTATTTACTGTTTATATCTGTTTATAATATCACTACTCTGATCTGAATCTGTTAATCTGGTTGTATAACTATATCCCTACTCTGATCTGAATATGTTAATCTGGTTATAGTTATACTCGTTATATTACTGATCTGTCTGTCTATCATCTTCCATATCACTCAAATTGATTTACTTTCTACTATATTCAATATCACTACACTCCTTATAAATAATCTTATTGTGTATATTGAAAATAGTATAATATCTCTTTGTGCCTAAATCTGCCTGCTTGCACCATTTAAAGTTTAAATCTAAGTTTCCGCATTTGATTTAAAACAAAGCATTTCATAAGTTTTTGAAAAGCGAAAAGAATTCATATTTACTCATAACCTTATTCACCCCCCTCTAAGGTTACTTTATAGACTCTAAAGTCTAACAGGGGCTAGGAAGATCTGAGCAAGGAATTCTGTCACCCGTACATCCGCAGGAATACAAGGACAGACGTGGGTTAGGCTATGGGCCCACTCCAGCTGATAAGAGAAGAATGGCTGAGGAAAAGCGTGAGAAGAGATTGGCTAGGCTTCAGGGAGAGAACCCAGTTTGATGATGGTCCCCATAGATGACCTCAAGCAGAATTTCAGGAGTGCTGGCATGCTGATCCCTAATCAGATAGCTGTCATCGAGGAAGAGTTAGTTGAAGAAGGCGAGGGCCGGGGCCTGGTTCGTGGCAGTGTTGCAGGAGAAGAAATTGGCAACTGGAAGATCGTCGATTTCCCTGTTGTTTTCATTTCAAAGTAATGATCTTTGTAATACAAATCCTTTGGCTCTGCCCAAGGCCTTAGGACAGTTTCATAGGGGTATGCATGTTTTCTTTTAGATATCATCTATCGACAAAATGTAGTTTTGAATTCTCAAATGAATAAAAATAGCCTTTTTGCGTCTTCATTTTGTGTCTCTATTTTGCTTGTTCATTGCTTTTCTATTCCCGCAAATGCAAATCTAAAATGAATACCTCTGAAAATAATGATGCCAGCGGTCCGTATGTTAATTTTGATTACCCCGTTAATCATGCTGAGAAGGATGCCGAGGATGACTGGGAAACTCCTCCGGAATTGATGAGAATGGTTGAGCAAGAAGAAAAGGTTATTCAGCCACATGGAGAAACTATTGAGATCATCAATTTAGGCACAGAGGGCGAAAACAAAGAAGTCAAGGTTGGCACTTCAATGAAAAAGAGTGAGCATGAGAAGTTGGTTCAACTCCTGCGTGACTACATTGATGTCTTTGCATGGTCGTATGAAGATATGCCCGGGTTAGATAATGATATAGTGGTGCACAAGCTTCCAGTCAAGCCTGAGTGCCCTCCAGTTAAACAGAAGCTAAGGAGGATGAAGCCTGAGATGTCTTTAAAGATCAGAGACGAAGTGAAGAAGCAACTTGACGCTGGTTTCCTAGCCGTAGCCAAGTATCCACAGTGGGTGGCTAACATTGTGCCAGTGCCCAAAAAGGATGGAAAAGTTAGAATGTGTGTCGATTACAGAGATCTGAATCGTGCCAGTCCCAAAGACGATTTTCCCTTGCCCCATATTGATGTCCTAGTAGACAGCACAGCACAACACTCCCTTTTCTCCTTCATGGACGGGTATTTAGGGTATAATCAGATTAAAATGGCTCCTGAGGATATGGAGAACACTACTTTCACAACTCTCTAGGGAACGTTCTGCTATCAGGTCATGCCGTTTGGGTTGAAGAATGCCGGCGCTACTTACCAAAGAGCTATGGTCACGTTGTTCCACGATATGATGCACAAAGAGATCGAGGTGTACGTGGACGATATGATCGCAAAGTCCAGAACAGATGAAGAGCACGTTGTTAATTTGCGGAAGCTCTTTGAACGGATGAGAAAGTTCAAGCTCAGGTTAAATCCAGCTAAATGCACCTTTGGGGTGAGATCAGGAAAACTATTGGGGTTTATTGTCAGTCAAAAGGGGATAGAGGTTGACCCAGACAAAGTGCGTGCAATTCTCGAGATGCCTGCTCCTAAGACAAAAAGAAATTCGGGGTTTTCTCGGAAGACTGAACTACATTTCCAGGTTTATCTTCCAGCTAACTGCTACATGTGAGTTGATTTTCAAATTGCTGTGCAAGAATCAAGAGACTAAGTGGAATGATGATTGCCAAGAATCTTTTGAGAAGATTAAGAAGTACCTGCAAGATCCGCCTATTTTAATGCCTCTGGTGCATGGCAGACCTTTGATCCTGTACCTGACCGTGCTAGAAAATTCAATGGGTTGTGTTTTAGGACAACATGACGAAACTGGCAAGAAAGAGCACGCAATTTATTATCTGAGCAAGAAGTTCACCGATTGTGAAACGAGGTATTCGTTACTAGAAAAGACTTGTTGCGCCTTGGCTTGGGCTGCTCATCGCTTGAGGCAATACATGTTAAGTCACACCACTTGGTTGGTGTCAAAGATGGATCCTATCAAGTATATCTTCGAGAAGCCTGCGCTTACAGGAAGAATTGCCAGATGGCAGATGCAGTTGTCAGAATATGATCTTCTTTATGTCACTCAAAAGGCCATCAAAGGTAGTGCGCTAGCTGAGTACTTGGCACATCAGCCTATTGAAGATTACCAGTCGATGCAGTGTGATTTCCCAGATGAGGACATTATGGCTATAGTTGAAGAAGGAAGGTCCCCAGAGAATGAAAGGTGGAGAGTAGTGTTCGACGGTGCTTCCAACAGCTATGGGCACGAGGCTGGGGCAGTGCGGGTGTCCCCTGACAATCGCTTCATACCATTCACTACTAGATTGAGCTTCTATGTCACAAATAATATTGCGGAGTATGAGGCATGTATTATGGGTATTCAGGCAGCTCTAGACTGGAAAGTTAAAAGGTTAGATGTGTATGGAGACTCGGCCCTAGTTATCCATCAAGTGAACGGAGATAGGGAAGCCAGAGATCCCGAGTTGATACTGTACAGAGACTACATCCGAGAATTGGTTGAGTCCTTCGAAGAAATCACATTTCAACATCTTCCTCGCAGAGAGAATCAGTTGGCCGATGCACTGGCCACTTTAGCTTCAATGTTTAATATCAATTGTGATAAGAACTTGACCCAGATCAGAATCCAGCATCGAGTTTTGCCGGCACACTCCTATTCCTGCGCAGCAATTGAAGATAACGGAGATGATAAACCTTGGTATCATGACATCAAGCAGTATATCCTGAACAGAGAGTATCCTCCAGGGGCATCGGAAAATGATAAAAGAACACTTAGAAGACTGTCAATGAATTTCTTCTTGAGTGGCGAGGTGCTTTACAAGAGGAATCATGATAAGGTACTCCTTAGGTGTGTGGCAAAGGAGGAAGCAGAAAGGATCATGAGAGAGGTGCATGAGGGCTCGTTCGGAACTCATTCCAACGGGCATACTATGGCAAGGAAGATATTAAGGGCTGGCTACTATTGGCTGCAGATGGAGGCAGACTGCTACAGTTTTGTGAGGAAGTGCCACAAATGCCAGATTTATGCCGATCACATACATGCGCCACCGGCTTCATTAAGTGTCTTGACTGCATCTTGGCCATTTTCAATGTGGGGCATGGACGTCATCGGTCTCATAAAGCCCAAGGCATCAAATGGGCACCGCTTCATCCTAGTTGCAATTGATTACTTCACCAAATGGGTTGAAGCCGCTTCATATTCCAACATAACCAGTGCTGTGGTTGCCAAGTTTGTAAAGAGAGATTTGGTTTGTCGCTATGGGCTTCCAGACAAGATTATCACAGATAATGGCAGCAACCTAAACAGTAAGATGATGAAAGAATTGTGCACAGAGTTTAAGATCAAACATCATAATTCTTCTCCATACCGTCCTAAGATGAACGGGGCGGTCGAAGCAGCCAATAAGAATATTAAGAGGATTGTGCAAAAGATGGTAGTAACCTACAAAGATTGGCACGAGATGCTTCCTTTTTCTTTGCACGGGTATCGTACCTCAGTGCGTACTTCAACTGGGGCAACTCCCTTCTCTTTGGTGTATGGGTCGGAAGCAGTCCTCCCTATTGAAATTGAGATACCCTCCCTACGGGTGCTGATGGAAACCAAGTTGGAAGAAGCAGAATGGGTCCAAGCTCGTCTGGATCAGCTGAATCTCATTGAGGAGAAAAGAATTGCTGCCCTGTGTCATGGCCAGTTGTATCAACAAAGGATGAAGACAGCTTTCGACAAGAAGGTTTGTCCCCGAGAATTCAGCGAAGGAGACCTGGTGCTCAAGAAGATCCTGCCTATTCAGAGTGACTCCCGTGGGAAATGGACCCCAAGTTATGTATGTGGTGAAGAAAGCCTTTTCTGGAGGAGCATTAATACTCACCAACATGGATGGTGAAGAACTCAAGAACCCAGTCAATTCAGATTCAGTCAAGAAATATTACGCCTGAGAAAAATGAAAGAAAAAGAGAAAGATGAGCCAAGCAAGAATTAGCTCGCTGGGTTGAAAACCCGAAAGGGCGGCCTAGGCAAAATTGAGCGACCCGGTGGATTGAAAACCCAAAAGGGAGATCCAGGCAAAAATTAGGGTCAGAAAAGTTGGACATAAAAAGAAAAGGGGCAAGCAGTGCTTCCAAAAGCTTGGATAAAAGGGTGATCAAGGCTGCAAGTATGAGCGGTTGGCATCGAACGCTCCAGAGACAAAGAATATTCATAAGATCTGCTGCGTCCATTCTGCTTTTTCTTTTTCTTAGTTTCAGGAAAATTTCCAATGTACCCTTTTCAGTCAGCGTGACATTCTGCGTGTCTGACTCCCGTATGAATAAAAGTCCAAATTTTTCACTCTATCAGTTTCCTGTCTTATCATTGCTTTCTTTTCATTTCTGATTTTAAACTACGTTTTATGGTAGATGATAAATAAATCATGGAAATGTGCATAAGTCATAGCATTAAGATCATTGCGAAATTTTTGAAACTGATAACAAAAAAGATGATCTTTCAGTCAAGTAAGCTCACAAAAATCAAATAAGAAGCGCTGATTGCATTAAACCAAGAGGACGAAGCTCGGCTCCCGAATAAGTATCATAAATAATCATGGTGTCTCATAACGCAAGTCCCGCGAGTTGGTCGGACCAGCAAAAGAAAAGCCCAAAAAAAAGGGAAGAGAAAAGAAAAGGTTGAAAAAGCAAAAGAGCAATAAACAAATAAAGTCATGCATTACATTCACCAAGCATAAAATCATGCACTCATCAGACATAGAAAATAATAATAATAAAGTAAAGAAAAAAGAAATTCAGGCATTTACATTACATTCATCATAAGAAAAAGAAAAAGAAAATGGCAATCATGGCATTTGCATTGCATGTATGGGCTCATTTTTCAGCTGCAGACAAGTGAGAGAGGATAAACACCGCGGTGTTAATGCTCGCCTTCAGATTCCAGAAAATGCTCCCCCAAGTTGGGAGTTCAAAAAAAAAGAAAAGAGAGAAACAAAAAAAGAAAAGAAAAAAGAGAAAAGAAAAGAGAGCGCTCAGGCGCGCATTGCGGATTGGAGCCCAGAGAGATCATCGCTCCCTTCTGCCCAGGTCTCACATCGTGTACGAGCAATGCGATGGACCGCAGCCTCATGTGAGGTTCAACGGAATAGTTGTATCAGCCTAAGATACAGTGGACGCCGTGCATTGATCTGTATATCAGTTCCGGAGCTGATAACGATCCCCCCGGTCGCTCGAATGACCAGAGACTCTCAGGATGCGTGCTCCTCAAAGCCACGTGCAAACTCGGATTCGCAAGGGTTCGTTTACAGGTCTTAGGCAGCCTGGCATTTTACCGCTTTCTTTATCGCTTTCTTCATTTAGCGCTTTCCTTGCCTTTCGCAGTTAGCGTGCATGTTGTTAACCATTTCGTTTATTGTTTCCTCATCAACACTCCAAGTGTTGATTCAAAAAAAAAAGAAAAAAAAAGAAAAAAAAAGAGAAAAAGAAGAAACAGAAAAAGAAAATTCGTGTTTCTCCAAGTAGACAAAATTGGTATAATTTCTGAATTCTTTATTCGTATTTTATCTTCGAAATATGTCTCGGCCAATTCATATTTCTTGGTAAAATCCAAATAAAGAGGGGCAGCTGTCATACCCCAATTTTGTCCGCCGTCTTTTAGTCACTTGTTTTATTTAATTTGTATTTTTGTGAATACTCAATTTTTAACGGTGTTTTGATGTTTTTTGAAAAAAACTACCAAAATATGTCAATTTTTCGCGTGTTTCGCGTGTTTAATCGTCGAATACGTCATTTTACTAGTTTCTGTCGTTTTCGAGTTAATTTTACTATAAAAAAATGTGCTGCAAGAGTCTAGTGGTTTTCGCGAGCGGGCGAATCAAGTGTATAGTAGTGGATGCGTGTCGTAGCGAGTTAGCGAGATTATTATTGTTGTATTATTGTTATTATTAATGTTATTGGTATTTAATTATTGGCTAAAGTGCTCCCGGGGTCCCTTATCTTTATTTAAAGTAACGATTTGGTCCTTTATCTTTTTTTGTCCCAAATCAGTCCTTTATGTTTTAAATTTTTGACACATAAATCTTTTTCTGTCCCAAATCAGTCCTTTATGTTTCAAATTTTTAACACATAAATCCTTTTTTTGACACATAAATCAGCACTGTTAACGGAAAAGGATTTATGTGTCAAAAATTTGAAAGATAAAGGACTTATTTGGGACAAAAAAAACATAAAGGACTAATTCGTTACTTTAAATAAAGATAAGGGACCCCGGGAGTACTTTAGCCATAATTATTAGTAGTTACCAAAAATAAGAGACATAATCAAACAAAATATTGTTTTATTCAAATCTGTCTTTTTACGAAAGAAAATAAAATAAATATATTAAATGGTTGTTACATTTAAGACAAAAAACAAAAAAACGAAAGTCAAACAAAAAATAGGGAGAGAGCTGCGCTTGCTGGTTCTGTTTTTCTGCCAGAAGTATTTTGAGCTACTAGCTTAAACTTCCTTCTTCATGTGCCCTTGTTTGGTACTCATTTCCAGCAAAAACATTGCAGCTTTGGGCAGATGTACCTCAACCCTTGCTGCTGCTTCAGTAGTGGTCTCCTGTGAGTTTTGATTTCCTGCATCTCACCCACACCTACACCACATTTTTTTGCCTATAAATACAATGAACAGAAATCAGTTTGGGGGAGGAGGCAGACAGCAATATACACACACAGAGAGATATACAAAAAACTCAAATCAGATAAAGGATTAGGGATTTTCACACTGAAGCCCTAATCAATAAAATACTCAAAATTCTTAAGCGAGAAGCAGTAGGAAGCAGTAAGCAGCAAAAACGATAGCAGGGCAGATAAGAGGTTTTACAAAAGCTGGAATTGAGGTTAGTCTTTTGTCCAATTTGGTATATAATAGATCACTTTGCAAAAAATGTACTTGTTATTATTCTGAAATCAATATCAAACTGTGTGTATGAACCAAGGAAAATAATTAGGTTTAGTTTATATGCTGTTTTTAGAAATACTGATAGTGGTAAATTAGGGCCATTAACAGACTAAGATAACAGATTAGGAATAAGTTACAAATAGAAAAAACAGGTTTGGAGGTGACCACACAAACAAATTACGGTGGCTCTCTTCCTTGTTAGAAAACGAAATAGGTCAAAAACAAATTAGGAATTAGGGTTTTGCTTTAAAGAGGAGGAGATCACAAAAAAAAGAGTAGAAGCAACAAGGAACAGAAACAGTAAAAAAGGGATAAAAAAGAATCAGAACCGTACCATTTCCGACCACCGTAGATGGTGGTCGTTGCAAAAACGCGCCGACGTGCACCACCATCGTCACCGAACCAGCACCACCCCACTGTTTGGCCGTTCCCCTCTCCCTCTCTTCGTTAAACGTCGCACACCCTTTCCCCCTTCACAGTGACCACCAACCAAACCACCACCACCGAAACCTCTCAAGCGGCCGAACCATCGCAACCGCTGTCACCCAACTACCGTCGCCTCCTCCACGAACCGTGTACCACCCAACCTCCACCGTTCAACCACCGTGGCCTAACCCAAACCTCCATCGGAAAACAGAACCACCCCTAGACACCGTTGTCATACCCCAATTTTGTCCGGCTTAGGTCCAAACCCTAATTTTCCACACAAAAAAATAAATTATGCATTGCATTTTGGGTCCTAGAAACCGCTCCAAAGTTTTTGAAATCATTTTTAGGGTTAGAATGCCCTTTTTGGGGAAATTAGGGTTTTAGGGTCAAAAAGGGCATTTTTATCATTTCTCACAAAAGGATTTATAAAAATAATTTTGCATGAAAACATCACAAAAGGTTTTATAAAGATAACTTTTGCATTAAAATATTTTTCAATCGATTACTAAGTGAATAAGAAGTTATCCATGTTTTTAGGAAGGCACTCAATCGATTACTAAGTGAATGTGAGAGAGCACATAATCGATTATTCCACTCCTATCAGTCAGGAGCATAATCGATTATTCCACTCCTTTCCTTACAGGTCATAATCGATTACTCATCTAAATAAGGAAATTATCCATGAATTTTGTGAAGCCAATAATCGATTACTCCTCTGAAATAAATTCAGGAGCATAATCGACTATCATCTCCTTTTCAACTAAGTCCATAATCGATTACTCACCTGAAAAATAGTTAAGAGCATAATCGATTATCCACTTTTATAACTAAACATCATAATCGATTATCAACATTTTTGGAAAGTACCTAATCGATTTACTCAGGCTCCTAATCGATCATCTACCTGAAATCTTTTGAGCTCCTAATCGATTATCCACTCTAAGTGATTTAAGCAACTAATCGATTATTTTATTTCCTAAAATAGATCACTTTGGTTTTCCTATAAATAGGGCGCTCATTTTTTCATTTCAAAAAAAAGGAACACACATTCACGAAATCAGAGCAAACCTGCTTGAGAAAAACTCTTCACGCTTTTACTTCTACTCGTCACGCACTGTCGGTCCGTCTGAGCTGATCTTTTGCTAAGAGTTAGTTGGGGTTGCATTCTTCAAGTTGTAATATCTGCCTTCATTAGAGGTATTTCTGTCTTTACATTTGTTATTATTTAATTATTGTGATCCGTGCCAAAATTGCCCTATGTGATTTAACTTAGCTTTAGTGTTTATTTACTTGTTCTTGTATATTATTGTCCATTGTTGATGATGAATCATATGATTCCCACTTATGCCTAGTGCATCATGTTCTAAGTGGTGAAGATGGTTTTAGATGATTCAACCTTCCCCTTTTAACTTCTTGATGAATAATAGATGAGATAGTTAGGTTTATGGTTTAAGGTCCATGGGGGTATTGCAAAGGATAGGTTACCCAAAACCTTGATGCTCCCTCCTCTTTGATTGTGTTACTAGCCTTTGGGCACTTATTCATGAATGCAAAGGATAGGCTTACCTTAGCCTTGATGCAATTTCCCCTTTTGTTCATGTTATTGAGAAATCGTTGCTCATATGTTCCTTAGTTTAATTAAGATCATTCTATGCCTATGATCAATTGCTTGCTTGTTTTTGATGCATTTTAAATGTCTTGATTCAATATGCCATTCCATCCATGTGTATGACCTCCTAATGAAGACGTAAGTCTACATGCCTGTTGTAGCATAGAGTCATTAGGGTAAATACACTCCTTCCTACACACACACACACACTTGCTTTGAGAACTTTACCTTGCATCCCTGATAAGTGGGTCTTTTGATCATATTGGCATGTTTAGTTTCGATTAATGTTCAACATATGCATGATTCCGTGATTATTGAATGTGTTTGAACTTTGTAACCAATCATTGATAATAACTTCCCCCTTTTTTTCCAAAAATCTTTCAAACTCTTTTCCAATTAATGCGAGTTATTAGTGACTATCACTCAAAGCCTTGGCTTGTTTGATTGTCATGAAAGCCATCAAAGGTTATTAGTAATGATCGCTCAAAGCCTTTGCTTGCTTGATCGTTATGAAAGCTCTTCCCCTTTCAAACCCCTTCAAAAACATTTTCATTAGAACTACGTCGCTTTGATTCTCATTTGGGATACGTAGGAGCGAGTCACGTTCTCGTCAAGCGCAACAAATAAAAATCCTTTTCGCCACCCTAAACCAATCATTTTCACAAAACAAACCAAAAAGTCATTTTCAAACCCATTGTTATTAGTGACTATCACTCAAAGCCTTGGCTCGTTTGATTGTCATGAACACTATCCAGAGTTATTAGTAATGATCACTCAAAGCCTTTGCTTGCTTGATCATTATGAAAGCTCCTCCCCTTTTCAAACATTTTCAAAAACCAAGAACTACGTAGCTTTGAATTCTCCATCGCACCGGGAGATACGTAGGAGCGGGCCATGTCCCGTCAAGCACTTTTTCTAAAAACCCTTTTTTTTCCCTTTCTCGCCAAAAATAAAATTTTTGTTAAGTTTTCCCATTCATTCTTCAAATAAATAGGCAAACCTAGATATTCTTCAAATCAAATGTTAAAACCACACATTTAGTTAGAGGTTCCCTTTCGGTAGAAAGGACGCGTGAGGTGCTAACACCTTCCTCACACGTAATCGACTCCCGAACCTATATCTCTAGTTTTCAAAAGACCATCCGCCTTGTCCAAAAGACCTTTTTTCAATGTTTTGGTCTTAAAATTAAAATATTGGTGGCGGCTCCAAAATTTTTCCACGTTGTACATTGAGAAACCCACACCGGGATTTTTCGGGGTGCAACAACCGTCGCAAGCCGCATCGCCGTCAAACCCGTAGATCTCCGCCACCTACGCCATCTTCAAACGATCGCCACCGAACACCGCCTCTTAGCAACCATCACCACCACTCCCTTCCGTTCTCCTCCGTTCACCATCCCTCTCCCTATTCTGGTCATCGACGGCGGTGGGTGTTAGGACGCGAAGTCAGGGTTTGCGAGAGGAGAAGAGATCAATGAAAAGGAAACGGATTGGAAGAGAAGAAAGGCTGGAGGCTGAGGATCGGTAGAAGGGGAGGAAGGGTGAAGGCGAAGAAGAGGTGGAAGAAAGGGGGAAGCGACGGGTAGGATGAGAGAGGGGAAAGGGAAGAAGAGATACAGCGCCGTGGAGGGAGAGAGGATTTGGGGTTTGATTTTTTATTTTGGGGGTGAGGCGCCGCGTGAAGAAAGAGAATGGAATTAGGGTTTCCATTTTAGTTTAGGCTTTTATAGTATAAACGCAGGGGCATTTTCGTCCTTTCCCTTTTTTTTCAGATTTCTATTAACACCCCTTCGTTTACTCGGCGCGCCCCCCCTGAAGCCCACGATTTTCTTTTTGAAACGGCCCATTCCTTTTTTTTCGTTTTTAAAAAGAAGCGCAGCCCAGCTTACAAAAACAAGCTGGGCTCACTGTTTACACCCCAGTTTTAATAATACAGCCCTCCTATTATTTGCACCCCATTTTACTACTGCACACCCTGTTTCTCCTTTTTTAAATTTTGTTTCTTTCCCCTAAGCAAACTTATTTTTCCACAAACCCTTTTTTAAAATAACAGATTTTCTTTTCCCTAAACAAGAATCAATCCAATTGCGAAAACTCTTCAAAGTCAAACTTTGTTAGTAGTCTTGCGAAGCCTTTGCTTGCATGATTATCAACAATGGGGTACTAGTGGCGATCACTTGGAGCCTTTTCTCAATTGATCATCATGAATGCCTAATTTTCCCAAAGATTTTCACTAAACCAAAAACTTTGTTAGTAGTCCTGCGAAGCCTTTGCTTGCATGATTATTAGCAATGGAGTGCTAATGGTGGTTACTTGGAGCCTTTGCTCAATTGATCATCATGAAAGCTCAACTTTCACAATTCAACAAGATAAAGAACAAAAACCTTTTCCTTTCTAAAATCATTTTCAACCCATCGTCACTAGTGATTAATCAGAACCTTTGTTCGTCTAGCCATTGGTGGCGATGTCTTTTTCCCCAAAGAACAACAAGCGATGATCACTCATAACCTTTATTAGTTTGATCATTCGTGTCAATCCATCTCTTTCAAAAACCACTTTGAAAAAGGCAGATAAAAAACGGGTTGCCACTAATAGTCAATCAGAACCTTTGTTCGTCTGACTGGTGGTAGTGACTCTCATTTTCAAGAGTACTTAGCAGTGATTACCCATAACCTTGGTTAGTTTAATCATTCACTAAATGCTCGTCCTATTTCGAAAACTCACTAAAAAGATAAAAGACAAAAACCTTTTTTCAGGATAAAGAAGAACTACGTAGCTTTGAGTTCTCCATCGCACCGGGAGATACGTAGGAGCGGGCCATGTCCCGTCAAGCGTTTTTTTTCTAAAAACCCATTCTTCCCCCTTTTCTTTTTCATAATAAATAAAGATTTTCATTAAGAATTTTTCAATAAGAAGTAGAGAGGCAAAATTAAGTATTTTCAAGTCAACACACTAAAACCACACACTTAATTAAAGGTTCCCTCTCAGTAGAGAGGACGTGTGGGGTGCCAACACCTTCCCTGCGCGTAACCGACCCCCGAACCCTATTCTCTAGTTTCGCAAGACCAATCGCTTTCCAAAAAAGGTTTTCCTAATATTTTCCTTAATAAATATTGGTGGCGGCTTCATTGTCTTAGGAAAAGTTGTGAACGAGGAAGGTTCTCCCTCAGGGACCTTTTCGGACGCAACATGGGTGAGATCAGGAAAACTATTAGGGTTTATTGTCAGTCAAAGAGGGATAGAGGTTGACCAAGACAAAATGCGTGCAATTCTCGAGATGCCCGCTCCTAAGACGGAAAAGGAAGTTCGGGGTTTTCTCGGAAGACTGAACTACATTTCCAGGTTTATCTTCCAGTTAACTGCCACATGTGAGCCGATTTTCAAATTGCTGTGCAAGAATCAAGAGACTAGGTGGAGTGATGACTACCAAGAAGCTTTTGAGAAGATTAAGAAATACTTGCAGAATCCGCCTATTTTAATGCCTCCGGTGCATGGCAGACCTTTGATCCTGTATCTGACCGTGCTAGAAAATTCAATGGGTTGTGTGTTAGGACAACATGACGAAACTGGCAAGAAAGAGCACGCAATTTATTATCTAAGCAAGAAGTTCACTGACTGTGAGACGAGGTATTCGCTACTAGAAAAGACTTGTTGCGCCTTGGCATGGGCTGCTCATCGCATGAGGCAGTACATGTTAAGTCACACCACTTGGCTGGTGTCAAAGATGGATCCTATCAAGTATATCTTTGAGAAGCCTGCGCTTACAGGAAGAATTGCCAGATGGCAGATGCAGTTGTCAGAATATGATCTTCTTTTTGTCACTCAAAAGGCCATCAAAGGTAGTGCGTTGGCCGAATACCTGGCACATCAGCCTATTGAAGATTATCAGTCGATGCAGTGTGATTTCCCAGATGAGGACATTATGGCTTTATTTGAAGAAGGAAAGTCCCCAGAGAATGAAAGGTGGAGAGTAGTGTTCGACGGTGCTTCCAACAGTTATGGGCACGGGGCCGGGGCAGTGCTGATTTCCCCTGACAATCGCTTCATACCACTCATTACTAGATTGAGTTTCTATGTCACAAATAATATTGCAGAGTACGAGGCATGTATTCTGGGTATTCAAGCAGCTCTAGAATGGAAAGTTAAAAGATTAGATGTGTATGGAGACTCAGCCTTAGTTATCCATCAAGTGAACGGAGATTGGGAAGCCAGAGATCCCGAGTTGATACTGTACAGGGATTACATCCGAGAATTGTTTGAGCCCTTCGAAGAAATCACATTTCAACACCTTCCTCGCAGAGAGAATCAGCTGGCTGATGCACTGGCCACGTTAGCTTCAATGTTTAATATCAACTGTGATAAGAACTTGACCCAGATCAGAATTCAGCATCGAAGTTTGCCGGCACACTACCACTATTCCTGCGCAGCAATTGAAGATAAAGAAGATGATAAGCCTTGGTATCATGACATCAAGCAGTATATCCTGAACAGAGAGTATCCTCCAGGGGCATCGGAAAATGATAAAAGAACACTTAGAAGGTTGTCAATGAATTTCTTCTTGAGTGGCGAGGTGCTCTACAAGAGGAATCATGATAAAGTACTCCTTAGGTGTGTGGCAAAGGAGGAAGCAGAAAGGATCATGAGGGAGGTGCATGAGGGCTCGTTTGGGACTCATTCCAACGGGCATACTATGGCAAGGAAGATATTAAGGGCTGGCTACTATTGGCTGCAGATGGAGTCAGACTGCTACAGTTTTGTAAGAAAGTGCCACAAATGCCAGATTTATGCCGATCACATACATGTGCCACCGGCTTCATTAAATGTCTTGACTGCATCCTGGCCATTTTCAATGTGGGACATGGATGTCATTGGTCCCATAGAGCCCAAGGCGTCAAACGGGCACCGCCTCATCCTAGTTGCAATTGATTACTTCACCAAATGGGTTGAAGCTGCTTCATATTCCAGCATAACCAGTTTTGTGGTTGCCAAGTTTGTAAAGAAGGACCTGGTGTGTCGCTATGGTCTCCCGGATAAAATCATCACAAACAATGGTAGCAATCTGAATAGTAAAATGATGAAAGAATTGTGCAGAGTTTAAGATCAAACATCACAATTCCTCTCCCTACCGTCCTAAGATGAATGGGGCAGTTGAAGCAGCCAATTAGAATATCAAGAGAATCGTGCAGAAGATGGTTGTAACCTATCGCACCTCAGTACGCACTTCGACCCGGGCAACCCCCTTCTCTCTAGTGTATGGGTCAGAAGCAGTTCTTCCCATTGAAGTTAAGATACCCTCTCTCCGAGTGCTCATGGAAACCAAGTTAGAAGAGGCTGAATGGGTTCAAACCCGTTTAGATCAGTTGAATCTCATAGAGGAAAAGAGAATTGCAGCTTTGTGTCATGGTCAGATATACCAACAAAGGATTAAGACAGCTTTTGACAAGAAGGTTCGTCCCCGAGAATTCAACAAAGGAGACCTTGTGCTCAAGAAAATCCTGCCTATCCAGAGTGACCCCCGTGGGAAATGGGATCCTAGCTATGATGGACCATATGTGGTAAAGAAAGCCTTTTCTGGAGGAGCATTGATACTCACTAACATGTGATAAGTCTATTTTTAGAGTCTTTTTAATAGTTATTTTATTAAGTCTTTTTAGTATTTTAATTATATTTTTGATCTATTTTACTGCAAATGTTTACTTTTTATTTTCAGGTTTTATTTTGAAGAAAAAAAAGAAAATATGAGCTAAAATGAAGAAAAAAGCAAATATTTGAGGAGGAGCAATTTTTAAGGCACTAGACACCCTCATGGGCGCCAAGGGCCCCAAAAAACACAACACAGGAGCAAAACTGGCGAAACTGGCGCAAGACAGGGACCTATGGGCGCCAAAAATGCAACACAGAAACTGGCGCAGGCATGGGCGCCATGGGTGCCAAAAACGCAACACAGGCGCAGCACAGAAACTGGCGCAGGAACTGGCGCATGCATGGGCGCCAAAATGCTGGAAAATTTGGCTACGGCCACTTTTTGATGGCCACCTTTGCCAACGTGATTTTTTTCTTCTTTTTGACCATTTTGCCCTCAACCTAAGCCCTTTGTCAACTTGTTGATGGCTATGCTTTCTCCACTTGTTGATGGATATTTTTGCCCACTTGTTGATGGCTTTGCCTTGCCCACTTGTTGATGACCACATCTTTGCCAAAACTTGTAATTTACTATTTTGCCCCTCCCTCATATTTTCCTATAAATAGAACCTTGATCCTCACTTGTAAAGCACTTGAATTTTGTGACAAAGTTCATCTCAAAAATTCTCTAAAGATTGTTCTTCATGTTCTTCATCTTCTTCATCTTCTTCTACTTTCTTGCTATTTAAATTCTTGCAATTTATTTTCTTGCCTTTTATTTTCCAAGTCATTTATTTTCTTGCCTTTTATTTTCCAAGTCATTTATTTTCTTGCCCTTTATTTTTCAAGTCATTTACTTTCTTGCCCCTTTATTTTCCAAGTCATTTATTTTCTTGCCCTTTATTTTCCAAGTCATTTACTTTCTTGCCCCTTTATTTTCCAAGTCATTTACTTTCTTGCCCCTTTATTTTCCAAGTCATTTATTTTCTTGCCCTTTATTTTCCAAGTTATTTACTTTCTTGCCCATTTATTTTTCAAGTCATTTATTTTCTTGCCCCTTTATTTTCCAAGTCATTTACCTTCTTGCCTTTTGTTTTCCAAGTCATTTATTTTCTTGCTATTTAAATTCTTGCAATTTATTTTCTTGCCTTTTATTTTCCAAGTCATTTATTTTCTTGCCCTTTATTTTCCAAGTCATTTATTTTCTTGCCCTTTATTTTTCAAGTCATTTACTTTCTTGCCCCTTTATTTTCCAAGTCATTTACTTTCTTGCCCTTTATTTTCCAAGTCATTTATTTTCTTGCTATTTAAATTCTTGCAATTTATTTTCTAAGTCCTTTATTTTCCAAGTCATTTACTTTCTTGCCCCTTTATTTTCCAAGTCATTTATTTTCTTTTCTCCTCTTTTGTCTACAATGATCATGAGTGAGTAGACTTTACTAAAACATTCCTTCTTTCTAAAAACACTTTCTTTTCAGTTAATCAACTTTGAAAAATTAAATTGGTATTCACCTAGGCTCTCCCTGTGGATCTATAACTCTTTTATTACGCGATACGACTCGTGCACTTGCGAGGCTATCAAGTTTTTGGCGCCGTTGCCGGGGAGGCAGTGATATTAATTAAGTTTTTCAAAATCGGTTAGACTGAAGTTTTATTTTCTTTATTTTTACTTTTTCTTCTCTTGTCCCTCGAATGCGAAGAACCAGAAGTTTCGGAGAAACTGTTCAACAAATTCCCGAAATCGAAAGGTTCTTACATAGAAGGAGGAGAGAAATTCCTGATAACCAGATGGCGGCTAATGAAAATCGTGCTCTCAAAGAGTACGCAACACCTTCAGCAGAGCCATCGGTTGCCATTGTACATCCGAATGTGGAAGCAAATAATTTTGAACTCAAAACATCTCTGCTTTCAATGGTTCAACAAAACCAATTTTCTGGTTCTCCCACGGAGGACCCAAATCTTCATATTTCAATTTTTCTAGAATACCGTGGAACTCTCAAATTAAACGGGGTACCTCCAGATGCCATAAGACTAAAACTCTTTCCTTTTTCATTAAGGGATAGAGCAAGAGCATGGCTACATTCTTTGCCTTCGTAATCCATTACCAGCTGGGGCCAGTTAAAACAAACTTTTCTTGCTAAGTTCTTTCCCCCGAGTAAAACAGCTCAAATGAGAAATCAAATTACTCGATTTTCTCAAAACGACGGGGAATCTCTTTATGATGCTGGGGAACGTTTCTAAGAAATGTTAAGGCTATGCCCCCATCATGGACTAGAGAAATGGCTCGTTGTTCACACTTTTTATAATGGATTACAATATGCAACAAGAATGACTGTTGATGCAGCTGCAGGTGGAGCTTTAATGAACAAAAATTTTACTGAAGCTTATGCACTCGTTGAAGATATGGCTCAAAACCATTGTAAATGGACAAGTGAGCGAGCCATAACGAATAAACCAGCCGCATCAAAAGAGCCAGGTAAGTATGAAATATCTGTTGTTGATCATCTTACCTCAAAAGTGGACGCACTTTTTCAAAAATTTTAAAAATTAAATGTAAGTGCCGTCTCACAAACTTCTTCTCCTATTACTCCACCATGTGAATTATGTGGGGTTGTTGGCCATATTGGAGCTGAATGCCAGCTTGAGGCATCTAGTGCTGGAAACGAGCATGTTAACTATGCTCAAAAGGAAGATCCGTTTTCAAATACTTATAATCCTGGGTGGAGGAATCATCCAAATTTTTCTTATAAAAACCCTCCACCCAATCCAGCACCTAGACCACCTCCTGTCTTTCAAAATCAAAGGGTTTTAACAACCCACAAAACAACCCGCAAAAGTCGAACTTGGAATTTTTGATGGAAAAATTTGTGTCATCTCAAACAAAACAAAATGAAGAATTCAAAAATCAAACTGGTTATTTGAATGACACGCTTATCAAATTAGTATCAAAAGTCGACTCTATTGCCACTCATAATAAAATGCTTGAAAATCAAATAACTCAAGTGGCAACACAGGTGGCTACATCCTCTAAGTCTTCAGGGGTATTTCCTGGGCAACCAGAACAAAATCCAAAAGGCCAAATAAATGTCGTGACCCTTAGAAGCGAAAAACAATTAGAGGAACCAAGAGCTAACCAAGAAAAAATTGTCAGTGAAAAACATAATTTACCAGGTGAGCAAGAAGAGAAAGAAAAAGAGAAAGAACCAGAAAAAGAAAGAGAAGAACCACACATCCCCCCACCACCATACAAACCACCCATTCCTTTTCCCCAAAGATTTGCAAAAGACAAAATTGACGAGCAATTCAAAAGGTTTGTCGACTTGCTTAAAAAGCTTTACATCAACGTTCCTTTCACTGATGCATTGTCTCAAATGCCGTCTTATTCTAAATTTTTGAAAGAAATTTTATCCAAGAAAAGAAAAATAGACGACTATGAGACGATTGCATTAACAGAGGAATGTAGTGCAATTATCCAGAACAAGCTGCCACAAAAACTCAAAGATCCAGGTAGTTTTTCCATACCTTGTGTGATTGGAAGTGAAACTATAAACAGAGCGATGTGCGATCTAGGAGCCAGTGTAAGTTTGATGCCTCTTTCTCTTTGCAATAGACTAGGGATAGGCGAACTTAAACCCACAAAAATGACAATACAGTTGGCAGATCGTTCCGTTAAATACCCCACTGGAATCTTAGAGGATATCCCTATCAAGGTAGGGCAAACTTTTATACCGGTGGACTTTGTTGTAATGGAAATTGAAGAAGACTCCCAAATTCCTATTCTTCTAGGGAGGCCTTTTTTAGCTACTGCAGGGGCAATAATTGACGTTAAAAACAGTAAGTTGGTTTTTAATGTGGGGGATGAAAAAGTTGAGTTTGAAGTTTCAAACTTCATGAAGAGTCCATCTGTAAAAGACTCGTGCTGCAGGATTGATATTGTAGACTATTGCGTGCGAGACTGCTCTTTAGCATGATCTTCACAAGATAGTCTGGAAGATTGCCTTTTAGGCAACACAAATACAAATGCAGCAGGGGAAACCCAATTCTACATAAAACTTTTGGATGAAAATCCACCATCACAAGAATTGGGTACTGAAACTGTGGGTGAGGAAAAACCTCGACCTCTCCCAAAAGAAACACCAAAAATAGAACTGAAGCCCTTACCATCATCTCTCAGGTATGAGTTCCTTGGCCCTAATTCTACTTTTCCAGTAATTGTAAATGCAAATTTGAAACAAAATGAGACTGAAAAATTGCTTAATGTTCTCAAGAAGTATCCCAAAGCCATAGGGTATACTATTGAGGACATTAAAGGAATAAATCCGTCAATCTGCATACACAGAATACTACTGGAAGAGGACTATAAACCTTCTATCGAGCATCAAAGAAGATTAAACCCAAACATGAAAGAGGTTGTTAAAAAGGAAGTTTTAAAACTCCTTGATGCTGGGATAATATATCCTATTTCCGATAGTAAGTGGGTTAGTCCTGTTCAAGTAGTACCTAAGAAAGGAGGCTTAACAGTTATTAAAAATGAGAAGGATGAAAGCATTTCCACAAGGACAATTACGGGATGGAGAATGTGTATCGATTACAGAAAGCTTAACAAAGCTACCCGGAAATATCACTTCCCTCTCCCATTCATTGATCAAATGCTAGAAAGATTAGCACAGCACTCACATTTCTGCTATTTGGATGGTTATTCGGGATTTTTCCAAATTCCCATCCACCCTAGCGACCAAGAAAAAACAACTTTCACATGTCCTTTTGGCACTTATGCCTATAGAAGGATGCCCTTTGGTCTATGTAATGCTCCTGCTACCTTTCAAAGGTGTATGATGTCCATATTCTCAGACTTTGTTGAAAACATAATGGAAGTGTTTATGGATGATTTTTCCGTCCATGGCTCAAATTTTGAAAACTGTTTAGCCAATCTGGAAAAAGTCTTAGAGAGACGTGAGAAGGTAAACCTGGTTCTAAACTGGGAAAAGTGTCATTTCATGGTTAATGAAGGAATTGTCCTAGGGCACTTAATTTCTCATAGAGGTATTGAGGTAGATCGCGCAAAAATTGAGGTGATTGAAAAAATGCTACCTCCCACCTCAGTAAAAGAGGTGAGAAGCTTTTTAGGCCATGCGGGTTTCTACCGCCGGTTCATAAAAGACTTCTCAAAAATTTCAAAACCTATGACAAGTCTGCTCCTTAAGGATGCAGCATTTATTTTTAACAATCTTTGTCTTGAAGCTTTTAACAGGTTGAAAAAGGCTTTAGTTACTGCGCCGATCATACAGCCACCAGACTGGAATCTCCCGTTCGAGATAATGTGCGATGCAAGCGACTATGCAGTTGGGGCAGTCCTGGGACAAAGAAAAGAAAAAAAATTGCATGTCATATACTATGCAAGCAGGACCTTAGACGAGGCACAAATGAATTACGCCACAACTGAAAAAGAATTATTGGCGGTAGTTTTTGCCGTTGATAAGTTTCGATCATATTTGGTAGGTTCAAAAATCATCATTTTTACTGATCACTCGGCCATAAAATATTTGTTAAACAAAAAAGATGCCAAGCCGAGATTGATCCGATGGGTTTTACTCCTACAAGAATTTGATCTTGAAATAAGGGATAAAAAAGGCGTTGAAAATGTTGTGGCTGATCATTTGTCCCGTCTACAAGGAACAAAAGAAGAAGAGTTGCCACTTAATGATACATTTTTGGATGATCAACTCTTCTCATTGGTCAAAACTGAAGCACCATGGTATGCAGATTTTGTAAACTACCTTGCAGCAGGAGTACTCCCCCCAGATTTAAATTATCAGCAGAAGAAGAAATTCTTCCATGATCTTAAACAGTATTACTGGGATGAGCAACTCCTTTTTAAAAGGGGAGCAGATGGGGTGTTCAGAAGATGCATTCCGGAAGAAGAGGTAAGTAACATTCTATACCATTGTTATTCTTCTTCCTATGGCGGCCATGCCAGTTCTTCAAAAACTGCTACGAAAATTCTACAATCTGGTTTTTATTGGCCGTCCCTTTTTAAAGACACGCATCAATTCATTTCTAAATGCGACCAGTGTCAACGCACTGGAAATATTTCAAAAAGAAATGAAATGCCCTTAAATAATATCTTAGAGGTTGAAATTTTCGACGTCTGGGGTGTCGATTTCATGGGACCGTTTCCTTCTTCTTTTGGAAACCAATATATTCTAGTAGCCGTTGACTATGTGTCAAAATGGATCGAAGCCATTGCTTCTCCTACAAACGATGCAAAGGTAGTCATAAAACTTTTCAAAAAAGTAATTTTTCCAAGATTCGGGGTCCCTCGTGTTGTCATAAGCGACGGAGGATCCCATTTCATCTCAAAACATTTTGAAATGTTACTGCAAAAGTTTGGAGTAAGGCACAAAATTGCAACGCCTTATCACCCTCAAACAAGCGGTCAGGTTGAGGTATCGAACAGAGAAATTAAAAGTATTTTAGAAAAAACTGTTTCGACCTCAAGAAAGGACTCGTCGGTAAAGCTCGATGATGCTCTCTGGGCTTATCGGACTGCGTACAAGACTCCCATAGGAATGACTCCTTTCAAATTAATTTATGGGAAGTCTTGCCACCTTCCGGTAGAACTAGAGCACAAAGCTTACTGGGCAATTAAACGCCTTAACCTGAACATGGAATTAGCCGGAGAAAAAAGAAAACTCCAACTAAACGAATTGGAAGAACTTCGAATGGATGCTTATGAGAATGCCTAATTTTACAAAGAAAGAACAAAAAATTGGCATGATAAGCGTATCATTCGTAGAGAATTCAAGGAGGGTGACCTGGTGTTATTGTTTAATTCCAGGCTAAAAATTTTTCCGGGAAAATTAAAGTCAAGATGGTCCGGTCCTTTTGAAATCCGTAAGGTTTACCCCTTCGGATCTGTAGAGATCTGGAGCGAGAAAACCGGATCGTTTAAAGTCAATGGTCAAAGGTTGAAAAATTATTTAATTGGTGACCCAATCGAGAAAGAAACTAGTTTAGTTCTGCAAGATCCCAATTGAAATTTTGATCGACAAGCTAGTGACGTTAAAAGAGCGCTGCGTGGGAGGCAACCCACGGCTTAATGTATTTTTTCGATTTGTTGAAAAATAAAATACCCCAGGGCCGAGTATCCTGAACCAGACAGCCAGGTGAGCTCTCCTAAACCCTTTTGTTTTATTTGAAAAATCATTGAGGACAATGCCTAGTCCAAGCATGGGGGGGTATTTTATTACTTTTATTAGGAATGCCTTTATTGCTTTGCCGAGTTTTTATCTTTTTGTACTTTGAGTTGTATCTGCTCTCTCCATCACGAAACTTTGTGAACCCTAAGCATGTTTTAGATAAGCCTTTTCTGGACAAAAATAATTTTTCAATTTTTCATTAGCAATCATCTAGGTGGACTGGTTGGGAACAACAAAATTGTATCATGGTTCGATTTCTACTTCTAGGGCTTTTTCACACACACACACACACTATTGAGACTGTTTTCAGTTATTAATACAATTAGAGGGACTGAAAAGAAACTAGTAACCTGGTTCTCTTGGTGACATTTACTAGATGCGCGGTTACTGGAGAAAAACGTCTGAGTTGGGATATCAAGCAAAGAAATATATATATATGCAAAACCAATTCAAAAATGCAAAAGTTAGTGCATTTTAAATGTCAAAATAAATGGTTAGCATATAAAATCAAAAAGAAAAGAAAAATGCTTGAATACCCAACGTATAATGACATTGATATCCTCTCTAGAGTACGGATACTTTAAAGTTGTCTCTCAATTACACAAGAGGCCCAAAATAGTAGCTCTAAAACCAAAGTGTTAGAATTGCCCCACAGTTCACTTAAGGTTTCGATATGAAAATAATTTTCCTTCAGAATTGGTCTAAAGATTTACACTGTTTTTGCTTGAGGACAAGGAAAGGTTCAAGTATAGGGGAGTTTGATAAGTCTATTTTTAGAGTCTTTTTAATAGTTATTTTATTAAGTCTTTTTAGTATTTAGATTATATTTTTGATCTATTTTACTGCAAATGTTTACTTTTTATTTTCAGGTTTTATTTTGAAGCAAAAAAAGAAAATATGAGCTAAAATGAAGAAAAAAGGAAACATTTGAGGAGGAGCAATTTTTAAGGCACTAGACACCCTCATGGGCGCCAAGGGCCCCAAAAAACGCAACACAGGAGCAAAACTGGCGAAACTGGCGCAAGAAAGGGACCCATGGGCGCCAAAAACGCAACACAGGAACTGGCGCAGGCATGGGCGCCATGGGCGCCAAAAACGCAACACAGGCGCAGCACAGAAACTGGCGCAGGAACTGGCGCAGGCATGGGCGCCATGGGCGCCAAAATGCTGGAAAATTTGGCTACGGCCACTTTTTGATGGCCACCTTTGCCAACTTGATTTGTTTCTTCTTTTTGACCATTTTGCCCTCAACCTAAGCCCTTTGTCAACTTGTTGATGGCTATGCTTTCTCCACTTGTTGATGGATATTTTTGCCCACTTGTTGATGGCTTTGCCTTGCCCACTTGTTGATGACCACATCTTTGCCAAAACTTGTAATTTACTATTTTGCCCCTCCCTCATATTTTCCTATAAATAGGACATTGATCCTCACTTGTAAAGCACTTGAATTTTGTGACAAAGTTCATCTCAAAAATTCTCTAAAGATTGTTCTTCATGTTCTTCATGTTCTTCATCTTCTTCTACTTTCTTGCTATTTAAATTCTTGCAATTTATTTTCTTGCCTTTTATTTTCCAAGTCATTTATTTTCTTGCCCTTTATTTTCCAAGTCATTTATTTTCTTGCCCTTTATTTTTCAAGTCATTTACTTTCTTGCCCCTTTATTTTCCAAGTCATTTATTTTCTTGCCCTTTATTTTCCAAGTCATTTACTTTCTTGCCCCTTTATTTTCCAAGTCATTTATTTTCTTGCCCTTTATTTTCCAAGTTATTTACTTTCTTGCCCATTTATTTTTCAAGTCATTTATTTTCTAGCCCCTTTATTTTCCAAGTCATTTACCTTCTTGCCCTTTATTTTCCAAGTCATTTATTTTCTTGCTATTTAAATTCTTGCAATTTATTTTCTTGCCTTTTATTTTCCAAGTCATTTATTTTCTTGCCCTTTATTTTCCAAGTCATTTATTTTCTTGCCCTTTATTTTTCAAGTCATTTACTTTCTTGCCCCTTTATTTTCCAAGTCATTTACTTTCTTGCCCTTTATTTTCCAAGTCATTTATTTTCTTGCTATTTAAATTCTTGCAATTTATTTTCTAAGTCCTTTATTTTCCAAGTCATTTACTTTCTTGCCCATTTATTTTCCAAGTCATTTATTTTCTTTTCTCCTCTTTTGTCTACAATGATCATGAGTGAGTAGACTTTACTAAAACATTCCTTCTTTCTAAAAACACTTTCTTTTCAGTTAATCAACTTTGAAAAATTAAATTGGTATTCACCTAGGCTCTCCCTGTGGATCGATAACTCTTTTATTACGCGATACGACTCGTGCACTTGCGAGGCTATCAACATGGACGGTGAAGAACTCAGAAACCCAGTCAATTCAGATTCGGTCAAGAAATATTACGCCTGAGAAAAATAAAAAGAAAAAGAGAAAGATGAGCCAAACAAGAATTAGCTCGCTAGGTTGAAAACCCGAAAGGGCGGCCTAGGCAAAATTGAGCGACCCGGTGGATTGAAAACCCAAAAGGGCGATCCAGGCAAAAATTAGGGTCAGAAAAGTTGGACATAAAAAGGAAAAATGAAAGGGGGCAAGCAGCGCCTCCAAAAGCTTGGATAAAAGGGTGATCAAGGCTGCAAGTATGAGCAGTTGGCATCAGACGCTCTAGAGACAAAGACTGTTCATATGATCTACTGCGTCCGTTCTCTTGTTTTTCTTAGTTTCAGAAAAAATTCCAATGTACTCTCTTCAGTCAGCGTGACATTCTGCATGTCTGACTTCCATATGAATAAAAGTCCAAATTTTTCACTCTATCAGTTTGTTGTCTTATCATTGCTTTCTTTTCATTTTTGATTTTAAACTACGTTTTATGGTAGATGATAAATCATGGAAATGTGCATAAGTCATAGCATTAAGGTCATTGCGAAATTTTTGAAAACAACGACAAAAAAGAGACGATCTTTCAGTCAAGTAAGTTCACAAAAATCAAATAAGAAGCGCTGATTGCATTAGAGCAAGAGGACGAAGCTCGGCTCCCGAATTCTTATCATAGACGATCGTTGTATCTCACAAGGCAAGTCCCGCGAGTTGGTCGGACCAGCAAAAGAAAAGCCAAAAAAAAAAAGAGTTGAAAAAGCAAAAGAGCAATAAACAAATAAAGTCATGCACTACATACAGCAAGCATAAAACCATTCACTCATCAGACATAGAAAATAATAATAATAATAATAATAATAATAATAATAATAATAATAATAATAATAATAAAGTAAAGAAAAGAGAAATTCAGACATTTGCATTTGCATTCATCATAAGAAAAAGAAAAAAGAAAATAGCAATCATTACATTTGTATAATTTTTGGAAAGAAAATCCTAGTCTAAAATAATTAAAAATGCATTTTCCCCATTTTTAGTGCATAAAAAAACCCAAAAAAGACCATTAAATATTCCCCAATTATTAAATGACAATTTTTATTGTCTAGAATAATTAAAGGGAATATTTTCTGGTGCTCAAGTATATATGACATATTTTTAATAGGTGCACTTTCACTTCAATGCCCAAAAATTCAAAATTCAAAATTCAAAATTCAAAAGAAGGAAGTGTCCTCAATAAGACAAAAGACCAAAAACAAGTTTTTTTTTCTCCTCCTCTCCCTTGCTTCATACGAATTCTCTCTCTCTCTCTCTCTCTCTCTCTCTCTCTCACAAAATTCTTCCACACTCTTCTATTCCTTATCCCCTAAGAATATGCTTTCTACTATTCTTAACTTTTCCCTTTTTGGTGACCATCACTCATTCCCACATAGATTCATGCCCTCTTTTGTAAATTACCCCACCCATTTATACTCACCTCTTCACAAGAAAATACAAAATTACCTCTTTGGTAACATTCCATCCCAATTATACCCTTAACCCTATTTTTACCTCACATCACATATGAGCCTCCATTCCCAAAAAAGGACAAGTTTTTTTTCACACAAACTCTCCTCTCTTCTCTCCTCTCCTCACGCCATTCTCCCTCTATCCCTCACTCTCATTTTGTGTTTTCTCACTACCCACAATCCAAGTGATCTCCAATCCTAGCCCTTCATTCAAATTCAAAACCCAATCCTAGAGCACCTAGTAAAGAACAATGACCTAATTACCCCTAGACCTAAAACAACTCTATAAATACCCTCTCATTTACACACATCACCATATTTTGTTTCTCATTCTCCTACACTAAAACCCTAGCACACAAAAACCTCTCCCTTTTCCTCTCCTAAAACCGTAGCCCTTAACCCTCCTCCCTCGACCATTTTTTATTTTCTCTTCACCCAAACACCACCATCTCACTTCATTCTCATCCCTCTTTCACATATCTCCTCCACTTTCCATTCAAGTTCAAAAATCATCATCAAAGAAGGTTTTCACCAAGCTTTTGTGGGTTAGAGTTGAAGAACCTTGGAGTCTTGTTGATTTGTGTCTAGTTTCATATTCTCATCTCATTTCCTAGCTTGGAGTTAAGGTAAAATCCTTAAAACCTTGCATCACATTTGAGTTCTTGCCTCAAAAAATGTAAAATCATTCATCCTATTCATCTTCATATTCTCATATTGTTGATTGTTGTTGGTGAGAAGTGTCATAAGCACTTTGACAAGCACTTAGGGAGGCTTGGGTGCTTATGGTGCTTCTCACCCTTGAATGATTGTTGATTTGTGTTGATTTGATCTTGATCCTTGCATTTCATGAAATAAAATGTTGTTTTATGGCATATTATGTTTCACATACTTGTAGAAAAATAGGGTTTATGTTAAGTTTTGTGCATTTCTTTGCCTAATCACATGAACCTTTACCAAAAATGCGATTCAACATGCTTTGATGCTTTGATTGCGAAGATGATTTGCTTGATTATGGTTTGCCAATGATCATGCTTGAGGCTACTCTTTTGAATTCGCTTGTGCTTTGTAATCTCGTTGTTTACTCACATATTGTATCATCAATACTTAGATAGGTCCATTACATACATTACATCTTCCACTAGATGTGCATTTAGATTCCCTTGCGTTTTGTAGAAATATTTGAGTATGGTCCTCGCCTAGCATCTTCCATTAGATGTGCATTTAGGTTCAATTTTGCCTACTCTTGCATTTTTGCTTAATGCCCAATTCAAGTTCCTTTTTTGCCTATCTATGTGTTGTGGTCTACAATGTGTAGTCTAGGCTAATATTCGCTCAAGAATTCAAATGAGATTAGTTGTAAAGTCATGTCCATGTTGTTGTTTGCCTAAGGATTCGATTTCAATGATTGTGCCATGCTTGAATCTCCAAATCTTCTTGCATTCATTGTTTTCTTTTCTAAATAGCTTAGCATGAAAATGGTGACTAGTGACAACTACCCATAACCTTTGTTAGTTTGGTTGTCCTAAGAGCCTAAATTTTAAAAAAAAAAGATGTTTTCATATGCATAAGCTACTAGTGATAATCACCAATAACCTTTGTTAGTTTGATTATCATGAACGGTTTCAATTTCAAAAGATATTTTCCTAAGTATCAAAAGTCATAGCAAGTGTTAGTGTTGACCACCCATAACCTTTGTTAGTTTGGTCATCATGAAGGCTTTCATCTTTCAAAAGAGATTTTTACATGCACTTAAGTGGGTTTTAGTAGTGATCACCCATAACCTTTGTTAGTTTGATCATTATGAACGCCCTTCACTTTTCAAAACCAAAGCAAAAAGACTTTCACTTTCAAGGCTCGTTAGAACTACGTCGCTTTGATTCCCATTTGGGATACGTAGGAGCGAGCCACAATCTCGTCAAGCGCAACCATAAAAATTAGCATTTGCATAACAAAAAGAAAAGAGTTATTTTCATAACACAAAAAAAGAATCACTTTTGCAAACCAAGATCATTTTCAGAACAAAAACATTCTCCTTTCAAGAGTCATTTTCAAACCCATTGTCGCTAGCGGCTAATCAGAACCTTTGTTCGTCTAGCCATTGGTAGTGTCATACCCTAATTTTGTCCGGCTTAGGTCAAAACCGTAATTTTCCACAAAAAATAAATAAATTGAAGAATGAAGAGCATCATGCATTGCATTTTGGGTCCTGTAACACCCCGATAAATTCTAACATATAGAATCATCGAAATGCACTAAATGGCATGCATCAGAGGAACTTCCTGTTATTGAAATATTGAACACAATTAAAACTTTCGATAATACATATCAAATGGTTCTTTGAACCTCATAAACTTCCTGGTGTTCAATACTCAAAACATAAAGTAGCGGAAACGATCTTACAACTTAAACAATGAAAGTTATACAAATCGGAGCATAGAAACAATAAATGGGGCAAAGGTCTAAAACATGAAATTAGGTCTTCAATGACTCCAAGAGTCGCACCGGCTAACCGTGCTTTGTCGCCTTTGCTTTTCCCTGTTTCTCTGTAAAAACCACAAATATGAAGGGGTGAGATAAACATTATCTCAGTGAGTCCTATCGAGACCCCTTACTAACTCTAGCGGTTCATTATACTTTACTTTGAACTCGTGGCCCTAAAAGCAACCACGTGGAAATAATTTAAGTTCCGGTAACCTTTATGCTCATGGCCCTCCTAAGCGACACATGAAGCATACAATCTTTTGTTCCATCTTTTTAGCATAACACCTCAGTCTACCTATTTTATAGGAACTTCTTTGACTTTGGTGAACCCATCCCGCTATTTCTAGTGGGCGAAACATTCTTGAGTCTAGGTTTTGGGGCTCATGACTTCCCCTCCCCTAGTATGCTAACCTCTAAGGGTCGTCACCCTTTTTCCTCTTGTATTTATTATACATTATATAACCATGTACCCGCAATGGGCTGTTAGTCATTTCAGTCAAGTACCGTGTATCATATCAGTCAAGTACCGTGTATTATTAGTATTCTTGACATATGTTCTCTCGCGTTCTCTAAGTGCGGTCTTCCATTTTATTCATAATACACAAATTTCCTATTAAACATGTTCAATCTCAAGACATCGGTATCTTTACATTGTTGGGGGACCTTGGGGAATGGATTAGAAGAGGATTGGAATCATTTGGAATGGATAAAAAGGTACTTTGAATTTGAAGATCAGAAAGTCTCACACGACCCGTGCGTGTAGGCGCACGACCCGTGCGTTGTTGAACAAGTTGTAGAAGATTTCCAGAAAGATACGCACGACCCGTGCGACTAAGCGCACGATCCGGGCGTTATCCAATAAAATTGTAGAAAGTTCCAGAAACATACGCACGACCCGTGCGACTAGGCGCACGATCCGTGCGTGTTTAAAAATCCAGTTCTTCTAGTATCAAATGGGGGCGCACGACCCGTGCACAGAGGCACACGATCCGTGCGTCTCCATCAGTTTTCTAGAAAACAGACTTTTCATGAGTTAATCCCTTCCATTCTGATTCCCATTTCCCTTCCGACCGAGACCCAAACATAACACACAATATAGCAGTATAGTACAGCAGGCATATACCATCCAATTCAGCACGTTTCAACAATCAAACACATAACTTGTTATTAAAAGTCACTGTTTTTAGAAAAACGGTTTTCGAAAAGGTGGAGACTCAGAAAACACACACATTCCCTAAGCGAGTTATAGAACTCACCCGACGCGATGAGAATCACGTAAAGATACCGAGACTTTGACGTATGCTAGTGAATCAAGAACACGCGAACTCTCCCTGGATCCGCTCCAACAACGAGCTTAGCTACTGAACCCGTTCAGACAGCACCCCCAAATCGAATTCCTAGTTACCGATTCTTCTTCTCACTGCTTGACAACACAAGGTAGGTTCTGGTCTCTCCTTCTAAGGAACATCCAGCAACATGCAACTCACTTTTCTCTCAATATAAAGCTTAGTTCAAAAATGGTGATTTGGTGGAGAGGGGTGTTTTTGGGCTGTTCTGGGTATCAATGGGAAGAGGCTGGAAAACTGAAGGGAGTAGTGTGAGGAGATGGTACATGCATCAAGAATCTGAGCTTCCTTTCTCTCCCTTTCCTCCTCACTCTCGCGACCTCCCCCTTTCTCTCTTCTCCAAATTTCAGATTTTTCCTTTCAGCTGAAAATGATTTGGGTCTTATGTGTTGTGTTTTTGTTTTGCCTTTGGTCAGCTAAGTTCATTTAATATGGGTAAGGACCAAAATGCCCCTCCTCTCTAATATCATTCCTCAAATACTCCTTATCATCATAATACCATAACTTGCTAACTTGACATAATATTCTAATTATGCATGACTATAACTTGATTATTTCAAACATCACATAATTAGTGCAAATTAAACAACTTATAATAAACCTCTTATGCTAAATACTCTGTTTAGCCAATAAATTATATTGATCTCTTCAATAACTTAATTAGGTAAAATTAGCTAATTAGGGGATGTTACAATCACCCCAACTTTTAAAATTTTGTCCTCAAAATTGACAAAACGTACCTTACTCGAACAAATAAGGATATTTCACCCGCATGTTCTCCTCTACTTCTCATGTTGCTTCGTCGGGTGATGCACCGTCCCAAAGCACCTTAACAATAGGAATTGATCTCGTCCGGAGCGTTTTCTCGCCACGTTCGATAATCCTGACTGGAGTAGGCTGGTAAGATAAATCCGGTCTTATATCGATCGCTTCATAACTTAATGGTTGATTCGGATCATGAATATATTTCCTTAACTGCGATACATGAAACACATCATGTAATCTGGACAATTCTGGAGGTAATGCAATGCGATATGCTACCGGCCCCACTCGCTCGATAATCTGGAAGGGTCCGACATACCGAGGACTGAGCTTCTTCGCTCGCAAAGCGATACCGGTCCCGATGGTTGGAGAAAGCCTCAAAAAGACATGGTCTCCTTCTTCGAATTCTAACGGCCTTCTTCTCTTATCCGCATAACTCTTTTGTTGACTCTGCGCGGCTTTCATCCTTTCTCTTATCTGACGGATCTTCTCTGTCGTCTCACGGACCAAATCCGGTCCCAACAATCTCTGCTCACCTACATCCCACCAACACAATGGTGTTCTGCACTTCCTTCCATACAATGCTTCATATGGAGCCATTCCGATACTGGAATGGTAACTGTTGTTGTATGAAAATTCCACCAATGGAAGATGATCCTCCCATCTGCCTCCACTATCGAGTACACAAGCTCTCAACATATCTTCCAATGTCTGGATTGTCCTCTCAGTCTGCCTGTCTGTCTGTGGATGGTAAGCGGTGCTAACACACACCTTTGTTTCCAACGCCATGTTCAATGCTCTCCAAAATCGAGATGTGAACTTGGGATCTCGATCACAGATGATACTTGTAGGAATTCCATGCAACTTCACAATATTCTTGAGATACTTATCTGCTAACTTAGCAACCTTGTGATTCGAACGCACTGGAATAAAATGAGCGGACTTGGTCAGGCGATCCACCACTACCCAAATAGAATCATTTCCGGCTTGAGACCGGGGCAATCCCATGACAAAATCCATAGATATGCTTTCCCATTTCCATTCAGGTACCTTCAACGGTTGCAACTGGCCACCTGGCTTCTGGTGCTCTATCTTAACCCTTTGACAAGTCAACCATTGAGACACAAACTCTGCAATATCTACTTTCATACCCGGCCACCAATACAATTGCTTCAAATCTCGATACATCCTGGTAGACCCAGGATGTATCGAGAACCGACTCTTATGAGCCTCCTCTAAAACTTGTCTCTTCACATTCTCTTCATTCGGCACACAGATTCTACCATCAAAGCAAATTACGCCATCACCGTCTTCGGTGTAATTCGGCAATCTCTTCTGCGATTGCAGCTCTACATCACCTTCTTGGGCCGAGCGAATTAGATTTCTCAAGGGACTTGAAATCCGAATGTGACTCAACACCAACCTGTTCCTTCTTGACTTCACTCTCAAATTAAGGTCTCTGAACGATTCCAACAAGGACATCTCGTGCATCATCAACTCTGCAGTATGGATAGACTTCCTGCTTAAAGCATCGGCCACAACATTAGCCTTACCAGGATGATAATTCAATTCAAAATCGTAATCCTTCAGAAATTCTACCCATCTCCTCTGTCTGTTGTTCAGCTCCTTTTGGTCAAACAAATACTTAAGGCTCTTGTGGTCACTAAAGACTTCGAAACGAGACCCATATAGGTAATGTCTCCAAATCTTTAGGGCAAACACAATCGCCGCCAACTCTAAATCACGAGTTGGGTAATTCTCTTCATGGGGCTTCAACTGTCTGGAGGCATAAGCAACTACTTGTTGATTCTGCATTAGGACACATCCCAAACCCTTACCAGAGGCGTCGCAATAGATTTGGAATCCTACGGACGGATCTGGAAGAATCAGGATAGGTGCAGAAGTCAAACGATCCTTCAATTCCGTGAAACAATTATCACAGTCTGAGTCCCAAACAAACGGCTGACCCTTGCGAGTTAACCGAGTGAGTGGAAGAACCAGCTGGGAAAATCCTTGAATGAATCTTCGATAATACCCAGCTAATCCCAAGAAACTTCTTACCTCAGTAACCGTGGATGGTTGTTCCCAGTCTACCACAGCTTCAATCTTACTGGGATCCACTGCAACACCTGCCTGAGATATCACATGACCCAGAAACTTAACTTCGGGCATCCAGAAATCACATTTGGACGGCTTAGCATACAACTTCTTCTCTCGGAGTACGTTCAGAACAATTCGGAGATGTTGCACATGCTCCTCAGTCGTTTTAGAGAACACCAAGATATCATTAATGAACACTACCACAAACTGATCCAGATAGGGATTAAAAATCCGATTCATATAATCCATGAATACGGCTGGAGCATTGGTCAAACCGAAGGGCATCACTACAAATTCATAGTGTCCATACCTCGTACGGAAAGCGGTCTTCGGGACGTCCAAAGCTCGCACCCTGATTTGGTGATAGCCGGACCTTAGATCAATCTTTGAAAATATAGAAGCTCCCCTCAACTGATCTAGCAAATCATCAATCCTCGGTAGAGGGTACTTGTTCTTGACAGTCACCTTATTCAACTGACGATAATCGATACACAATCTCATACTTCCGTCCTTCTTCTTGACAAGCAACACTGGAGCACCCCAAGGTGAGGCACTCGCCCGGATGAACCGTTTGGAAATTAGCTCTTCCAATTGAACTTTCAATTCCCTCAACTCTAACGGTGGCATTCTATACGGGGCTATAGAAATAGGTCCAGTGCCTGGAACTAACTCTATAGAAAATTCCACCTCACGATCCGGAGGAAATGAAGGAACTTCATCGGGAAACACATCAAGAAATTCATTAACAACTTGCACAGAAGATAAATCCTGACATGTCTCAGTGGATGCAGACAGCATCATGACATAAGCTTCTGCGCCTTGGAACAGATAGTTACTGGCCGAAGTGAAAGAAATAACAGCTTCAGAATTGGGCGGTTGTAGCTCTACCGACTCGGAGGCGAAACCGATAGTTCGATGGAAGCAATCTATAGTCACATGGTTGGCCGTCATCCAACTCATTCCTAGGACGACGTCCATGCCCTTCATTGGTAAACAAATGAAGTCTACTACAAAATTCCTATCTCCAATGGATAGAAGACAATTTTCACATATCGCTTGGGTCTGAACACTACCCTCAGCAGCAGTCTTAATGGAGATTGGTTGAGGCAAAGGAGTTAAGGCCAATCCCAACCGTTCGACACAAACTTGAGATATAAAACAATGGGTCGCACCTGAATCATATAAAATACTAACGGAGTTATTAAAAAGAGATACCATACCCCTTGGTAGATTATCTGACGGTGTGACCTTCTGGGCGTCCAAGGTGTAAACCCTCCCATGAGTTGTAGTAGCAGCGGGGTTACCTCCTTGACTCTTCTCCTTCTCTGGGAAGTCCCGTGCCTAATGACCTTCTTTCTTGCAGAAATAACACTGGTTGGATCCCATCTGGCATTTACCCTGATGATACTTTCCACAGTTGGAACATGTACTGAATCTCGACGACTGAACCTGCTTCCCTTTGTTGGAGTTGCGCCTGGGACCCATCTGATTGTTGGATGATCCAACATTCTTCTTATTCTGATGGAATACCTTCCTGCTTGCATATAACCTCTTCAAGTCACTCTCAGCTATGTGTGCTTGTTGAACCATGGCGGCATAGTTAGTATAAGAAAAAGAACTCAAACTCTGAGCAATGTCTTCCCTTAGCCCATACTTGAACCTTTCGGTTTTCCACTTGTCATTGGGAGCATACCCGGCCAAACCGAAGAATTGATATAACTATTCAAACTTAGCCGCGTACTGACCTACAGTTGAACTTCCTTGAGTGAGAGTCAGAAATTCGTTCTCCTTGTCGAACCTCATGGCGGTTGGAAAGAACTGCTCCAAAAATACCTGCTTGAAATGTTCCCAAGTCTGGGGAGTATCCATAGTTACCATCATGGCTTTGGCATTAGTCCACCAGTTGTTAGCTTCACCTTTCAGCATATGTGTCGCCAATATCAGCTTGTCATCATCAGTGACTTGCATAGCTACGAAAATCTTCTCTATATCATCAAGCCAATGCTGGGCTTCCATGACATCCGGTCCTCCTCTGAACTCGGACGGCTTCATTTTTAGAAATTCAGAGAAAACCCTCCTTGGGTCAACTTGAGGCTCAGGGACTTGCTGGGGCTGAGCTTGAGCATTCTGTTGCATTTGCAGCATATCTTCTGTAACACCCCGATAAATTCTAATATATAGAATCATCGAAATGCACTAAATGGCATACATCAGAGTAACTTCCTGTTATTGAAATATTGAACACAACTAAAACTTTCGATAATATATATATCAACCGGTTCTCTGAACCTCATAAACTTTCTGAAAATGCTTAAGTTCCAAAACTTAAGCCTTGTACATAATCCTGATGTTCAATACTCAAAACATAAAATAGCGGAAACGATTTACAACTGATACATGATCGTTATACAATCGATAACATAGAAACAATAAATGGGACAAAGGTCTAAAACATGAAATTCGGTCTTCAACGACTCCAAGAGTCGCACCGGCTAACTGTGCTTCGTCGCCTTTGCTTTCCCCTGTTTCTCTGTAAAAACCACAAATATGAAGGGTGAGATAAACATTATCTCAGTGAGTCCTATCGAGACCCCTGACCAACTCTAACGGTTTGTTATACTTGAATCTGAACTCGTGGCCCTAATAAGCGACCACGTGAATACATGATGTTTTCTCGTAACTTGTAGCCCTAATAAGCGACTACTCGTTACCTTCTTGATTTTTCCTGATGTAGCCCTAATAAGCGACTACAGATCATATTTTAACATGAACTTAGCACAACCCGAGATATAATGCTAGACAATCTTGATTGCCCAATATCTACGGAAACCCCAATCCGAAATTCTATCCGAATAATGCTAGGGTCCTAGCTTTGGATTCATGACTCCCCTCAACTAGGTATGCTAATAACTGGAGGATCGTCATCCTCGATATACACAAGGTATACCATCTACCTTTCCCCGAGGGAAAGTAACTTGAATTGTGTTTACATGAATTGAGAGTTTTTATGTCTTTATAGACTTACAATCAATTAGCTTACATGACATGATGAACTCTAGGTTCGTTATCTTAACATGATTGGACTCAAGGTCCGTTAACATTTCTTGACTTAAGTTCTCTCGCGTTCTCTAAGTACGGTTTGCCGTTACGTTCATAACACACAAGTTTCTAACAAACATGTTCAATCTCATGATATCAGCATCTTTACATTGTTGGGGAACCATGAGGAATGGATTAGAAGAGAATTGGAATCATTTGGAATGGATAAAAAGGTACTTGAATCTGAGGATCAGAAGGTCTAACACGACCCGTGCGTGTAGGTGCACGATCCGTGCGCTATTGAACAAAATTGTAGAAAGTTTCAGAAAGATACGCACGACCCGTGCGACTAGGCGCACGATCCGTGTGTGTTTAAAAATTCATTTCGTGCAGCATCAGATGGGGGCGCACGACCCGTGCTCATAGGCACACGATCCGTGCGTCTCTATCTGTTTTCCAGAAAATAGGTTTTTCATGAGTAAATTCCATTCCGTTCCGATTCCAATTTCGTTCCGATCGATATCCCAACATAACAGTTATTATTCCAGACCAGCGAAAGCGATTAAACAGTCCAACAACATATATCATAATTCAACAATCCAATCAATTCGAGCAATTATGCGATTTACGGTTTTTTTTTGATAAAAACGTTTTCGTTAAGTTTTCACAAAGCGGATTTTCCATAATATCATTTCAGAAAATAACATGACTTGACAACAAAACATCCCTAAGCGAGTATAGAACTCACCGATTTGACGACCTCGCGAGAAATCACGTCCTCACGAACCGTAACCTCTCGAACAATCCCCGTAATCACGTACTCGCACCGAACTCGTCCGATTCTCGAAACTGAAATTCGGAACGGCAACCAATCACAAATCCAGCTACTGAACTTCCTCCTTGACTACGGAATTGGCGTCTCTCGAACTTTGGCGATTCCATCCGAAATTTGAGCAACCAACACTTCCAATTTCGCATCCGTTTTCCAGAATCAGTGGGCCGTTTTGTAACACGCATATCTTGGTCAAATCGTGGCCAAAACCCTTCAAACCAGTGCCCATTCTGTAGATAATTTCGTCTACTTTCCGATGGTCAACGGATCACACGCATGCACCCAGTAACTTGGGAGATACACCCGAAACAATGTGACTGGTTCAAGACAGTGCTTGAGTCTGAATCCGAAACTTGGGGACATGATATCTCCTTCGTTTCTCCATGAAATCATACGGTTCTTGTGCCCAAAATGAAGCTCTTCGAGTCTAGTTTCCAGAGGGACAAGAATCACGATCATCGGAGCAGTGTACAGTGAGATACGATGAAAACAATGGAGGTAGGTCATACGGGTTTTCCAGCAGAAATTTCTGTTTCACTTGTTGTTTCATCTTCAACCATGTGTGACCATGCATTTGAGCTCTAAGCTGGACCCAAGCTCTACACACTTCGAAACCAGTAACTGAATCACTTCAAACTTGTCCTCAATCAACAATTTTGGTGTTCCATCCTTCCAATACTTCTCTAAGTTGACATGCAAGGCTTGAGAAGACCATTTCTCCTACTTTGAGCTTGGAGGTTCATCAATGGTGAATGGAGTTAGAGATGGGTGTGGTCTGTGTTCTGGGCATCAGAATGAAGAGGATGAGAGGCTGGTTCTAATGATCCAAAGATCAAACACATGCATCAAGAAATGGGTTCCCCTCCTCTCACTCTACCTCACGCCCTCCTCTCTCTCAAGCTCCCCATTTTCTTCTCTTTTTTCTTCTTTGGGGTTTTCAGCTGAAAATGAAAAATGTCACATGAGTGGGGTTGTGTTGTTTTTGGGGTCAGCTGAAGCTCACTTAAAAAGGGGCGAAATGACCATAATGCCCTTATGTCCAATTTTGGCTTAAACTTCCTTAATTTCTTCTTGAGTCAATTTTAATCACACAATACTTATACAATAATCACATATTGCATATAGTTATGTTCTGTGGGGGATGGTTTAGCCGAAACTCATTAATGTGTGGAAAAGACGAAAATACCCCTGTGCTCCTATTTGCTTAAAATCCCAATTAACTCACCATATCATAATTAATCAATAATGCTTAATTAATCATCTTGACCTCTTGCTAATTTAAATAATTTAAATTAGCGAAATTGGGGATGTTACATCTTCCATCATCTTCTGTTGTCTCTCGATCACGTTTTGCATCCATGCAGAATGCGGATCAATCGGTGGGTTATTCCTCGATCCTCCTGCCATAATTCTGCAAATGATACACCAAGTATTAAGTTGATCAGTCTCAATGTCTCTTAACATCATAAGAAGCAAGATAGCAGAATTCCCCGAGGGACAAAACCACCCTAACTATCTAAGCCCGACTAGGTCGAACTGCTCTGATACCATAATGTAACACCCCGATAAATTCTAACATATAGAATCATCGAAATGCACTAAATGGCATGCATAAGAGGAACTTCCTGTTATTGAAATATTGAACACAACTAAAACTTTCGATAATACATATCAAATGGTTCTCTGGACCTCATAAACTTCCTGAAAATGCTTAAGTTTCAAAACTCAAGACTTTTACATAATCCTGGTGTTCAATACTCAAAACATAAAGTAGCGGAAACGATCTTACAACTTAAACAATGAAAGTTATACAAATCGGAACATAGAAACAATAAATGGGGCAAAGGTCTAAAACATGAAATTAGGTCTTCAATGACTCCAAGAGTCGCACCGGCTAACCGTGCTTTGTCGCCTTTGCTTACCCCTGTTTCTCTGTATAAACCACAAATATGAAGGGTGAGATAAACATTATCTCAGTGAGTCCTATCGAGACCCCTTACTAACTCTAGCGGTTCATTATACTTTACTTCGAACTCGTGGCCCTAAAAGCAACCACGTGGAAATAATTTAAGTTCCGGTAACCTTTATGCACATGAAGCATACAATCTTTTGTTCCATGTTTTTAGCATAACACCTCAGTCTACCTATTTTATAGGCACTTCTTTGACTTTGGTGAATCCATCCCGCTATTTCTAGTGGGCGAAACATCTTGAGTCTAGGTTTTGGGGCTCATGACTTCCCCTCCCCTAGTATGCTAACCTCTAAGGGTCGTCACCCTTTTTCCTCTTGTATTTATTATACATTATATAACCATGTACCCGCAATGGGCTGTTAGTCATTTCAGTCAAGTACCGTGTATCATATCAGTCAAGTACCGTGTATCATATCAGTCAAGTACCGTGTATTATTAGTATTCTTGACATATGTTCTCTCGCGTTCTCTAAGTGCGGTCTTCCATTTTATTCATAATACACAAATTTCCTATTAAACATGTTCAATCTCAAGACATCGGTATCTTTACATTGTTGGGGGACCTTGGGGAATGGATTAGAAGAGGATTGGAATCATTTGGAATGGATAAAAAGGTACTTTGAATTTGAAGATCAGAAAGTCTCACACGACCCGTGCGTGTAGGCGCACGACCCGTGCGTGTAGGCACACGACCCGTGCGTTGTTGAACAAGTTGTAGAAGATTTCCAGAAAGATACGCACGACCCGTGCGACTAAGCGCATGATCCGGGCGTTATCCAATAAAATTGTAGAAAGTTCCAGAAACATACGCACGACCCGTGCGACTAGGCGCACGATCCGTGCGTGTTTAAAAATCCAGTTCTTGTAGTATCAGATGGGGGCGCACGACTCATGCACAGAGGCACACGATCCGTGCGTCTCCATCAGTTTTCCAGAAAACAGACTTTTCATGAGTTAATCCCTTCCATTCCGATTCCCATTTCCCTTCCGACCGAGACCCAAACATAACACACAATATAGCAGTATAGTACAGCAAGCATATACCATCCAATTCAGCACGTTTCAACAATCAAACACATAACTTGTTATTAAAAGTCACTGTTTTTAGAAAAACGGTTTTCGAAAAGGTGGAGACTCAGAAAACACACACATTCCCTAAGCGAGTTATAGAACTCTCCCGACGCGATGAGAATCACGTAAAGATACCGAGACTTTGACGTATGCTAGTGAATCAAGAACACGCGAACTCTCCCCGGATCCGCTCCAACAACGCGCTTAGCTACTGAACCCGTTCAGACAGCACCCCCAAATCGAATTCCTAGTTACCGATTCTTCTTCTCACTGCTTGACAACAAAAGGTAGGTTCTGGTCTCTCCTTCTAAGGAACATCCAGCAACATGCAACTCACTTTTCTCTCAATATAAAGCTTAGTTCAAAACTGGTGATTTGGTGGAGAGGGGTGTTTTTGGGCTGTTCTGGGTATCAATGGGAAGAGGCTGGAAAACTGAAGGGAGTAGTGTGAGGAGATGGTACATGCATCAAGAATCTGAGCTTCCTTTCTCTCCCTTTCCTCCTCACTCTCGCGACCTCCCCCTTTCTCTCTTCTCCAAATTTCAGATTTTTCCTTTCAGCTGAAAATGAATTGGGTCTTATGTGTTGTGTTTTTGTTTTGCCTTTGGTCAGCTAAGTTCATTTAATATGGGTAAGGACCAAAATGCCCCTCCTCTCTAATATCATTCCTCAAATACTCCTTATCATCATAATACAATAACTTGCTAACTTGACATAATATTCTAATTATGCATGACTATAACTTGATTATTTCAAACATCACATAATTAGTGCAAATTAAACAACTTATAATAAACCTCTTATGCTAAATACTCTGTTTAGCCAATAAATTATATTGATCTCTTCAATAATTTAATTAGTTAAAATTAGCTAATTAGGGGATGTTACAGGTCCTAGAAGTCATTCCAAGGTCTTCAAAATCATTTTTAGGGTTGGAATGCACTTTTTAGGCAAATTATGGTTTTAGGGTCAAAAAGGACATTTTGGTCATTTTTCGCAAAAAGATGATTTTCTCGCCAAAAATGCACATCCACAAAAAGTACATTTTTATTCTATCAAGGATAATTTTTGTACAATTTTTTAGAAAGAAAACCCTAGTCAAAAATAATTAAAAATGTATTTTTCCATTTTTAGTGCATAGAAAAATAAAAAAGGACCATTAAATATTCCTCAATTCTTAAGTGACAATTTTATTGTCATGGGCGACTAGAGGGAATATTTTATGGTGCCCAAAAACATGTAACACATTTTCAATAGTTGCATTCCCATTATTTCCCATGCCCAAAAATTTCAAATTCAAAAAGCAAAATGAGGAAGTGTCTTCAAATAAGACAAAACACCAAAAAAAAACAAGTTTTTTCCTTCTCTCCTCTCCTCACATTCGCATACTCCTTCTCTCTCTCTCTCTCTCTCTCTCTCTCCAATTTCTTCCACACTCTTCCATTTTGTAATCATTATACCCTCTTTGGTAAAATACCTCACTCACTTACACTAACCCCTTCAAAAGAAAACACAATTTTCCTCTTTGAGAACAATCCATCTCAATAATACCCCTAACCCTACCACACATGAGAATTCCATTCCCAAAATAAATAAAAGTTCATTTTTTTTCTTTTATTCTCTCTCCATGCAACACCTCTCCCTCTCCCATACTCTCCATTTTGTGTTTTCTCTCCACCCTCAATCCTTGTGATAAGTGATCTCAACCCTCCATTCAAAATCAAAGTTCAATCCTAGAGCACTTAGTAAGACCAATGACTCAATTGACCCTAAACCTAAAATAACTCTATAAATACTCCCTCATTCCCACACCTAAGGATCTTTTGGCCTCTCATTCTCCTACACTAAAACCCTAGCACACCAAAAACACCTCCTCTCCCTCTCCTTCCTCACCCCAAAACCGTAGCCTCTTCCCCTCTCTCCCATATATTTTCTTCAATTTTTCACCATCAAATCTTCCATTTCTTGTTAGATCATCATCATTCCTTCCATTCTCTTCAAGGTTGCATCATCAAATTGCTACGAGCTAGCAATCTTTGTGTTCATATCATCTCCTTCTTCATTTCTTTGTGATTTTGAGGTAAGCTTTGAAACTTTGCATCTCATATTTAGTTCTTCTTGCATAATCTCTCTTCTACTCCCAACTCCTTCTTGATTGCTTGTTGTTGTTGCTTTGAGGATCCATTTCAAACATTTTGACAAGGACTTTGAGAGCCTTGGGTGTTTGAGATGGGTCCTTGGCCTTGAAAGATTTGTTCTTGTGCTTGAATGATTTCCCTAGCATCTCTAAACATTTTGCACTAAATGTCATGAAATAAGAGTTGTTTTATGGCATTGTTCATTTCGCATGCTTGTAGAAAACTTAGGGTTCATGTGAGTTTTATGCCATCCTTTGCTTAATCATGTGAATCCTTTGCAAAAATGGATCTATGTTGCTTTATGTTAACTTTTGTTTTTTTAATAAAAGTGTGGATCTATGTTCCCTTTGGGTTCGCATGCTTATGTTTAAAAACATTTTCAAATTGATTTTGTTGTTGTTCTTTGCTTGATGATGTTTAATCTTGTTGTTAATATTTTATTTTAGTGTTAGATGTTATTTTTTGTTATTGGTTGATGATCTAGCAATATGATTCCCACTAGTGCCTAGTGCACCTTGACCTAAGTGGTGAAGATTGCTAGAAATGACTCAATTTAGTTTGTGTGTCCACTTATTCTTGTGTCTTAGTTTGCTTATTGTAAATTGTTGATGATAGGCAAGTTGATTCTCACTAGTGCCTAGTGCACTTTTCTCAAAGTGAGAGGATTGCTCTATATGATTCAACTTGGTTTTAGTGTTTATTTACTTTTTACCATTCTACTTTACCATTCATTAACTTTTTACCAAAACACAAAAATATTTTACTACTTTGGTTTTTACCACTTCATTAATTTTTTACTAAAACATAAAAAAGATTTTACCACTTCCCATTTACCTCATGCATTTTTACTTTACCATCTCATTAAATAATTACTATTTACTTCATGCATTTTTACTTTACTTTTCACTAACTTCTTACTTAAAGTTTTACAACTTATCAACTTGCAAAAATACCCAAAACATTTTCACATTCATGCATCTTCATTCATACTTAGTTTATGTGACACTCTCATGCATCCTCATATGCTTATATCTCTTGCATCCTCTTATGCATCCTTGTATGCCATCCATTCATAAATAAAGTGCTATGCATCCATTCCTTGTACACTCATGCACTTACATGCTTACCTAATCATGCATCCTTGCTTACATATTCAATCATTTAACTTAGAATACTCCATGTTTACAATTAATTGTATTCACTTGTTCTTGATGCCATGTAAATGTCTTGACTTGATTGTGTGCCCTCCTCTCCACTTGTATGACCTCCTAATGGAGACGTAAGTCTACATGCATGTTGTAGCATAGAGCCATTAGGGTAAATACAATCCTTCTTGCACACACACAATTACTTTGAGAACTTTGTTTTGCATCTTTAATAATTGAATCCTTTGATTGTATGGGCATGTTTAATCTTGGTTAATGAATGATATGTTCATGTTTGTTTGAGTATTATTCATTCATTTGCATTTGGTTATGGATTTAGAATTGACTTGAAATGTTCTACTCCTTTTCTAAAACCCATTTCCTAAAATCATTTCAAAACAAAAAGAAACTTTTACTTTCAAAACAAAAATAAATCAATCGTCATTAAACACAAATCGCGCCGTTGCCGATTAGGTTGTTAATGATGATATTGTTTTCAAAAAGAGTTAGAAGCGAGACCATTCTAACCGTCGTTGTTCGGTCTTCGCAAAAGCTCTATCCCATTTTCGAAAACTTATTCATTTCTCAAAAATAAACCAATTGTCATTAAACACCAATCGCGCCGTTGCCGATTAGGTTGTTAATGATGATGTTGTTTTCAAAAGGAGTTAGTAGCGAGACCATTCTAACCGTTGTTGTTCGATCTTCGCGAAAGCTCAATCCTTTTTCGAAACCAAAAGTCGAGAACTACGTAGCTTTGATCCCTCTTCCAGTGAGGGTACGTAGGAGCGGGGTCCTGTCCTGTCAAGCACACTTTTAAAAAAAACTTTGTTTTGTTCCGCTTTTCAAAGATACCAGAAAAATATCCCTTTCCCCCTCGTTTTCAATAAAACAAACTCCTAAAGAAAAGAAAAGAAGTAGAATAAACTGCTTTCAAACTCAAGCTTTTGTCCAAACCACACATCAAGTTAATGGTTCCCTTTCGGTAGAAAGGAGGTGCGGGGTGCTAATACCTTCCCCGTACCTAACCGACTCCCGAACCTACATCTCTAGTTTTCAAAATACCATCCGCCTTGTTTAAAAGACCTTTTTTCAATGTTTTGGTCTTAAAATTAAAATATTGGTGGCGGCTCCAAACCTTTTCCACGTTGTCAAACGAAAAGTCCCAAGCATTTTTTTTTTAAAAAAAAAGACGAGGGTCAAGCCTAGTTAACTTTGATGTGTGGTTTTAAAATTAATTGAGTTGAAAGCTTTGTTTTACTTCTTTTATATTTGTTCACAATGCCTTGTTCATGCATTCCTCAATTCCCATGTCCCCTATTCTCTGCTCCCTTTCTTAAGGTAAAAACATGCATTTCCTCCCATTCTATTATGATCCCTTCTTCTCCGCTCCCTTTCTTAAGGTAAGCAGTGCATATGACTGTTGCTGAAACCTAGTTTGGATTATTGGTATTGTGATATTGAACCCTAGGGTAGACGACATGTTATTGCCTGCTATTGTTTGGACTGTTCTGGGTTTTCCTTTGCAGGTGGGGTATATGTGGGTAGTTTCAGGCGGTATGCCCTTGCTGCACACACTCACACCTTATGCTTACTATGCTTTGAGAGGGGCCTAAAACCCAAGGTCTGACAAAACTTAGGAGAGTGGAAACGAGTAGTGACTGGCAATTGGACCGTTGTCCTTCTGACTCTCACGAAAGTTTCAGCCAGAGTATGCTCTTTCATGATGCCTCACACCAGATGGCGTTCCATCGTTGTGGGTGCTATTGTGAAAGGGAATTAGCTCTGGTAACCTGGTGAGGAAGTGACTAGAACCCGCATGGGAGGAACATTTGAGTTGTCCTAGAACTTAGGTCCCCACCTTCGTAGGACACAAGGGGCATACCAAATTGTGTGTTGCATGGTAATATAGACATGTTTTCAAAAAAGAGTAGGAGGTTTTTCAAATAAAAAGTAGAGAAAGAGCTGCCGTTGTAGCCTTTCTTCTGCCGGTCCGTACGAAGTGACATATGGCCCACTCTTTTCAAAAAAAAGAGAGAACGAGCTGCCGTTGTAGCCTTTCTCTTACTTGGTCCATATGAAACCGCGTACGGCCCGCATTTTTCAAAAAAAAAAGAAAAAAACCTGAACTAATGCCAATAAAGGTTTTGCCCTAATATGCATATGCATAAAACATCATCATCATTTTGCATGCATCCTCGCATTGCATCCAACATAAGCTTTTACAGCTCATGCATGCATCCTTGCATTTCATCAAAGTTTGTTTGCCGAGAATCCCAAAGTGACAAAGAATCTTGCCATAGGTACAGTATGGAATCAAGAAGTGAGACAGTGCACCCCCCGAGATATCCGGTTGTAAGTAAGGTTGATGTTGCCAGTCTGAAAAAATGTGCTGACCTAATGGGACCTATCGAAAGAGGATCATTTGACAGTTCTTACGGGAATCTCCGGAAGCTGTTGACACTAGAGGTGCAGACCGAAGCAATCGTGGCTCTAAGCAGATTTTATGACTCCGGGATCAGATGCTTTCTTTTCAGAAACTTCCAATTGACTCCCACGTTGGAAGAATACCATCAGATTTTGGGTTTCCCTCGGACAGAAGCCGTTCCCTGCCGATATCAAGAGCAATACTACACGGACGAGAAATTTGCCGCTCTGTTGCAAATGAAGGTAGAAGACCTGAGACTCCGGAAGCAAAAGAAGAACCAAGTGATGGGTTTCCCACAGAGTTATCTCGAGAGTCTAATGGATGTGCATGCCAAAAATAAAAACTGGGTGGTCTTCAAGCAAATCTTGGCACCGACAATCTTCGGAGTTGTCCTCTTTCCACAGATTGAAAGATTCATAGATGTGACTGTCGTTGGCATCTTCCTAGCTTCCCAGAATGAGAAGAATCCGATCAATCCAATCCCGGCTATTCTTGCTGACACTTATTCATCTTTCACTCATCACTGCGAACTGAAAAGAAAGAAAATCTCTTGCTCCTCTCACTTATTGTATGCCTGGCTTCTGATTCATGTCTACACTAATCCAGTACGAGTAGAGAAGTTGATTGATTATGCTATCACCTGTGAAGTGCGAGTCATGAACATTCAGGAGTGGATCCAGTTTCTAGGGAGCCTAGATGAGCACTTGATTCGTTGGTATCTCCCATCTTGCTGGGAAGATAGGCCTAAGATAGTTTTCCGCTGTGGTGGTTTTCAAAATGTCCCACTGATGGGCACTAAGGGTTGCATTAACTACAATCCCTCTTTGACTCAGACAATTAGGATACCCTATGAGAAGTGCGCCTACTGAAGAGATGGTATCCTCGTTTTACATCTATGAGGGAGGGAAAAAAGATGCCAGTTTGATGAGAAAAGTTTTGCAAGCTTGGGGTATGGTGACTCGCTATGGAAAAGCAGAGATCTCTCAGAAGACTAAGGGAATCACTTTTGCTCGGTGGCTGCCATATCAGAAGGTATTGCAAAATGAGAGAGAGATGATAAACTCTAGTACTCCGGTTGTTGAAGAACTAGGGGATGTCAAGTTAGCCCTGATGAAAGCAGAGGAGGAGAAGAAATCCCTGCAAGCTGAGATAGAGAAGTTAACTCAGAGCAACCAGAGATTGAAAGAAGATAATGCTTCCAAATCTGCTATTATTGAGGAGTTGGACAAGAAACTCAAAGAAGAAGAGAAGGAAAAGGTAGAAGCTCAAAAGTATTGGCAAGCGGCCAAAGAGGAAGTCAAGAGACAGAAAGCAAAAGGGAAAGGGGCAATTGAAGAAGTCAGTCAATGGAGGGATTTGTATGAAAAGACAAAGATGGAAGAGAGGACTACGAGGAGTCAGCTCGCCAAGTCAAAAAGAGAGTCCCGCTTGCTACAAGCCGAGTGGGAGAGCAAATTGAGCAGTGTGGTGCAAGAAAGAGATTCAGTGGAAAGCATCCTCAAAGAGTATAAGCAAGCTCTAGGATACGAGCGAGAGATTTTTGACGAATTGAAAAGAAACCTTCGGCACATCAGCGATGCATACAGGCAGGTGAAAGATGAAAGTCGGTATTGGGAGCGCTGCTTTGTTGAACTCCTTGGCAGAATTGAGGAACAGGCAGTCATCATAGAGCTGAAAGATGAAATTCAGCATTGGAAGGTTAGATTCTCTGAGCTTGCAGAGTTGGCCAGCCAAACTCTCTCAGGTGTGCCTAAGAAGCTAGGAAAGGCCGAGTGTGAGATGTCTCCTTTCAACACTCCGCCAGCAGTCTACAAATTTGTGGAGTTCTGCAGGGCCTTGGTTGAAGAAGTCAGGGAGAAAACTGGGAGAGTCCCCACAGGCAGCAAGAGGAAGAGAACTGAAGTTTTCAAGGCTCTATTTAGTTGAGCTTTTGTTTGTAATTTCCGTTTTATTGTACTTTCTCTTCCTAGAGGGACCTTTATTTCCATTTGAGTATTTTACTTTTTGAAATGTAAGACTTGAAGTCCTTGTTTGAATTTGAATGTCTGGGGCGTGTTTGTTTCATTTGTTGATTCCACTCTTGTTATGTTCTAAACAAATCAAAATTCACTGTTAAATCTATGGCAAGATATGACACGTTGGGGTTCACGGCATAAGACAAACTAAAACTAACACTCATCTGCATTGTACGCATTGCATTCATTAATTTGCTCCTTCACTTAATAAAAATGTTCTACCAACAGAAGCGATAGGCAAGCTGGTTCCCCGCCACCGATACTTCACCCGATTACAAGCAAAGCTGATGGCTGATCCTCAAGGGCATCCAGAGATTGAAACTGAAAGTAACCCAGAACATGAAGATTTGGGCGTACAAATTCTGAATCCTGAGCAGCTGGCTCAGGAGAACCAAGTGCTTAAGGATAAGGTTGGGGCAATGGAGGCCCAGGTGCATGAGATGATGGTCATGCTGCAAAGTTTAAAGAGTGGGACAGCTGCTGAAGGTGTCGCCGTCGTGGGTCCAGATGGTGTCACTTCTTTCGTTCCTCCTCCAATATCAGCCACAGTTCCTCCGGGATCCGGGGTCAGTCATCCTGTCTTTGCTTCAGGAATGAATGGGCCGAATCAATACACTTCACAAAGATATCCTTGGGGTATGCCTGCTGGGTACATGCCGCGAACTGTTGGACCTATCCCCGTCAGTATGGTTGCGCCTAATCAGGTCACTGCCGCCGTGTCCGGGGGAGCTTCCGGAGGACCGTAGATCCAAACTCCTAGTCCTCATGCTGTGCTCAGTCCTACTCCGGGGCTTGCAGCACACCCCCACAATGTTCCTCAGCCTGGAGGGTATTATTACAGTATGGGAAGTCACCCCCAAGGACATATGTTTGAGGGATCACAGCCAAATGACCCGATTCGTGCACTTGAAGAAAGAGTAAAGGCAATGGAGGGTGTTGGTGTCAGAGCCAAGGAAGCTCGTGAGCTGTGTTTAGTCCCAGATTTGGTTTTGCCACCAAAGTTCAAAGCTCCCGAAGTGGACAAATACAGAGGAACAGGCTGTCCGGAGAGCCATGTTACGATGTTTGTCCGAAAAATGGGTCCTTACGCCAATGATGACAAACTGCTGATTTACTGCTTTCAAAACAGTTTGGCTGGAGCTCCTCTAGATTGGTACATGAAACTGCAATCCTCTGAAATTCGTTGTTGGAAAGATTTGTGCGAAGCATTCATTAGACAATATAAGTATAACATGGCCATGGCTCCGGACAGGTCGCAATTGCAACACATGAGTAAGGGCGAAAGGGAGACTTTCAAAGAATATGCCCAGAAATGGCGAAGCCTAGCCGCCCAGGTCCAATCTCCTTTGACTGAAAAAGAAATGGTGTACACGTTCTTGGAAACTCTGCCAGCAATTTACTATGACCGGCTGATTACAAGTGTTTCAACTAGCTTCTCCGATATGATAGTCTTCAAGGAAAGACTTGAGCATGGTCTCCGAAGTGGGAAGATTTCAAATCACCTCAGTAATGCAGGAAGCAATCAGAAGAAGCCTCACTCCCATTTCCTGAAGAAGAAGGAAGGGGAAACAAATGTAATCTCGGGAGGAAGTTCGTCCTTTGGTACCCCTCCACCACAAACTGTTCCATTTTCTGCTCTTGTGCCATCCCAGCAAGGCAGTGACAGTCACAGGGCTCAGGGTTATCAGTACAAGAAACGGACCAGTTTTGATCCAATACCAATGACATACACTGAATTGTTTGATCACTTGACTTCCAAGAACTTGATCAACACTCGGCCAATGAAGGCCCTGCAGCCGCCATTTCCCAGAAGTTACAACGCTAATGCTACCTGCAGTTTCCACGAAAACGGGGTCGGTCATACTGTGGAGGAATGTAAAGCCTTCAAGCATGTGGTGCAAGACCTAGTAGATGCTGGGTGGATCTCGTTCAAGCAGAGCAGCCCGAATACAACAACTAATCCATTGCCAGGCCATCAGAGGCCAGCTACCAATGCTATAGAAAGTTCCGTTGGGCAATTGGTAAAGGATGTGCAGAAGATCAAGACCCCGTTGGGTGTTATCTACTTTGAGTTATGCCATGTTGGGGTGGTTAAGAAGGGGTGTTGCCATGAAGAGGGGTGTGCTGACTCCACGTGCGTGGGGAATTGTGAAAGCTTTGAGATGATCCTGCAGGACCTGATGGATCGGTGTGTGGTCCAGATAGGAACCCATGATGTTGAAGAAGAAGTGTTGACTCTACATTCTGATAAAAGTAGAGGACCCAGAAGACCTGTCGAAATTCCTTACAATTACAATCCCAGATTGGTGCGGGCAAACGCCCAACCAATAGTGATTGAAGTTCCGGCTCCTTTCCCTTATAAGTCGGACAAGGCAGTTCCCTGGAAGTACACTGCACTATCTACAATCGAATGCTCCCCAAGTGCTCCTACCGTAACCAACATAGGGGGATCAAGTGGGATCACAAGAAGCGGAAGAGTATATGCTCCTGAGACTCTCCGAGCTGAAACTTCCAAGGAGGCCGAACAGAGGGGCCGTAAGGAAAAAGGAAAAGAGCCAGAGGTTGCTCAAGAGAAAGTGACGGAAAAAGAAGCAGATGAATTCTTGAAGATCGTCCGGCAGAGTGATTATCGAGTGGTTGATCAGTTAAAGCAAACTCCATCCAAGATATCCATGCTATCATTGTTTCTTAGCTCGGAAGCACACAGAATAGCTTTGATGAAAGTGTTCAACGAGGCTCATGTTGCAGAGGATATCACAGTGAATTAGTTTGATGGGATTGTGGGGAATATAGTGGCTGCAAATCACCTAACATTTGCCGATGACGAGTTGCCTTCAAGCGGAAAAGAACACAATCAAGCTCTGCACATCTCGGTAAAGTGTGGAGACTACGTGCTGGCCAGAGTACTAATTGACAATGGGTCTTCATTGAACGTGATGCCGAAGTCAACTATGGATAAGTTAGACGTTGATTGCTCCTACATGAAGCCGAGTTCGACACTGGTGCGGGCCTTTGATGGGTCCAAAAAGGAAGTTCTGGGGGAAATGGAATTTCCCATCCAGATTGGTCCCGAAGTTTTCTACATCAATTTCCAAATCATGGATATTACGTCCTCATACAGTTGTTTGCTGGGCCGACCAAGGATCCATATGGCTGGAGCAATCCCTTCTTCTTTGCACCAGCGGGTCAAATTTGTGGTTGACGGCCAGGTCGTGGTAGTATTTGGTGAGGAAGAGACTCTGGTTAATAATCCATCAGAGTTCAAATATGTGGAAGCTGCCGAAGAGTCTTTGGAAACAGCCTTTCAGTCTTTGGAGATCGCCAATGTAGTATTTGAGAGGACCACGGAGGAGGAGATGGTTGCTAAGATCATGTTAGCCCAAGGATATAAGGTTGGTTATGGCTTGGGAAAGTTTGGTCAGGGAATTCTAGCTCCCATTCAACTGAAGGAAAACAAGGACTGTTGCGGGCTGGGATACACCCCAAGTGAGGAAGAAAGAAGAAAAATGGCAGATGAACGAAGGGGCAGATGGTTGGCCAAGTCCAAAGGCCAGGATCCATGGCCCCAGAGGATTCCAATTTGCGACATCAGTCAAAGTTTTGTGAGTGCTGGTTTGTTGGATCCCAATCAAGTTGCTGTCATCAAGGATGGTTCTGAGTCTGAAGAGGGTGGTGCAAGTTTGGTTTGACGATGCGGTGCCAGTGAAAAATTAAAGAATTGGAAGGCTGCTGATCTTCCTGTGACTTTTAATTTAAAGTAATCATTTGTAATGCAACCCTGTGGCTCTGCCCAAGGCCATAGGACAAGTTGTTAGGGGCGAGCATGTTTTTATTTTCAGAATCATCATCATTAATAAAAACGTTGTTTTTGAATTTCAATCAATAAAAATCAATTCTTTTCATTTCATGTGTCTTTTCCTCGCTTTATTATTGTTTGCTTGCTTGTCTCGCCTTTCATTCTGCTTTTTCGCTTCGGCAAAATGCAGATCCACAGCAATTGTCTCCCAAAATAACAGTGCCAACAGTCCATATTTTGACTTTGATCACCTTATTAATCAAGCTGAGGGGGATGTTGAGGAAGACTGGGAAGCTCCTCCAGAACTCATGAGGTTAATGAAACAGGAAGAAAGGGTAATTCAGCCACACGGAGAATCTACTGAAGTGATCAACTTGGGTACAGCTGAGAGCAAGAAATAGGTCAAAGTGGGTACCGCCATGAATGACGAGGATCGCATGAAGTTGGTTCAGCTGTTGCACGATTATATGGATGTGTTTGCATGGTCCTACCAAGATATGCCTGGGTTGGATACTGACATTGTGATGCATAAGTTGCCACTCAAACCTGAATGCCCGCCTGTGAAGCAGAAACTTAGAAGGATGAAGCCTGAGATGTCCCTAAAGATTAGGGATGAGGTAAAAAAGCAGTTTGACGCCGGATTCCTAGCGGTGGCCAAATACCCACAGTGGGTTGCCAATATTGTCCCGGTTCCGAAGAAGGACGGGAAGGTCAGAATGTGCGTTGACTACCGAGATCTGAATCGTGCTAGTCCTAAAGACGATTTTCCTTTGCCCCACATTGATGTCTTAGTGGATAGTACAGCTCACCACTCGTTATTCTCTTTCATGGATGGATATTCGGGATATAATCAGATCAAGATGGACCCCGAAGATATGGAAAAGACAACTTTCATAACGCTTTGGGGAACGTTCTGTTACAAGGTCATGCCATTCGGGTTAAAGAACGCTGGTGCAACCTACCAAAGGGCCATGGTCACGCTGTTTCACGACATGATGCATAAGGAGATTGAGGTTTATGTGGATGACATGATCGCAAAATCTAAAACCGACGAGGAGCATATTGTCAATCTGCAGAAGCTCTTTGAACGGTTGAGGAAATATAAACTCAAGTTAAACCCGGCCAAGTGCACGTTTGGGGTGAGATCAGGGAAGTTGTTAGGCTTCATTGTCAGCCAGAAGGGAATCGAGGTGGATCCAGACAAAGTAAAAGCCATCCTCGAGATGCCGGTGCCCAAAACAGAGAAAGAAGTCTATGGTTTCCTCGGAAGGTTGAATTACATCTCCCGATTCATCTTCCAGTTGACTGCTACTTGTGAGCCGATCTTCAAACTGCTGTGCAAAAATCAAGAGTTGAAGTGGAATGACCAGTGTCAAGCTGCCTTTGAGAAAATCAAGGTGTACTTGCAGAATCCACCAGTCTTAATGCCACCTGTGTCAGGCAGGCCTCTCATCTTATACCTTACAGTGCTAGATAATTCAATGGGTTGTGTGTTGGGGCAGCATGATGAATCCGGGAAAAAGGAGCATGCCATATACTATCTTAGCAAAAACTTCACCGATTGTGAGACAAGATATTCTATGCTGGAAAAGACTTGTTGTGCTCTAGTTTGGGCTGCTCACCGTTTAAGGCAGTACATGCTGAGTCACACCACTTGGTTGGTGTAAAAAATGGATCCAATCAAGTACATATTTGAGAAGCCAGCTCTTACAGGACGAATTGCCCGTTGGCAGATGCAATTATCAGAATACGATATCTTGTATGTCACACAAAAAGCAGTTAAAGGTAGTGCACTTGCTGAGTATTTGGCATGTCAGCCGATTCCAGACTACCAACCAATGCAGCATGATTTTCCTGATGAAGATATCATGGCACTGTTTGATGAGGGGAAGTCCCAAGAAAGTGAAAGGTGGAGAATGATCTTCGACGGTGCGTCAAATGTATGGGGGCATGGGGCAGGTGCTGTGTTAATATCTCCTGACAATCGCTTCGTTCCTGTCACTGCAAGTTTGAGCTTCTATGTCACAAACAACATAGCAAAGTATGAAGCGTGCATCTTGGGTATTCAAGCAGCCCTAGAATGGAAAGTTAAAAGGCTAGATGTGTATGGAGATTCAGCCCTGGTTATTCATCAAGTAAGAGGCGATTGGGAGACCAGAGATCCCAAACTGATTCCTTATTGTGTTTATGTGCAAGAGTTGATGGAGTCTTTTGACGAAATCACTTTCAAACACATCCCTCGAAGCGAAAACCAGCTGGCCGATGCATTGGCAACTTTATCATCCATGTTCAATATCAATTGTGATAAAAGCTTGACTCATGTCACAATCCAGCACCGGAGCCTACCTGCGCATCACTACTGCACAGCCATAGATGAAGAGCCGGATGACAAGCCTTGGTATCATGATATCAAACAGTACATCATCAGCAGAGAATACCCTCCTGGGGCATCTGAAAATGACAAGAGAACTCTTCGGCGACTGTCAAGGAATTTCTTCCTCAGCGGTGAGGTTCTCTACAAAAGGAATTATGACATGGTCCTCTTAAGGTGTGTTGCTAAAGAAGAAGCTGAAAGAATCATGAAAGATGTACACGAGGGCTCATTCGGAACTCATTCCAGTGCGCATACTATGGCTAGACAGATTTTAAGGGCGGGCTATTACTAGTTGCAGATGGAAGGTGACTGCTACAGCTTTGTCCGAAAGTGCCACAAGTGCCAAATCTACGCTGACCACATTCATGTGCCGCCTGCCAAATTGAATATTCTGACTGCATCCTGGCCGTTTTCAATGTGGGGAATGGATGTCATCGGTCCCATTGAACCCAAAGCATCAAATGGGCATCGCTTCATCTTGGTCGCCATTGACTATTTCACGAAGTGGGTTGAAGCTGTCTCATACTCCAGTGTAACCAGTTCAGTGGTTGCCAAATTTGTAAAGAAGGATCTGATTTGCCGTTATGGTCTTCCTAACAAGATCATCACTGATAATGGCAGCAATCTGAATAGCAAAATGATGAAGGACCTGTGCGCAGAGTTCAAAATTCAGCATCGTAATTCTTCCCCCTATCGGCCCAAGATGAATGGAGCAGTGGAGGCAGCTAACAAGAACATCAAAAAGATTGTGCAAAAAATGGTGGTCACATACAAGGATTGGCATGAAATTCTTCCCTTTGCTTTGCATGGCTATCGTACTTCAGTGCGTACCTCAACTGGGGCAACTCCGTTCTCTCTGGTATACGGGTCAGAGGCGGTCCTCCCAATCGAGGTTGAGATACCATCCCTACGAGTACTCATGGAAGCTAAACTGGAAGAAGCAGAGTGGGTGCAGGCTCGTCTGGATCAGCTAAACCTCATTGAGGAAAAAAGAATCGCAGCTTTGTGTCATGGGCAGCTGTACCAACAGAGAATGAGAACAGCTTTTGACAACAAAGTCCGGCACCGTGAATTCAAGCAGGGAGATTTGGTGCTTAAGAAGATCTTGCCCATCCAGACTGATCCCTGAGGGAAATGGACACCCACTTATGACGGCCCGTATGTGGTCAAGAAAGCCTTTTCTGGAGGAGCACTGATACTCACGAACATGGACGGAGAGGATTTAAGGAACCCAGTCAATTCCGATCAAGTGAAGAAGTATTATGCCTGAAAGAAATAGACGAAAAAAGAGAAAGACAAGTCAAGTAAGAGTTAGCTCGCTAGGTTGAAAACCTGAAAGGGCGGCCTAGGCAAAATCAGAGCGACCCGGTGGATTGAAAACCCGCAAAGGGCGATCCAGGCAAAAATTAGGGTCAGAAAACTTGTGCATGAAAAGTAAAGAAAGGCATACAACTCCTCTGAAGACTTGGATGAGGGAGTGATCAAGGTCAAGGACATAAATGTTTAGCACTGTTCCACAGAGACGGACAGTCAGAATTTAACTTCTCTCTATTTTCATGTCTTTTTATAGTTTAAACTTTCAAGTGTAATAAACAATCGGCGTAACTTCTTGTGCGACCGGTTTCCACATTAATAAAGTTCAACTTTCTCATATCTGTTCACTGTTTTATTTTCTGCTTTTTTTGCTCAAAATAAACGTTTTATAATGATGGTGATGATGACCTGTAAAACATGTGCATAAATCATGGAGCATTACAATTATTGCAAAGTCCCTAAAGGTCGCGGAAAAAAGCAATTCCCCAAAACCAGTTAATCATGCAAGAGAAAGCGATTGCACTCACGATTGCTTCAAACGGCGAAGTCAAAGTCAACAAGCACTCGGCCCATGAGCCCCGCAATTCCAGTGGGTCCCTCAGTCTCGTGCCATGAGTGTCGCGGGTAGGCTGAGCCAGCAAAAATAAGCCAAAAGAGCAAAAGAGCAAAAGAAAAAACAAACGATCAGAAAAAGAAAGCTGATCAAAGAATGAAAAGCCAAGAAAAAACAAACAGTCAGAAAAAAGAAAGCTGACAAAAGAAACGAAGAATCAAGAATAGCATCCCATTGCATTCATCATTCCACTAAATCATCACATTGCATGCACTCACATGACATGCATTTGCATAACGGACTTTGCATAGCATGCATTCATATTCCATGCACCATGTCTTGCATCTGCTAACGTGTGCAGGTGTCCTGGATCAGTGCAATGGCATTGATCATCAATCAGAGCAAGCTGAAGAAAGGTCCGCTAACCTGAGCAGACATCCTAGATCAGTGCTGTAACACCCCAAAAATAATAGATTAATTTATTTAATTAGTTAAAAGAAATTGGGTGGTAGAAATAATAATATAATTATTATCTATTACTTATTAAAATGAGTATAAGGTGTTTTAAATAAAATAAGGAGCAGTTTTGTAATCGGATAAGGTGTTGTAATTAAATTGGGCTTAAGCTGCGGGGAAGCCCGCAATCCAAGCCCGACAACCTAAGCGCATATAAAAGCTGAGATTTTAAGGTTTTGGTTCATTTGAGAAAAAGAAAGGAAAAATGCGAATAGAGAGGGTGGGAAGGGAAGGGGGCGCGGCGCCCATGAGGAGAGGAGGAGAGGTGAAGAGGGCAAAGCTCCAAGGAGAAAGGAGAAGGTGTGATCCGGTTGCCATGGTTCCGTTCGTGATCGTCTCTAGAGATCCTATTCATCTAATTCGAGGTTAGGGGAGCTCTATCATTCTATCTAATAAAGTATATGATGGGTCCTAGATCTAGGGTTTATACTAGTACCATGTGTTTCTTGATGATCTTTAAGGTTCTTGAATGTTTTTGGGTTGCCCATGATGATGATCTTCATATATATATATATATGTATGCCATATGCGAATTGACTTAGTATTTGAGCCTTGAGATAATGCGAATTATGTACGTGTTTTGATGATGTTGGTATTTGTGAGTTCATGGAATTATGAATTGGTATGTTAGTGATGCTTGATGTTTCGCAATTTTGGGTGAGGGTGTGCAAGGGCGCCTAGGGCGCCAAAGTGATGATGATGTTAGTGCTCCTGGGCGCTGGGCGCCAGTGCGCGTGTTGCCGGTTGCCTGGGCGCCTAAGGCGTCAATTTCAGACTGTTGCATGATTTTTCCCAAACTTATTCTTAACATAACTTTTGACTCAGACGTCCGTTTTGAACGATTCGAAAAGTGTCGTGAAGCTTTTTACGTTGTCTATCTGTGGGTCCAATTTTTGAAATGAAAAATTGTTATTTTCTGATTGTTTGTGGGCGCCCAAGTGGCCCTCCCCGGTGATCGTCCCTGTGACATTGAAAAATTATATGAAGCTCTTTAAAAATCCTTTTGGTGTATAAACAACAGTTTTAACGTGGTAGTGTCAAAACGATGATTTTTGACGAGGATGCCCTTGGTGGTTAGTCAAATGACGTTTTTGCCCTTAGTGGCTATTGTTTGAGTTGATTGATATCTGTGTGTAAGTGACGATGAAAACCCAGTGACGTTCGAGGCCCGAAGGGCTAAGTGATGTTAAGGTCTAAATGGCCAGTGACGTTGTGTGCTGACTGTGAATTTGACAGGTGCTGTGCTCTTGCGAGCAGAACCGGTAAGTGACGGGTCACATAGTTGACTATGATTTGAGTAATTGTGTGTTTGTGTGTTGTGAGTGGTGCATGTCATAGTGTCTCATGCCCATATGCATAAACCCAGTGACGTTTTTGGGGCCTGAGTGGCTAAGTGACGATGAGGCCTTAAGGGCTAAGCGACGTTTTATGAAAAAGGTACCTCATGCATATACCCGCGAGTGGGTTGCATTTTCATGAGTCTACATGACATGAGATGAGTTATAGTAAGTGATGTGAATGATGACTGTGATGTGGTATTTAGTGTTTTGGATGCTGATTATTCTAGTGTGTAGCCTATGATTAGTACTTATCATATTTTCTATTATATGGATTGAAATGATGCTCACCCTTTCCTGTTTGAATGTTACCCCCGTGTTGGTAACGTGCAGGTGATTCCCAGTGAATGCCTTAGCTTCACTTCTTGAGTCGAGTCGTCATGCTCTGATACGTAGCACTCAGGGGGGAAACGAACTCGACATTTATTAATGATTATTTTGGTTGTTATGTCCATGTGGACTCTTCAGTTATGTTTTATTATTTTTCCGCTGCGTAGTTGGTTTTGTTATGTTGAGTTTTATAAGCGACGTTAAATTGAGGCTTGAGATTCTTTATTTGTGATGTGCTACGTGAACGCATGATTACTGAGTTGAACTATTTTTAAATTGATAAGCGACGTTTTATTGAAGTATGTGTAACATTCCCTATGAACGAAATTTTTTTAAACTCTGATTTTTATAAACAAAGTGATGGGTAGAAAGGGGTGTTACATAAGTGGTATCAGAGCAATGGTTGGTCCGTCCGGCCGAGTCGTCGAGTCGTTGTGTCAGATAGTGACCAACTGTTGTCTTTTCAGTGCTGACCGTTGTTTGTGTTGCAGGTACACCGGAAAGTTTCTATTGGTAAGTGAACTAGTGGGGGAGATTTCCCTACTAGTGCTGTGTGCCCTATTGTGTATTTAGTGTGAGAACTGTGTTTTGCTGTTGTGATCCTTATTGTTGACCTTATTGCTGCGTGCTTCTAAATGAATTGTCATGTTGTTTAAATGTTCACATGTGTTTTAGTTGATATTGAGCTCTGTGTGTTTTACATAAAATGTCAAATTAATCGCTGTTGTTGTGGATTGTTAAGTCGCATGTACTTTCTTATGTTGATATGTCCGAACTATTTTAAGAGGTCGACGCTGAGCTTTTACGAAAAATCCTGTGAATACGTGTGATGCTTTGAAAAACCGAGTGCGTTGTGAAAATATTATTTTTGTAAGCTATCTCAAGCTGTTGCTGCACTAATAACTGCCGTAGTGTTTTGACCACTTCAAGAGGAAATGTTTTCATTCGAGTGCTATGGTTTGTCCTCGGTTCTTTTCGAAGGATTTCAACTTGGTGTAAAAAGATTTTACTATTAAATGTCGATATTGGCGTCAAATATTTATTTGAATGGACTCTAACTTTGTGAAAAGTTTTACTATAGTACACTCCTGATTTGCACAATGATGCTATACGCTAAGTGCCTAGTGAATCGGTCTTGCCGATTGCGTTAGGATGTTTTTACTGCCTTGGCTGCAGCGAACGATAAAATTTTTGGTCTGGATATCACGACTATTGTTTTCTTCTTTTGTACGAATCCATGAAGTGATTTTAAAAGTGGACTATATGTTATGTTGTTAGTATTATCCCACGTACTTTACCCCATTCGGTCCTTTGTCTAGTTTTCCTCAACATGCCGAATCTTTGCGAATTGTTTCGTGACCGTGAACTGTAAATTTTCCAATACTAAGTTCTGCATGATTTTACTTGACTGTTATACCCTTTGCAATTGTGCTACGTGATTTTGAGAAGCCCTAGACATTTAAAATGTGCGCTGGCACTATTTTTGCACTCTTTGAGTTGACTTTTGTTGCCGTATGTTCTTGAAGACACCTTATTCCCAAAAAAAAAATTAAGCTGATGTTCAGTCTGGCAAGGAAAATCAATTTCTGTAACGTGTTTTATTTTCCGTGCCGAGAATTTTTAAACGAGTATTCTGTTCACGCCTGTGATTATACCTTTTTGTATATGTGCCTTAGTTGTAAAATTGACGTTTCCCTGAATAGACCTTTCTGACTGTTTTAATGCCTTGACTGCTGTTCCCTGAGGAGTTTCGTTGTTGTTTCAGAAGATTTCTGTTATTGTTCCTAATCTTATGAACTGCCCCTATTTTTATGAGTTGTGCCTAATTCGATTGTTAACCGTGCCGGTGCCTTGGTGCCCGATTGTTGTGACTGAGTTGTTAATATTGCTGTTGTTGATGATGTTGGTACTAATGATGTTGCTTTGTTGTTGGTTTTTAGTTGTTGGTGTCGCCTGAGTGGCAATTGTGGTTACTGATGTCGCCTGAGTGGCAATTGTGGTTGTTGATGTCGCCTGAGTGGCAATTGTAGTTGTTGATGTCGCCTGAGTGGCAATTGTAATTGTTGATGTCGCCTGAGTGGCAAAGTTGTTTGTGGATGTTATTGTCGTGTTACTAAAATTATGAGACTTGTTGTACGACTGTTATGCACCCTGTGAGTTTTGTCTTGATGCTGTGATGATTGATGTGTTTTGTTATCCTTAAGGGTAGATGAGTGAGGTAGAATGCGAGCTAGTTTATCAGAGTAGCGCAGCGGAGTAGAGAGTGAGTCTGATTATTACTGCTTGAAGTTACCTGGCTGAACAAGTAGGAGGGACGGCCGCCCAAGCACTTACCGCCGGTAATCAGAGCAATAGTAATCAGCATGAATGATAGCACTAGTTGTCTAGGTGGCCTTAGTGGGAGAGTGTTGGCGTTGACAGGTGGATTTCGAGGACGAAATTCCTTTTAAGTGGGGGAGAGTTGTAACACCCCAAAAATAATAGATTAATTTATTTAATTAGTTAAAAGAAATTGGGTGGTAGAAATAATAATATAATTATTATCTATTACTTATTAAAATGAGTATAAGGTGTTTTAAATAAAATAAGGAGCAGTTTTGTAATCGGATAAGGTATTGTAATTAAATTGGGCTTAAGCTGCGGGGAAGCCCGCAATCCAAGCCCGACAACCTAAGCGCATATAAAAGCTGAGATTTTAAGGTTTTGGTTCATTTGAGAAAAAGAAAGGAAATATGCGAATAGAGAGGGTGGGAAGGGAAGGGGGCGCGGCGCCCATGAGGAGAGGAGGAGAGGTGAAGTGGGCAAAGCTCCAAGGAGAAAGGAGAAGGTGTGATCCGGTTGCCATGGTTCCGTTCGTGATCGTCTCTAGAGATCCTATTCATCTAATTCGAGGTTAGGGGAGCTCTATCATTCTATCTAATAAAGTATATGATGGGTCCTAGATCTAGGGTTTATACTAGTACCATGTGTTTCTTGATGATCTTTAAGGTTCTTGAATGTTTTTGGGTTGCCCATGATGATGATCTTCATATATATATATATATGTATGCCATATGCGAATTGACTTAGTATTTGAGCCTTGAGATAATGCGAATTATGTATGTGTTTTGATGATGTTGGTATTTGTGAGTTCATGGAATTATGAATTGGTATGTTAGTGATGCTTGATGTTTCGCAATTTTGGGTGAGGGTGTGCAAGGGCGCCTAGGGCGCCAAAGTGATGATGATGTTAGTGCTCCAAAAGAATTTTTGTTAATTGACTAAATTAAGCGTTATTTTGGGTGTTGAAAATTATAAGATTTTGATGAGTTAAATTGCTAAAATCAGTTTTTAGTGTTTTGGAAAATTGCTGGAAAAATGGTGATTTTTGGTTTTTAGTGTTGAAGAGTTGTTGGAAAAATTCTGGGATTGTGTTGCTGCTGTGTTCTGGGCGCCAAGCGCCTGTGCTGGGCGCCTGTGGCTTGTGTGTTGCGCGTGTGTGCGCGCCTGGGCGCTGGGCGCCTGTGGCGTGCTGTGTTGCGCGTGTGTGCGTGCCTGGGCGCTGGGCGCCTGTGGCGTGCGTGTTGCCTGCGTGTTGCGCTGAGGCGCTGGGTGCCAGCGCTGGGTGCCAGCGCTGGGCGCTGAGCGCCCGTTGTGTTGCGTGTGTGCGTTGTGTTGCGCGCCTGGGCGCTGGGCGCCAGTGCGCGTGTTGCCGGTTGCCTGGGCGCCTAAGGCGCCAATTTCAGACTGTTGCATGATTTTTCCCAAACTTATTCTTAACATAACTTTTGACTCAGACGTCCGTTTTGAACGATTCGAAAAGTGTCGTGAAGCTTTTTACGTTGTCTATCTGTGGGTCCAATTTTTGAAATGAAAAATTGTTATTTTCTGATTGTTTGTGGGCCCCCAAGTGGCCCTCCCCGGTGATCGTCCCTGTGACATTGAAAAATTATATGAAGCTCTTTAAAAATCCTTTTGGTGTATAAACAACAGTTTTAACGTGGTAGTGTCAAAACGATGATTTTTGACGAGGATGCCCTTGGTGGTTAGTCAAATGACGTTTTTGCCCTTAGTGGCTATTGTTTGAGTTGATTGATATCTGTGTGTAAGTGACGATGAAAACCCAGTGACGTTCGAGGCCCGAAGGGCTAAGTGATGTTAAGGTCTAAATGGCCAGTGACGTTGTGTGCTGACTGTGAATTTGACAGGTGCTGTGCTCTTGCGAGCAGAACCGGTAAGTGACGGGTCACATAGTTGACTATGATTTGAGTAATTGTGTGTTTGTGTGTTGTGAGTGGTGCATGTCATAGTGTCTCATGCCCATATGCATAAACCCAGTGACGTTTTTGGGGCCTGAGTGGCTAAGTGACGATGAGGCCTTAAGGGCTAAGCGACGTTTTATGAAAAAGGTACCTCATGCATATACCCGCGAGTGGGTTGCATTTTCATGAGTCTACATGACATGAGATGAGTTATAGTAAGTGATGTGAATGATGACTGTGATGTGGTATTTAGTGTTTTGGATGCTGATTATTCTAGTGTGTAGCCTATGATTAGTACTTATCATATTTTCTATTATATGGATTGAAATGATGCTCACCCTTTCCTGTTTGAATGTTACCCCCGTGTTGGTAACGTGCAGGTGATTCCCAGTGAATGCCTTAGCTTCACTTCTTGAGTCGAGTCGTCATGCTCTGATACGTAGCACTCAGGGGGGAAACGAACTCGACATTTATTAATGATTATTTTGGTTGTTATGTCCATGTGGACTCTTCAGTTATGTTTTATTATTTTTCCGCTGCGTAGTTGGTTTTGTTATGTTGAGTTTTATAAGCGACGTTAAATTGAGGCTTGAGATTCTTTATTTGTGATGTGCTACGTGAACGCATGATTACTGAGTTGAACTGTTTTTAAATTGATAAGCGACGTTTTATTGAAGTATGTGTAACATTCCCTATGAACGAAATTTTTTTAAACTCTGATTTTTATAAACAAAGTGATGGGTAGAAAGGGGTGTTACATAAGTGGTATCAGAGCAATGGTTGGTCCGTCCGGCCGAGTCGTCGAGTCGTTGTGTCAGATAGTGACCAACTGTTGTCTTTTCAGTGCTGACCGTTGTTTGTGTTGCAGGTACACCGGAAAGTTTCTATTGGTAAGTGAACTAGTGGGGGAGATTTCCCTACTAGTGCTGTGTGCCCTATTGTGTATTTAGTGTGAGAACTGTGTTTTGCTGTTGTGATCCTTATTGTTGACCTTATTGCTGCGTGCTTCTAAATGAATTGTCATGTTGTTTAAATGTTCACATGTGTTTTAGTTGATATTGAGCTCTGTGTGTTTTACATAAAATGTCAAATTAATCGCTGTTGTTGTGGATTGTTAAGTCGCATGTACTTTCTTATGTTGATATGTCCGAACTATTTTAAGAGGTCGACGCTGAGCTTTTACGAAAAATCCTGTGAATACGTGTGATGCTTTGAAAAACCGAGTGCGTTGTGAAAATATTATTTTTGTAAGCTATCTCAAGCTGTTGCTGCACTAATAACTGCCGTAGTGTTTTGACCACTTCAAGAGGAAATGTTTTCATTCGAGTGCTATGGTTTGTCCTCGGTTCTTTTCGAAGGATTTCAACTTGGTGTAAAAAGATTTTACTATTAAATGTCGATATTGGCGTCAAATATTTATTTGAATGGACTCTAACTTTGTGAAAAGTTTTACTATAGTACACTCCTGATTTGCACAATGATGCTATACGCTAAGTGCCTAGTGAATCGGTCTTGCCGATTGCGTTAGGATGTTTTTACTGCCTTGGCTGCAGCGAACGATAAAATTTTTGGTCTGGATATCACGACTATTGGTTTCTTCTTTTGTACGAATCCATGAAGTGATTTTAAAAGTGGACTATATGTTATGTTGTTAGTATTATCCCACGTACTTTACCCCATTCGGTCCTTTGTCTAGTTTTCCTCAACATGCCGAATCTTTGCGAATTGTTTCGTGACCGTGAACTGTAAATTTTCCAATACTAAGTTCTGCATGATTTAACTTGACTGTTATACCCTTTGCAATTGTGCTACGTGATTTTGAGAAGCCCTAGACATTTAAAATGTGCGCTGGCACTATTTTTGCACTCTTTGAGTTGACTTTTGTTGCCGTATGTTCTTGAAGACACCTTATTCCCAAAAAAAAAATTAAGCTGATGTTCAGTCTGGCAAGGAAAATCAATTTCTGTAACGTGTTTTATTTTCCGTGCCGAGAATTTTTAAACGAGTATTCTGTTCACGCCTGTGATTATACCTTTTTGTATATGTGCCTTAGTTGTAAAATTGACGTTTCCCTGAATAGACCTTTCTGACTGTTTTAATGCCTTGACTGCTGTTCCCTGAGGAGTTTCGTTGTTGTTTCAGAAGATTTCTGTTATTGTTCCTAATCTTATGCACTGCCCCTATTTTTATGAGTTGTGCCTAATTCGATTGTTAACCGTGCCGGTGCCTTGGTGCCCGATTGTTGTGACTGAGTTGTTAATATTGCTGTTGTTGATGATGTTGGTACTAATGATGTTGCTTTGTTGTTGGTTTTTAGTTGTTGGTGTCGCCTGAGTGGCAATTGTGGTTACTGATGTCGCCTGAGTGGCAATTGTGGTTGTTGATGTCGCCTGAGTGGCAATTGTAGTTGTTGATGTCGCCTGAGTGGCAATTGTAATTGTTGATGTCGCCTGAGTGGCAAAGTTGTTTGTGGATGTTATTGTCGTGTTACTAAAATTATGAGACTTGTTGTACGACTGTTATGCACCCTGTGAGTTTTGTCTTGATGCTGTGATGATTGATGTGTTTTGTTATCCTTAAGGGTAGATGAGTGAGGTAGAATGCGAGCTAGTTTATCAGAGTAGCGCAGCGGAGTAGAGAGTGAGTCTGATTATTACTGCTTGAAGTTACCTGGCTGAACAAGTAGGAGGGACGGCCGCCCAAGCACTTACCGCCGGTAATCAGAGCAATAGTAATCAGCATGAATGATAGCACTAGTTGTCTAGGTGGCCTTAGTGGGAGAGTGTTGGCGTTGACAGGTGGATTTCGAGGACAAAATTCCTTTTAAGTGGGGGAGAGTTGTAACACCCCAAAAATAATAGATTAATTTATTTAATTAGTTAAAAGAAATTGGGTGGTAGAAATAATAATATAATTATTATCTATTACTTATTAAAATGAGTATAAGGTGTTTTAAATAAAATAAGGAGCAGTTTTGTAATCGGATAAGGTGTTGTAATTAAATTGGGCTTAAGCTGCGGGGAAGCCCGCAATCCAAGCCCGACAACCTAAGCGCATATAAAAGCTGAGATTTTAAGGTTTTGGTTCATTTGAGAAAAAGAAAGGAAAAATGCGAATAGAGAGGGTGGGAAGGGAAGGGGGGCGCGGCGCCCATGAGGAGAGGAGGAGAGGTGAAGTGGGCAAAGCTCCAAGGAGAAAGGAGAAGGTGTGATCCGGTTGCCATGGTTCCGTTCGTGATCGTCTCTAGAGATCCTATTCATCTAATTCGAGGTTAGGGGAGCTCTATCATTCTATCTAATAAAGTATATGATGGGTCCTAGATCTAGGGTTTATACTAGTACCATGTGTTTCTTGATGATCTTTAAGGTTCTTGAATGTTTTTGGGTTGCCCATGATGATGATCTTCATATATATATATATATATATATATATATATATATATATATATGTATGCCATATGCGAATTGACTTAGTATTTGAGCCTTGAGATAATGCGAATTATGTATGTGTTTTGATGATGTTGGTATTTGTGAGTTCATGGAATTATGAATTGGTATGTTAGTGATGCTTGATGTTTCGCAATTTTGGGTGAGGGTGTGCAAGGGCGCCTAGGGCGCCAAAGTGATGATGATGTTAGTGCTCCAAAAGAATTTTTGTTAATTGACTAAATTAAGCGTTATTTTGGGTGTTGAAAATTATAAGATTTTGATGAGTTAAATTGCTAAAATCAGTTTTTAGTGTTTTGGAAAATTGCTGGAAAAATGGTGATTTTTGGTTTTTAGTGTTGAAGAGTTATTGGAAAAATTCTGGGATTGTGTTGCTGCTGTGTTCTGGGCGCCAAGCGCCTGTGCTGGGCGCCTGTGGCTTGTGTGTTGCGCGTGTGTGCGCGCCTGGGCGCTGGGCGCCTGTGGCGTGCTGTGTTGCGCGTGTGTGCGTGCCTGGGCGCTGGGCGCCTGTGGCGTGCGTGTTGCCTGCGTGTTGCGCTGAGGCGCTGGGTGCCAGCGCTGGGCGCTGAGCGCCCGTTGTGTTGCGTGTGTGCGTTGTGTTGCGCGCCTGGGCGCTGGGCGCCAGTGCGCGTGTTGCCGGTTGCCTGGGCGCCTAAGGCGCCAATTTCAGACTGTTGCATGATTTTTCCCAAACTTATTCGTAACATAACTTTTGACTCAGACGTCCGTTTTGAACGATTCGAAAAGTGTCGTGAAGCTTTTTACGTTGTCTATCTGTGGGTCCAATTTTTGAGATGAAAAATTGTTATTTTCTGATTGTTTGTGGGCACCCAAGTGGCCCTCCCCGGTGATCGTCCCTGTGACATTGAAAAATTATATGAAGCTCTTTAAAAATCCTTTTGGTGTATAAACAACAGTTTTAACGTGGTAGTGTCAAAACGATGATTTTTGACGAGGATGCCCTTGGTGGTTAGTCAAATGACGTTTTTGCCCTTAGTGGCTATTGTTTGAGTTGATTGATATCTGTGTGTAAGTGACGATGAAAACCCAGTGACGTTCGAGGCCCGAAGGGCTAACTGATGTTAAGGTCTAAATGGCCAGTGACGTTGTGTGCTGACTGTGAATTTGACAGGTGCTGTGCTCTTGCGAGCAGAACCGGTAAGTGACGGGTCACATAGTTGACTATGATTTGAGTAATTGTGTGTTTGTGTGTTGTGAGTGGTGCATGTCATAGTGTCTCATGCCCATATGCATAAACCCAGTGACGTTTTTGGGGCCTGAGTGGCTAAGTGACGATGAGGCCTTAAGGGCTAAGCGACGTTTTATGAAAAAGGTACCTCATGCATATACCCGCGAGTGGGTTGCATTTTCATGAGTCTACATGACATGAGATGAGTTATAGTAAGTGATGTGAATGATGACTGTGATGTGGTATTTAGTGTTTTGGATGCTGATTATTCTAGTGTGTAGCCTATGATTAGTACTTATCATATTTTCTATTATATGGATTGAAATGACGCTCACCCTTTCCTGTTTGAATGTTACCCCCGTGTTGGTAACGTGCAGGTGATTCCCAGTGAATGCCTTAGCTTCACTTCTTGAGTCGAGTCGTCATGCTCTGATACGTAGCACTCAGGGGGGAAACGAACTCGACATTTATTAATGATTATTTTGGTTGTTATGTCCATGTGGACTCTTCAGTTATGTTTTATTATTTTTCCGCTGCGTAGTTGGTTTTGTTATGTTGAGTTTTATAAGCGACGTTAAATTGAGGCTTGAGATTCTTTATTTGTGATGTGCTACGTGAACGCATGATTACTGAGTTGAACTGTTTTTAAATTGATAAGCGACGTTTTATTGAAGTATGTGTAACATTCCCTATGAACGAAATTGTTTTAAACTCTGATTTTTATAAACAAAGTGATGGGTAGAAAGGGGTGTTACAAGTGCAATGGCATTGATCATCAATCAGAGCAAGCTGAAGAAAGGTCCGCTAACCTGAGCAGACATCCCGGATCAGTGCAATGGCATTGATCATCAATCAGAGCAAGCTGAAGAAAGGTCCGCTAACCTGAGCAGACATCCTGGATCAGTGCAATGGCACTGATCATCAATCAGAGCAAGCTGAAGAAAGGTCCGCTAGCCTGGGCAGACATCCTGGATCAGTGCAATGGTATTGATCATCAATCAAGAGAAAGCTGAAGAAAAGTCCGCTAACCTGAGCAGGCATCCTGGATCGGTGTGGAAGCATTGACCGACTAAAGGAAACCAACTGGATTTTGGAATCCCCTCTGGACCCACGTGTCCCCAGCAAGATTGACTTCACCTTGTATTCGAGCTGCAGGTATGTCCCCCTGACCTCAATAGGTCCAGTCGAAGAGGATAGCTGTGTTAGCCTAAAACATGGCGCAGTCCTATGGAAATATCGAGATCCAGACTTGATATAGTACCCTCCCCTGGTCGCTCGCAAGACCACCCCTTTGGAGCCCACGTGCTCCCAGGCCCAAGTGCAAGCTCGGATCATTCGCGATTCGTTAAAAGGCTTTAGGCAGCCTCCGTCGCCGGCTTAACGAGGGCCGGCACCCTTTTTGCTCCCCTTTTTATTGCTTTCTTTATTGCTTTCCGCTAGCTTATTGAGGTTTGGCACCATTTAGTTTCCTGCTTACTGAGAGTTGACGATTCATCCATTGCATTCACCTCGGGCTAACACCCAATAAAAATAGAAAAAGAAAAAAAAGGAAAATTCGGGTTTCCGTAAGTAGACAAAATCGGTATAATTTCTGAATTCTTTATCTTCATTTTGCCTTGGAAAATGTTTCGGCCAATTCATATTCCTCGTTAAAGTTCAAATAAAGAGGGGCAGCTGTCATACCCTAATTTTGTCCGGCTTAGGTCAAAACCCTAATTTTCCACAAAAAATAAATAAATTGAAGAATGAAGAGCATCATGCATTGCATTTTGGGTCCTAGAAGTCATTCCAAGGTCTTCAAAATCATTTTTAGGGTTGGAATGCACTTTTTAGGCAAATTAGGGTTTTAGGGTCAAAAAGAACATTTTGGTCAATTTTCGCAAAAAGACGATTTTCTCGCCAAAAATGCACATCCACAAAAAAGACATTTTTATTCTATCAAGGATAATTTTTGTACAATTTTTTAGAAAGAAAACCCTAGTAAAAAATAATTAAAAATGTATTTTTCCATTTTTAGTGCATAGAAAAATAAAAAAAAGGACCATTAAATATTCCTCAATTCTTAAGTGACAATTTTATTGTCATGGGCGACTAGAGGGAATATTTTATGGTGCCCAAAAACATGTAACACATTTTCAATAGTTGCATTCCCATTATTTCCCATGCCCAAAAATATCAAATTCAAAAAGCAAAATGAGGAAGTGTCTTCAAATAAGACAAAACACCAAAAAAAAAACAAGTTTTTTCCTTCTCTCCTCTCCTCACATTCGCATACTCCTTCTCTCTCTCTCTCCAATTTCTTCCACACTCTTCCATTTTGTAATCATTATAACCTCTTTGGTAAAATACCTCACTCACTTACACTAACCCCTTCATAAGAAAACACAAATTTTCCTCTTTGAGAACAATCCATCTCAATAATACCCCTAACCCTACCACACATGAGAATTCCATTCCCAAAATAAATAAAAGTTCATTTTTTTCTTTTATTCTCTCTCCAAGCGACACCTCTCCCTCTCCCATACTCTCCATTTTGTGTTTTCTCTCCACCCTCAATCCTTGTGATAAGTGATCTCAACCCTCCATTCAAAATCAAAGTTCAATCCTAGAGCACTTAGTAAGACCAATGACTCAATTGCCCCTAAACCTAAAATAACTCTATAAATACTCCCTCATTCCCACACCTAAGGATCTTTTGGCCTCTCATTCTCCTACACTAAAACCCTAGCACACCAAAAACACCTCCTCTCCCACTCCTTCCTCACCCCAAAACCGTAGCCTCTTCCCCTCTCTTCCATATATTTTCTTCAATTTTTCACCATCAAATCTTCCATTTCATGTTAGATCATCATCATTCCTTCCATTCTCTTCAAGGTTGCATCATCAAACTGCTAAGAGCTAGCAATCTTTGTGTTCATATCATCTCCTTCTTCATTTCTTTGTGATTTTGAGGTAAGCTTTGAAACTTTGCATCTCATATTTAGTTCTTCTTGCATAATCTCTCTTCTACTCCCAACTCCTTCTTGATTGCTTGTTGTTGTTGCTTTGAGGATCCATTTCAAACATTTTGACAAGGACTTAGGGAGCCTTGGGTGTTTGAGATGGGTCCTTGGCCTTGAAGGATTTGTTCTTGTGCTTGAATGATTTCCCTTGCATCTCTAAACATTGTGCACTAAATTTCATGAAATAAGAGTTGTTTTATGGCATTGTTCATTTCGCATGCTTGTAGAAAACTTAGGGTTCATGTGAGTTTTATGCCATCCTTTGCTTAATCATGTGAATCCTTTGCAAAAATGGATCTATGTTGCTTTATGTTAACTTTTGTTTTTTTAATAAAAGTGTGGATCTATGTTCCCTTTGGGTTCGCATGCTTATGTTTAAAAACATTTTCAAATTGATTTTGTTGTTGTTCTTTGCTTGATGATGTTTAATCTTGTTGTTAATATTTTATTTTAGTGTTAGATGTTATTTTTTGTTATTGGTTGATGATCTAGCAATATGATTCCCACTAGTGCCTAGTGCACCTTGACCTAAGTGGTGAAGATTGCTAGAAATGACTCAATTTAGTTTGTGTGTCCACTTATTCTTGTGTCTTAGTTTGCTTATTGTAAATTGTTGATGATAGGCAAGTTGATTCTCACTAGTGCCTAGTGCACTTTTCTCAAAGTGAGAGGATTGCTCTATATGATTCAACTTGGTTTTAGTGTTTATTTACTTTTTACCATTCTACTTTACCATTCATTAACTTTTTACCAAAACACAAAAATATTTTACTACTTTGGTTTTTACCACTTCATTAATTTTTTACTAAAACATAAAAAAGATTTTACCACTTCCCATTTACCTCATGCATTTTTACTTTACCATCTCATTAAATAATTACTATTTACTTCATGCATTTTTACTTTACTTTTCACTAACTTCTTACTTAAAGTTTTACAACTTATCAACTTGCAAAAATACCCAAAACATTTTCACATTCATGCATCTTCATTCATACTTAGTTTATGTGACACTCTCATGCATCCTCATATGCTTATATCTCTTGCATCCTCTTATGCATCCTTGTATGCCATCCATTCATAAATAAAGTGCTATGCATCCATTCCTTGTACACTCATGCACTTACATGCTTACCTAATCATGCATCCTTGCTTACATATTCAATCATTTAACTTAGAATACTCCATGTTTACAATCAATTGTATTCACTTGTTCTTGATGCCATGTAAATGTCTTGACTTGATTGTGTGCCCTCCTCTCCACTTGTATGACCTCCTAATGGAGACGTAAGTCTACATGCATGTTGTAGCATAGAGCCATTAGGGTAAATACAATCCTTCTTGCACACACACAATTACTTTGAGAACTTTGTTTTGCATCTTTAATAATTGAATCCTTTGATTGTATGGGCATGTTTAATCTTGGTTAATGAATGATATGTTCATGTTTGTTTGAGTATTATTCATTCATTTGCATTTGGTTATGGATTTAGAACTGACTTGAAATGTTCTACTCCTTTTCTAAAACCCATTTCCTAAAATCATTTCAAAACAAAAAGAAACTTTTACTTTCAAAACAAAAATAAATCAATCGTCATTAAACACCAATCGCACCGTTGCCGATTAGGTTGTTAATGATGATATTGTTTTCAAAAGGAGTTAGAAGCGAGACCATTCTAACCGTCGTTGTTCGGTCTTCGCAAAAGCTCTATCCCATTTTCGAAAACTTATTCATTTCTCAAAAATAAACCAATTGTCATTAAACACCAATCGCGCCGTTGCCGATTAGGTTGTTAATGATGATGTTGTTATCAAAAGGAGTTAGTAGCGAGACCATTCTAACTGTTGTTGTTCGGTCTTCGCGAAAGCTCAATCCTTTTTCGAAACCAAAAGCCGAGAACTACGTAGCTTTGATCCCTCTTCCAGTGAGGGTACGTAGGAGCGGGGTCCTGTCCTGTCAAGCACACTTTTAAAAAAAAACTTTGTTTTGTTCCGATTTTCAAAGATACCAAAAATATCCCTTTCCCCCTCGTTTTCAATAAAACAAACTCCTAAAGAAAAGAAAAGAAGTACAATAAACCGCTTTCAAACTCAAGCTTTTGTCCAAACCACACATCAAGTTAATGGTTCCCTTTCGGTAGAAAGGAGGTGCGGGGTGCTAATACCTTCCCCGTACCTAACCGACTCCCGAACCTACATCTCTAGTTTTCAAAAGACCATCCGCCTTGTTTAAAAGACCTTTTTTCAATGTTTTGGTCTTAAAATTAAAATATTGGTGGCGGCTCCAAACTTTTTCCACGTTGTCAAACGAAAAGTCCCAAACTGGATTTTTCGGGCGCAACAGGTAGCAATGTCTTTTTCCCAAAAGAACAACAAGCGATGATCACTCATAACCTTTGTTAGTTTGATCATTCGTGCCAATCAATCTCTTTCGAAAACCACTTTCAAAAGAGTAAATAAAAGACGAGTTGCTACTAATAGTCAATCAGAACCTTTGTTCGTCTGACTGGCAGTGGTGACTCTCATTTTCAAGAGTACTTAGTGGTGATTACCCATAACCTTGGTTAGTTTAATCATTCACTAAATGCTCGTCCTATTTCGAAAACTCACTAAAAAGATAAAAGACAAAAACCTTTTCAAAGGAAAAGACAAACAAGAACTACGTAGCTTTGAATTCTCCATCGCACCGGGAGATACGTAGGAGCGTGAGGCTAACTCTCGTCAAGCGCCAAAAATAAAAATTTTCATTAAGTCTTCTCATTCCCTTTTCAATAAAGAAGCAAATTTAAGTATTTTCCAAATCAACACTTAAAACCACACGTTTAATTAAAGGTTCCCTTTCGGTAGAAAGGAGGTGTGGGGTGCTAATACCTTCCTCATGCCTAACCGACCCCCGAACCCAAATTTTCCGGTTTCCAAAAGGCCATTCGCTTTTCAAAAAGGTTTTTCTTCAATATTTTCCTTATAAAAAATATTGGTGGCGACTTCATTGTTTTAAAAAGTTGTAAACGAAGAAAGATCTCCTCAGGGACATTTTCGGGTGCAACAGTGAGTCTACCACGGCTTGTTGCTTAGCTAGCTTTGCTTTTCTTCAGTTTGCTTTTGCTAACTTTTCGATCTCTGGATCAAACAATAATTCTTGTGGACCCTTGCTCCGCATAAACTGATCTCTGAAACACTAAGCAAACCGTTAACAAGTCCGATAAAAAACACTAAGCAACAGAATTAAATAACTAACAGATAAAACAAAAGCGTAAAACTAGAATCTAAGAATCAACTCATTTGCCTTGTTGACAACGAAATCAACAATCCCCGGCAACAGCGCCAAAAACTTGTTAAGAATTTCAGCAAGTGTACTGAAAATGTTGCAAGTAATAAAATTACCGTAAGTACCGGTCGATTCCACAGGGATTGCGTGTTGTAACAATAGCAAATTTGATTAATTCTAGATTGTGAAAATTGATTTGATTTTGAATTTAGTAACGTGAAAATAAAAACTGTTGTTGAAATAACGAGAAAAGCGATTAGGGGTCGAATCCTCTCCCCTCACCTATCTTATGGACCTTCAGCTAATTACAAATTAATTGTTTGAAACACCAGATTCAAATCACTAAAGTAGGTTAAAGACAATCCATTGCCTCAAAACCCCTTTTACCTAATTGAGTTACCCTAATTCCTTAGGTGAATCATGCCAATTGGTAAAGCAATAAACTTAAGAACTAAAGAATTCATGCATCCAATCCCATATTTCTATGGTGATCACAAGTACATGATCTAATACCCCATATCAAGCATGCAACCCATGTCCCTATGTGATCACATACTTAAATCATTATAATTATCATATGTAACTATAAAGCATTACATTCAGAGGCATAGACTTATGATGAATCAAACAACTAATTGTATTAACCATAACAAAGAATCCATAATATAGGTTTGGGGAGAATCATCTCTCCCTAATCATAGAAATTTAGTTACACATGGTGAATAAAGACATAACTAGAGTAAGGAAGACAATACAAGCAAAGATAGACATAGGAACCTTCAACCCTCGTTCCCAAGTGATGAAAAGCTCCAAAATCGCACCTCCTTGCTGTTCCAAGACCTCTGGCTGCGCTCCACTCCCCAAGCTCCCTGTTATTTTCGCTGAAAAATCCTTAAAACACTAATTTCTGGTCTCCATCGCGACGCGACATTATACCTTCGCGACGCGATGCTGCTGAAAAGTGGCTGGTCGCGACGCGAACCCTCCTGGTCACGACGCGAAATTGCACAGAAACAAATTCCTCCTTTTTCATGCTACCTTCGTGACACGAACCCTCCTGGTCGCGGCACAAAATTAGACAGAACCAAATTCCTTCCAATTGTGCTGCACTTCCGGGCAAGTGTCTGGTTCGCCGAATGATGCCACAACAATTTGGAAGTCTTCAAGTACAAATTGACTCCAAAACTGAAGGAATGACTTACAAAAGGAATTCCTACTACAATGCTCTAATACTAAGCTAAATCCCCAGATAATGACTACCATACAATCAAAAACCCGCACAATTAGTCCTAAAATTGGACAACTTACATCATATGACAGAGAGTCAACAGCAAGGGTGTCAAGCTCCGTGTCTTATTCTTTTCAATTGAGGTCAATTCCTCAATCATTGCGTTTTTCCAGTTTTTATCCTTTAAGGCTTCCTTAAAGTCAAATGGTTTAATATCTTCCACCATTGCAAAGTGAATGTGGTCACCATTCTCATTCACCTCATTGTCAGTGGCTAAATCAAACTCTGCAAGTCTCCTAGGACGCTGTCTTAGCCTTTGTGCCCTAGGTAGAGCCTGAACAGTAGGTTCAGGTTCTGGTTCTGAGTCATCCTCCTCCTCCTCTTGAGGATTTGGATTTACCATAGGTTGGGCAGGTTCATTTTAATCAGAATTCTCATTAACAGTTTCTAGTCTAGTGTCTAGAACCTCTTCTAAGACTGTAGTATCCACAGAAATCACTTGTTCAACCTTATCCCAGTCCCACTGCTTGTCTTCAAGCACAACAACATCCCTTGATATCTCAATTTTATCAGTCTTGGGATCTAGCAGCCTATAAGCATCTGTGGGATGGTATGCCACAAGTATTAGAGGTCTGCTCTTATCCTCTAACTTTTTCCTCTTACTGTCAGGTACATGGCTATATGTTGGAGAGCCAAATACCCTTAGATGAGCCACACTAGGCTTATCACCAGTCCACACCTGTTCTGGAACTTTGTCTTCCAACCCCTTTGTAGGACATCTGTTCAAAATGTATACTACTGTATGAACAGCTTCTGCCCATAGCTTCTTAGGTAAACCTTTTAGGTTAATCATAGTCCTGGTCATATCTAAAATGGTCCTGTTTCTCTTCTCTGCTATCCCATTGTGTTGTGGGGTATAGGGAGAGGTTACTTCATGTAGGATACCTTAGGCTGTGTAGTATTCCTCAAACTCTTTTGAGGTATACTCACCACCACCATCAGTCCTTAGCAACTTTAGCTGTCTGGCACTTTGTTTTTCTGCCATTACCTTGAACTGCTTGAACATTCCAAAGGCTTCTCCTTTGATTTTGAGTAAGTAGAGCCAAATTTTCCTATAAAATTAATCTACAAAAATCATGAAATACTTGTTACCCCCTTTAGAGGGTACATCAAAAAGTCCACACAGGTCAGAATAAACAACATGTAAAACATCTTTAGACTTATGATTCATTTCAGCCTTAAATTGTTTCCTAGGTTGTTTACCAACTAAAGATATAGTACAAGTATCCTTAGACACATTAATCCTAGGTAATCCCTTTACTAACCCTTTAGAACTTAGATTACATAGGCCTTTAAAGTTCAAGTGTCCAAACCTATTATGCCATAACATACTTTCAAAATCAGCAGTGGCACTTAGGCATTTTGCCTCAGTCATGCTAATGTTGGTTTTGAAGGTTCTGTTATTGGCTAAAGGGGTAGTTAATACTAGTTTGTTTTTAGTATCAAACAATTTTAGCTTTAAGTCCTTCGTAACTAATGCAAAACCCTTTTCAATTAGTTGACCTAAGCTAATTAAGTTGTAGCTAATACCTGGTACATAAAATACATTCTGAATTAGGATTACCTGACCATCTTCTTTGGTGAACCTGATATTCCCCATTCCTTCAGACATTATGGACCTGTTGCTAGCACATTTGATTGAGGTCCTTTTGGTGGGATCAAAATCCACCAACCAGTCTCTGTTCCCTGTCATATGGTTGGAACAACCAGAGTCTAGATACCAAGTTTCTGTGATGGTCCTTCCATCACTTGTGGTTATAGCCAACACAACAAAATCAGAACCTATATCTAGATTTATGTTAGTCATGACAGATTCTTCCTTAGATTCTGTCTTAGCAGTTTCTTTAGTAGTTATGCTAAAGACTACAGGGCCAGAGTCTGAATCAGAGTCTTCCTTGGCCACATTGGCCTCTTCCTCAGATTCTTTAGACTTGGTATCCTTCTTAGTAGGGTATTCAGTAGCATAATGCCCATATTTATCGCATTTGTAACATTGAACCTTAGTTTTATCCTTCTTTTTAGTTGAATCGGAATTTTTAGCCTTACCATTAGACTTACCTGACTTACCCTTAGACCAGTTGGTTTTACCTGACTGATTGTTGTTACTGCTGTTGCCTTTAGTTCCTTTCTTGCCTTTAGATTTAGCGGCAAACAGTGCTTGGTCTTCATCCTCTTCACCATCCAGAAGATTAATTCTGATCTCCTTTGCTTCAAGCTTGCTTTGAAGCTCTTCTACTTTGAGATCATCTGGCTTGATGGTGTCTACAATGCTGTTTAGGGACATTGCATTAGTTATCTTTTTTAGCCTTCAAAAGAAGTCAGTAATGGTTTCTCCTTGCTGCATATTAAGGTTCTCATATTGCTTCCTCAAGGATTCCAATTTCTCAACCTTAACAGGTTCAGCCCCATTGTAATGCTTATCCAATGTGTCCCAAGCCTCTTTAGAGGATTGTATCCCTCTTACTCTATCAAAGTTGCTCTCGTCACACCCCGGGTGTATGAGATACAACGCTTTCCAGTCCTTTTGCTCATTCTCTGTGAATGTAGCAATCTGGGCTTCTGTTGGGTTTTCACCCAGTTGTTCAAAACCATTATTAACAATCCTTAGCACTCCATGGAAGCCAAATATGGCTTCCATTTGCAAAGATCATATGTCCCAGTTTTTCCCAGTTAGTTTGGGAACCTGGGTTGATAAATTTGCACTAGACATTCTGGTTAGCACCTCTAAGCTGTCACTTAGAAACAAGAAAAATCAGTAACCCTTACACAACCACCTGTTGTGTATACAGAAATCAGAAAACTGTTCAAGAAGTATAAAAGAACCAAAGAATAGGTAAAGAAAGATAAAGAACTAGATTTTAGAGTTAGAATTGTCCCTGGATTGTTACCAGCTCGTTGATACCACTTGCTGGGGTTGAATCCACAAACCCGGGAGGTGCAATTAGCAACAATTAGGTCCACCTGACCCAATCTGGTTACCAAAAACACCACACCAGCCCAACAAGCTGCCAAACACTTTCTTGCGGAACCCAAACCCGCAAGGAAGCGGATAAATGCGCGGGTTAAATGACTCGAACTAGAACCGCACTATATAACCAGAATCTAACCCTAATTCACGCCGTTTGAAGCACTCTGGTAATTTTCTCTCTCACCGAACTTTTTCTTCTTCTTCGTTTCATGCAAGCTCTGCTAGGGTTTTTACTGATTTGATGATTCTCGCAGAAATCCACCAAAGAGAAGAGCTCCAACAAGTCTCAAAGATCAACCAAAACAGGTATTTACTAAAACCCTTATGTTTTAATACTTAGATTTACTGTTTTGAGAAACCCTAGAATTCGAATCTGAATCTGTTGTATTTGTTCACTTACTGTTTTGAGAGTGGAATGGCATAAACGAAAGCTTCACAAGTACAAAATCACTCTCTTAGTGATTTGATTTGATTTTTGTTTTTTGCTATAAAACCCTAACTCTTTGTATGTTTCTCTATTCAACACACACATGAGGGTTTCTGTGAATGAGAGAATCTGTTACCACAAGAGCAGTAGCACCACTTGCTACAAGGTAAATTCCTCTCTTCTTTCTTTACTGTTTTTCTCTCTTCTTTTTCACACACTGAGCAAACACTGACTCTGTTTTTTCTTCTCTTGTGTGAGATTCTTCAACCACTGTTGAAGGAAGAAGACTAGTAAAGATGAAGGACTGAACACAATGAGTACAAGAGGACTTGAAGGCAAAGATAGAAAAATGTAAAGATGCTTTTCATTCACTGTACAAAATATTACATAGTCTTTAGGTATTTATATACACAGTATTGAGCTGTTAGAGTTTGTTAACAGCTGTTAGGTTGTTTGTAACTGTCAAGTTTGTTTAATAACAAACCTTTTAGCAAACTGTAATTCTGTTTGGACAGTTGTTGTAACTACTGTTAGGTGTAACAACTATTTGTTTGTGAAATAGAGCTGTTACACAAATCCTAGGGTATTTGGATTACAAATCTAATACATCTCTCACCAAAAACCTTTAACTAAATACAAAAGGAGATTGAAATTAAAATGAAAATAAAAACCAGATCTTGAAACCCAATGTCCCTGCAACGAAATCAACTTAATAGCTTTAAATCCTCACAACGATTCATACACAAACAGGTTCTCCTTCCCCATCCTTCACACAACGATTCAATCTTTGCGTTGGGGACAGTGGCGGGCACTGTTGCTTTGGGGGCGGTGGCGGGCACTGTTGCTGTGTCATCATCTCTGCGACAAGGGACTTTTGCGTCTTTGTCTAAGTTTTTTTAAAAAAAAAAGGAAATGACATGTGGAAAAAGATGGAACATTCGATGGTACAAAGGTTTGCGCGCCCTCAAGGCATGCAATCTGTTCCAGAGAGAATAGCAAAGGTCAGAAACGGTTTAATGGAATGGATTAGGGTCTTGTGAGAAGATTTTGAAGATTTAAGGGTTTAATGGTTTATTGGAATGGATTGTTGGGACAATGTTGAAATTCATTTTTTTTTTGGATAACTGATTACTGATTTCTGCTTCAGCGTAACTCTCTTTCAAAATTCACACTTCATCATTTTCTGCTTCTTCCTATTCTTAATTTCTTCATGGGTTATTAATTTTCATTTTAATTTGATTTTGTGTTTTGTTTTTAATATTTTATTTATATTTATTTTAACAATTATAATTATTAATATCTTATGTGGCAATACATATGTGGCATCATTAAATGATGGTTACATGCTGAGTCAGCTGCCACGTCATTTAACACTACAAGAATAAGCCTATATTGCTACCAATGTTTGCCACGGAGGACTGTCCGTCGCTAATTTGCGACGGACTTGCGACGGTTTGCGACGACAAGTGAGTTTGGGCGTTGGCGCTAAAAATCCCGCTCATAATTTGCGACGGGAAGGCATGTTGGTCACTAATTTGCGACGGAAGAGGAGGTTGGTCGCTAGTTTGCGACGAAGACTTAGTCGCAAGCCCGTCGCAAATCAGAATCCCAATTCATTAACCTAGGCACTCTCGTTCTCTCCCTTTCTATTGTCACTCTCGTTTTCTCCTTCGTTGGCTTCCCTCAGGCGCTCTCTCTCTCTCTCTCTCTGGCGCTCACCACAGGTGCTCTCTCTCCAGGTCCTCTCTCTCTCTCTCTCTCTGGCGCTCTCTCTCTCTCGCGAGCTTCCCTCTCAGTCGCGAGCTTCCCTCTCTCAGTCGCGAGCTTCCCTCTCTCAGTCGCGAGCTTCAGCTTCCCTCTCTCTCGCGAGCTTCCCTCTCTGGCTCTCTCAGTCGCGAAAACAGTAAACGTGAGAAGCTTTGTTCTTCAGTTCTTCAGTTCTTCTTCTTCTTTGGTTAGATTTCTTCTTCTCTTCTTTGATGATTGTTTGATACAATGGTACTTTGATTGAAAACCCTAATTGTTCAATTTCTGTGATGTAGTCATGTGGCCACCGATTTTTCGTTTTTGGCTCATAGATTAGGGTTTTTACGTTTGTTGTGTTGAATATTTGCAGGAAAGACAACGTTCGTGAAAAGGCATCTTACTGATGAATTTGAGAAGAGATATGAATGTAAGATTCTTTTTTAATTTAGGGATTTGGATGTTCGTTTAGATATACCATCATTTCAGCCCGCGATTAAGTAAATTAATTTTTTGATTTGGTGGAAAACAGCAACTATTGGTGTAGAAGTGCACCCCTTGGATTTTTTCACAAACTGTGGCCAGATTCGCTTCTACTGCTGGGATACTGCTGGGAAAGAGAAATTTGGTGGCCTCAGAGATGGATATTAGTAAGTCTGGTGAGACACATGTCTAAGATTTTGATTTTAGATCTTATGAAATCTATTCCTCCCATGTGATGTATTTTGTTCCTCTGCAGGCTCAAATCTTCTTATAGATAATGAAGGTAATCTGAAGCTTGCAGATTTTGGACTTGGAAGATCATTTTCAAATGAGCACAATGCAAATTTAACAAATCGAGTGATCACATTGTGGTACAGGTAACCAATCTTCATTTTATCATGTGACTAATGTCGGATTCTAGACACTCACTGATATATTCTGTTATTTATTTAGACCTCCCGAGTTACTATTAGGGACAACGAGGTATGGACCAGCTGTAGATATGTGGTCTGTTGGGTGTATTTTTGCAGAGCTTCTTCACGGGAAGCCCATCTTTCCTGGAAAAGATGAGGTTAGTAATACTCTAATCCATATATAATCCTGAGCGGAGTTTGTTTTTATCCTGCATATTTTTAGTACTCACTTCAGCCATGCATTAATGCATGAGGAAGAGACTCTTCACTTCACTTGCTCAGCTTTTCCGACTGTGTCTTAGTGTCTTTAGAATATGTTGGCAATATAAATATTTGTCTACTTTTGAAAATCTTGGTTTTATTGGGTAGTTCAAGCATGTATGTGTTCGCATTACATGCATCATACTGGAAGTGATTTATATATTGCTCACAGGGCTATGGCTTGCTAATAGCAATATACGCCATGATTGCTAGCCCAGATCTAACCTGCTCACTTTTTTTCAGAAATTGAGTAATATATATGTTCACATTTATTCATATTTGCTTTTACAATGTATATCCTATAGTGTATTTGTGTGGTAACTGTCTTTAATACGTCTTGAAGGTAATGCATGTTTTCTTTGTAACTATTGTGGCCAGAACAATTAAATAAGATTTTTGAGCTGTGTGGAGCACCAGATGAAGTGAACTGGCCCGGTGTTACTAAGACTCCCTGGTATAATCAATTTAAGCCAACAAGACCAATGAAAAGGCGTCTGAGGGAAGTTTTCAGACAGTAAGTATTAGAGTATGAGTATTAGTATTAATGCTTATTGTACTTGTTGACAGCTTGCTTTTTCAGCTTATTGTAAATGGTATACATCTAGTTTTAGTTCTGAAACTTTGTTCATTTGTTTGTTTGTTTGTGCCTGTCTTTGTTCTTTAGGTAATATCATGCATTTTACTTGATGACAGCTTGCTTTTTGAGCTTTTGATAAAATGGTATACAACTATGCATCTAGTTTTGGTTGAGTGAGTTGTGTATGTTATCAAAATTGGTAAAATACATTTGAGGGCGTAATGTTTGCGTGACACTTCACGAACATGATGAGATTCAGGTACAGGATCAGTCTATTAAGTTTTAGTGCTCATCAATATTGGAATTGGCAGCTTTTAGATTACTATGTATTCAGGGATGCACTATTTTGAGCGAAGATGTCATCATATGTCATCTGGCAGCATTCTCAAAGCCTGAATAGTGACTGGTGAGTATATAGTTCCATTCAAGTAATGAATATCTCGCTCAATAATTGATAATAGCAACCCCAACTTCTCATTTTCTCTTTCCAGCCACATGTTAATACCCAAAATGGCTCTGTTCATAGTTGGTTGTTACCTAGTAACTTTTCATAGTTGGTTGTTACCTAGTAACTTTTCAACCCTGACAGCTGTTGCTGAAGATGGAAAGCTGGTCAGTCATAAAACCAAAGTTGCAGACTGGATACTCAGATCAATGGCTTGTATCTTGGGAATAGGAATAACTGAATCATTTTTCCTAGGAAATAACTGGATACTCTGATCATAGGTTTATTTTCACCTTAGAGGTAAAAAATACTAAACAAACATTGTTGCTTTCATCACCTGCTATTGGCTTGTCATCTACCAAAATTTTCATGATAGCAAATGGTTAAATTGAGTCCCTGCTAGTGCTTCCTTTTTCATTGAAGTTAGTCCTTTTAAGGCTCCATATAACTTTCTCATGCACTTGAATCACATTTGGCATATCTAAGATAAACTTCCTTAGGGAACGAAGCAGCTGCATTTATTCATCAAATACACATTGAGCCAAGCTACATCACAATTTTAGCTAATCAGAGGCCTCAATAGTATACTACCTACTGTCTGAACTATCTTAAGCTTGAAATTACCTTATCAAAAAATTGAAGTACGTATCTTCACTTTTTTAACCTTTAAAATAAACTTGAAAGATGATTTTTGTTTTGAGTAAAGTCCTATATCAGCATGTGCTATTGTTCTTAATATAGCAAGATTGACTATATTTCTATGTGCCTCTCTGACTATACTTTTAATACCTTGTGAAATATAACTACAGGTGGCCGCTAATTATGTTGCAGGTAACAATAGTTCTCTAATATAGCCTAGACTTGCTGGAATTGTTCAACATTATTTGGATTTTGTGTTTTAACAACCTGATTTTACTGGTATTGTTCAGCTTCTCCACCGTAAATTCAGTGGAAATTTCTTTGTAAATCTGTTGGGAAAATGGAAGGAATCTGAATATGGAGGAGGTCACTCTATTCCTGTTGGTGGTATTGCATACTATATCACTGCTCCATCCAGGTAAGAAGAAATGCTCCCAATTATGCTTTAGATAATCTGTGTGGCTTATATGGTATGTGTTATTCATTTGGCAACTCTAAATTTTGCAGCTTAGCTGACATGGCAGCCAATCCTTTCCATGCTTTGTTTTATCTCGTGTTTATGCTGTCAGCATGTGCCTTGTTCTCCAAGACTTGGATTGAGGTCTCTGGTTCATCAGCTAGAGATGTTGCCAAGCAGCTGAAGGTATGCTAACAAAGCATTTTGTTGTTTGCATGCTTTATTCCCCTCTCCCCCCAAACTTAACATATTTGCAATATAACGAGGCTATTTTCTTGAGATTTGTGATATTTTTAAGAATAAAAAATCACCCGCTTGATAACCAGGCACATAATATAATTCTTGAACGATGCAAACTATTAGTCAGCCAATAAGAACTGAAATGGACCATCTAGTTTGTTTTCATAACCATATTGGTGAGCTTAATTTATTTGTTGTTATATGGTTGTTTGCTGGTGTTTTTAGCAAACAATCACTGGTTTTATTAGAAAAGTTTTGTGAGATTAAACCAGAAATCTCTAAAGCAATTGCCTTTAAACACCACCGTTTGTCAACAAATATATTTTAAAAAGGAAACAATTCACCATGAACATTGAAGTAAAAGTGAAAGAAATGGTAAAATGGGACGCAGAAATATTAAATGACTTGTATTGAAAGCAATAAATTGCATTGAATATAAAGATAATGGTGTACAAATTTACATACGTTGTACAAGGATTCTTTTACTCTGTTTTCGCTGTGACTTGGAAGTTAGAGTTTCAGAATTGTGTGTTGGTATAATAATTTGCCACCCTTGATTTCTACATAGAAATCACTATTTATACAGAAAACAATGACTGAAATGTAAACTGCTATGGACACGTGGCTACGTCTCATTAACCAATGATGGATTTCGTGCCACGTTCGACGCCACAACTGCCCACGTTGTGTTAACCGTAGTCTTGAAATTCGACACAACTGTCTGCTAATAACCGCTTTGACGAAGTCCTGAATACACTGTCCTGTCGAAAACTCTTCCCTGTCGAAATGGTGAAGACCTTTTTTGTCGAAAACATGCTGAGATGACAATAAATGTCACTTATTCTCTCTGAAGGCACTATGAATGTTCTTTAATGAAAAGTCAAACCTTATTAACTAACCACTCAAAAGCCTTGTCGAAATTCTAGGCTAACAAATTGCCCCCCAAAAATAGCTTTTTCGACAATGTTTAAGGAAGAAAAAGAATATTTTTGAAGATTTCGAAACGTCACCTCCAACAACTTTACATTAAATGGTGATAGGCAAAAATAATCATGACCTTACGCAGATAAAGCGAACCATTTCATTGGGCCACGTCATTTGGTTGGTAGACCACGTCTTTTCAGAACCTCAAACGTGCGAAGCGTCGTAACTGTGTGACCGTTGCACCTCTAACGTATAAATACGTTTCACTTCATCTTCTTCATTTTTACACTCCCTTTGAACCTTAAACTCTGAAATTTCTCAGCTAACCTTGCTTCTTCACGAAAGCTTCAAACTTTTTCATTGTTTCGACATCTCCACTGAGAACGCAACCCTCTTTGTTCATTATTTACAACAAATGGCTTCTTCTAGCGCTCAAACTCAGAAACAAACAGTTGCTGTGCATGGCTTTGAAGGTTTCGTTGAAGAACCTTCACCAACTTGTTTCAATCAAATACTTATTCCATCTGGTAAACCTTTTACCCATGCTTATTTAGGTCCTCTTCCTGACCCTATAGAAAGTGAAGAAGTTAAAGCGATTTTTCCCAGTCACCGCAAACTTCAACCCAGAATTTTTGAAGAAACTCCTTTTCATTTGGAATTTCTGAAAAACCCCAACAGAGTATTTAGATCTGCTCCTAAGGTAGAACAAAATGATTACATCGCTTGGCTTGACAAAGTTCAAAAACAAAAGGAAACCATTTGGCAAGAACAGGGGATTTTCGACATTATTCAGCTGTCGAAATGTGGACCCAAATACGATAGCACTATGCTTCTAGCAGCATTGCAATTCTGGGACATATCTACTCATAGTCTTCATCTAAAATGTGGCATGTTAGCTCCCACTTTGTTGGATGTGGCTGCCATTACTGGCCTGAAACCATTGGGTGAAATCTTTGACCCTAAATTAGCCACCAACGACTATGGCTTCTCATTTAACAACCCTACTTTTAGTGCTTATATTGCTGATCATCATGATACTGAGAATGCTGAAGTATCTGATCTAGAACATATAGCTTTTCTTACCTTGTGGCTGTCGTGTTTTGTCTTTTGCTCCCGTTCTCTTCAAGTAGCAAAAGTTTTCGTTCCTTTGGCCATTCAACTCCATAAAGCCAAAAATATCAATTTAGCGAAATTGATTTTGGGGAATCTCTATCAACATCTTGATGGTGCTGCTCTCGAATTGAAAGAAGGCGAACCCACTGACAAACTGCTTATTGCTGGTCCTATGTGGCTTATGCAACTTTGGCTCTTAGCCACTTTTGAAACAAGGCTGAAATTGTTTATTCCTAAAGAAGTTCGACCAACTTTACCAACTAGAAGAACCCAAGGAATTCGACTAGCACAATTGAAGAATAGGGAAATAAACTTGTCTTATGAAGAAGCGTTTTCCATGTACTTCGACATCTTCAATAAGTGCACTACTTTCGTTGATGCTATGGCGCCTTTTGTCAGATGCACTTTTGGACCATCTTGGTTCACCAACGAATTTCCTTCTAACTCAACAGAAAATGCTGAAGAAATAAACCAAATCTGGCAAGCCTATCTTTCGCCCTCCCTTCTTTCGATCAGGCTCTCTCCAAGCAACAATAAAAACAATCTTGGCATTAGCAAATATTTTCCCAGCTATCTTTCAAGACAATTTGGGCTATGCCAACTTCGACCGGCTCCGGTCTGCTTGCATAGGAGAGAATTCAACACTCCAGAAACAGAGCAAGCTTATCAACAAGTCTTCAAGAATTTTCGTTTCAGAGATTTACTCTTTGAACCTGCTAAATTTCAACCCAACTTTTCTTGTACGAAGGCATTCCAAGATTGGTGGAGTGGATATTATGCTAAAGCTCTTAAAGGAAAAACTGATGCAGAAATTTCGAAAATTTTGTATTCAGCTTTTCCTTCTCAAATTGCTGAGAAGAACAAACCCCCAGGTATCCTCAGATAATTGGAAACATACTTCTTCATTAGTTAAATTTTAAAACCATTTACCTGATAAAATTTTTGCATTATGAACAGCTGCTGTTTCACAGAAAAAACTTACTAAAGCAGCACCAAAGCAAAGCAAGCCAACAGCAAGGACACCACCCAAAGCAAAAAAGAAACTTGTGGTCAAATCTACTTCTAATTTACTCCAAATAGAGGTATATCTTTGTTAATTGACTAGATCTTTAAAGTAGAAAATTCGACCAAATTTCGTCACCTTTATTTCTTTTTCCTCTTTCAGAAGAAACCTGGAGCAACAAGTTCTCTTGCAATAGGGCAAAGTTTACTTGTTTCCAGTTCTGAGGTAACAAATATATCTTCAATTTTGTTTCAAATTTCTTCGACTCTTTTAACACTTGATTATGTGTTAAACTCATGCTTCTCTTTCGCAGGATACTGATAATGATGATGATAACAAGCCTCTTATCCATCGGTCAAGGAAGCGAACGCAATCCGAATCCCAAGCAAGGGGAAAAGGGATTGTGATCAAGGAACCACAAGAGCAATCTCAAGGACCTTCTCCCAAAAGACTTCGCACAACAATCGAAATTCCTGTTGTCGACTCTGTAGTTGCCCCAACTGTCCTTTCGACTGAGCAAATTTTACCTGCACTATCAACGCCTATGGAGATTTCCACAATAATTCCAACTACCCAAAATTCTCCTATGGTTGTTGACGTTGAAGGAACGGACATTGCCACTGATGCGAATGTCGAAATAGAACCTGAGCACACCACCGAGCACACACCAGATGTGGCAGGCATTAAGGCTTCAAACAAAGAAACGATTGAAATTGATGCTCAAGAACAGGCTTCTACCAAGGAGTCAACTAGTAGCGCTATGAGTGACCAGGAATTTTCGTTAATGAAGGCGACAAATCCTTTGGCTGCGCTTAAACACTTGCTGAGCCTATCTTCTTCTTCCCCTGCTATGGTTTCCAGTGCTTCGACTACTTCCTTGACCTCTGTTACTCAAGAGTCTACTGAAGAATTGCTTCAGCAATTAAAAACTAAGGTCTTGGAAGGCAATCTCTTTACTAAGATTGAAGAAAACCCATCAGAAAGCTTTGCAATTAAAGACATCGCTCAAAAATTGCTGCAATCAGAGCCTAATGCGAAACTTTTCGCTTTCTTGGTTGAATTTTTGCCAGTCTTTGAAACTTTCGCACTTCACATCAGTAAACGCTCTGAAACTTCTATGTTAAAAAACCAAGAGGCTGCACTTCATCAAGAGAAAATGAATGCCTTCAAAGTTTCTCAAACCCCCATTGATGAATTGGAAGTTCAGATGACGAAGGATGAGCAAGAACTTGCTAACTGGAATTCAAAAATTCAGCACTATGATGAAGAGATAAGAATTCTCCAAACAAAGCTGGCAAATGCTAAATACCAAAAGGGTTTGGTACAACAAAGAATGGAGACTCCTAAGTCAAAAATTGAAAAGGCAGCTACAGAGGCTCTTCAACATTTTGAAGATGCTCAAAAACATCAAGCCACTATTGCTCAACTGGATAAAGAGTTAAGCTTTCTAGATTCTTCGATTGCTGTGGGCACCAAAATTCTCTACAGGCTCAAGCATTCTCTTCAAAGCCTTTAGTAACTTGTACTAGTATAGGATTTCTTTTAATGGTTATGTAATTATTTTAATCGAATACATTACCATTTTTTGAACCAATTTATGGTTTTATCCTTGCTCGATTCTAACTTCGTTTAATGTTGGCTTATATTGTTTTAAATACTTGCCATTTATTTTGAAGATTCTATTTTCGTCACCTAGTTCTTCGATTTCATAAGCGCCATTCGAAAAACATTGCAACACGCGAAATGGGCCTTCCCAACTGGGTGACCATTTACCCAAGACTCTATCTTTTTTATCTATAGGTAACAGCACTTTCCAAACTAAATCACCTGTATTAAAGGTTTTTAACTTAACCTTTTTGTTATAAGCTTTAGCTACTCTTTCCTTCTGTCGAATAAGCATTTCCAAAGCTAATAACCTCTCCTCGTCTAAATCAATTAGCTCATCAAGCATCATATTCCAATAATGATCAAAAGGAATTTCATACTGTCTTTGAATTCTTGTTGATTGTAAACAAATTTCGACAGGCAATACTGCATCGTGTCCAAAGGTTAATCTGTATGGAGTAGCATTGATAGATTCTTTGGGTGAATTTCTACAAGCCCATAAAACTTGATCTAAAGTGTTATGCCAATTTCTGGGTTTTTTCCCAACATGTTTTTTAATCAAGTTAATAATGATTTTATTGGCAGCTTCCACTTGACCATTGGCTTGTGCGTAATATGGTGTCGAAGTTAATAACTTAAAACCAATTTCAGAAGCAAATTCCACCATTTTTCGACCAGTGAAAACAGAACCCTGATCTGTAGTTATGGTTTCTGGAATTCCGAACCTATAAATAATATGATTTTGGATAAACCGTATTACTGCTTCTTGATCAACATTGGCTAAAGGTATTGCTTCAACCCATTTGGTAAAATAATCAATTCCTACCAATATATATTTATGACCTTTTGATGATGTTGGCTTTATTTCTCCAATTATATCCAGAGCCCAACCTCTGAATGGCCAAGGTTTCACTATGGCATGCAATTCATTTGCAGGTACATGTTGTATTCCAGCATGCTTTTGACATTCTTGGCATCCTTTAGCAAACTCTATACAATCTTTCAACATTGATGGCCAATATATTCCTTGTCGAAATAATAACCATTTCATTTTATGGCCTACTTGGTGTGAACCACAAGCCCCACTGTGTGTTTCAGAAACTGCTAAATATGCCTCATTTTCACTAAGACATTTCAATAATATCCCTTCAGGAGTTTTCTTCAACAATTCATTTACTATTATCACATAGCTTAAAGCTCTGTACTTTACCTTTTTGTTGGTATTTCCTGTGGGATTTTGCAAGTATTCTACAATAGGTTTTCGCCAATCATCATTGGCCATATTGTCAATAGCAAAAACTTCTGCTAAAACAACTTCATCAACAATGTGATGTTGTTTAATACATTCCTCATCTGTATTTGTTGCCCCCCCAGTTTTTGGTGTTGACAATAATGAGGAAGAAATATCATCAGATACGAGTTTCTCTTTTATTTCTATTAATTCTTCAAGGCTTTGTTTTGAAACTCTATAACCTGATGCAATTTGGGCCAAATCATTCGCCACTTGATTATCAACTCGTGGTAAATGTTCTAAATGAACAGAGTCAAATCTTTTTAACAAGGAATTGGCCATAATAAAGTATTTAATAAGGTGTTCTTTAATACATTTATATTCTTTGGTCATTTGTTTGATAACCAATTCTGAATCACCTTTTATTTCGATACATCTTGCCCCCAGCTCAAGTAAAATTTCAAGGCCTATAATTAAAGCCTCATACTCAGCTTCATTATTTGAGCAATGATTTCGAATCCTATACTTGTATTTCGTTGGAATGTTATTTGGTGAAATAATTAAAACACCAATCCCAACTCCTTTTTTATGACTTGAACCGTCAAAATACAACCTCCAAGGATATGTGTCTACGAAATGTAACGTTTCTTCGACAACAGAATGGTCTACTATAAAATCAGCAACCACTTGTCCTTTAGTTGATTTTAAAGGTTGATAAGTTAAGTCATATTCAGACAAAGCTAAAGCCCACTTACCAATTCTACTATGCATTATTGGTTTCGACAGCATATGCTTAATAATATCAGAATGCGAATAAACACAAACATTAGCTGGCTTTATATATTGCTTTAACTTTGTGCAAGAAAAATATAAACAAAGGCACAATTTTTCTATAGAACTGTACCTAGTTTCAGCATCTATTAAAATTCTACTAAGGTAATATATGGCCCTTTCGATACCATTATCATCCTCTTGAGCTAACATGCTACCAATTGTTTTTTCAGATGCTGCTATATACAATTTGAGCACTTTGTTTCTAATAATAGGCATTAGAATTGGTGGTTTCATCAAATAAGACTTAATTTCTTCAAAAGCTGCTTGGTGAACGGATTCCCATTTGAAAACTTCTTCTTTCTTCAGTCTCAATAATGGCGAAAATGCTTGAGTTTTGCCACTTAGATTTGATATGAATCTTCGTAGGAAATTGATTTTTCCCAACAACGACTGAAGTTCTTTTTTGGTTGAAGGAGCTTTCGTTTCAATTATAGCTTTAGTCTTATTCTGATTGATTTCAATGCCTTTTTTGTGCACCACAAAACCCAAGAAATCTCCTGCACGCACACAAAAGGCACACTTTAATGGATTCATTTTCAATCCATATTTCCTCATTCTTTCGAAAGACTGTCGAAGATGGTCTAAATGACCATTTTCTGAGGAAGATTTAACTACCACATCATCTATGTACACTTGCATAAAGTTTTCAATGAAATCATGAAACATACAATTCATTGCCCTCTGATATGTAGCACCAGCATTTTTTAAACCAAATGGCATTACTACCCATTCATAAATACCTAATGCCCCTGGACAACGAAATGCAGTTTTCGAAACATCCTCTTCAGCAATAAAGATTTGATTATACCCAGAATAACCATCAAGCATGCTGAGGTATTCAAATCCTGCTGCTGAATCTATCAACATTTCTGCCACAGGCATTGCGTATTCATCTTTGGGAGTGGCATTATTTAAATCTCTAAAATCAATGCAAACTCTAAGAGTGCCATTTTTCTTAATTACAGGAACTATATTAGCTAACCATTCGACATACCTGGCAGTTCTGATGAATTTGTTCTTGAACAACCTTTCAATCTCCTCTTTAATTTTAGTTAATATCTGAGGAGCAAACCTTCTTGGTATCTGCTTCACTGGCTTCTTCTCTGGTCGAATTGGTAACTGCAACTCCACAACGTCTCGACTCAAACCAGGCATTTCGTCATAGTCCCAAGCGAAGCAGTCTTTGAACTCCCTCAGTAATGTTATAACTTGGGTTTTCAATGCAACATCCAGGTATGCGCTAACAAAAGTTGGCCTCTTCTTTGAACCATCTCCCAAATCCACTTCCTCCAATGGATCTTGAGCCTGCATTCGCTTTGTTGAATTTCTAGGATCTTTTTCAAACCCTAATGGCTCATTATCATAAATGCAATCAAGCTTTTCATTCATAATAATGCCATTTTCGTCTTCAGAACTTTTGGCTTCGACAGCCATTGTTTGATGAATTAATTCGGCTTCCATCGCCGCTTTTAACTTATTCTCGGCCATATAAGCCGTAATCTTGTTCCATGCATTAGGAACTGACATAGGAAACATTTCAAGAATCAGAATACCACCCTTCAGGTTGGGCAGTAGCATCTCCTATTATTTGCCTTTCCCAAACAAAACCATAGTTTGGATGCAAATTAACTGAAGCAAATACATTATCAGCAGGAATGTATGCCTCATTAGAAGATGAACATGGCGCAATGTTCGCCAATTTTTTCTCAAAATTTTCCTTGGTAATGTGATTTACATCAGCACGAAAATAACTTTGGTCTGCTTCAATGTATTCGACAAGACCATCTTCTCTCCACATCACTAGTTTTTGATGTACTGTTGAAGGCACAGCGCCGACTCCATGTATCCACTCTCTCCCAAGCAACATATTAAAGTTTGCTTTGGAAGCAATTACTAGGAACAGAGTGGTCCTCTTGATAGTTCCAACAATCAATTCCACTTCGATGGCTCCAAGAGAGTAGCCAGTTTTGCCTTCGTAATTACTTAAGACAATATTGTGTGGCTTGAGGTCAGTGATGGATATGCCTATCTTCTTCATAAGTACTTCAGGCATAAGATTCACAGCAGCACCTCCATCAACTAACACCTTGTTGATGCCAATACCATTAACCTTAGCTTGAATATATAAAGGCTTCAGGTGATTCTGCATACTCGTATCTGGCCTCTCGAAAGTAGCCATCTGATCTTCGACACAGCCGTCATTCATCACATAGTAACACATGGGTTTGTGACAAGCCATATCTTCAGTGAAATCTTCTTCTTCACTGTTAGGCACGGTTATGACATCATACTCCAGAGGCAATATTGACACCACGTTGCAGACGACGTCAAAATCATCATCAGAATCATCAAAACCAGAGCCTACGTCCTCATCAAAATCAGATTGAGGTTCTTTCCCTTTATATGTCGAAGGTGGAGGGCAGATTCTTTCAAGTGCAGGCCTTCTAGGTTTTTCCATCAAGGCATCCTTGCCTTTTGCCTTATTTACCCCACTTGTAGGCTTAGCCACATCAGCACTGGTATTTGCTTCAACCTTAGAAGCCACCTTCTTATCACCCACCTGGACTTTGATTCCAAAGTGACTAGGAACCTTGTTCACGTCTAAAGAAGCTTTTTTCTTCTGGTTTCTCTGAAAACGACGCCATTGGGTTTTAGTCATGGGATTCTTACCTTTATAATTATTCCAATAATTATACTTGCTGGAATCACCTTGATGGACAACTTGAACGTTTGCATTGTTGTGAACCCATTTTCCAACAGGGGAGTTCATTTGTGGAACGAAGGATTTACCAAACAGTCTTATGGATCCTTTCTTTCCTGGCTCTCGGCTTGTCGAAGGCTTAGTCGAAGCATTAGCCTTGCTAGATGAAGGCTTAGTCGTAACATTAGCCTTGTAACCAGGGAGCTCAGTGTTGCCAAAATCAAAAGATGGCCTATTGTCAAGCCATTTCCTCTTTCGATGTTCCTGATCCTGGTACCCTTCAACAGCTTTGGCTGCTTCTTTGTCGAAAACAGCACTGCACCTAGGACATAACATGACTTCAGAGTTATTCCATTTACATCTGTTGAGGAAATCTATCAATTCCTCTTCAGCTTTTGGGAACACAGCATGTAGCTTCCCATCATATTCTTTCAAGGTTATCTCTTGTTTTTTCCCTTCAGCATATATAAAACCTTCCAATTTCTTGGTGGAGGATTTAAGTTTCTTTGGAGGGTCTTTCATTTCAGCATCTACCATGTTTACACTTGTTTCGAACGGTTCTGTATACATAGCTTCAGCTTCGGGTAAAGGGTTATCTACAACTTGCATTTGAGTTTTCATCTTTCTATCTTCAAATTTTAGTCTCCCTTCTTCGATTGCTTTTTGCACAAGATCCCTGAAAAGCACACAACGGTCAGTGTTATGTCCCAAAAAATTATGGAACTTACAATAACCCTTTTTCTTTCTCTGGTCAAGAGTTGGTACTCTTAAGCCATTAGGTACCAATATCTGACCATCTTTCACCAACAAATCAAATATTTCATCACATTTAGTAACATCAAAAGTATATGTTTTAGGCACAAATTTGTCATTTTTTGGCTCAATAGGATTTTTCCCATTAGCAGGCCTTAGTAATTTACAAGTATAAGGAGGACCAGGCTTGAGTTCAGCCACATCTATCTCCTCTCTTTCGATATCACTAAGTGTGGTGTCGAATTCCTCTTCGACGTAGGCTACTTTTTCTTTTTTATGAAACCTATTTGACGTAGACTTTCCTTCTTTAAGCCTTTCTACCTGTCGAACTCTGTCAGCTAATTGGGCCATATCCCTTAAATGAGATGTGTCCAATTTCTTCCTGATTGAATAATCAAAACCACCAGCAGCCATTTCGACAAGTTCATGTTCAGGCACTTGTGTGAAACAACGAGCCTTCAGTAGCCTAAATCTATTCAAATAGTCATCAACAGTTTCAGGCATTTTACGCTGAACACTGGCCAATTCTTTGAGGGTGATCTTAGATTGGCCCATGTAAAACTGCGCATGAAACGCTTTTTCTAATTGCCCCCATGTAAAAATAGAACCAGGGGGTAATGTAGTAAACCAAGTAAAAGCATTTTTTGTTAAAGAATTTGGGAAATATTTCATCTTCAAATTCTCATTTTGGGCTATATCCCCAGACTCAGTCAAAAACCGAGCAATATGTTCGACAGTAGATTCTTTTGTGTCACCACCAAACTTAGTATACTTAGGAACTTTCCAGCCCCTTGGCAACTCAGTTTGCAACACATATTCACACAATGGTGATATGAAATTTGGCCTATGTAAGCCTACATTAACGCCATTTTGTGTCAATATAGTTTCTACTAAAGTGGCTATGTTATCTTGAGCGCCAACATTATTTTGTTGCACTTGTCGAACAACTTCATCAGCATTCTGATTTCGATTTACCAGAACAACTTCAGGGACATGATTTGCCATTCCCTGTCGTTCACCTACATTTACTGGGACTTCGACTGGAATTGTTCTTTGGGTATGAACAGGTAATCCATTATTTACTGTATTAGGGACCTGCCTATTACTAGTATTTGGAGCCCCAAAGAAATCTGCAATTCGACCCATTTGTTTTGCTAACATTTGGTAACTAGTATCAGTATTTTGAATCAATGGATTAAAAACTGTACCAATTTGTTGGGTTAACATATTAACCATATCATGATTGCTCTCATCAACTTGTTGTCGTAAGGCAAACAAGGATTCATTGGTTAATGCCGTAGGATTTCGACCCATTACACTTTCAGAAGAAACATGTACAGGAGACATAGTCGAAATATGTGGCATTCCAGTAGGCATGCCATATGATCCAGAAGGAAATGCAGGAAAACTTACATTATGAAAATGTGGATTTAAACCGCTTCCTATTGCCATATAAGGACTATGAAGTCCCATATGTAACGGCAAAGACATAGGCATAGATGCCATGTTTGACTGCGTTGATCCAACGTTAGTCATTGATACTGAAGGAACGGTTGTTGATGATGATGGGGATATTGTTCCCACAACCACCCCTGCATTTACGTTTGCAGAGTCTACTATTGTTCCCTGTTCTTGTGGAACCACAGGATTAGAGCTAGACGCATTATTAGTATGACGAACCATTTTTCCACTTCTTAAGTGCATGCAAATACAAACACATCAAAGAACATAGAAAAATTATGTTCAAAGGCAAACTGTCCCACTGGGCGTGCCAATTTGTTTGCTGGTGTTTTTAGCAAACAATCACTGGTTTTATTAGAAAAGTTTTGTGAGATTAAACCAGAAATCTCTAAAGCAATTGCCTTTAAACACCACCGTTTGTCAACAAATATATTTTAAAAAGGAAACAATTCACCATGAACATTGAAGTAAAAGTGAAAGAAATGGTAAAATGGGACGCAGAAATATTAAATGACTTGTATTGAAAGCAATAAATTGCATTGAATATAAAGATAATGGTGTACAAATTTACATACGTTGTACAAGGATTCTTTTACTCTGTTTTCGCTGTGACTTGGAAGTTAGAGTTTCAGAATTGTGTGTTGGTATAATAATTTGCCACCCTTGATTTCTACATAGAAATCACTATTTATACAGAAAACAATGACTGAAATGTAAACTGCTATGGACACGTGGCTACGTCTCATTAACCAATGATGGATTTCGTGCCACGTTCGACGCCACAACTGCCCACGTTGTGTTAACCGTAGTCTTGAAATTCGACACAACTGTCTGCTAATAACCGCTTTGACGAAGTCCTGAATACACTGTCCTGTCGAAAACTCTTCCCTGTCGAAATGGTGAAGACCTTTTTTGTCGAAAACATGCTGAGATGACAATAAATGTCACTTATTCTCTCTGAAGGCACTATGAATGTTCTTTAATGAAAAGTCAAACCTTATTAACTAACCACTCAAAAGCCTTGTCGAAATTCTAGGCTAACAATGGTACAGTCAAAGATCAGTCTCGTGTATGCACACTGTTACTCGAGTGCTGCTATGATGTCAGTGATGGGAGCTGTACAAGCTACTGTGTTTGCTCTCTGTGTAGAAAAAGATTGGAGGGCTTGGCATTTGGATTCACCTATTGGATGTATAATTTCACTATCAATTTGATTTTCATTTGAAAGGTTATACATCGCTGTATTTATTGTAGGTTTTAGGCAAATGTCTAATTTCAGCTGAAAATGGGATAACATAGGTTGAATTTCGTTTTGTTGATCCCTTTTGCTTCTTCTATGTGCTGCCTTTCTTCCAGTTTGGATTGAGTTTGGTATTGCTTTCAAGGATTGGATTGAGTCTGGTATAAAAAAGACTTATTATACTATTATATAACTCCATATTACCTTCAGTTTGTTTTCCATCTTTGATTTCATTAAACTTCATTGGAACTAAGCTGTTTGCCACATGTTAATTTTGATATGGGGTTCAGACGAGTTGGGAATACAGTGCTTGGTACAATATTTTGGTATCTTAAATATGGTTTGGATAAAAAAAATTATGTGTTAAGGTGCAATTTATGTTTTGGTTTTGGATTTCATTAAGATTGTGCAATTTAGTATAGTTTTGATTCATAGAGTCATGCACTGGAAGCCACCAAAAGAAATGTGGATCTGGGAAGTACAGCTGGACAGGTTTTTCTTCTGCATAATTGTATTATAGATATAACAATTAAATAGTATTTTGGAGGTATAATTTAATTTTTTTTTTATTTTTTTTTTAAATTTGCGACGGATTTGCGACGGCTTTGCGACGAAAAGTTGTCAGAGTTTGCGACGACTTTGCCACGGATATATGCGACGGATTTGCGACGGACAATTTGCGACGGGGAGTTTCGTCGCAAAGCATTTGCGACGAGTTGTTTTGCCACGATTTTTCGTCCGTCGCAAATGCCGTCGCAAACGCAAATTTGCCACGGAAAAAGGTCCATTTGCGACGGAAATTGCCATCGCAAATGAGCGATTTTCTTGTAGTGTAATGAGGGTCACATCAATATTATTTTTTTTGCAGAAAGCCAACTTAGCAAAAAAAGTGAAAAATCCCTCTTTGGACTAAATGTGCTGAGTTTTTTAAAATTTGGGGACTAAATGTCTGAGTTTTAAAATAGGAGGACCAAATGTCTGAAATTTTGAAAATAGGGGAACAAAACTATAATTTAGCCTAAAAAAATTGACAAAGAAAATGTTGGTAAGAACATTTTTCACCTTTGGTTTCACGCATAAGCTGGATCGTTGCTCCATTCTGGAGGCAAAGTTGTGGGCTATTTATCATGGGGTGTGTATAGCTTGGGGTCGAGGATACCGCAACTTTGTGGTGGAATCGGATAATTCCTTGGCTATGGAGTTGCTTACAACCGACACTTCTTTTTTTTGATAAGTAAATGTTAGTAGGGGTGGGAGAATGTTAGTTTCCGAGGTTTGAACCTTGGTCCTCCTTCTTGCAACTTTACTACACTTCTGATTTGCACCCTTTGAATCAACTTATCAGAGGGATTCGGAGCATCATTACTACTCGGGACAAGATTAGTTGGAAGCATATTTCAAGAGAGTCTAATAGGTTTGTTGATCGGCTAGCTAAGGATAGTCTTACTTGTGATGAAGTTTGTTGTATTTTTGATGATATTCCTCCCTCTCATCGGCTAGCTAAGGACAGTCTTGTTTTCGCTGATAAGAGAGGTTTGACAGTTAATCTTGGATAGTTGTTTTCACCAAAAAAAAGAACATTTTACTTGATAAGCCACTACTTGACCCTCAAGTGTCAAAAACAAAAGGGGCTCCCAGAAGAATAAAGAGAGGGATTGAGAAAAATCGTAAGAGAACATCTAGTGATAAAGTGAAAAAACTTAAAATTCTTATTTTATTTGATTTCCACTTTATTAGGGTTTTTTACAATGTTCTTATTTTAGCACAACTTCTTATTATTGTATTTCATGTGATGTAATTATATGAAAGTGAAATCTGGAAGTTGAAGTTCTCTATAATGAAATTGAAGTTTTTTACAATGTTAGTATTTTAGCACAGCAATCCAATCATTTAATATATTACAAAATATTTGAACAACATTTAAATTGGGCAGTTATACCGGAAAAGATTAGACCTACTATTAAAATAATTATATATATATATATATATATATATATATATATATATATATATATATATATATAGTTGTATAGTGTAAATGAATAAGTGCTACGGACTTAGTATTCATATTTGAGCTACTATACAGCGAGACTCATATTCAGTCAAACACTTTCTTTTTTGTCTAGGGGTCTTGGACCTGGAGTTCGGCCGAGAGGTAAGTAAAGTCTGGCCCCAAATTGTTTCATCGCCGGGGATCAAATTTCGGTACTAGCCGAGTCTGCCCCTTCAAATGGAGTGCATTAACCACTTGCACTAAAGCTTGGAATTATCCACACCTTTTCTAATATAAAATCAAATTAAACCGATGGAAAAACTCAAACAATTAACCACATTTCAATTCAACTTTTTATATATATATATATATATATATATATATATATATATATATATATATATATATATATATATATATATAAACTTATAATTATATAAGGTTTATTAATAAATTTAATGGAATTAATATCCATATTTTGTAATAAATTTAAAACGTGTGAAATAATGATATTCTTAATTTATATTTCATATACTTGTTAGAGTTAGCATTTGATAAGGGAACATGTTTAGTCTATATATTAATTTTTTTATGGTAATAGTCTATATATTATTATTATTATTATTATTATTAGTAGTATCTCTTCGCTTTTTTTATATATACCAGGGTATCCACTGCCGAACGCAGTGATTAATCCCCTCGTTGGATTGGAGGCACCTCGAAGGGTGGGACAGCTGACTCAGAGATTTAAAGCTAATCCATACTCAAGGCGAGGATCGAACCCTCGACACTTAGTTAAAGGAGGATGAGCCTCAACCGCTCAACCACACCCCCTTGGTTCGTATCTCTGGGTTCGTATCTCTGCCGCTTAATATTCACGAACAACGTGGTTGAATCGACGGTCTTGTATTTATATTTTATCACAGTTCATAAGTTGTGATAATGTACCTAATCCGTTTATCAATGATTGGAAAATTAAGGTTTTTAGCCTCGACCTAAAGTATCTTGTCAAGCCTGACTTTCAAGAGTATGATAACGTAGCTAAGGTGATCTCTCCAATGGAGTACTTGGCATGGCTTGATGAGAAGCTTGAAGGTGTACAACCCTCATCTCCGCACCCCTCCTCTTACCCTATCAGGACCCCACCTCCGCACCCCTCTGCTGATGCTCTCCTGCCCCCATCTTCTGCTCTCCTCTTCCCTGAGACTGTCCCTAATAATAAGGGAACTTCAGGAGAAGGGGGACAGAAGAGAGCACGCCTTGGCGAGAAGTAGAGAAGACAAGGGGGTTTTCGAGGGAAAAACTCGGTAGAGAGGGTGTGATGTTTCTTTTTATTTTGTGAAAACGGGTGTTGTTTTCTTGTTTGGTGGGCTAGTTTGGTTGAAGGTATTAATTTTTCTATTTCCAGGTTTTTTTGTTTGAAAACTGGATGTTGTTAGTTGGGTGAGCTGGTTTGGTGGTAGGGTCTTTGCTTCTTTGTATTTTTTTTGGTGAAATGGATGTTGGTGGGCTTGTTTGGTGGGCTGGTGTGGTGTGTTTATTTTTTTAAAATTCTAGACAATGTTTGTGGGTCTCTGTTAGACCCTTTAAAAAAATGTTTGTAAATGCACCGGCTGTTTGTCACTTGTGTTTAATGTTTAGTTAAGGGTAATGTAATATTTTAGATCCTTTTATGTCTTCCTACGCATGGTGTATTTTCTTAAGAGGTTGCTTAATCCTGTTATATGCCATATTTAGTGCTTCTTTGAAAAAAAGATTGGTTTTAGTTGGTTTAAGTGTTTAACTACTATGTAATTATCTTAATGTAGAAGATTTCACAACCGAATGAAATATGTTGGTTGTTTAAATTTTTGCGCTGTTATAGAACAACCACACTTTTATGGTTTATGGTATGCACCAAATCTAGCTAGCGGAAGCCAATTCATTATCCAGGCCACTATTCAATGGCACACCCATCAGTGGGCTACGTCGCTCCAAGTCATGGTGTGCATAACTGGACCCAACCAAATGTTTTATCGCAGGTACAACTTTAAAGCTCATTGGAATATGTATCTTGAAACATCCCCGTGTTAGCTATAGGTCACTGAACCATCCTACGACTTGCTATGCCAAAAAAACTGTCCGCTCCAAAAACATCAATGATCTTATTGGTGTCTGTCTATGTATGGGGTGCCATCGGTATCAACAAAAATAGAGGCATGATGAGGTGTTCTAGGTCCAGTTTCTATATTAACTCTTCGAGGTAACTTATGATGGTAAACATCATAGAATTCTTTAGACATCTTAATCAACCTCTCTAAAATAATAAGTATTAAATTTAAGAACAAAAATCACAAATGTAATGGACTTTTTAGAAACAAATAATCTGTAGAAGACACGACAATTACCGATTCTATTGATATGAGTGATGGATGATTCTCAGAAACCATGGTATTCTGCCTGCGTGACGACTCCCCCAGATATCTGTGTGGGGTTCTACACCCGACTCTAGTGTGTACCATTGTAATAAAATCACAAAAATTAATTAAAAATTATTAACATATAACAAATTTAAAAATTACTTCCGAATTTATGTCTAGAAGATAAATCCGGAAATTCAATTCCAGATTTATCTGCTAGACATAAATCTGAAAGTCATTTTGTGTTCCGGATTTATCATCTAGAGGTAATTTCGGAAGTATTCTTTCTGGATTTATCTCGAAGATAAATCTGAAACACATAATGACTTTTGGATTTATCTTTTGGGAGATAATTCCGAAAAGAAAAAAAATTCTTACATTTGTGGTTTTGGAAGTACCTGAGATTTAAGTTTTTTTAAGTGTTAAGGGACAAAATAGAAAGTTTAGGGAATTATGGGGCAGTTTTTTTTTGTACCCCCTCGTTAGACCCCATACCCCCATTTTACCATAAATCCGCAAAATACCCCTAGTTTTTCGCAAAAAAAAATATTTTTTAAAAATTTCCGGAAATACACATATTTCTGCCTTCCAGAAATATGTGTATTTCCGAAAATTTTTAAAAAATATTTTTTTTTTAAATTAAAAAAAATTACGCGAAATAATTAAATGTAACGAAACTCGCTAAACTAATAAACAATAATAATACAGTATCAATACAATAAAAATACAAAAAATAATACAACTAAATGTCCAAAACCTGTAAAGCAGCCAACAGACTATCATAGACATCCCCAAGAATGTCGTCGACTGCCAAAAGACTATCATAGACATCCTGGACATGCCTTGCTGCTCTCTCCATCCTGGACTCTAAGGGAAGTGGACCAACATCCTCTAGAGGTGAAGGCGGAGCTGGAGGTGAAGGCGGAGCCGGAGTCAGGCGGGGAATGGACACCTGCAAGTACCATGGTAGGTACTCGTCATCACAAGCACCCTGGACGGGTGTCCGTCGACCGCTGTCCCTGAAAGCCCGCTTTGGGGACTGATAGAACATCAGCTGATGTACTATCACTACAAGAATAATCAGTTTTACCGGCCAGGACTTTCCGATGGATTTTTATCCGCCGCAACCTTTCCGGCGGATTGTATTCGCCGCAAACTTACCGACGGAATTAGGGACTTTCCGGTGGATTTTGAGGTATTTCCGGCGGATCTGGTTTACGAAATTTTTTTTTTTTGAAAAAAAAATCAAAATCCGCCAGAAATGCCTCGAAATCCGCCGGAAATGTTTTCGGCGGATAAATCCGCCTGAAAGTCCCTAATTCCGTCGGTAAGTTTGCGGCGGATAAAAATCTGCCGGAAAAGCCTGGAAGTGCCAATTTTGAATTTCAAAAATCCGCCGAAAACACCCTAAATCCGCCGGAAATTACATTTCCGGAGGATACGCCTTTTGACCATTGATTTTCGTTTCCTCTATATAAATCTCTTCTCCACTTCTTCTTCTTCACACCACTACGGATACTCTCATTCTCTTCAAAGAAACAGAGACATACGCCACTCTCTTGAGCATTGTCGGCAGCGGCTCCAAGAGAGTGGCGTATGTCTCCATTTCTTTGTAAAGAAACTTCCACATTGTCATTAACATCCCCTTCATCTTTTTCGTTAAAAGTAACATTGTCATGAACCTCCCCTACGAATTCCTCTCTTGTTAAGTTAGGGGATGATGCCGAGCGTTTGATGAGTGTAGACATTTACACACATCAAACGCTCTGTATCATCCTCCAACTTAACAACAGGTCCTTGGAGTTCCTCAAACTTTCTATTTAGAGCAAGGTAATCAAAATTGGACCGGACATTGAACCGAAAGATGTAGCGGTTCAGGGGTTCTTGGGTTCAACCGGTTGAATCGGGGGTTCAACCGGAATTAATTAAATATATTATTTAATATTTTTATTAAATATATAAAGGATAAAAAATAATAAAAAAACTTTAATACTCATAATAATACAACAACATATCCGGTATAAATAAATTTTATATTAATGAATAATGAATAGTGATTAGCGTCGACACTAATTAACGGTCAAGATCTTGCCGACACTAAATTAACGATTAAGATATTGCCGACACTAAATAGTGAATAGTGCAGTGTGATTATTGAATAGTCAATGGTGATTAGTGTCGACATTAATTAACGGTCAAGATCTTGCCGACACTAAATTAACGGTCAAGATCTTGCCGACACTAATTAAATAGTGGATAGTGAATAGTGCAGCGTGATTATTGAATAATGAATAGTGATTAGCGTCGACACTAATTAACGGTCAAGATCTTGCCGACACTATATTAACGGTCAAGATCTTGCCGAAACTAAATAGTGAATAGTGCAGCGTGATTATTGAATAGTCAATGGTGATTAGTGTCGACACTAATTAACGGTCAAGATCTTGCCGACACTAAATTAACGGTCAATATCTTGCCGACACTAAATAGTGAATAGTGCAGCGTGATTGTTGAATAATGAATAGTGATTAGCGTCGGCACTACTTAATGGTCAAGATGTTACTGACACTAAATTAACAGTCAAGATCTTGCCGACACTAAATAGTGAATAGTGCAGCGTGATTATTGAATAGTCAATGGTGATTAGTGTCGACACCAATTAACGGTCAAGATCTTGCCGACACTAAATTAACGGTCAAGATCATCTTGCCGACACTAAATAGTGAATAATGCAGCGTGATTATTGAATAGTCAATAGTGATTAGTGTCGACACTCATTAACCATCAAGATCTTGCCAACACTAATTAAATAGCGAATATTGAATTTGGTTATTTCCGGCGGATATTTGGGTATTTCCGGCGGATATTTTGGTATTTTCATCGGATATTTGGGTGTTTCCGGCGGATTTGCGTTTACGAACTTTTTTTTTTTTTAAAAAAATCAAAATCTGCCGGAAATGCCTCGAAATCCGCCGGAAACACTTGCGGTGGATAAATCCGCCGGAAAGTCCCTAAATTCGGCAGGTAAGTTTGCGGCGGATAAAAATCCGCCGAAAAATCTTGAAACCGCCCATTTGGAATTTCAAAAATCCGCCGGAAACACCCTAAATCCGCCGGAGATGACATTTCCGGCGGATTCGCGTTTTGACCGTTGATTTTCGTTTCTCTATATAAACCTCTTCTCCACTTCTTCTTCTTCACACCTCTACCAATCTATCTTCTCTCTACTAAATCTCTTTCTCTCTACCAATCCCTTCTCCACTTCTCTCTACTAATCTCTTCCTCTCGTTGACAAATTTCTTCGATATAAGGTATGTTTGTAACATTAGTTAATATTTTTAGTTTTTGAATTATTTTATAATATGAGTTTGTTACTAATTGTGGTGTTGTTTGTTTAGGTATTGTTTGGGTTCCTCCTCTTTCCTCTTTGTTTGAGTTCGGGATAAGCTTCAAGTCAGAGCTTTCTCTTCATTACGGTTAGTTATCAAAGTAATTAATATATCAATATATATATGGTTTTTTTGTTTTTAGTGTCTACAAAAATTTTACCAACTTGTGGTCACCGTAAAATTTGTATTTTTTCTTTTAGTCCTTGGTGATTTTTAATAACGCTTATTAGCACCACTATCAAAATTTGTTCGTCCCAAAAAATTATATAATAATGTTCTGTTACTTTTTTGGTACAATATTAAAATTAATAAAATATTAATTACTTCACTATTTATAGTAAAATTTTGTTACAAATTTTGTTTGCAACAAAAATACAAAATAATTTATATTGAAAAAACTTATTTATTAAAGTTCACTTATAAAGTTTATTAACAGATATTGTCTTATAAAAATTCATTGTGTTGCTGGTAATAGATAGTTTATTGATATATGAAAATAAAGTAATTAATATATCAATATATATCAAAATATAAAGTAATTGATAGTTTATTTGATAGTTTATTTCATTTACGTTGTAGTGTAGTACATAGATCTTGAAATTATAGATCGTAGTTGGATGTATGATCGATTGTTTCCTAGAAGATCAGGTTTAAAGCGACGTTTTGTAGAAGGAGTAGAAGAGTTTATTTTTTGTGCTAAGCATCATGAAGAATTTGCGCGACAAGGCAGGATTAGATGTTCGTGCTTGAAATGTTCGTTTCGAGTTATAAAAAATGAAGACGAAGTTAGAGTTGATTTGTACAATAATGGGTTTAGGCCAAATTATTCGATATGGAGTCGTCACGGGGAAGTAGGACCAGGGGTAGCTGCAGTTCCTGCGGTTAATGTTCCGGTTGAAGTAGTAGCTCCCACATCAAGTAGTTATCCAGCGACTACGACATCTGGAGGCCAAATTATACAACTGTTAGATGTTTATCAGGGAATGATATCTGACGCTGTTGGAGTAAATTTGGATTTTGAAGAACCGAAATATGATGCTGAAGAAGTTCCAAATGAGGAAGCTCAAAGGTTTTACATGTATTTGAGTGAGACAAATAAATCATTATTTGAAGGATCTAAAGACTCAAAATTATCAATGTGTGTTCGGTTGTTGGGTCTTAAGTCTCAATTTAATGTTGCTGAGTTGTGCATGGCATATATGACCAAAATGATGTTGGATGCAACCCCCATTAGAGGGCTTTTGCCGCAAAGTTATTATGAAGCTAAAAGACTGGTATCGAAGCTTGGCTTAAAATCTAAAAGAATTGATTGCTGTGTGTCTCGTTGCATGCTCTATTATAACAATGAGTTTGGCATAAATGATGGAGAGTTGTCGGAATGCAAGTTATGTGGAGAGCCACGCTATCGTGTCAGTAGGAAAGGGATGAGTAGAGGCAAACCGGTTCCACGAAAAGCAATGTTCTATCCGTCGTTTATACCAAGGCTACCGAGGATGTTTACTTCAATGGAGACCGTGGGTAAACTGAAGTGGCACCATCAAAATAGAAATAATAATTTTGGTGAATTACGTCACCCATCTGATGGTGAAGCTTGGAAGCATTTTGATCGTGTTCATCCAGATTTTGCCAGTGATCCACGCAATGTTCGGCTTGGTTTATGCTCTAATGGTTTCACACCATATATTCAAGCCTCGGCAACACTCTATTCATGTTGACCAGTTATTGTTACCCATACAACCTTCCTCCAGAAATATGTATGTCTAAACCATACATGTTTTTAAATTCTATTATTCCCGGGCCAAGTAATCCAACAGCTGGTATTGACATATATTTGCAACCTTTGATTGATAACCTAAAAAGGTTGTGGAATGGTGTTTTAACTTATGATGCAGCAAGCAAACAAAATTTTGTGATGAGGGCGGCTTTGATGTGGACCATTAATGACTTCCCTGCCTATGGAATGTTGTCTGGATGGGGGACACATGGTAATATGGCATGTCCGATTTGCATGGTTGACAGAAAGGCTTTTAGTCTTAAATACGGAGGAAAAACTTCACGGTTTGACTCGCACCGTAGGTTCTTACCTATGGATCACCCATTTAGAAAGCAGAAATATGCGTTCATCAAGGGAAATGTTGAAACAGCTGGACCTCCTCATAAGTTGACACCAGAGGAAGTTTGAAATAGTGTTAGGGATATCCCTCCTGTGGAAGTCGTAGCGGGTGTTGTTTCTCGTCCAGATGGCTATGGACAATGGCACAATTGGACAAAAAAATGTATTTTTTGGGAATTTCCCTATTGGAAAGATAATCTATTGAGACACAATCTCGATGTCATGCATATAGAGAAGAATTTTTTTGACAACATATTTAACACTGTCATGAACGTGAAAGGCAAAACAAAAGACAATGAGAAAGCTAGAAAGGATATAGATCATTACGGTAGACGAAAGAATTTGTTGTTGGTTGAGCAAGGTACTAGGACTCTGAAACCCAAATCCAAATATACTTTATCTACCGAACAAGCGAAAGCAGTTTATCTGTGGATAAAAGAGTTGAAAATGTCAGACGGTTATTCTTCCAATTTATCTAGATGTGCGGATGTGGATAATGGGAGGTTGAATGGGATGAAGAGTCATGATTGTCATGTATTCATGGAGTGCTTACTTCCTATCGCTTTTAGTTTGTTGCCAACACACGTTTTGAATCCGCTCATTGAAATAAGTCAATACTTTTAAGAATTTGTGTTCTGCAACGCTAAAAGCTGATGATCTTTCAAAAATGGAACAAGACATCCCACTTATCTTATGCAAGTTGGAGAGAGTATTTCCGCCTGGTTTCTTTGATTCTATGGAGCATCTACCGGTGCATCTCGCATATGAAGCTAAACTTGGAGGACCTGTCCAATACAGATGGATGTATCCGTTTAAAATATATGATTATTATGTTAATTAATATCATTTTCTCTAGGTTCATGGGTGATTCAAAAAGATCGGTGAAAAACAAAGCTAGAGTTGAAGGATCGATATGTTCTTCTTACTTACACCGTGAAACAGCACATTTTTGTTCTTATTATTTCAAGAATGAGTTTGCTCCTGGAAGCAGCCGAAATGAAATGGATACTGAATGGCCTAGACACCATTTAGCTTTGTCTGTCTTTTGTCTACCCGGTCGTCCATCTGGGAAGGAGTCAATTCACTGGCTAATAGATGAAGAGTTAAGTTCAGCACATGTTCATGTGTTGATAAACTGTACTGAGGTGCAACCATTTATTGAGTATGTTCCTCAACATTATAAACTATCGACTTAATTAGTTAATATGAAGTAGAAAAATGTGTAACAATTAATTATTTCTTTTTAGGGAATTCTTGTCATCAGAGGACGTAAGTGAGCAACAATCTTCTGCTCATATTAATGCACATTTTCCAACGTGGTTTAGGCAACATGTTTATGCCCTTCCGCCAACTCCTACCAACCAACACTTGAGGAACATATCAGACGGTCCTCGAAAATGTGTTAAAGAATGGCACACATACTTTGTCAATGGATACAAATTTCACACCAATGAATGGACACAGGGCAGAGAGACAGTCAATAGTGGAGTGTGCATGAAGGGTGTCACTGGAGGAGGTGAAGATGATTTTTATGGTGTGGTTCAACGCATATATGAACTTTCGTACCGCCATCTAGATTTTAGTCAGAACGTAGTGGTTTTCTATTGTCATTGGTTTGATCCGTCTGCTCGAGGAACAAAGGTGAATTCAAAGTCAAATACAGTGGACATTAAAAAGAATGGTAGATATCGACTGTATGATCCGCTCGTCAATGCACAAAATGTGAGACAAGTCTACTACGCGGACTGATAGGCGTGGTTGGTGTGTCGCAATTAAAACAAAATCAAGAGGTCGCATTGAGACAAATGATGACACGGTGGAAGATGTGACATATCAAATGGAAGAGATGTCTAATGTAAATGAACTGATTGAAGTTGAACCCATTACTCGTTTATGTGATGAGCCAAACACCGGCGATGAAGTTGATGACGAAGAAGATGTTGATGAAGATGCAACAAACCACATTGGTGTATCAAGAATTCACTCCTCTGATGATGATGATTTTGAGAATGAATGGGATTCCAATTAGTTATTTATGTTTCAACAATATATGTTATATAACCTATTTTTAATTAGTATGTAACTTATGTTTGTTTAACTATGTTTGTTTAATTAGTATGTTTATATATTTTTGTTTAGTATGTTTATGTTAACCTTGTTTAGTGTATGTTTGTTTGTTTAAATGTATATATGTCTTGCTAGATACAGTCATGACATCTCACTCAGGATCTGATGACGAGACATATGTTCCTCCACCTGTCGACAAGGGTGATGCCGCCAGCACTAGCAGGCGGAAGACTTCTACTCGCCTAGGGCGTCATGTTCAGCCTGCTCGTGTTGTTGTTGCTGGTGGCAGATATTTGCCACCACCTAGGTCTGAGGGTGCTAGTACTAGTACTGCAGGGGACCCAGTGATTCCTGCTGCTACTGAGGGCTTAGCCCCGACAGATGTTGATGCTGATGGGGTGCGCACATTCACTGTTGACCGTGAGGTGGTCAGGTATACACCTGATGGGCGTATCATATTGGAGACTGCTGGTGATTCATAAGTATATATATTATTATTTATTAATTTATTTTTGTTGCCTTTTATATAACTTATATAATTTGGTGTAATAAAATTCATCTTTTTTTAATGCAGATTTCTTCCTTCGAAGGCTACAGCTACCGCCATCACGAAAACAATCAAGCAGAATTTCACCAGCAGCTGGAAGAATTGGACAGCTGTTAGAAAAGATATAGAGGCAATTGGGAGGATGTTAAATTCATTTTTGGTAAGTTGTTCTACGAAATAATTAATTAATTTGTGTATATTTTATTGACTTGATTAATTTAATTGGTGTATATCTTATTGACTTGATTAATTAATTTGTCTTATAATTAACAATATTATTGTAAATTTCTTTAATAGGAAAAATGTACATGGTTACCAGAGCAGCAAAGGGAAGTTGAGAGAATCTTCCATAAGAGATGTTCCCATCGCTATTCTGAATTACTGCCGGAGGCGCGCGGTAAGAATGCGAAGTCATCTTATATGGGAGACTCAACTTGGGCTGGGTTACAGGAGTACTGGCAGACACCAGAATTTAGTAATTTTTGTGAGAAAGCCAAGAAAAACCGTGCTTCTGAAAAAGGTGGCTGCACACACACAGGGGGGGAGTGTTAATACTGCAACGCATCACAGGCGTTCGGTAAATTTATTACTTTATTACATGATTAATTAATTATTTATAATTAACTAGTCATTTTCATGTGTATTAATTAATAATATGTATATATGTATATATAGGAGGCGAGGGAACAAAGGGCAATCACTTTGCCTGAGTTGCATCGCTACCTTCATATGCGGGAGGACACTGGTGACTTTGCTATAAATCGGGCGAGGAATATTCAGGTAAAACTACTTTTACAATTATATATTAATGTTTATTATTTATAATAATCTTTATATCGGGCGAGGAATATTATATTAAAACTACTTTTGCGATAGTTATTTATTTGTTGGGTTATTTTTTTCAGGAGAGCTTCCAGGGTGGGCTGACTGAGTACCATATGAGTCCCAACAATGCAGTGGGGCAGCTGATATCGATCAAGAGGAGGAGGCTAGAGTAGCTCGTGATATTTGGGAGAGAGCAGTTGGTCCCCAAAAGAGTAATCGTATGGTAGGATTAGGTGGTATTGGACCGGCTGCTTTTCGAACAAGCATTATTCCGAGTCTATCAGCTTCACAATCTTCTGGATCTCCGAGTACTGCTCGCTCTTATGTTCCCAATGCTGGTGAGTTGAATGCTGTTACGGAATTGACGCGGCAACAGAGCGAGGCCCAGCGTCAGTTTGCCGAGTGGCAGGAGCAAAGTCATCGGGAAGTGGCGGTGCTTCGGGAGAAAGCCAGGATAGCTGAGGAGCGCATCGAGGAGCAGGCTAGGATAGCTGAGCAACGCATGGCGGGGCAGGCTAGGATAGCTGAGCAGCGCATGGAGGAGCGCTTTAAGTTTTTGCAGGATCAGCTGATGATGTCTCAGCACTCGAGGCCATCCACATCACATATGCCATCCTACCAGCCGCAGCAGCATTACGGGGGTGAATTTCAGCAGTGGCCTCAGCAGCAGTATGCACCCCAGTATTCCCAACAGTATGCACCTCAGCCATACCAGCAGCAGTCACCCCAGCGGCCCAACAACGATCTTAATATCGATTCGATTACTGCTTTTCTTACATCTGATACCTATTATCATGGTGATGAGTTAAACCAGCAACCACCCTAGTAGCTTTGGATTATTTTATTTTGTTGTATGGATTTTTTTTTATTGTATGGATATTTTTGTTGTATGGATATTTATTTAAATTAATGATTAATTTTCATTTCTAATTTTTATTTTTTTAAATAGTAAATTAATTAATTATTAAATTTTATTTTTTATCAAAAATCAAACTTTTAAATAAAATAATCAATTAAAGTTTATAATAAAATAATATTAATTTTTTAAATAAAAGGATTTTTTAAAAAAATAATATTTATTTTTTAAAAATAATTAAATTTTTTAAATAAAAAAAAAACAGTTTTTTCCAACGGATTTGTGAACTTTCCGGCGGATAAACCATTCGAATTTTTTCTGGGTTTTCCGGCGGATTATCCACCGGAAACTTCAGACGAATTTGTGGACTTTTCGACGGATACTCCGCCGGCAATTTCCGGCGGATTTGTAGACTTTCCGGCAGATAAACCATACGAATTTTTCTGGGGTTTTCCGACGGATAATCCGCCGGAAACTTTCGGCCGATTTTTCGGCGCCACAAAATCCGCCGGAAATTTTCGGCGGTTAATCTGGCGGAAACCGTTTGCCACGAGCTGTCTACCGGCGCCAAAAATCTGCCGGAAAGTCCACATTTTCGGTGGATGTTTGGCTTTTCCGGCGGATTTTGTCCGCCGAAAAGTCCAATTTTTCTTGTAGTGTATGAACGTCGTAGATGGACGTGGGCCCGAAATAGGTGGATCAGGAATCTGCTGGACATATCCTAACTGCCAACGGACCATGTCTGGCATATAAGGCACAGTCACATCCCCCCACAGCAGCCAACCTCTGAATAATGAAATGTTGTGAAACCGGAGGTACTGTCAGTGGTCGTCCCATGGGCTCCATATGACCTTCTCCCTCTGCAAGTCATCCAGCAGCTGCCGAAACTCCGGAAGCTTGATACCATCGCACTTCTTGTTCGCCCACTTGCTGCAACATGGAAGTTCACAGGCACTGAAGTCTTTCCGCACCACAATGGTGGGGAAATACTCATATATCCAGCACTAAAATAATTAAAAAAATAAATAAGTAATTATATAAATAAAAGTAATTAAAAAGAAATAAAATTAATTAATTAATTACCTGCAGCAGAGAAGCGTATCCGTCAATCTGCGACGTCTCCCAGTAACAAGCATCATTCAGCTGCTCGTAGAGAATAGCTAGAGCAGCTGGACCCCAAGCCCACTAGCCACACAGGTCAAAGTCAGAAATAAGAGTCACCCACTTGACAGGGACAGATGTGTGACTCTTGTCGGCAAAAATGGTGCTGCCCAACAAGTGTAGCAGATAGCACCGTGCCGCCTGATCAAGAAGATCGCGCTCCATGTTCTGTGTGTATGCGACCGTCAAAAAAGAAAATCGGAATGCCGATCACCTGTTGAACTGACTCTCTGCCCAACAGGCTGTGTGGTCTATGCCCAGAAGGTCAACTCCAGCCCGAATAGCATCGGCAGTGTCAAAATGTGGCCGATGCGCCAACGGTGTGCCGGTCATCTCCCCCCACGACATGTGGAATGAGCTGGTCTCAGAATGCCACCTCCCCACAAAAGCTGATATGAGCTCGTGGTTGATGTTGCCGAGAGGTGTGATGTCCAGCTCAAACAGATGCGCCTGCTGCAACCATCCTGCTATATGTGGGTGGTGCTGCTGAGGTCTCATCTTCAGTATCTTCCCCCATGAGAAGCAACTTTAATCTTACCCCGGTCCTGTAAAAAAATAAAAGTAATTAATAAATTATTAAAAGTAATTAACTGTTAAAAAATAAACAAATTATTAAAAGTATTACGTCTCCCGTCTGTAGTAGTCTGTGGACGCAGTGGACATGCAACCGGTGTAATAAAACCTGCTCAGTAGCCTCATCATCATGCTGAGCAACCTCAGCCTCAGCCTGGTCATCTACATGCATGGCGTCTGGCTTAGCAGGCTCGTGATAATAATGCTCCTGCTCCTGCTGCTGCTCTCGCTCTCGGACACGCCTCTGACGCTCAGACACGTGTCCAGCCTGTCTAGTCCTCAATCTGAACTTTTTCCTACTGTCAGAAGGACTCTGCTCATCTCCTCGTCCTGCTCCTGAATGCTCGTCTCGCTCTATGTTTCTTGTTCTGGTTGCCACTGAAAAAGCAAAAAAAAATTAATTAAAACGAAATTTCAAAAAAAAAAAAACATTCCCGAAATACCATTTTTTGAGGTATTTCCAGAAGGTTGATTTCTAGGGAATTCCGGAAATACCTAAAAATGGCTTCTGGAAATACCTCTTTTTGAGGTATTTCCGGAATTTCCTGGAAATTAACCTGTCGGAAATACCTCAAAAAATGGTATTTCCGGAAAGCTTTCCGGATATACGTCTATTTCCGGAAAGTTTAGGCGAAAAAACTTACTTTTTCTGGAAATAAGATGGAATGAGGAATGAATTCGTTTTTTAACATTGTTTTAGGGGTATTTTAGTCCGTTTGGTCAATTTGGGGGGTTTAAATAAAAAACTGCCGAATTATGGGGGCATATGGACTATAGGTGGGGGTAGGAAAATTAAAACCCTTCCAAAGATCTATGAAAAGAAAGGATCCCAACTTAAGGCCCACATTCAATAAAGATGGAGCTTAATTCACGGTGTATTGTGAGTTGTGACACATATCCATTTATCTAAATGGTCTTTGGTGCATGGTTTCCAACCTTAACTTAATCCAGTGAAAAAAAGTTGATTAGATTCTTCACTAACAACTTTGCTTTCTTGTTTATACCATATATTAATGATAATTAATAAGCACTAGTAGTGGCCTAATGGGACGATTACGGAAACTGAAGGGTTACTGTGAATAATGTATATATTTACTGGATGCACAGTAGCAGATGTCTTGAAATGACATTATCTTCTCTTAGATGTGTCTAATCTAAAATTCCAAATGACTCTACTGTAGGATCAAACATTGTAAGGAGAAAAAGGAGAATAATAATTGAAATTAATAGATAAAATAAAGGGTAACGTTATTTAGCCAAAATATTACAGCTAAAAATACTTAAAAACCAAGTTACAACACCGATTAACCAAGTTTTATAAGCCATTAACCAATCTGTTTTTTCACAGTTTTTTAGGTCATTGACTAAAAACCGTAAAAAAACAGGTTGGTTAATGACCTATAAAACTTGGTTAATTGGTGTTGTAACTTAGTTTTTGACTATTTTTTGTTAGAATATTTTGACTAAATAACATTACTCTAAAATAAAATAGATAGCTACGCTGAATTTCTAATAGATATCATTATTACTAGCTATCAGCTTATTACTACTTGCTCTTTATTTGACAATTATTATTTGTCCTTAAAGTTAAAACCACTTTGCTTTGTACAATTGTACTCTGCATAGAAATGTAGGGTTAGGTTTTAGGGAAAAAGTTTTAAAAAATTATTAAGAGTAAAATATGCATATATGTAATTTATATATACACAAGTGTCTAGTTAAGAACAAGGAACTATGATTGATAGAGACAAAGAAATAAAATTCATATTAGTATTGACGAGGGAGCACATCGATCCTCATAAAATAATCAAAAGAAGTCCATGCAAAAAGTTGATGTTGCATGTTACTATTTTAGGAGCTGCATCACTTTCACTACTCACTGAGAACAGAATATATATGCGGATGGTACTAATTAGCTGCTTGTCCAATCCAACCAGTTTTAAATTGATTGAATTTTCAGAGGTATATTTAAAATTGTTTCCAAAAAGGTAGTCTAATTGGCAAACTAAGGGATATCAAAAGACTAAAACAGAGGTTCAGAGTTAAAATCTTGGAAACTAACATTTCTCTCACCCCTCTAATAATTAACAATTAACATTGCCTACAAAAAAAATCAATACCGGATCGGATGTCGAACCGGTGAGATTTCATGATCATGGTTTAATCGATTTAAACGGCTTGAATCGAGATGAAATCGCGGTCGGACTACTCAAATAATTGAACTGTAAACGGTGTCAATTCATGATTTAACGATTGGATTAGTTCGGTGTTTAAAACACTACTTAAAATATAAAACACATAGTTGTACTGTTCCTGGCTTTTGCACAGCTTGTGCTTTACCTTGCTTTTTTCCTCTCTTTAATTCTATTAAAACAAAATTGCCCCCACTTGTACCGTACCTTGGTTACTTAATTAAGTATTTTTCGTAAAAGAAAAAGAAAATTTGGAATTTCGTTGTTTGGGGACAATTCGGATTGATCATAGTCAATCATCCTACAATAAGTTGAAGTTAATCATTAAGGTATTTGATAACGAAAATGATACTATGTGCTTTTGGCACTACAATCAATTTGTTTATCAAAAAGATTCTCTCCCTTTTGGACAGTTTGTTTGAAGATACATTTTGAAGATGATGCTTTTTAAAGATAGATTAGTTCCTGTTTTCTGTTTCCTTTTTTTTTTGGTCATCAAGATAAGGCTTTCATAAAGAAATGGGCAAGGCCCAACCAACTACACACAGTAAAAACAAAAGGCCAAAAGAAACCCTCTGATCCGGCCCAAAAGGACAACCCGAAACAAAGGAAAGAAAAGCCACAAAAGAAACAACAAAAACAGAATCTAAAACGGTAGAAAAACACATGACGCACAAACGCATCAAACGAAAACGGAGTAACCCTAAACACGAAACCAGCAACCCTAGATGAATTCAAAGATTCAAACGTTTGTAATCTAGCTTCAATAGGGAGCGAATCGACAATGGAGGAGCTTCAACCCAGTTAGATGGTAATGAATTTGCAGAAGCAAGCTTAGCGATACAGTCAGCAACCTGATTACCCAAAGAATTAATCCAGAGAAATTCACAAATGGTAAATTGATTTTTAATCTCTAGAATATCTTGAACAATTATCTCAATCTCACACCTCAATTTTTGTTGTTTGCATGCCTGGATCAAAATGAGGGAATCAGATTCAACATATATCTCAGAGATATTGAGACATGAAGCAAGAATCAGAGCTTCCCGAAAGGCAATCGCTTCAGCAACAAGAGGAGAAAAAGCGTAAATTCTTGAGGTACTTCCAGCAACTATAACTCCTTTGTTGTTTCTTGCCACAATTCCAGAAAAACCCTTACCTTCACCCACATCAAATTGAGCATCCGTATTAAACTTAATTCTATGGTTATGAGGAGGACTCCATTTAGCCACAGTCCTCCTTTGACCACAAAATGCATTCACTTGATGATTAGGAACAGGGGAAGGAACTATCATTGAACTACAATTAGATCTGATAGAAAATAGAATACCATTAGGAATAGGACATTTATCATCAAAACACATAACATTTCTAGCTTTCCAAATATTCCAAATGACTATCATGACATAACACAGCATCAAATGCTTATCCTGACCCAAACACCAATTAGCCTCTAGAATATCATCAAACCACTCACCAAAATGAGTGATATTATACTGATTAGGAACAGGGCAAATCTGTAATCCAAACCACACTGGGGTAGTCCAAGGACAAAGAAATTGGAGATGTTCAATAGACTCATCAGCAACCTTGCAAATAGGACACAAAGAGGAAGAAGAAATCTTCCTCTTCACAAGATTTAGATTAGTACTAACAGCATTATGCTTAAGCTTCCAAATAAAATGTTTGATTCTCCCAGGCACCCTAGCACTCCAAATTTGGTTCCAAGAATCTTCAGAATGATTGTAGGATATAGAAGGCTTCACAATACTAGGAACAAACTTCTTTCTCAAAACTTTATATCCAGACTTAACACTATAAATCCCATCTGGAGTAAAAGGCCAACAAAGCTTGTCAACAGAATCAAAAAAGGTAATAGGAGTTTTTAAAGCCTTAATAGCACTAACAGGAGACAAATTCAACCTCAAGGCACTCTTATTCCAAGCTTTAGTTGACACATCAATAAGATCTTTAACCATAATAGCATTACCACCCTGAATTGAACATGCCAGATCACCTGAAGCTAACCAATTATCCTCTTTGATACTAATGTTCTCCCCATTACCAATGTTCCACCTCCCTTGTTGTTTCAACAAGTCTCTACCATGAAGAATGCTTCTCCAAACCCAAGAAATACCAGCTTTAGGTTTTACATTACAAAAATCCTCCCTTTGACAATAAATTCCTCTCAACATAATAGCCCAGTAATCATTATTACTTTGTAAGCACCTCCAAGCCTGCTTTGAGAGGAGAGAGGAATTCTGAGTAGTAAAGTCTTTAAAGCCCATACCTCCATTATTCTTGCTCCCACACAAAGATAATTGACTAGGCCCAAAACAAGCTTTAAGCCCAAAACAAAAAACCTCTGGCTTAGGCCCTAAACTATCTTAGTTATAAAGAAAAGGCACTAAACCATCTCCCTTCCCATTTTTGTTGGGAAAAATGCCTTAGAGTCATTTTTAGGATGCTTTTAGGGTTCTTTATTTAGATATGGTTATTTTATACTATTGGACAATTTCCCTTGTGTCGCATATGTCTGAGTTTTTTAACAATATCAAATCTCCATATAAAAATAGGTAATCATTAATTATATATACTGGCAATATGGAGGAGAGTGTGGTGAATGGTATTTCTTCCTTCATGTCATGCAAAGTGGGATCGGTACCCTTTAAATTCTTGGGGGTTCCGGTTGGGGCTAATCCTAGACAGGCATCAACGTGGCAACCGGTGGTTGATTCCATGAAGGCAAGGTTGTCCTCATGGAGAAGTTCAAAATTATCCATTGGCGGGAGAGTATCATTGATTAATTCTGTGCTATCTTCTTTACCACTGTACTTATTCTCTATGTTCAAGGCCCCTAAAAAGGTCATTGGTGAAATACAAAAACTGCAAAGGAGATTCCTATGGGGAGGTGATGAAGAAAAGAGGAAAATGGCATGGGTCAAGTGGGAGACAGTGTGCAAGCCGAAACATCTAGGTGGGTTGGGGATAAAGGATCTTGAAGTGTTTAATTTATCACTCATTGCAAAATGGAAATGGAGATTAATATCGGAAGATGGTAATCTCTTATGGAAGGAAATATTGAAAGTAAGGTACGGTGATGGTTCTTGGAGTGGTGAACTACCTTCGGTTGGGGAGATGCGTAAAACGTCGTTGTGGTGGCGCGATTTGTTGAATATAGGTGACGGTTTGTTGATTGGAAGAGGCTGGTTTGAAGACATGACAAAATTAAAGCTGGGTAACGGTACGAAAGTGAAATTTTGGTTAGATAAGTGGATAGGAAATGATACTTTAGCAGATCTGTTCCCTACGGTTATGGAACTTTCTGGCAGAAAGGAATGCACCGTGGCGGAGATGGGTTCGTGGGATGACTCCGGTTGGGTATGGGATTGGAGATGGACCTCAGAAGCGGCTGCAATAGATCCCGAGGCTGTTGCTTACTTGACAGAACTGCTGCACAGTATACAGCTGCAGCGTTTTGTTCCAGACAAAGTCATTTGGTTGCCTGATACGATTCGCGGCTTTACGGTAAAATCGTGCTACGAGTGGGTTACAAATTACAGCAGTGGAATCGGTTTTCTGCAGGTGAATCTGATGGTTGCAGCCTGCGGATCAATTTGGAAAATTGATGTTCCTTCGAAAGTATTTGTTTTCAGTTGGAGGTTGTTGATGAATAAGCTGCCTACACGAGAAAATCTGCACCGGAGAGGTATTTTGTCATCACCATATGAGCTGTCTTGTGTTTTCTGCTTCCAAGATGTTGAGTCTGCTACCCATATCTTTTGCGTATGTCCATTTGCGCGTTCGGTTTGGCATGGCATCTTTCTTTGGTTGAATTTAGATGGAGCATTGGAGCATGAAGTACTACCATCTTTTCATCAGGTTGCTGGATGTGTGAAGGGGTAGAAAGCTAGCAGGATTAAACACATTTTTTGGATTGCCTCAGTGTGGCAATTGTGGTTGGCTAGAAATAGGATTATGTTTAAAGGTGATGTAGCTAATGTATACTCTATCATTCACTCCATAAAGTATGTATCATGGAGTTGGTTTATTGCTAGGAAGGGGAGAAATGGTGGGGTATCCTTTTCAGATTGGTGTAATAGCCCCTTGGGATGTGTATTATCTTTGTAACCACCCCCATCTATTGAGGTACTCTTTTTCCTTCCTGGGTCTTTTTCCCCAAGGGTTTTGGCCCACTGAGGTTTTAATGAGGCCTCTCCGCTTCCCATAACTCTGTAAGGGTTGGGTGCACCCCTAGTGCCCCCTTTATATATATATATATATATATATCTCTTGCTTATCTAAAAAAAAACCAACATTAGTATCTTTTATGCCTTCACTAATCCCTTGTATATTCTCACCACCAACATTTTTGGTAATGAAGGCCTTCATAGTCACTTCTTAATACTTTTTTCCTTTTTTTCTCTACACTCTCTTGGATCCGAATGGTAACCCAAGAGACCTAAATGGATCTACAACATATATTCCAAGAAACCCCAGATAACTAGCATCATGTGCCTTTTCAAAATTTACTTTAGGCTTAAATGCACTTTTGGTCTCTTTATTTTACTTGGAAAGGATTTTAGTCCACCTATTTCAAAATCTAGGTTTTGGTCCCCCAGTTTCACACATTGTTGTCACTTTGATCCTAACCCTAATTTTTCGCTTTCTCTCCAAAACTGGTGATTTTTCGCTTTCTCTTCAAATTCGAAATTGGGGTCAAAAATCACCACTTTTGGGCCCTAAATCCACCATTTTTGGGGTCCAAAAGGTGGGTTATGACCAAAATTGTAAGAATTTCTAATATTGGGGACCAAAAATCTGAATTTTGAAATGAAGAGACTAAAATCTCATTACAGGTACAGTGCATTAAAGCCTTTACTTTAAAAAGTATTCACTCATTTACAGGCTTCATAGAAAAGTCAACCATTTAATTTACCTCTACCATCCCATCTACCAACATCCTCTTTTTATAAAGGTAAAATGGTAGAGTGAAATGTTGGAATCCATTACTTTTTCCAATCCAGTCGCCAGAACCTTCGCCACTCTGCTCTTGTAAAAATACTCAAGTAAGGAAATATGCATGAACTCCCCTAAGGAGAAAGGGTACTCAATTATACAATGAGAAACTCCTCGGTAGCGCGACATTCACATGAAATTGCTGGAGTCTCCACTTCCCCTTTTACCAACTCCAAAATCGATTTAAAAAAAAAAAAAAATTAAACACATATGGGACCAGACTATTAATCCCTTCATAAACATATCACCACCCCATTGATCTCGGAGATGGGGAACAAAGTCGAGAGTCAAACATAGATATAAATGGAAATAGGATACCTCCAAGTGGGGTTTGCATCCAGTGTACATTTGAAAAATGGTGTAAGAAACATCGCCTCACCTCCTCCCTAATTTCAGCAAGCCCCTCCACCCATAGATTACCAGCGCATAAGGCTGATATCTTATTCGGTTTTACCTTACCTTGAGGCAGAGTGAAAGTACCCTCGAGTTTGCACCCCCTCATTGAAACTCTGTAAGGATGTTGTCGTCCAATTCTTAGTAACCACATCTAAAAAATATCCATGTTATAAGTTAACGATGATTGTACCTAAATGGTTTTGGTACCCGACTACGAGACGAATATCTTAAAACGACAAAACAGTGATAAAAATGTATTTTTTCCAGGAAGAATTTTTTTATTTTTCATTATAATTTTTTAAACATTATTGATGTGGTATATTAATTAACTTCCCTTGAACAGAAAAAATTAAAATTCTTTTTCCTTTTCGTAATATCTATATATTTTTGTTAAACCAATGTATCTCTTCTATGTAACTGCATAGACTAATCCCTCGAGACTGAGATTCATTTAAAAAAAGGGGTTAATCTCTCCCACCAAATATTTTTCCATAGCACCGGTCAGAGATCGAATCCTTGGCCAGATGATTAAGAAGCTCAAATATCTATTACTTATGTCGTAAATGTTAATAATATATCTATTATTAAAGCTCTATAGTGGCAAAGTCAGGTGGTAGATATTACCATACTACGATGGTTAGGTATTTGAGCCTCACCTAGCTAGATAGTTAAGAGAAGCTCGTAAAAATTCCACTTTCTCGTTCGTAAAGCACACCGATGATTGCAAGGCTTGGTTCTAATTTCAAACAGGAACCCTAAGTTGGAGAGTAAGTTATATAGCACACATAGCATCCTTGACTAGTCAAGCTTTCAATGTATAGTACATAGAAGGGCTTGCTAATTGTGTCTACCCAAAAGAATGAAAGGTTCCTCCGTCGAAAATTAAGTTTGAGGCTGTCTTTTTGTTATGAAGAAACTTGTAAACACTATATAACAAAAAATAAAAACAAAAAACAAAAAAGAAAAGTAGTTTTTGTCACATAGCTGAGTTCCTTTTCCCCACACTATTCATACGATATTGGAGGACCAATCTAAGCAGAATAATGCAAGTAAATTAAACCAGCCACAATTTTTTCAGTTAATTCGTGGTCCTACTTCGATTATTTAATTAATTTGACTTTACATTGTAACTTAGAATTTAAGCAAAAGTGGTTTTTTTTTTACAAGCAATGTTAGTGGGGGTGGGGGAATGTTACACGCATGTACAATTTTCTTAATTTGGTTTAATTTGTAACTTAACCGCGAGGTCATCCAAAGTCGATTAAGATGTTTACATTAATTAAATGAACAGTGTATCCAATGGAAAAGATTGTTTGTCTCACATCAATATGCAATCTGAGCAGGATACGAAGACGAGCAACTACGTGTACAATATACGTATGTTTGGTTTTTTTTACACATCCAAACTTATAGCATTTCATTATGTAAAATAGTCTCAATAAATGTAGAAATCAAATCAAAAATCTGGGAACTAGCATATAATCTTGATGCCCAAGCTAACATATGAGCGGCAAGATTTGATTGTCTCCTAATGAAGCTAAAATAGTCTCAATACATGTTGGAATCAAATCAAATTGCGGTATGTTTGGTTTTGTAATGCATAAAGTTGAATTTATGTTTGGTTAGGCTTTTGTAGAACTTGAACTCACCAACTCGCCTGCCCCACCAAAAGCCCGCCAAAAAATTGGTGTGGCGGATCGACCCGTCAAAATCTAGTAGGTTGGTAAATCACTAAATTGAACCCGCCTCGTCTCTTGGTGATTTGCGGGCTAACCCGTCATTAAAATAAACAAATAAAAATATAATTAAATCATATTTTTTGGGCTAAAAATAGACAGGTTAGCAGGTTGGCCTGCCAAAAAAAAGGTAAAAATGACATGTTGGTGGGTAAACCCGCCACAACCCGCCAACAACATAAAAAAATAATTAAAATTAGTTAAAAAAAAAGAGGAAAAATAAAAAATAAAAAATTTAAAAATAAACTTGGCGAGCTAGCTCGCCCAAACCCTTGACGCAGGATTGATAGGCTAGGAGGGGAGGGCAACTATTGGTTGGCGAGGTGAATCACCAACCCAAACCGCCATATTTTGGCGGGCTAGCAGGCCGGCCTGCCGGGGTGAGTTTGTTTTGTCATCCCTTTAGCACGGGTCAAACGTGATATTATTATGACCCTGCATGTTATTAATTAAAAAATAAGTGAGTTTGATATTAAATAAGTTAGAGGTTTTTAAGAAAAGCAGAAGTTGTTTTGTGTTTGCGTAATATAACAAAAATCACTTTTTTAAAAAGAAATCGTCATATGAAAAATGATTTTTAAGAGAAACTACTCAAAACAGTTTTCCATTTTAATCAAATTTTAGACTATTCTTATATTGTGATATTTTTGAAAAACTATAACAAGCAGATGAAAAACTTTTGAAATAGATTACTTTTATATAAAAAAAAGTGACTATTGTTCAAAAAAAACCTGTAAAAACCCATGATTATGTCAGAAATATATTTGAATAAGAAACAAAATGTGTTTTTTATTTCCACATCGTAAAAATAAGCACTAGTATTTAGATATATTAATTTATGCCCTCTTTGCTGGTTATATTAGCAAATCAGTAACATGGGTATGCGGAATTTCGGGTTCGAATTCGAGTGTCACCGTGTGATAGTGTGTGTGGTGTTTAATTGCCATTTCATCTACACGCCAAGTGTTTGGAGGTATAATTATAAAAGCACTTATTGTTATGAATATTATTACAGTGGATGTCCACTACTCTCCTTCCATCTACTCATTAGTGGATTTTTATAATTAACTATACACTTTTTCTTCTCTCGCCATGTGTGTATTGTGACACTAGTGTGAATAGAATAATGCAAAAGCTTTCATCTTCTCTCATTTGTTCTTCTTCTTTCTCTATTTTGGTCTATTTTTATAACACTTATAGAATATTATAGTTTTTGAAAATTAGTTTTTTTTGTCATTCATCTTCCCTATATTAAAATTGCTGAAATAAATATTGATATATTAAAAATACTAACAAAAAAAAATTTCAATGCTCTTCATTTTGTCAATTAAGCTAATCCGGTCCTCATAAAAATTTACCAATTTGGTCCTCAATAATCTCAAGTGCAGGCTAAGTTAGGGATTTCAAAGTAATTTGTAGGAATATCGTAGTCCCTATCAGTGGCGGACCCAGGACCCTAGGTCAAAGGGGGTACAAAAAAAATATTCACTACAAAAAAATTGCCCATTAGCGAGGGATTTTTCCCTCGCTAAATGCCCCAAATCCGTCGCTAATTCCCATTAGCGAGGGAATTAGCGACGGAATCAGTCCCTCGCTAAATTGCTCCTCGCTAGTGGGAATTAGCGAGGGAATTTGAATCCCTCGCTAATTAACGGGGGAATATTCCGTCGCTAATTAGCGAGGGAATATTCCGTCGCTAAGTCTGACAGCCACGTTTTTTTATATCAGCCTATTTTTTATATAGTTATTATTATTATTAATATTATTATTATTATTATTATTATTATTATTATTATTATTATTATTATTATGGTGTGGTGGTGTGGTGGTGGTGGTGGTGGGGAAGGGTATTAGGGTAGAGAGAGAAGGAGAGAGAGAGAGAGAGAGAGAGATGAGCTATGTGGTGGTGTGGTGGTGGTGGTGGTGGTGGTGGTGGTGGAGCTATGTGGTGGTGTGGTGGTGTGGTGGTGGTGGTGAAGGGTATTATGGTAGAGAGAGAAGGAGAATAGTAAGGGAGAATGGGAGAAATAGAGAGAGAAGCGAGTGGTGTTGGTGTGGTGGTGGTCGTCGTGGTGGTGAAGGATATTCGGATAGAGAGAGAAGATAGAGTGAGAGAAGAGTGTGAGGAGGTGGTGGTGTTGGTGTGGAAGAGTGAAGAGAGAAGAAGAGTGTGAGAGGCGGTGGTGGTGTAGTGGTGGAAGAGTGAAGAGTGAAGAGAGAAGAACAGTGTGAGGAGAGAAGAAGAGCGAAGAGTGTGAGGAGAGTAGGAGAGAAGAGTGTGTGTGAGAGGATAAATAAGCTGAAAAGTCAAAAATTTAGCGAGGGAATTAGCGATGGACTCACAATTCCGTCGCTAAACACCTGCACGAAGTCCTATCATCTGAAAACTGTCAGAAATTAGCGAGGGACTGACAATTCCGTCCACTACAAAAAAACAGCGTATTAGCGACGGATTTTTCCGTCGCTAATACCACTTTTTCCCTCGCTAACAACATTTAGCGACGGAATTAGCGACAGATTTTATCCGTCGCTAAGAAGCTTGTCGCTAATTATTAGCGACGGATTTGGTTCCGTCGCTACGTAGCGACGGATTAATCCGTCGCTAATTCCGTCGCTAATTACTGCCACGTGTTAGCCTACGATTGAGCAATATTAGCGACGGATTTCCGTCTCTAATACCGTCGCTAATTGATGCCACGTGGTTGTGTCTGGTTAGCAATATTAGCGACGGAATTCCGCCACTAATTCCGTCGCTAATGACCCCTGAATTTTTTTAAAATTTTTTTGGAAAACCTGGCTTTTAATTTTTGGAAAACCTGCTTTTTAAAATCGAAATGCGAACAACCTGTCTATTGCGCAAAACCCTGTCTATTATAAACACTATAATTAAGATAAATGCGAAAATCTGAATTAACAATAAAGTCGAAATCGAAATCAAACAATACAATCCCAAATAAAAACAAAATCCGAATCAAAATAAACAAGTTCAAACAAATCCGAATCAAAATAAACAAGTTCAAACAAATCCGAATCAAAATAAACAAAGTCCCGCATCTCTCCCAAATAACTAAGTCCTAATAGGGATTATCATCAGACCCCTCAGACTCAGACCCATTTGGATGTTTGCGGTTATAATACTTCAATATCTTCGCTTGCGCATGGGTAAAATTCAAGAAGTCTTCCTGCAAGGTTGTCTGCACCTGTTCATGAGTCTGCAGCCGCTGCTCCTGATCCTGAATGACCTGTGCCTGAGCCTGCACCTGCTGCCTAAGTTGCGCGGTCTCGTCAGCTGTAGCAGGAGGAGGAGGAGGAGGTCCACTGCCAGAAGGCCCACTAGTGTCGAAGTGATCAACCCCAGAGTCCAATAACGGCGCCAAGGGCCCCGAACCATACAGGCGACCCTTATTCGGCCCGCCTACCGCCATCTTCCAATTGCGGTTCGCCAGAGCTATGATCTCAGGGGGAAGTGGACCAAGTGAGCCAGGGTTCCAGGTCCCCTGAGTCGGCTCAACCATCGTCTCACTAACATCCTCCTGTTTTCCATAACCAGATAACATAGCATAATTAACGTTCCATTTTAAGAAAACAAAATTATTTAATACAAAACAAGTTGTATATACCTGAGTTTTCCTAGAGCGCTCATCAACATACTCCGTAGTACCCTTCCTCAAATGTGTTGCCCTGTGAAGCTCAGGAATAGTGATATCGCGTCCAGCCTTCTTACTCTGTAATAATGAAACACATTTTTAATTATTGCTAATCACCTTAAATAAACTAAAATAACACATACTTAAAATAATTTACCAATCTGACAGCATGCTGAGCCTGGTTGACGGAACCGCAACAGTGAAGCGAGTCACCCTTTTCAGAATTTCTATTCTGCTTGGCCTTTTCAGCTTTTTCTTTGTAGCTCTCAGTAGCCCAAAGTTCCTTGTAGGCATTCCAAACACGGTCAGGGATGTATTTTGGCTGCTTATCTTTACAACGCAGTTTGTAAAGCAAATCCGACAATTGCTTGCCCATTCTTTTGAAAAAAAGCTTCTGCACAGCTACATCATGTTCCGGCAGCCACGTCAACTTAGACTGTATTAAGCAAAACAAAAATATGTATTATTATATATAACATAAAAAAATTAAAATTAACAATATATGTAATGACATAATTAACTAACAATTACCTTAAACAAATCCAAAAGTTTTCCCCTTTCCTCATCATTGACTTTTGTCCACTTTTCATGATAAGTTTTAAAATACATTTTCTGAATGACATATGTGATATGCGATGAAGCGGCCTTCGCAGGAAGCAACCTGCATAACAAAACATATATATCAAACAATAAAACACACACACATGTATATATATATATATATATATATATATATATATATATATATATATATATATAAGTCATTGCATAATTAATTTAAACTACAAAATTCAAACAATACTTACGCGTTACCATAGGGATAGATGACTTTGCGTTTGATACCATCATTGCCGACAACTACCTGCACATCCTCTTCATCAGTCGATGAGTCTGAATCAGTAACACCAACATGGGGCTCATCAGTATACGCATCACCATGGGGCTCAGCTGGTGTAGGCATCGATAACCCTGGTGTAGGCATATACCCAGGTGGTATACGCATATACCCAGGTGGTATAGGCGTATACCCTGGTGTATGCAACCCTGGTGTAGGCATATACCCCCCTGGTGTAGGCATATACCCAACTGGTGGAGACGAAGGCTGAACCACCGGTGGGGCAATTGGAGAGGTGGTCTGAGGCGTTGCAATAAATGAGTTATTCCCAATATTAACTAATGTCACCTCACGTTGTCTACGACGATGATGCCTCTTCCCATGTCTCGATGGGTCCGAACTTTCTCCTGGATGCATATCTATGAACAATAACAAGACTCTAATAATAATGATAACAAGAACAATAATATAATCACGATAATTTCAACATTAATGTAATAATGATAACAACATAATCTAATAATGATAACAACATTAATACTAATATAACGACGATAATTAGAACATTAATGTAATAATGATAACAACATTAATACTAATAAGACTACTCTAAATATTCATATTCTTCGTCTTCTTCATCTTCAGTATATTCTTCCTCCTCTTCATCTCTAGTCTCTTCTTCCTCTTCAGTCACTTCTGGTACTGGTTCACATGGTTCAACTTCTTCAACGGAGAGTCGATCATCACGTAAGGTATCAATCGGTTCAACTTCAAGTACCTCATTAACTCCCGACATTTCATCCACTTGATAAGGAACCTCATCCTCCGCATCAGGTTCTTCAATGCGACCCCGTGGTTTTGTCTTAATTGCAACACACCAGCCCCTCTTAGTTGATGGATATGAAACATAATACACCTGTCTCACATTTTCTGGCATCATAAACGGGTCATAAAGTTTATACCTTCTATCCATTCGAATGTCCACGGTATTGCATTTTGGATTCAATTTCGTTCCTCTAACCGATGGATCAAACCAACTACAATAAAATAAAACTATTCTCTTTTGATAGTCCAAATATGGGTATTCAAGTTCATATATTTGTTGGATCACATCATAGTAGTCACCTTGACCTCCTTCTGTTTCCCCTTTAACATATACACCACTATTAATTGTTTGTTTTCCCTCACTCCATGATTGTGTGTCAAATTTGTAACTGTTAACGAGGTACGTGTGCCACTCAGTCACCTCACGAAAAGGACCATCGGCTAAGTTCCTCAAGTGTCGGATTAAGGGAGTTGGTTCGGCTTCATAAACCTAAGTAATCACATATGAAAAAAATATGTCATGTCTTATAATATAATCTACTTTAAACGTTTGACATTAAAACATTAATTTTATTTACTTACTCTAGCAGTAAACCATGATGGAAAACTTTCATGTATACGAACAGAAGATTCTTCAGCGCATATTCCCTCACTTCGTAAGAATGCACTGAATTGAATTGATCAAGACATGATTTAGCTTCATACTTTAATGGTGTATACAGATTAAAAATTGAATTGAAGCATACTTACTCAAGATATGGTTTAACTTCGGTGCAATTGATCAAGACATGAACATGTGCTGATTCATACTCTTTATCCGATAACCAGTTGGTCGACTTCTTTCCCGAGGGGCGACCAGGTTTGGTCAACCTCCATTTCGTTTCTATTATTTCTTGACAACATAAAGTTGTTGAAATAATGAGAACAAAAATAAATTGTTTCACGGTGTAAGTATGCTGCGCAGATCGATCCTTCAACTCTAGCTTTATTCTTCACAGATCGTTTATAATCACCCATTAATCTATATATGAAAGAAGAACGCTTGATTAAACAAATAGTCATACTAAAGGCCACTGTAATTAAAAGGCGAAAATAGACAATTACCTCTCAAATGGATACATCCACCTATAGTGAACTGGCCCACCAAGTCTTGCTTCATATGGAAGGTGAACCGGGAGATGCTCCATGGAATCAAAGAAACCAGGAGGAAGTATTCTCTCCAACTTACAGATAATGAAAGGAATATTCTGCTCCATCTTAATAAGATCATCCTTTCTCATTGTTGAAGAGCACATATTCTTAAAAAATTGACTCACTTCAGTAAGTGGTTCCAAAACACTCTTTGGTAATGAACCAAAAGCAATGGGAAGCAAACACTCCATGAATACATGGCAATCATGACTTTTCATCCCATACATCTTCCCAGTGTTCACATCCGCACATCTTGCAAGGTTAGAAGAATAACCACCTGGCATCCTCAATCCCTTCAACCATCGACAAACATCAGTTGCTTCTTCGGGTGTTAGACAATAATTAGCTTTAGGTTTTAACATCTTGCCATTAGTCATTTGCACCAAATTCAAATTGGATCGATGTTTGCTACAGTAAAGAGCAGAATCCATTCTAGCTTTATTATTGTCTTTGGTTCTATCTTTCACATTCATCACAGTGTAAAATATGTTGTCAAAGAAATTCTTCTCGATGTGCATAACATCAAGATTGTGTCTCAATTGATTATCTTTCCAATATGGGAGATTCCAAAATATGCTTCTTTTTGTCCAGTTATGCAGTCGTCCATAACCGTTCAATCGGGAGAGCTCACCTACCTCTGTGGCTTGTGGCAAATCGATAACTCTCATCCAGATTTCACCTGATGTCAACAAAGGCGGTGGTCTATCTCTTTCGACTACCCCATCCTTGAAGGCCTTCTTGTTCTTTCTAAATTCATGACCCGACGGTAAGAATCTACGATGCGAATCAAACCAAGAACTCTTCCCCCCGTATTTCAACGTAAACGCTTTTGTGTGTTCCATGCAGTGGGGACATGCCAATCTACCGTGAGTCCCCCAACCAGACAACATACCATAAGCAGGGAAGTCATTTATTGTCCACATCAATGACGCTCTCATCATAAAATTATTTTTTTGTGCTGCATCATATGTCAAAACACCACCCCACAATCTCTTGAGATCATCAATTAGGGGTTCCAAAAAGATATCAATGTTAGCTTTTGGATTGGTTGGACCAGGTATCATACAAGTCAAAAACATATAAGGTTTAGTCATGCACATCTCAGGAGGAAGATTGTAAGGGGTAACAATGACTGGCCAACAGGAATAGGGCGACGCTGATGCTTGGATATATGGAGTAAATCCATCAGAGCACAAGCCAAGTCGAACATTTCGTGGGTCTGAGGCAAAATCTGAATGCACTTGATCAAAGTGTTTCCACGCTTCACCGTCAGATGGGTGGCGTAAAATGTCTGAGGTACGCCTATTCTCATAATGCCACGTCATTTTCTTCACAATTTCAGCCGATGCAAACATTCTTTGCAACCTTGGAATTATAGACAAATAGAACATCGACTTTACAGGGATGGGTTTATAATTACGTTTTCCCCCTTTACGAACATGATACCTCGACTTTCCACAGAATTTGCATTCCAGTAGTGCACCATCGTTTTTACCAAATTCGTTATTGTAAAACAACATGTGCCCATCCACACAACAATCAATCTTCTTACATTCCAATCCCAGTTTCGAAACTAACATCTTTGCTTCATAATAATTTTTTGGCAAATTATCCTTATTAGGTGTCGCATCGATCATCATTTTAGTCACATAATCTAAACCCAACTCAGAAATATTACTCATGGACTTGAGAGCTAAAAGCTTCACAGAAATAGACAATTTTGACTCTGGCGAGCCTTCAAACAACGGTTTGTTTGACTCCCTTAACAAATTATAGAATCTCTGTGCTTCTTCATTTGGAAGTTCATCATGATCGTCATACTGAGGTTCATCAAATGGCACATTCACCCTGAGACCATCACAAATCATGTTTTCCATCGACTCAAATTGTTCATTAGATGGAACAACACCACCAGAATTGCTTGAAGCCCCTACGTGAAAATTCGGAAGTACTTCTCCATGATCCACCCAAATCCAATAATTAGGCATAAACCCAAGACGATACAAGTGCTCCCTGACTTCATCATCAGTAGTAATAGGTACACCCTTGCATTTAAGGCATGGACATCTAATCCCCCCTTCCTCTTTAGTTAAATCATGTTGCCATGCTACCCTAATAAATTCTTCAACCCCATTTACAAAAGTTTCCTTTAAAAACGCTCTTCCCGGATATAACCGATCATACACCCAACCACGATTCAATTGACTCCAATTCATCTACACGGATTTAAAAAAATGTTTTACATTCTCATAACATTCCCAATATAAAACCAATAAAACCTCACCCTTTTCCATCAACAACACACAATAACAACATCAAATAGTCATCTAACCTAGGGTTCATCAAACATCAAAACAACAACTTAACATCTCAAACGACATACACATTACCATTACACATTTTTCAATTAACAACATACACATTTCAAAATTAACATACACTATCTCCAACAACATACACATTTCATACACTTACAATTACACTATCTTAAACACATACACTATTCAATTACATTTTTCAATTTCAATTCAATTCCAATTACTTCATTCAATTACAACTTTCTAAGTAACAACAACAACAATTTTATTCTACAATTCTAAACACTATCTTAAACACATACATAAACCTTTCAAATTTCACAATCATAAATACTAATCTTAATATTTCTAACAATAAAATTTTATCCTATAACAACGGAACAAAAAATCAATTCGAAAATAAAAAATAAAAAAAACTAACCGTGACCGTGACTGTGACTGTGGTGGCTGTCCGGTGTGGTGGCTGTCCGGTGTGGTGGCTGTCCGGTGCGGTGGTTGTCCGGTGAGGTGGTTGTCCGGTGACTTGCGAAATAGAGAGGCAGAAACCAAATTAGTGAAAAATAGAGAGAAAATTCGTGGAGACAGAAAAGAAACAAACCTTGGTAACGTGGATGGTGGTGGTGCGGTGGCGTGAACGGTGGTGGTGCGGTGGCGGTGGCGTAGACGGTGGCGATGGCGTGGACGGTGGACGGTTCGGAGAGGGTGAGTCTGAGAGAAAGAATGGAGAAGAGGAAAGAATGGAGAGAAAAGGGGGCGGTGCGGCGTGGACGGTGGCGGTGGCGTGGCCGGTGGACGGAGAGGAAGAGGGAGACGATTCGGTGGCGTGGAGACAGAAAGAGTGGAGAAGAGGAAAGAAAGAGAGAAAAGGGGGAGGGATCCGGCTTTAAAAATTTTTTAACACTTAGCGACGGATTTCCGTCGCTAACTTTGGCCCACGTGTCAAATTAAAATGTAACGGACAGTGGCACAATTTTCAAAGCTTAGCGACGGATTATTAGCGACGGAAATCCGTCGCTAAGCTTTGAAAATTGTGCCACGCGTCAATTGAACTGAAACGGTCAGTTGCGCAATTTACTATGATTAGCGACGGATTATTAGCGACGGAAATCCGTCGCTAATAAAATTCAAATTTTTCGTTTCTGCGCGCCTTGTCCAATCCGTCGCTAAATAAGCAGAATTCCGTCGCTAAATTTATAAAACCCGGTCCGTCGCTAATGTTGTAAAATTCCGTCGCTAATGTTTTTATTTGCGACGGAATTTAGATCCGTCACTAAATTCCGTCGCTAATCACTAGTTTTTTTGTAGTGGTCGCTAAACACCTGCACAAAGTCCTATCCTCTGAAAACTGTCAGAAATTAGCGAGGGACTGAAAAATTCGTCGCTAATTAGCGAGGGACCTAAGAATCCGTCGCTAATGACAGAATTAGCGATGGACTAAAAATTCCCTCGCTAATTCCCTTGCTAATAAGCTTTTTTTTGTAGTGATTATAGTTCTTCGGATTGTTAAATTTTTTTTCCAAATGTCCTCACTTAATTTACTAAAATTAATAAATCAAATTATCTAACTTATTTAAGAGAAAATCACCAAACTAGTCTCTGGGTTTACCCGCCATTATCTATTTAAGTCCTAAAGTATGTGAAAATAAGAAGTAATGTGTAAAAATATGTGACATCGGTAAAATTATTTCATAAAGTTTTATAAACAGTCGCTTATTGAGATTAATACGACACATTTATTAAAAATTGGGTGCAAATTTAAGGATACTAGCATAAATTTTAAATTTTGGGGGGTTCAAAATAATTTTATATAGAGGTACTAATACTAACATTTTGTTTCCAGAAGGTTCAACTGAACCCCCTAAATATAGTGTAGGTCCGCCACCGGTCCCTATTATTTACTCATAACAATATAAAAGTATACAAAAATAGGAATTTCATAACTAAAAATTTAACAATTGTACACAATCCATTAAGACAACCATTGCATGTCAATGTTATCCAATTATAAAGCTAGATAGATCTAAACTTAAACCATAGTTTTAAAACATCTAAATAAAGCTTAAATATCATTTTAGTCTTTGCAAATACAACAAATATCCATTTTAGTTCCTACAATTTTTTTAAAACAACCCCTACAATTTATAAAAGTATTCAATTTAGTCCCTGGGATAAATTTTGAGCTGATGTGTCACATTTTAATCATGTTGCCATTTGATAACATTGCTAATGTGTTTGGTGGACTGCTTATGTGGATAAGAGACCTTCAAATCCCAAACGTCATTTCAAAAATCGCTACCCCCTCTCTTTCTCTATCTTTTACAAATCGGTCATGAAATAATGAAACTATGTAAAATAAAGCTAGATATATCTAGGCATCATGTCTCTAATAGCATATCTGATTCGCTCTATTTGTCTAGTGCTTCCTTGTTACTGCTTATGAAAAAACAGCTTATAAGAGTCATAAGCTCTTATGATATTTCCTCTCAAACAGGTATGAAAGAGCTTATACCATAAGATAAGCTCATATAAGCACACCATAAGTTATTCCAACCAGCCCCTTAAAAGATTTTACTCTAAGGAGTCAGTTTGATAGAAGAACTTTCAAGGCTAAAGTGCTCCCGGGGTCCCTTATCTTTATTTAAAGTAACGAATTAGTCCTTTATGTTTTTTTTGTCCCAAATAAGTCCTTTATTTTTCAAATTTTTGACACATAAATCCTTTTCCGTTAACAGTGCTGATTTATGTGTCAAAAAAAAGGATTTATGTGTTAAAAATTTGAAACATAAAAGATTGATTTGGGACAGAAAAGGATTTATGTGTCAAAAATTTAAAACATAAAGGACTGATTTGGGACAAAAAAAAAAGATAAAGGACCAAATCGTTACTTTAAATAAAGATAAGGGACCCCGGGAGCATTTTAGCCAGCTTTCAACCAATTTAAAGTTGCATTTTAATCTCAAGGCGTCGGTTTTGTAGATCATAATATATATGACTTGTGCCTAATAAGGGTTGAAGTCCCCACTAGTACTATAGAGTAAGGTTAATGTAATTCCTATTAAAAGCGATCCGAATGTTTTCTCGGCCTTGAACCTATACATCAGCCCCTCACTGATAAGTCTATTTTTAGAGTCTTTTTAATAGTTATTTTTATTAGGTTTATTTGGTATTTTAACTATATGTTTGAGCTATTTTACTACAAATGTTTACTTTTTATTTTCAGGTTTTATTTTGAAGCAAAAGAGAAAATATGAGCTAAAATGAAGAACAAAGAAAATAATTGAGGAGGAACAATTTTTGAGACAAAACTGGCGCCAAGGAGCAAAACTGGCGCAGCACAGGGCGCCAAGGATCAAAACTGGCGCAGCACAGGGCGCCAAGGGCGCCAAGGAGCAAAACAGGCGCAGACTGGCGCAGCACAAGGCGCCAAGGAGCAAAACTGGCGCAGGACTGGGGGCCAAAAAGCTGTCAATTTTGGCTGCGGCCACTTGTTTGTGGCCATCTTTGCCAACTTGATTTTTTACTTCTCTTTGACCATTTTGCCCCTCCACTCAAAGTGCTTTGTCCACTTGTTGATGGCTATCTTTGCCAACTTGCTTTGACCACTTGTTGATGGCTATCTTTGCCAAAACTTGAAATGACCATTTTGCCCCTTCCCTCATATTTTCCTATAAATAGGACCTTGATCCTCACTTGTAAGGACACTTGAATTTTGTGAGAAAATCACTCTCAATAAACTCTCTAAGATTCATGACTTCAATTTACTCTTCATGTTCTTTATGATTCTTGCTCTTTTACTTTCTTGCCCTTTTAATTCTTGCTAATTTACTTTCTTGCCCTTTTAATTCTTGCTATTTTACTTTCTTGCCCTTTTAATTCTTCCTCTTTATTTTCTTGCCCATTTATTTTCTTGCTCATTTATTTTCTTGCTCTTTACTTTTTTTGCCCATTTATTTTCTTGCTCTTTTAATTCTTGCCCTTTACTTTTCTTGCCCATTTATTTTCTTGCTCTTTTAATTCTTGCTCTTTATTTTCTTGCCCATTTATTTTCTTGCTCATTTATTTTCTTGCTCTTTACTTTTCTTGCCCATTTTTTCTTTGCTCTTTTAATTCTTGCTCTTTACTTTTCTTGCCCTTTTATTTTCTCGCCCTTTTACTTTCTTGCTCTTCTATTTTCCAAGTCATTTAAATTCCTTGCAATTTACTTTTTAAGCAATTTACTTTCTTGTCATTTACAACTCCGCTATTTATAATTTTGCAATTTTCTCAATTCCTAACATTTATTTTCTTGCCACTCTAACATCTAATTCCTAACTCATTTACACATTTCGCAATTTATCGCTTTCTTTACAATTCTTGCAATTTACAAAATCTTCCTCTTCTCCTCTTTTGTCTACAATGATCATGAGTGAGTAGACTTTCTTAGCCTTGGGGTTTTTGGCAACCATCAAATGATGGCTTTCTACTAATTAATTCCCGAGACTATTTTCCACCTTAATCGCTTTGTATTTTTAAATCTAATTTCATCACTTTTCATTTTTATTTCAAAACACCACACGATGTACCGAAAGGGGAAGTGTGGTTGTTGGATCTATGAAATTAGACAATAAAATCAACACATGAAAATAGTTTTGGTTTTATTGAGACACAAAAAGGTCTTTGCTTAATGGGTTCTAATAATAATCAACCATGAAAATAGGCTTGATAATTAGTTTAGAACACGCGTTTGTATTCCGAAAGGAAACTCTTGCTACAACCGTCGCCTTGTCTTAAGAAATATATCATTCTTTAAACTGGAAAATAGTCGAAAGGATTAATAACGGAAACCTTATCATTTCGATGAAACTAATACCCCAAGTCTCTTTTTATCTTTAAAACATCAACAAAAACATTCCTTCTTTCTAAAAAGACTTTCTTTTCAGTTAATCAACTTTGGAAAATTAAATTGGTAATCACCTAGGCTCTCCCTGTGGATCGATAACACTTTTATTACGCGACAAGACCGTGCACTTGCGGCCTATCAAGTTTTTGGCGCCGTTTCCGGGGAGGCAGTGATATTAATTAAATTTTTTGAAACCGGTTAGACTGGAGTTTTATTTTCTTTATTTTCACTTTTTCTTCTCTTGTCCCTCGAATGCGAAGAATTAGAAGTTCCGGAGAAATTGTTCAACAAATTCCCGAAATTGAAAGGTTCATACATAGAAGGAGAAGAGAAATTCCCGAAAACCAAATGGCGGCTAATGAAAATCGTGCTCTCAAAGAGTACGCAACACCTTCGGCAGAGCCATCGGATGCCATTGTACATCCGAATGTGGAAGCAAATAATTTTGAACTCAAATCATCTCTGCTTTCAATGGTTCAACAAAACCAGTTTTCTGGTTCTCCCACGGAGGACCCAAATCTTCATATTTCAATTTTCTAGAATACTGTGGAACTCTCAAATTAAACGGGGTACCTCAAGATGCCATAAGACTAAAACTCTTCCCTTTTTCATTAAGGGATAGAGCAAGAGCATGGCTACATTCTTTGCCTTCGGAATCCATTACCAGCTGGGGCCAGTTAAAACAAGCTTTTCTTGCTAAGTTCTTTCCCCCGAGTAAAACAGCTCAAATGAGAAATCAAATTACTCGATTTTCTCAAAACGACGGGGAATCTCTTTATGATGCTTGGGAACGTTTCAAATAAATGTTAAGGCTATGCCCCCATCATGGACTAGAGAAATGGCTCGTTGTTCACACTTTTTATAATGGATTACAATATGCAACAAGAATGACTGTTGATGCAGCTGCAGGTGGAGCTTTAATGAACAAAAATTTTACTGAAGCTTATGCACTCGTTGAAGATATGGCTCAAAACCATTGTCAATGGACAAGTGAGCGTGCCATAACGAATAAACCAGCCTCATCAAAAGAGCCAGGTAAGTATGAAATATCTGCTGTTGATCATCTTACCTCAAAAGTGGACGCACTTTTTCAAAAATTTGAAAAATTAAATGTAAGTGCCGTCTCACAAACTTCTTCTCTTATTACTCCACCATGTGAATTATGTGGGGTTGTTGGCCATATTGGAGCTGAATGCCAGCTTGAGGCAACTAGTGCTGGAAACGAGCATGTTAACTATGCTCAAAAGGAAGATCCGTTTTCAAATACTTATAATCCTGGGTGGAGAAATCATCCAAATTTTTCTTATAAAAATCCTCCACCCAATCCAGCACCTAGACCACCTCCTGGTTTTCAGAATCAAAGGGTTTTTAACAACCCACAAAACAACCCGCAAAAGTCGAACTTGGAATTTTTGATGGAAAAATTTGTGTCATCTCAAACAAAACAAAATGAAGAATTCAAAAATCAAACTGGTTATTTGAATGACACACTTATCAAATTAGTATCAAAAGTCGACTCTATTGCCACTCATAATAAAATGCTTGAAAATCAAATAACTCAAGTGGCAACACAGGTGGCTTCATCCTCTAAGTCTTCGGGGGTATTTCCTGGGCAACCAGAACAAAATCCAAATGGCCAAATAAATGCCGTCACCCTTAGAAGCGGAAAACAATTAGAGGAACCAAGAGCAAACCAAGAAAAAATTGTGAGTGAAAAACATAATTTACCATGTGAGCAAGAAGAGAAAGAAAAAGAGAAAGAACCAGAAAAAGAAAGAGAAGAACCACACATCCCCCCACCACCATACAAACCACCCATTCCTTTTCCCCAAAGATTTGCAAAAAACAAACTTGACGAGCAATTCAAAAGGTTTGTCGACTTGCTTAGAAATCTTTACATCAACGTTCCTTTCACTGATGCATTGTCTCAAATGCCGTCTTATTCTAAATTTTTGAAAGAAATTTTATCCAAGAAAAGGAAAATAGACGACTATGAGACGATTGCATTAACAGAAGAATGTAGTGCAATTATCCAGAACAAGCTGCCACAAAAGCTCAAAGATCCAGGTAGTTTTTCCATACCTTGTGTAATTGGAAGTGAAACTATAAACAGAGCAATGTGCGATCTAGGAGCCAGCGTAAGGTTGATGCGTCTTTCTCTTTGCAAAAGACTAGGGATAGGTGAACTTAAACCCACAAAAATGACAATACAGTTGGCAGATCGTTCCGTTAAATACCCCACTGGAATCTTAAAGGATGTCCCTATCAAGGTAGGGCAAACTTTTATACCGGTGGATTTTGTTGTAATGGAAATTGAAGAAGACTCCCAAATTCCTATTCTTCTAGGGAGGCCTTTTTTAGCTACTGCAGGGGCAATAATTGACGTTAAAAATGGTAAGTTGGTTTTTAACGTGGGGGATGAAAAGGTTGAGTTTGAAGTTTCAAACTTAATGAGGAGTCCGTCTGTAAAGGACTCATGCGGCAGGATTGATATTGTAGACTATTGCGTGCGAGACTGCTCTTTAGCATCATCTTCACAAGATAGTCTGGAAGATTGCCTTTTAGGCAACACAAGATACAAATGCAGCAGAGGAAACCCAATTCTACATAAAACTTTTAGATGAGAATCCACCATCAAAAAAATTGGGTACTGAAACTTTGGGTGAGAGAAAACCTCGACCTCTCCCAATAGAAGCACCAAAAATAGAACTGAAGCCCTTACCAGCATCTCTCAGGTATGAGTTTCTTGGCCCTAATTCTACTTTTCCAGTAATTGTAAATGCAGATCTAAAACAAAAATGAGACTGAAAAATTGCTTAATGTTCTTAAAAAGTATCCCAAAGCCATAGGGTATACTATTGAGGACATTAAAGGAATAAATCCATCAATCTGCATACACAGAATACTACTGGAAGAGGACTATAAACCTTCTATCGAGCATCAAAGAAGATTAAACCCAAACATGAAAGAGGTTGTTAAAGGAAGTTTTAAAACTCATTGATGCTGGGATAATATATCCTATTTCCGATAGTAAGTGGGTTAGTCCTGTTCAAGTAGTACCTAAGAAGGGAGGCCTAACAGTTATTAAAAATGAAAAGGATGAATGCATTTCCACAAGGACAATTACGGGATGGAGAATGTGTATTGATTACAGAAAGCTTAACAAAGCTACCCGGAAAGATCACTTCCCTCTCCCGTTCATTGATCAAATGCTAGAAAGGTTAGCACAGCACTCACATTTCTGCTATTTGGATGGTTATTCGGGATTTTTTCAAATTCCCATCCACCCTAGCGACCAAGAAAAAACAACTTTCACATGTCCTTTTGGCACTTATGCCTATAGAAGGATGCCCTTTGGTCTATGTAATGCTCCTGCTACCTTTCAAAGGTGTATGATGTCCATATTCTCAGACTTTGTTGAAAACATAATGGAAGTGTTTATGGATGAATTTTCCGTCCATGGCTCAAATTTTGAAAACTGTTTAGCCAATCTGGAAAAAGTCTTAGAGAGGTGTGAGAAGGTGAACCTAGTTCTAAACTGGGAAAAGTGTCATTTCATGGTTAATGAAGGAATTGTCCTAGGACACTTAATTTCTAATAGAGGTATTGACGTAGATCGTGCAAAAATTGAGGTGATTGAAAAAATGCTACCTCCCACCTCAGTAAAAGAGGTGAGAAGCTTTTTAGGCCATGCGGGTTTCTACCGCCGGTTCATAAAAGACTTCTCAAAAATTTCAAAACCTATGACAAGTCTGCTCCTTATGGATGTAGCATTTATTTTTAATGATCTTTGTCTTGAAGCTTTTGATAGGTTGAAAAAGGCTTTGGTTACTGCCCCAATCATACAGGCACCGGACTGGATTCTTCCGTTCGAGATAATGTGCGATGCAAGAGACTATGCAGTTGGGGCAGTCCTGGGGCAAAGAAAGGAAAAAAAATTGCATGCCATATACTATGCAAGCAGGACCTTAGACGAGGCACAAATGAATTACGCCACAACTGAAAAAGAATTATTGGCGGTAGTTTTTGCCGTTGATAAGTTTCGATCATATTTGGTAGGTTCAAAAATCATCATTTATACTGATCACTCGGCCATAAAATATTTGTTAAACAAAAAATATGCTAAGCCAAGATTGATCCGATGGGTTTTACTCCTACAAAAATTCGATCTTGAAATAAGGGATAAAAAAGGCGTTGAAAATGTTGTGGCAGATCATTTGTCCCGCCTACAAGGAACAACAGAAGAAGAGTTACCACTTAATGATACATTTTTGGATGATCAACTCTTCTCATTGGTCAAAACTGAAGCACCATGGTATGCAGATTTTGTAAACTGCAGCAAGAGTACTCCCCCCAGATTTAAATTATCAGCAGAAGAAGAAATTCTTCCATGATCTTAAACAGTATTACTGGGACGAGCCACTGCTTTTTAAAAGAGGAGCAAACGGGGTGTTCAGAAGATGCATTCCGGAAGAAGAGGTAAGTAACATTCTATACCATTGTCATTCTTCTTCCTATGGCGGCCATGCCAGTTCTTCAAAAACTGCTACAAAAATTCTACAATCTGGTTTTTATTGGCCGTCCCTTTTTAAAGACGCCCATCAATTCGTTTCTAAATGCGACCAGTGTCAACGCACCGGAAATATTTTGAAAAGAAATGAAATGCCCTTAAATAATATCTTAGCGGTTGAAATTTTTGACGTCTGGGGTGTCGATTTCATGGGACCATTTCCATCTTCTTTTGGAAACCAATATATTCTGGTAGCTGTTGACTATTTGTCAAAATGGATCGAAGCCATTGCTTCTCCAACAAACGATGCAAAGGGAGTCATAAAACTTTTCAAAAAAATAATTTTTCCAAGATTCGGGGTCCCTCGTGTTGTCATAAGCGACGGAGGATCCCATTTCATCTCAAAACATTTTGAAATGTTACTGAAAAAGTTTGGTGTAAGGCACAAAATTGCAACGCCTTACCACCCTCAAACTAGTGGTCAGGTTGAGGTATCGAACAGAGAAATTAAAAGTATTTTTGAAAAAACTGTTTCGACCTCAAGAAAAGACTGGTCGGTAAAGCTTGATGATGCTCTCTGGGCTTATCGGACTGCGTACAAAACTCCCATAGGAATGACTCCTTTCAAATTAATTTATGGGAAGTCTTGCCACCTTCCGGTTGAACTAGAACACAAAGCTTACTGGGCAATTAAACGCCTTAACCTGAACATGGAATTAGCCGGAGAAAAAAGAAAACTCCAACTAAACGAATTGGAAGAACTGAGAATGGATGCTTATGAGAATGCCAAACTTTATAAAGAAAGAACAAAAAATTGGCATGCTAAGCGTATCATTCGCAGAGAATTCAAGGAGGGTGACCTGGTGTTATTGTTTAATTCCAGGCTAAAAATTTTCCCCGGAAAATTAAAATCAAGATGGTCCGATCCTTTGGAAATCCGTAAGGTTTACCCCTTCGGGTCTGTAGAGATCTGGAGCGAGAAAACCGGATCGTTTAAAGTTAATGGTCAAAGGTTGAAAATTTATTTAATTGGTGACCCAATTGAGAAAGGAACTAGTTTAGTTCTGCATGATCCCAATTGAAATTTTTATCGTCAAGTTAGTGACGTTAAAAGAGCGCTGCGTGGGAGGCAACCCACGGCTTAATGTATTTTTTCGATTCGTCTTTAACAAAAAAAAAAAGCTCACGGTTAGAAAAATTGGAGCACGTGACAGATATGCTCCAAACCCTAAATGCATCATTTCAACATCAACCAGGGTCTCCCGCCCGGGCAGCTGTGATCCGGTGAGCTATCCTAACCCCTTTTGTGTTGTTTTATTTGAAAAATCATTGAGGACAATGCCTAATCCAAGCATGGGGGTATTTTATTGCTTTTATTGGGTATGTCTTTATTGCTTTGCTAAGTTTTTATCTTTTTGTACTTTGAGTTGTATCTGCTCCCTCCATGATGAAACTTTGTGAACCCTAAGCATGTTTTAGATAAGCCTTCTCTGGACAAAAATAATTTTTCAAATTTTCATTAGCAATCATCTAGGTGGACTGGTTGGGAACAACAAAATTGTATCATGGTTCGATTTCTACTTCTAGGGCTTTCTCACACACACACACTATTGAGACCGTTTTCAGTTGCTAATACAATTAGAAGGACTAAAGAGAAACTAGTAACCTGGTTCTCTTGGTGACATTCACTGGATGCGCGGTTACTGGAGAAAAACGTCTGAGTTGGGATATCAAGCAAAAAAAAATATATGCAAAACAAATTCAAAATGCAAAAATTGGTCCATTTTAAATGTCAAAATGAATGGTTAGCATATAAAATCAAAAAGAAAAGAAAAATGCTTGAATACCCAACGTATAAAGACCCTCCTTTGAGACCTGGTCTTAGTAAATGGAGGACCCAAGCTTAAGAATGTTGGGGAACCGGTTCTATAATGACATTGATATCCTCTCTAGAGTATTGATACTTTAAAATTGTCTCCCAATTCCACAAGAAGCCCAGACGTATTTCTCAAACCAAAGTGTTAGAATTGCCCCACAGTTCACTTAAGGTTTCGATGTGAAAATAATTTTCCTTCAGAATTGGCCTAAAGATTTACACTGTTTTTGCTTGAGGACAAGCAAAAGTTCAAGCATAGGGGAGTTTGATAAGTCTATTTTTAGAGTCTTTTTAATACTTATTTTTATTAGGTTTATTTGGTATTTTAACTATATTTTTAAGCTATTTTACTACAAATGTTTACTTTTTATTTTCAGGTTTTATTTTGAAACAAAAGAGAAAATATGAGCTAAAATGAAGAACAAAGAAAATATTTGAGGAGGAACAATTTTTGAGACAAAACTGGCGCCAAGGAGCAAAACTGGCGCAGCACAGGGCGCCAAGGAGCAAAACTGGCGCAAACTGGCGCAGCACAGGGCGCCAAGAAGCAAAACTGGCGTAGACTGGCGCAGCACAGGGCGCCAAGGGCGCCAAGGAGCAGGACTGGCGCAGGACTGGCGCAGGACAGGGGCCAATGGCGCCAAAAAGCAGTCAATTTTGGCTGCGGCCACTTGTTTGTGGCCATCTTTGCCAACTTGATTTTTTACTTCTTTTTGACCATTTTGCCCCTCCACTCAAAGTGCTTTGTCCACTTGTTGATGGCTATCTTTGCCAACTTGCTTTGACCACTTGTTGATGGCTATCTTTGCCAAAAACTTGAAATGACCATTTTGCCCCTTCCCTCATATTTTCCTATAAATAGGACATTGATCCTCACTTGTAAGGACACTTGAATTTTGTGAGAAAATCACTCTCAATAAACTCTCTAAGATTCATGACTTCAATTTACCCTTCATGTTCTTTATGATTCTTGCTCTTTTACTTTCTTGCCCTTTTAATTCTTGCTAATTTACTTTCTTGCCCTTTTAATTCTTGCTATTTTACTTTCTTGCCCTTTTAATTCTTGCTCTTTATTTTCTTGCCCATTTATTTTCTTGCTCATTTATTTTTTTGCTCTTTGCTTTTCTTGCCCATTTATTTTCTTGCTCTTTACTTTTCTTGCCCATTTATTTTTTTGCTCTTTTAATTCTTGCTCTTTATTTTCTTGCCCATTTATTTTCTTGCTCATTTATTTTCTTGCTCTTTACTTTTCTTGCCCATTTATTTTCTTGCTCTTTTAATTCTTGCTCTTTACTTTTCTTGCCCTTTTACTTTCTTGCTCTTCTATTTTCCAAGTCATTTAAATTCCTTGCAATTTACTTTTTAAGCAATTTACTTTTTTGTCATTTACAATTCCGCTATTTATAATTTTGCAATTTTCTCAATTCCTAACATTTATTCTCTTGCCATTCTAACATCTAATTCCTAACTCATTTACACATTTTGCAACTTATCGCTTTCTTTACAATTCTTGCAATTTACAAAATCTTCCTCTTCTCCTCTTTTGTCTACAATGACCATGAGTGAGTAGACTTTCTTAGCCTTGGGGTTTTTGGCAACCATCAAATGATGGCTTTCTACTAATTAATTCCCGAGACTATTTTCCACTTTAATCGCTTTGTATTTTTAAATCTAATTTCATCACTTTTCATTTTTATTTCAAAACACCACACGATGTACCGAAAGGGGAAGTGTGGTTGTTGGATCTATGAAATTAGACAATAAAATCAACACATGAAAATAATTTTGGTTTTATTGAGACACGAAAAGGTCTTTGCTTAATAGGTTCTAATAATAATCAACCATGAAAATAGACTTGATAATTAGTTTAGAACACGCGTTTGTATTCCGAAAGGAAACTCTTGCTACAACCGTCGCCTTGTCTTAAGAAATATATCATTCTTTAAACTGGAAAATAGTCGAAAGGATTAATAACGGAAACCTTATCATTTCGATGAAACTAATACCCCAAGTCTCTTTTTATCTTTAAAACATCAACAAAAACATTCCTTCTTTCTAAAAAGACTTTCTTTTCAGTTAATCAACTTTGGAAAATTAAATTGGTAATCACCTTGGCTCTCCCTGTGGATCGATAACTCTTTTATTACGCGACAAGACCGTGCACTTGCGGCCTATCACTCACCCAAAAAAAATATTCATTATTAAAAAATCACATTTAAGAAAAGGGAAATAATTTTATAACACTTGATAATAACTTCCTTTTTTTGCTATAAACTTGACAACTTCCTTTAAAATAAGCTAACTCCATAAGAAGAGGAATGATGGGACCATATATAGGTAGAATGCATGTGATCTAGTTACTCATGATCAGTGCACTACATTACTTGTCCCAGTTGGGTTCATTGAAGTTTTGGCAGAATTAATTTCAGGCACCAAAAAAAGACCAAGTCTGCTGTGAACCCAAATGGAATTGGAAGGGAATGTATAAATTTCTGTTTCTTTTTTTCAATCTCTTTTTGAAAGTATTATTCGTTTTAAGATGGGGTTTTGGGGAGCCTTGGATGAGAGACAAAAGCCAGGCAGCAAGGTGGAAACAACAAAATCTTTTGGGCATATTCTTAACTTATTACCATTTCATTTCACATGCATGTTCGGCTGTTCCCATTAAAAGCACCCCGCTTCATTTATAGCTCTGACAGTGACCTCTTTCGTCTCTTTACTCTTCATTTCTCTTTCTTTATTTGAAGAAATAATATTGGTGAGGAACTTTAAATTGCTAAGGGGGAGCACAACAGAAACAGAAGTAGTTCCTTTGGATTATTACTACCCTAGCAGTGCTGCAGTGACACATGTAAATACACGCAGCCGCTTTAATTTGCTAATGTGCCTCTGTCTTGAGTAAATATAAATAAGAAGACTCAATAAGGTAATTAAGTAATGAGGTTCTCCCACCCAATGGACTAGTCCTTTTGACTTGCACTTTCCTCACGTACTTAAATCTTAATAGAAACACTTTTGTAATACAAACAAGGTCATGCATATGTCTTGCTCTTGTGTTTTATTTAATGGAATTGACTTAATTAACAAGAGACTTTGGGAATGGTGGTATCTTTTGGGATATAGGTAAAGCCTTTGCAATACATTTAACTATATTTATTAGTTTTTTTAAATCTCAAATATAAGGAAAAATACTTAATTTTACACTCTGTTAATTATCATTTAGTTTTTTAGATTTTATAAAAGTAAAACATTTCCCAAACCATCTTTAGTCATGGGAAGTGAATCATTCTCTTGAAAAATAAAAGCTGAATAAAGATATAATGGTATTTTTGAAATAATGAAATTAAATATGATTATCTATTTGGAATTGCATTGGCAGCTCTAGAAATTATTTATAGTGTGGCAAAAAATATTCTAATACTTTCTTAAAAAAACATTATAAACATTTAAAAAAGACACATTTTTGTGATAATAAGAGTAAATACTCAAATAGGCACATGATAAAAATCAGAGAAATATTTATTCCCTAAGAAATGAAATATATCAATTTAGTTTTTAAATATATCGGTTAAATTAGTTTTTTTAAAATAATTTGTGGGACATTTTACTCCCATTTAGTAGGGTGTTTATGGTGCGGCCCGGGACGGTTTTGAACCAAAACGTCATCTGAACCGCGGGATGAAAACACATGCACTTTGGTTTTGTTCATTTGGCTTCCTTAAAAAAATTGAACCAATTCAACCCAAACTGATGTGGTTTGGAATTGGTTCAGTTAGTTTGATTTTTTACGAGTTGGAAAACCGAATTTAAACTAGTATTAAACTTAATTAATTTAATTCCAAATCTAAATATTAAAGGATAAAATAATAATTTGATTATTATTTTATTCTCAAATAAATTATCAAACTTAAAACGTAGTAACGTTTTTAAAAAACAAGCTTAAGAAGTTGCATGAAAAACTAGGCTAATTTGCTTCAGAAGTTGCATGAAATTTAGGAAAGCCATAAGTAGGTTTTTTTTCCGTTTGCTAATAATATATATTAGTATGTACCGTTTGGTTTGGTTTGGTTTAATCCTATTTAATAATATGTAAGTTGCGTGAAATAATACTTGCACAAGACTTAATTCATTTTAACAATAGCTGACTTTGCAGTTTTTGGTTTGTTGGGGATCATTAAGACCGTTTCAAACAATTTAGAGTTCTGTTCAAATTTTAAAAATTGAACTCCAAATTATACTTTTATCAAAGATTTATTGAAAAATTCATTTTTAAGATGTGTTTCGTCTGCAACGAGCTCGCACTGAATGTCATTTTGGGAACCTAGAATTGGGGTATCATCCTCGGAGATGATAGGTGATGCTTCCAAGATAGTACCAAATGATAGGTGAGAGCCTAAGAAGGCATGAGTCGCCCCTTCACGGTCAAATATTCTAAGGGAGTTGTCATTCTATGAACCTTGAGAGGAATTGTCAACATGGGGTTTGGATATCACAGAAGAGGAGTTTTTGAGAGGCAAAAAGGTTCAAGAAAGTTTGATTAGCAAAGTGTTTAAGTCTTGAATATCCTGGGTTTATATAAGCTTTAAGGGATTAAGCTGTTGAAGGAAGTTAATGATCGATGGCGTTTTTTAGTTTTTTAGAAATCATGGCAGGAATATTGGGAACATGTAACAACTACTTTTTACGTAGGGTTCTCCACATAATGTGGTTACCATTGATAATTAATTCTCAATCAAAATGTTTACGCACTAAGTTAAATACTAAAGACCAAACATTTGAGGGGGGATTAGTTATAGGTAAATTTTGTGCTCGAAATTGATAGAATATAGGGTAATTCAGTCATTATAAAATTGTGGGGGGGGGGGGCATATGTGTCATTTACTTGTAAGTTTGTTAGACAATTGATAGTATATTGTAATTCAGCTTTACAATCAATAAAGTGATTCTATTCATTCCTCTAATTCACGTTCTCTGTGTGTGTGCTCTTCTTCCCTTTCTCTGTGAGTGAGTGAGGTGTGAGTGTGCGTGCAATTCTCAGCATTCTAGCTTGAGAATATACTCTACTGTTGCCTCTAGTTCCAACAATTGGTATCTAGAGCTTCATCGAGCGTGGGATCGGGAAACACGAGTTGAATTGGTGAGGTTCTTTTTCGCAAATCAGGGAAACACGAGTGTGAGTGAGTGTTCTTCACCGATTTAGTGAACTGAACACGATTTGAGTGAAAATGAAGTTGAGCACAAATGGAGGAAACTTCCCTGCGCAATTACCGGTTCTCGAAGGCAAAATTTGGGAACGGTGGAGTATTCAGATGAAAGCACTGTTCGAGTATCAAGATGTCATGGAGATTGTGAGGAATGGATTTCCGACTGAACCAACGGCGGGTTCAACTGAGGCGGTGAAAACGGCGTACAAGGAGGCGAAGAAGAAGGACTCGAAGGCGATCTTCTTCTTGCATCAGAGTGTTGACGGTGGTAATTTTGAGAAGATCTCGAAGTGTACTATGGCGAAGCAAGCGAGAGACACACTTGAGAAGTGTTATGCTGGTGGTGATCGAATTAAGAAGGTGAAGTTGCAAATACTACAGAGGCAGTATGAGTTGCTCACTATGGAGGAGAACGAGAAAATAGCTGATTACTTCAAGAGAGTGAAGGCAATCACGAATCAGATGGCTACGCAAGGTGAAACCCGAACTGATGGTAAGATCTGTGAGAAAATTACTCGTTCACTTCTTGAAAAATATGATTATATAGTCTGTGCAATAGAAGAATCTAAGGAAGTGTCTACTATGAGTCTAGAAGAATTACAGAGTACATTGGAAGCCAGGGAACTTAAATTGATTGAAAGGAGTAAGAGTAAATTAGCTGCTGAACAGGCCTTATTTGCACAGTCTAATTCCAAAAGTAACTCTGATAGTGGTAGAGGTAGAGGTAGAGGTGGTTTTGGAGGAAGAGGTAGAGGAAGAAACAATAGAGGCAGAGGCAGTAACAATTCAAATGGTGGAAGGACTCACACTGAGTTCAACAGAGGTGGTGGTGTGCAAAGAGGAGGAAGAGGTGGTAGAGGTAATTCAGGTGGTTCTAGAGGCAGAAGTGGTAAGAAGAAATTTGATAAGTCAAACATTCAATGCTACAATTGTGATAAGTGGGGACATTTTTGCTGATGAGTGTTACTCTAAGAAGGAACCTCAAGGTGATGAAGCCAATCTTGCCCAAGGTGAGGATGAGGATAATGAATTGGTGATGCTGATGGTGACTACAGCTGATGATAAGTGCACTATTGAGATATGGTATTTAGATACAGGGTGTTCCACACACATGACTGGCCATAGAGAATGGCTAGTCAATTTTGATCCAACTAAGAAGAACAGAATCAAGTTTGCAGATGGGAGAACAATGGTGGCTGAAGGAGTTGGGAATGTGGTGATAAAGATGCAGGATGGGTCTCAGTCATGCATTTCTGAAGTGCTTTATGTACCTGGACTAGAGAGCAATTTGCTCAGTCTAGGGCAACTGGTGGAGAAGGGTCATTCAGTGACTATGGAGGACAAGAGAATGAGGCTGTTTGACATTGACAACAAGAGTAAGGTGATCTTTGATGTTCCTTTGTCTAAGAACAGGACATTCAAAGCAACACTAGAGGCACTTGAACATAAGTGCTTAGCTACAACAGTGAATCAAGATGAATGGGTGTGGCACCATAGATATGGGCACTTGAATTTTAGAGACTTACATGACCTGAATGTACACAACATGGTCAAGGGCTTGCCAAAGATAGATGCACCAAAAGAATTGTGTGAGAACTGTGTTGAATCAAAGCAACACAAAACCTCTTTCAAGAACTTTGTGGAGACTCAGTCCAAGGAGAAGCTAGAAGTGGTTTATTCAGATGTGTGTGGACCAATGCAGTGTGAATCCCCCAATGAAAGCAGGTACTTTGTTCTATTTCTTGATGATTTTACTAGAAAAATGTGGGTGTACATGTTGGAAAGAAAGAACGAAGTGTTAGGTGTATTTAAAAAGTTTAAGAAAATGGTTGAAAGACAGTGGTATGCTGATAAAAACCCTTAGAACCGATGGTGGGGGTGAATATACCAGTAATGAATTCAAAAAATTCTGTGATATGGAGGGAATTGTGCATGATGTAACTCCTCCATACACACCTCAGCACAATGGTGCAGCTGAGAGGAGGAATAGAACAATAATGAACATGGTGAGATGTATGTTGAAGGGCAAGAATCTACCTAAGTATTTGTCGGCAGAAGCTGTCTCCACTGCAGTATACATACTGAACAGAAGCCCAACAAAGAGACTTGATAAAATTACACCAGAAGAAGCCTGGTCTGGCCTCAAACCAGGGGTAAGTCACTTGAGAATCTTTGGTTCCATTTGCTACAAGCATGTACCAGATCAATTGAGAAAGAAACTAGATAACAAAGGTGAAGTAATGATGCTGATCGGGTACCATGTGACTGGTGGTTATAAGCTTTATAATCCACTGAGTAAGGAAATACAAGTAAGAAGAGATGTGGTAGTAGATGAATCCAAGAATTGGAACTCGGAGAAGGGGATTGAAGAGTGTCATACCCTAATTTTGTCCGCCTAAGATCGAAACACTAATTTTCCACAAAAAATAATTAAATTAAGAGATGAGACATCATTTTGAAGAGTGAGAAGAATATCATGCATTGCATTTTAGATTTTGAAAGTCATTTTAGGGTTTTAAATTCATTTTTAGAGTGGAATTGCATTTTAGGGGCAAAAAAATAAGGTTTTTGGGTAAAAGGGTATTTTGGTCATTTATAAAATTAGGAAGATTTCTCATCAAAAATCATTGTGCAATATTAGAAGAAATTATTTGAGGCATATCCCTTCTTGATCATCACATGTTGCGCATGCATGCATGTGTGTTACAAAAAATTCAAATTCAAAAAAGGTATCAAAAGGGAATATTCTTCAAATAATACAAGATGGGATTTTTGTGACATTTTTGGTCATGGTGATCTCATAATGTTGACATCCTCCTAATATTCCTAGTATGTGGCCCAAAATGGTTAGATTTTATGGAATTATCTTCAAAGGAATAATCAAAAAATGAAAGAAAATGGAGTGGTCTCATAATAGCACAATAGTACAAAATGACAACCAAGCAAAACTTGGTCACCAAGGCCAAATGAATAGTACCCGGGTTACTATTCATCTCACTCTCATTTTGTGCTTCTTCAAAGTCCTCAATCCATGTGATGATCAATCTCAACCCTTGATTCAAAATTAAAATCCAATCCTAGAGCACATTCAAAGCACAATGACCAAAATACCCTTATACCTAGTTGCCTCCTATATATACCTTGCTTAGCTCTTCACTCACGACTTTTTGCTCATTTCTCCTACACAAAACCTAGCACACCATCTTCTCCTCCCAATTCCCTTCTTGGCCGTGAGCTCCTCCACCCCTCCTCCATATATTTTCTTCAAAAATCACCATCAAATCTTCCATTTCTTGTTAGATCATCATCATTTCTTCCATTCTCTTCAAGGTTGCATCATCAAATTACGAAGATCAAGAGGATTTAGTGTGTTCAAGGGTAGATCCAAGTTTGTTTTGAGCTTATATCATCTCCTTCTTCATTTCTTTGTGATTTTGAGGTACGCCTTGAAACCTTGCATCTCATATTTAGTTTTTCTTGCATAATCTCTCTTCTACTCATTCCAACTCTTCTATTTTGCGGTTGTTGCTTTGAGGGGGCATTTCAAACATTATTGGACAAGCCCATTGGTAGGCTTGGGTGTTTGAAGTGACCCCTTGGCATTAGAGGAGTTATTCTTGTGTATTCTTGCATGTTCACTCATATTTGCATCATTTTTCATCAATAAAATACTCATATTCAGGCTATTTTGCCTCGGCCTTGGTTTGTTTTTTAGGGATCGTGTATTTTCTTGTGTGTTTCATGAGTTGAGGTGAAATTTTGGGTTGATTTCATGCCATATAGCCCTCGGGTTTGCCTAGAAAAATTAGGGTTATTGTTGTGTTTTGTAATCCTTGATTTCCATGTGAATAAAAATGTGATTTGGTTGATGTTTTAGCTTAGAAATTTGCATGTTAGATTAGAGTTTTCATTTTGTGTTGATTCATGTGTCAATTGTTAATTTTGTAAGAAATAAAAGAGATGATTGTTGGTAATGTTGCATTCGGCCAAAAGGGCCTTTTTGTGCATCTTTGTTTGCTTGGATTTTGGTCATTTGATCTTGGATAAGTGAATGCAAATTGATCAGACATTGTGTTTCTCACTTTTTACCACTTTGGTTTTTACCTATTCATTAACTATTTACCAAAAAACATAAAAAGATTTTACCATTTTACTTTTACCTCTTCATTAAGTTTTTACCAAGAGTTTTTACCATTTCATATAACATAAAAACATTTTTATCTTCATGCATCAAAACATTTTTTACCTCATTCATTAAAACATTTTCATCTCATCTCATAAAAAAATTTTACCTTCATTCAAAACATTTTACCATCTTGCATTCATGAGTTTTTACCCTATTGCATTAATAAGCTTTATGCGCATACTTCAATAAAAACTAGGGTTTGGATTTGATCCTAATTACTTGCCTTAAGAATTAGATTGATGATTGGCAAGAGGATTAACACTTGTGCACTTGTGCATCTTAGCTCAAGTGTGAGGATTGACCAAAGTGATTCAACATCCTTTGATACTTTGATTGCTAAATAATTTGCTTGCCTATGCCTTGCCAATGATCATAGTTGAGGCTACTCTTTTATGTTCACTTGTGCTTACAGCTCCTTTGTCTACTCACATAGAATATTATCAATTCTTAGATAGGTTCATTTCCTCCCTTACATCTTCCACTAGATGTGCAATCAGATTTTTCTCTCTTGTGTTTTGTAGAAATGTTCGAATATGGTGCTTACCTAACATCTTCCACTAGATGTGCATTTAGGTGCTATCTTACCTATTCTTGCATTCTTTTCTAAATGCATAGTCCAACTTCCCTCTTTGCCTATCTATGTGTTGTGATCTAATATATGTAGTTTAGGCTTAATCCTTGATAATGAATTCAAATGTTGTTGCTTAATAGTTTGATTCCAATGATTGTGTTATGCTTGAACCTACAAAAACTTTCTTGCATTCATTGTTTTCACTCCTAACAACTTGGCATAAAAACGGTTACTAGTGACGATCCATCATAACCTTTGTCAGTTTGATCGTCATGAAAGCCACAATTTCAAAAGAGTGTTTTCATAAGCATAAAACCAGTTACTAGTGATAATCCATCATAACCTTTGTTAGTTTGATTATCATGAACGCTCCCAATTTCAAAAAGCATTTTCCTAAGCATCAAAGAATCAAAACAAGTTATTAGTGGTGATCCATCATAACCTTTGTTAGTTTGATCATCATGAAAGCTTTCATTTTCAAAAGGCGTTTTCAAAGAGAGTTATTAGTAATGATCCATCATAACCTTTGTTAGTTCGATAATTACGAATGCTCTTCATTTTCCAAAACCTAATCAAAAAGATTTTCATTTTTAAAGCTACTTAGAACTACGTCACTTTGATTCCCATTTGGGATACGTAGGAGCGAGCCACAATCTCGTCAAGCGCAACCATAAAAATTAGCATTTGCATAACAAAAAGAAAAAAGGTATTTTCATAACACAAAAAAAAGAATCACTTTTGCAAACTAAGATCATTTTCAGAACAAAAACATTCTCCTTTCAAGAATCATTTTCAAACCCATTGTCGCTAGTGGCTAATCAGAACCTTTGTTCGTCTAGCCATTGGTAGCAATGTCTTTTTCCCAAAAGAACAACAAGCGATGATCACTCATAACCTTTGTTAGTTTGATCATTCGTGCCAATCAATCTCTTTCGAAAACCACTTTCAAAAGAGTAAATTAAAAGGAGTTGCTACTAATAGTCAATCAGAACCTTTGTTCGTCTGACTGGCGGTGGTGACTCTCATTTTCAAGAGTACTTAGCGGTGATTACCCATAACCTTGGTTAGTTTAATCATACACTAAATGCTCGTCCTATTTCGAAAACTCACTAAAAAGATAAAAGACAAAAACCTTTTCAAAGAAAAAGACAAACAAGAACTACGTAGCTTTGAATTCTCCATCGCACCGGGAGATACGTAGGAGCGAGAGGCTAACTCTCGTCAAGCGCCAAAAATAAAAATTTTCATTAAGTCTTCTCATTCCCTTTTCAATAAAGAAGCAAATTTAAGTATTTTCCAAATCAACACTTAAAACCACACGTTTAATTAAAGGTTCCCTTTCGGTAGAAAGGAGGTGTGGGGTGCTAATACCTTCCCCGCGCGTAACCGACCCCCGAACCCTATTCTCTAGTTTCGCAAGATCAATCGCCTTCCAAAAAAGGTTTTCCTAATATTTTCCTTAATAAATATTGGTGGCGGCTTCATTGTTTTAAAAAGTTGTAAACGAAGAAAGATCCCCTAGGGGACTTTTTCGGGCGCAACAAAGAGGTGCCTTCAAGAGTTGTGATTGAAGCACCTGTGATTGATTCAACGCTTGAATCAACTCACAATCCTGAGGTGAACATTGATGCAGCAGAAACTGATCCAGAAGTACAGAGGAGGCCACAGAGGGCTAGGCAAGTGTTGCGTTAAAAACACACTTAGAGCAAGTGTACTCTTTCGCAGAAGTAGTATAAAAGATTATCGTATCCACAGGGACTAATTAACAAGTACCAAACTAGTCGAGATTATTTATTGTTTAGACGAACCAATAGTTTGATGATTATAGAAACGAAATAGAAATAAATAAATAACTAGAATTAAAATACTAGATTTAATCGATGGAGAGAGGCCTAGGGTCACGGTTTCACTTGCAAGATTTGATTCCCCTATGTCTGATTCTACCTGAATTCCTTCATTTTATTTAATTACCAATCCCTTTACTAAATCTATTAATCCGTTTGGTCATTCGCGATTAATATTCTATTTCCTAAACTAACCATTGTTTGGTCATGCAAGAATTTAAGCTCAGGAAAAGCATAAAGAACAGAAAGGTTGAATGATTGGAAGACTAAATTAAAGTTTGGTCATGCATTAATTATAGCCCCAATTATCCTATAGGTCCACCAACTAATTGCAGTACGGTCGTTGGTCAACTAATTGATTATGAACATGCATAGGGTAGCTAATCCTACTTATGTGATAAAAATAATAGGACAATATTAATTGAAATAAAAACCGGAATTCAGATATGAAATTAGAACATAAAAAGGTCTCTAAACATGCAAGATCCACCTAAGACCCTAGAAGAGGATTTAGCTATCCAAAGTCATAAAGAACAATAAAATAGGAATTAGAGTCATGAATTACAGAGATAAAAATAACCAGGAAGTTAGAGAAATTCTTATTCTGAATCTCCAGTCTCCTCTTCCTGCTCCAAAGCTCTCTCACGGTGTCAAGAACGGGTACCCAAAACCTGCTCCTCACTCTCCTGTGCGTTTCCCGCGCTACCGCTTCTCCTAATTTTTGTGTTACTGTATTGCCGCTGTGTGTGTGTTGTGCGGCTCTTTTGTATTTGACAGCTTCCTTTTTCTTTTTCTCCAAGCCTAGGGAATCATGCGCTGCTTCCTCTCCAAGTCACCAATGGATCTTTTATGAATTCAAGTGTGGGCCTTCAATAGCAATTGGGTCATTGGACCTTCCTTTGTATATTTTTTTTTTGCTTTGCATGCCTTTCATTTCTTTTGCCAAATGAATATATATATATATATATATATATATATATATATATATATATATATATATATATTATTTAGGACTTTATATTTTCTGCAAAAATAAAGAGTAAAGTAAGTCACTTATTTATTTAATTCGTAATAACTACTCTAAAAATGGCTCAAAAATATCTCTAAAAAATGCACTTATTTGGAGTTTATCAACTCCCCCCACACTTAACCCTTGCTTGTCCTCAAGCAAATTTCCTGGCTCAATAAAATTTTCAAACAAGTGATAGAGACAGCCAAATAAGGAACCCAAAATTTGAAGCACAATGACAGACAATAGACAATATAGCACATATGAGGTGTCAAAAGGTTGCCCAATTAGAGGCTCATGTCCCTGAAGAATACATTTCTGTGAACAATGGCACTCGCTCATAATCTCTCTAAGTGTTTAGGGACTAGAGAAATATACACTCAAGTTTCCACAATATGCACATTACCATAAGCTTGTAATTTGACCAAATCTCCACTAAATAGTTCACATGCTTGCAAAAGATGAGTTTCATGGGTTGTAATGGGGCCAGGGTGAATTCATGCAGGGTAGGAAATAAGAAGGAAGGGATAATCAAAGGTCCAAAAAAAAGAAATAAATAGTAACCTTTGAAACCAAATATGGAGCTTCTATCTATTTTACAATTTTTGTCCAAACTCCAAATTAATTTCACTTCCTTCTTATATCTTTTTCCATTGAGTAGGCTCTCTTTGATTTGCTTTTTGCTCTTGAGTAGACTCTTTTTTTTTTTTTGGATTTGCCCTTTGGCTTTTTCATTCTTTTGATGTGCCTTTTCCTCCTTCTTGCTTTCTTTCTTCTCTTTTTTTTTTCAACTTTTCATTTTTCTATATTTTTCTTAGGAGGAAAAGGTACTTGTAACCACATTAGCCACTCCTATTTTGTTTTTATGTCCTGATGAGATAGACAATTAAAATACAGGACAAAATTGTAACTTTCAATAATTGCTCCAATTTTAATTTCAAATGGTTACCACAAACAAAAAAAGAAAAATGATATCTGGGTACCAAAGAAAAAAAATTATAACAGATAGGCTCAAATGCGGCAACTAATGGATAAATTCGACAAACAACTCTGAGGCCAGAAAAAAACCTAAATTCCCCAAATCTTTTCATGATGCAAATCAATTTTCGCCTTGAAATGGTCAAAAGACAAATTCTAGAATGTAGCAAATTGGGAAACACACTCATAGAAAGAAAAGGGGTAAAAATTTATGATTTAGTAGCAATCCCCTTATGAAGGCTCAGATCTCACATTTAGAAGCTAGTTCACAAAAAGTAATCAACAGGGACAATTGCTAATTATCAACTTCCTAAGGACAACCCCACAGTTACAATTAAGCACAAGTCTGTCAAGTAATTTAATTATGGGATCCCCTAAAGGCAAAATCTCTATTTTTTTTTCAGTTTTATGCATAATTCATTCAAAACAAGCCAGAAAAAATGCTATCGACATATACGGTGGGTATGTGCATTAATAGAGATCAAGTGACAAAATAACTCTCCCACACTAGCATGAAGCATGGTCCTCAATGCAAATTGATCAAATAGAAACCCAAGGAAATAAATGAGAGAGAGAGAGAGAGAGTAAGAGTGACTTCCCTGAGAGAGCTTGCAATCTGAGCTTATTCCTAAAAACAAAATAAAACAAAACAAAAATAACAGAAAATGAAACACAGGTTGCCTCCTGCGAAGCGCTTGTTTAACGTCGTGAGCCAGACTATAGTTGGTGCTTAATCAGGGGGCTCTCCGAGAGCAAATTTAACATCTAATGTCGTGCACCTTCTTAGCTTTCTTACCATGTGGTTCACATTGTTCTTTCTTTTTCCACGTGGTGGATGAACTTCGAAGGATGGTGAAATTTTCATTTTATCTTCATCCATCATTATGCTAGGATCCTGCAAATTAAATTTTTTTTTTCAAAAAGCCCTGCATCTCTAAATCACTGAAAATGTTAGTTTCAACCACATCATAAAAACAAGGAGAAGTTAAAGAAGAGAAAATTTCATTGGAATTTAAAGCTTTAAACACCTCCTCTTCTTTACCACTCATTAAGGTTACCTTTCCTCTATGAACCTCAATTACAACATCACCAATGGTTAAAATAATTTGCCCAAAATTTGGGACTATCTCATTTTTCTCCAAATCAATAACCATGGGATCTTTCTCACTATCCTCACAAATGCTCCCTTTGGTAGAATCTTTTGTTTCAATATGACTCCCTTCAGTAGGAGCTACTATTTTGATTTGACTCCCTTCAGTAAGAGTCTCCTCATCTTTCTTGAGAGCTTCTTCCTCCAGATTATATTCCATAGAGACACCTTCATCTCTCGAATGAATACTTTCTTTGTATTGCTCAGCTTCTTCATTTTGGGTAGACTTAGTTTGTGAAGGAGTTTCTTGGGCCTCTTGAGATAACAAAGCAATGAGACTTGAGATTTGACCCTCCAAGCTTTCAAATTTTTCATTTGTCTGCTGCATAAACCTTGTCAACACATCATTGGCACAAGGAGGAGGGGTTGAGATTGTCTCTTTAGGGACCCAAGTCAGAAACTCTAAACTCTTTTGAACGATTGTCTTGTTCAAGTCACTAATGTATTCATCTAGAGTTGCCCTCCGTTTTGGGTCCTTGTGTCTTTCCCACCAATTTTCAATGGGAGGTGGCTCATAGTCATCCCAATAGTCTGAATAAGGCTCATAAGGAGGAGGAGGAATTGGGCCTTGACATTGAGGTGGTATATACCAAGTTGACGTCTCTAAATTCCTTTGTTCCCGTGCTTCTCTGATGTAATCTCCAAGAGTTTTAACCATGATTTAGACTTTTCTCTGCAAAACAATGTGAACAACAACGATCTCTTGGGAAAATATTAGCAATTTTTTTATATATTTTTTTAATAAGATAAAAAAACAACAAAATTAAAACTAAAGCATAAAAAAATGCCTAAAGCAATAAAAAAAATTTTGTTTAATATTGCAAATTAATCCCCGGCAACGGCGCCAAAAACTTGTTGCGTTAAAAACACACTTAGAGCAAGTGTACTCTTTCGCAGAAGTAGTATAAAAGATTATCGTATCCACAGGGACTAATTAACAAGTACCAAACTAGTCGAGATTATTTATTGTTTAGACGAACCAATAGTTTGATGATTATAGAAACGAAATAGAAATAACTAAATAACTAGAATTAAAATACTAGATTTAATCGATGGAGAGAGGCCTAGGGTCACGGTTTCACTTGCAAGATTTGATTCCCCTATGTCTAATTCTACCTGAATTCCTTCATTTTATTTAATTACCGATCCCTTAATTAAATCTATTAATCCGTTTGGTTATTCGCGATTAATATTCTTTTACCTAAACTAACCATTGTTTGGTCATGCAAGAATTTAAGCTCAGGAAAAGCATAAAGAACAGAAAGGTTGAATGATAGGAAGACTAAATTAAAGTTTGGTCATGCATTAATTATAGCCCCAATTATCCTATAGGTCCACCAACTAATTGCAGTACGGTCGCTGGTCAACTATTTGATTATGATCATGCATAGGGTAGCTAATCCTACTTATGCGATAAAAATAATAGGACAATATTAATTGAAATAAAAACCGGAATTCAGATATGAAATTAGAACATAAAAAGGTCTCTAAACATGCAAGATCCACCTAAGACCCTAGAAGAGGATTTAGCTATCCAAAGTCATAAAGAACAATAAAATAGGAATTAGAGTCATGAATTACAGAGATAAAAATAACCCGGAAGTTAGAGAAATTCTTATTCTGTATCTCCAGTCTCCTTTTCCTGCTCCAAAGCTCTCTCACGGTGTCAAGAACGGGTACCCAAAACCTGCTCCTCACTCTCCTGTGCGTTGCCGGCGCTACCGCTTCTCCTAATTTTTGTGTTAGTGTATTGCCGCTGTGTGTGTTGTGCGGCTCTTTTGTATTTGACAGCTTCCTTTTTCTTTTTCTCCAAGCCTAGGGAATCATGCGCTGCTTCCTCTCCAAGTCACCAATGGATCTTCTATGAATTCAAGTGTGGGCCTTCAATAGCAATTGGGTCATTGGACCTTCCTTTGTATATTTTTTTTTTGCTTTGCATGCCTTTCATTTCTTTTGCCAAATGAATATATATATATATATATATATATATTATTTAGGACTTTATATTTTTTGCAAAAATAAAGAGTAACGTAAGTCACTTATTTATTTAATTCGTAATAACTACTCTAAAAATGGCTCAAAAATATCTCTAAAAAATGCACTTATTTGGAGTTTATCAGCAAGTGCCTAGCAGGTTGCAGGATTATGATTTGATCCCTGACTCAGTAATAGGGGAAGGTGGTGAGCTATTACAGCTAGCTCTATTTGCTGAGCCAGAACCAGTGACTGTAGAAGAGGCATTGAGTGATGCTAAGTGGTTTGCAGCCATGAAGGAAGAACTGAGGGCCATTGAGAAGAACAACACATGGCAGTTAGTGTCTCTGCCAGAGAAGAAGAAACCTATTGCTGTGAAATGGGTATTTAAGGTGAAGATGAGTCCCAATGGTGAAGTCTCCAAGTACAAAGCTAGATTGGTGGCAAAGGGGTTCTTGCAGAAAGCTGGTATTGATTTTACTGAGGTTTTTGCACCTGCTGCAAGAATGGAGACAGTGAGAATTATCACTGCTCTAGCTAGTCAGAAACAGTGGCCAATGCACCATATGGATGTGAAATCGGCCTTCTTGAATGGGCCTCTTGAAGAGGAGGTGTATGTGTATCAACCCCCTGGGTTTGAAGCGAAAGGTAGTGAAGGTAAAGTGTACAAATTGAACAAAGCATTGTACGGTTTGAAACAAGCTCCAAGAGCTTGGAACAAACGGATTGATGGATTTTTGCTGCAACTGGGCTTTGTTAAGTGTTTAACAGAACATGGTGTGTACATAAGGAGTACTGGTGCAGGGAATTTGACAATTGTTTGCTTGTACGTGGACGACTTGTTAGTGACAGGCAGTAGTAGTGTAACGCCCAAATAATTTAATTATTTATTTAATTAAATTATTTAAGTATTTTATTAGTATAGTCATATTAAAATAATAATATGATGTTTTATTTAAATCAGGGAGTGGTGTTTAGTAATTAAGCTGAGTAGTAGACGGGGGCCCGTGATCCAAGAGCCCAATGGCCTAGGCGCATAGGTGAGAGCACTAGCTAGGGTTTGGAATCCTTTTGCGCATTCTTGGAGAAAAGAAAAAGAAAGAGAGATTTGCGAAGAGAGGAGAGAGGGAAACGACGCACCAAGGAGAAAGAAGAGAGGAGCGCTGTTGCTGCGGTTCTTTGGAGTTTTCGTGCAAGGAGATCTCGCATTCGGCAAATCTAAGGTAAGGGTGGGTTCTACTTTATAATAGGGTGTATGATGGGGGTTATGTGGGAGATAGGACCTATGTTGTCCCTTTCATCTTGTTTGTGTTGATTTATTGATGTTTGAATGTGTTCATGATGATTGTAATTGGAATTTGGTGACTGATCATGGTGAAAGTTTGGTGTTTGGTGTTTGGTGCAATTTGGTGATGTTGTCTTAGTTGCTGTCTCCACTTTTATGTTGCTGTTTTTCTGAAAAATCATGGTGCTGTCTCCACTTTTATGTTGCTGTTTTTATGAAAAATCATAGTTGCTGTCTCCACTTTTATGTTGCTGTTTTTCTGAAAAATCATGGTGCTGTCTCCACTTTTATGTCGTTGTTTTCCTGAAAAATCATGGTGCTGTCTCCATTCTTATGTTGTTGTTTTTACGGAAAAAAATAAATGTTGCTGTGTACTGTAAAATAAATGCTGTTGTTTGCTGTAAAATAAATGCTGTTGTTTGCTGTAAAATAAATGCTGTTGTTGCTGTAAAATAAATGTGTTGTTGCTGTAAAATGAATTAATATTGCTGTGTACTGTAAAATAAATGCTGCTGTTGCTGTAAAATAAATGTGCTGTTGTTGTAAAATGAATTAATGTTGCTGTTTACTGTAAAATAAATGTTATTGTTGCTGTAAGTTAAGGTGTTGTTTGCTGTAAAATAAATGTTGCTGTTGCTGTAAAATAAATGTTGCTGTTGTGATGAACCCGCATCACATGATGTGTTTCATTGGTTTAAAGAGAGTTTTTAAGTGGAAATGGTGATGAATGAATTAAAAGTGTGATGAAAAGTATCAATTTCTGCTATTTGAAATTGTTTCGCTATGCAGTGTTTATGCTGGGTTTTGTCCTGTTTTTGTGCCCAGGGACTAGGTGGAAATGAAGAACGAAGCAGTGCAGGCAAATGGACTCAAGGGCGCAAGATCTAGGAGCTTTCAGCCAAAATGCGCGCAACTGGCGCGCAGGTGGCGCTCCAACGCGCAAATTCACAGCAAGCAAGCTCCTTCTCGCGCGTAAGTGACGCGCCGCGCGCAACTGGCGCGCGAAACTCCAGAATGCGCATTAAATTATGACCAGGACGCGTTTTGAAGGACTTTTTGCACTATTTTGGAACCCTAGCACGCGTGAGAGCTGATCCCTTGCGATTGGAGTTGAAGATTCGAGACTTGGGAACAAGGATTGAAGATTCACATGTGTTCTTCATCATCTCCTATGTGTAAAAATCCCTTTTCTTTCTCTCTGATCATGTGTAACTAAACCCTAATGTTAGGGATGGATGAATTTTGATGTACAACTATTGTTGCTGGTTTATGTTAATGTTCTTAATGTTTTCTCTCTTCATTTGTGAATTGAATTACTGTGCTTAACATTTCTATGATTGGAAAATTATAGAACAAATCTTTATCCAATGGGCAAATGGGAATTTTATCATTGGAATGTTTGAATTTCAATTCCTTCAATTCGTAGCTTAGGAATATTCTTCGAATTGATGTATGTTGCGAATCCTCGTTGTTAATGCTTGTTGTTAGTAGATGCGCCCAAGGAATTAGGGCTTTTATGAATCAACAAAGGACTATTCACCTAAGGGATTAGGGCTTGGTTAGAATTGTGGATTCGATAGCAAATGAGAGAGAGGGATTATCTTTTGAAAATAAATCAGTGACAATAGTGTGAAATCGAAAGGCATTCATCCCTAGCGTCTTCTCATCCATATTTTCTCCTAAGCATTTCCGTTTTCTCTCGTTGAAAACACCAAAAATATTTAACTGTTTTAAATTAGCGTTAGTAACGCAATCATACCCTTTTCAATTTATTTCCATTTGGTTCTTTTAGCTGTTGTTAACGTGTTGGTAGATTAAATTCGATCCTCGAGGACGATTCCCGGTCTTACCGGTTTTTATTACTTGAACGATTCGGTACACTTGCCGAAATCCTCAACAAGTTTTTGGCGCCGTTGCCGGGGATTGAAATTACATTTACTAGTAATTCGAACCCGTACATATTTACATTTACTTTAGTTTTATTTCTGTTTATTGTATATATATTACACAGTTTGCTTTGACACTTGTCTGAGTTTCCTGTTTTCTCAGTGCATGCGCGGAGCTGTTGATCCTAAAGATTTACTTTTCGATCCGGAGATTGAGAAAACCGCTAGAACTAATCGAAAGGAAGCAAAGTTAAGGAAGCAAAGAGAGCAAAGAGCAACAACCGGAGAGTCTTCTGTGCAACAAACTGTGACTCAAATCATGGGAGAAAATCCACCACCAAGGCGCACTCTAGGCGACTTTGGGAGAAGAAACCAAGGCGTCCAAGCTTACACCTTCCAACCTGTTGGAGCTGTAGCATTTGAGATCAAGTCTTTGATCCTCACTGTCTTGAAATCAGAACAATTCTCTGGGTCTGATGCTGAAGATCCAAATCAACATTTATTTCAGTTCTATGAAATTTGTGGGCCCACAAATCCTGTGGGAGTGACTGACGACCAGAAAAAGTTGCGTCTCTTTCCATATACTTTGACTGGTAGGGCTAAAGATTGGCTAAACACTATCCCAGCGGGAACTATTAACAATTGGGGTGATCTAGAGAGCAAGTACTTAGAAAGATTCTTTCCAATTTCTAAGTTCATTAAGAAACGGGCTGAAATATCAAACTTTGAGCAAGGAGATGCTGAGTCTCTTTATGATGCTTGGGAAAGTTTCAAACTGTTATTAAAAAAATGTCCTGGGCATGGTATTGATGAATTTGTTCAGTTGCAAACTTTCTATCATGGTTTGCGACCTCAAACAAGAATGATGTTAGATGCCTCAGCTGGAGGGTCTTTGGGTACTAAAACTGCAGAGGAAGCAAGACAGTTAGTGGAGCATATGGCCTCTAATGAGTAAAGAATTCAAAATGATAGAGGGGCCACAGTGAAGAAAGGGATGTTAGAGTTGGACTCTAATAGTGCTGTGTTGGCTCAACAAAAGGTAATGTCACTCCAAATTGAAGCTCTTACTAAGCAGCTAGCTGCTACTTTGCCAGGTGGATCTCAAACCCCCGCGACTGTTCAAGCAGTGCACAAAGGTGCATGTAACTATTGTGGTAGAGAAGCTCATGAAGGTGATTGTGCAACTCATGGAGATTCCAATGAACAGGTTAATTACATGGGGAGCTTTCAGAAACAAGGAGGGAATCCATATTCTAACACCTATAATCCTGGGTGGAAGAATCATCCCAATTTCTCATGGAAAAATAATGATACAACTGGGTCAAGCCAACAACATTAGTCTCAACCATCTCCTCAACAACAAAGACAATCTTCTCCATTGGAGAATGCTTTAACTCAATTCATGCAAATGACCAAAACCACTTTTCAATCACAAGAGCAGACTATGCAGAATATGGAGAAAAATCATGAAGCATCCATAAAGAACTTAGAGACTCCAATTGGGCAATTATCAAAGCAGCTTGCTGAATCATCTAGTAGTGGATTCTCCGCTACTACTATTGACAACCCAAAGAATGAAACTGCTAAGGCTATTTCACTAAGAAGTGGTCGGGAGTTGAAGACTCCTGTGGTGAGTTGTGAGAAGAAGGTGTTAGTAGAAAATGAAAAGAGTGAGTTGAGTGGAAAAAATGAAAATGAAAAAAATGGAGAAGTTGAAAATGAGTTGAGTGAAAAAAATGAGGGAGGTGAGAAGTCTAACCTTGATGAAAACAAATTGTTTTTTGATGTGCAGGTGGAAGAGAAACCAAAGGCACCTCCTTCACACATAAAGTTGCCTTATCCCCATGCTAATAAGAAGAATCAAAAAGATGAGCAGTTTGCAAAGTTCATGGATATTTTCAAGCGGCTTCAAATCAATATACCCTTTGCAGAAGCTCTAGAACAAATGCCCACTTATGCCAAGTTCATGAAGGAGCTATTGACAAAGAAGAGGAAATTCAAAGAAGATGAAACAGTGGCTTTGACTGAAGAGTGCAGTGCTATTATCCAAAGGAAGCTTCCTCAGAAAATGAAAGATCCTGGAAATTTCACCATCCCTTGTGCCATTGGCGACTTAGCTATTGGCAAAGCTCTTTGTGATTTGGGGGCTAGCATTAATCTTATGCCCTTATCTATGCTGAAGAGACTTGGTGGAGGTGAGGTTAAACCAACCAGAATGTCGTTGCATCTTGGTGATCGATCCATCAAATATCCCTATGGAGTCTTAGAAGATGTTCTGGTAAGAGTTGACAAATTTCTATTTCCGGTGGACTTTGTAATTCTTGACATGGAGGAAGATACCGAGGTTCCCATTATCCTTGGTAGACCATTCTTAGCCACTGGGAGAGCCTTGATTGATGTACAGCAAGGTAAGCTAATCTTGAGGTTCCAAGATGAGAAGATTACTTTTAATGTCTTTGAAGCTATGCGCCATCCGGATGACAAAGGGCAGTGTTTTAGGGTGGATGTGATGGAAAACTCTGTGCAAGAAATTTTTAAACATGAATTACCATATCCTCCCTTAGAGAAGGTGATTGTGAACTCTATTGAAGAGGCAGATGAGAACTTGGGAAGTGAGATAGAAGACTGTATTCTGCAATTTGAAGCTACTCAGGTAGAAAGAGTTTTCAAGAAAAAAGAAGAGCTAGATAGGGGGGAGAGTCCCGAGAAAAAGATTCCTGAATTGAAACAACTCCCCCCTCATTTGAAATATGTTTTCCTTGCGGATGATGATCTTCATCCAGCTATCATTAGTAGCTCCTTGACCAAATTGGAAGAGGAGAAGTTGATGAGGGTGCTAAGAAGTAACAAAAGTGCTTTAGGCTGGACTTTCTCCGACCTTAAGGGGATAAGTCCAGCATTTTGCATGCACAAGATCAAACTTGAGGAAGAGTTCAAACCTGTGATTCAACCACGGCGAAGATTAAATCCTACCATGAAAGAGGTGGTGCGGAAGGAAGTCTTAAAGCTTTTAGATGCCGGGATGATTTATCCTATCTCAGATAGCTCGTGGGTGAGTCCGGTTCATGTGGTTCCCAAGAAGGGTGGTATGACAGTAGTGAGGAATGATAAGAATGAGTTGATTCCGACTCGAACTGTTACGGGTTGGAGGATGTGCATTGATTACCGGAGGTTAAATCAAGCAACTCAGAAGGATCACTTCCCATTGCCTTTCATGGATCAGATGCTGGAGAGGTTGGCTGGACAAGTTTTCTATTGCTTTTTGGATGGATACTCGGGATACAACCAGATAGCAGTAGACCCAGATGATCAAGAGAAGACAGCTTTCACATGTCCCTTCGGTGTGTTAGCATATCGGAGGATGCCCTTCGGATTGTGCAATGCTCCGGCGACTTTTCAAAGGTGCATGCTTTCTATATTCTCTGATATGATGGAAAATGCGATTGAGGTATTTATGGATGACTTTTCTGTTTTTGGTCCTAGTTATGATTCTTGCTTGCTAACCTTGATGCGGTTTTAAAAAGATGTGCTGAAACCAATTTAGTCTTGAATTGGGAGAAGTGCCACTTTATGATTAAAGAAGGTATTGTGCTTGGCCATAAAATTTCTGCATAGGGCATTGAGGTTGACCAAGCAAAAATTGAAGTAATAGAAAAGTTACCTCCTCCTCTAAATGTAAAAGGAGTGAGAAGTTTTTTAGGACACGCCGGTTTTTATCGACGTTTCATAAAAGACTTCTCCAAGATTGCAAAACCTTTATGCAATCTACTTGTTAAGGAGGCTGAATTTGTTTTTGATAATGATTGTTTGTGTGCTTTTAATATCTTGAAGGAGAAACTCATCTCTGCTCCAGTCATAGTAGCCCCAAATTGGGATATTCCATTTGAACTTATGTGTGATGCTAGTGACTATGCAGTAGGTGCTGTGTTGGGGCAGAGATCGGAGAAATTCTTTCATGCTATATACTATGCTAGCAAGGTTTTGAATGAAAATCAAGTGAATTATGCAACAACTGAAAAAGAATTGCTAGCCATAGTGTTTGCATTGGAAAAATTTCGCTCCTATTTGGTTGGTTCTAAAGTAATTGTTTTCACTGAGCATGCAGCAATCAAATATCTGCTAACCAAGGGCGAGTCTAAGCCTCGACTCCTTAGGTGGATTTTGCTTTTGCAGGAATTTGATTTGGAGATCAAAGACAAGAAGGGGAGCGAAAATGTAGTGGCAGATCATTTATCTAGGCTGGACAACAAAGAGGTAACTGCTCGGGAGAAAGAAATTTGTGAAGAATTCCCTGATGAGAAGTTGTTGGCTGTTGAAGAAAGACCGTGGTTTGCCGACATAGCAAATTACAAAGTAGCCGGGATGGTACCGGAAGATTTCACATGGCAACAAAAGAAAAAGTTCCTCCGTGATGCTCACCATTACCTTTGGGATGATCCATACCTCTTCAAAGTTGGTGCGGATGGAATTCTTAGGCGATGTGTTTTCGGAGATGAAAGTAAAAGTATTTTGTGGCATTGTCATGATTCTCCATGTGGAGGGCACTATAACGGGGAACGCACAACTGCTAAGATACTGCAGTCTGGTTTTTATTGGCCATCCATCTTCAAGGATGCGCATGATTATGTAAAGAGCTGTGATAAATGCTAGAGGACCGGCAACATTTCACGTAGGGGGGAGATGCCATTGAACCCCATTCTTGAAGTTGAAGTTTTTGATTGCTGGGGCATTGATTTCATGGGGCCATTCTCACCATCTCACTCTTTCATGTATATTTTGCTGGGAGTTGACTATGTCTCAAAGTGGGTGGAAGCAATTGCCACACCCAAAGTTGATGGAAAGACGGTGATCAAGTTTCTCAAAAAGAACATTTTTACTCGCTTTGGATCACCTAGGGTGTTGATTAGTGATGGAGGATCTCACTTTTGCAATTCCCAATTAGCAAGGGCTTTAGAGCATTATGGTGTCAGACACAAAGTAGCCTCCCCATATTATCCCCAGACCAATGGGCAAGCTGAGGTTTCAAATAGAGAAATAAAGAGAATTTTGGAGAAAACAGTCTCAGCATCCAGGAAAGATTGGTCAGTGAAGTTAGATGAAGCTCTATGGGCCTACAGAACAGCTTTCAAGTCACCAATAGGCTTAACTCCATTTCAAATGGTTTATGGAAAATCATGCCATTTACCAGTTGAATTAGAGCATAAAGCATATTCGAGTTTAAAAATGTTAGAATTTTGATTTGAAAGATGCAGGCGAGAAAAGGAAGCTGCAACTTCACGAAGTTGAAGAAATGAGGTTGCAAGCCTATGAATCTTCAAAGATTTACAAGCAGAAGGTCAAAGCTTATCATGACCAGAAGATTCTCAAAAGAGAATTCAGGCCAGGACAACAGGTTCTATTGTTTAATTCGAGGCTGAAGCTATTTCCTGGTAAATTGAAATCAAAATGGTCTGGTCCATTCACCATTAAAGAAGTCAAGCCTTATGGAGCAGTTGAATTGGAGGAACCTTCCTCAAAAAGAAGTTGGACAGTTAATGGGCAGAAGTTGAAGCCATACCTTGGCGAAGCGGTGGAAAGAGAGAAGTTGGCATTGGTTTTAAGCGACCCTTAAAATTCGAGGTAACGTCAAGCTAGTGACGCTAAAAAAGCGCTTGTAAGGAGGCATCACAATTTTCTCAACCCTTATCTTTTTAATGTTTCGCATTATTTTTCTTAACTTAGGCACTTTAGGATGCACCTTAGTCACAGAGCATTCTTCCAAGTCGCGCCTCATTGGCGCGCCAGTCACGGGTCACGCGCAAGACTCCCAGGGCATTCTGCCAATTTGGCGCCATTCACGCACAACTGGCGCGCCACGCGTGAAATTTCTGAAGCTTCTGCCGTTCCGCGCGCCATTCGCGCGTAAGTAGCGCGCCGCGCGCAACTGAGGATATAAGTTTTTGCACTGCATTCGCGCTGCTGCTCCCTTCACGCGTGAATTCTCTCCAAAGTTAGGGTTTTTCATTTTTCTTCATCTAAGGAGCTTTTTGTTGTGGGGTTTTTGAATTTGTGCCTTCCTTTCTTCATCTACATCATTCATCAAGTAATTACTCTCTTCTCAACTTAAATTCTTTCAAGATTCATCTTATTGCATCAATGGGTAAAATCAAATGTTTGAGGATGATATTGATAGAGTTTGTATTATGGATGTTGTTGTGTTGATTTACATGATTAGAAATTGTTGAAAAACAAGTCTGGGGTTGATTTAGTTTATTGTAAGTTGTTGTTCATGTGTGGAGTGGGTGTGCACACCACTTGTTTGATAAAAAGCCTAAACTAGAATGTCATGAACAACATGCTTGCATTTGTCAACAACAAGCTTGTCCTTGCAAATTAGTTGAAAATGTGGTCATGTGAACTCAACACTTCCTTGAAAAAAAAAATTGGTGTGACTATTGTTGAGAAAGAGGAGTTATGTCATGGTTATTTGTGCACTAACCTTGACCAATTTTGTGCGAAATTTTGTTTTTATGATGTGAGCAGGTGATGGCTAACAAGGGAAAGAAGAGGAAGACGGTTGGCCGTGGTTCGTCATCCCAATCTTTTAACCCGTGTACAATTCTGACATGTTTAGGTCATTCGGTTGTGAAAAGTTCCACGGGACAATTGATGTGAACTCAAAGTTTGTTAAAGAAAAGGCCCTTCTCCTTCCCCCGGGTGAGTTCGAAGAAATGAGACAAAATATTAGCAACCGGAGGTGGGAGCAGTTTGTGGCCTATCCTAAAAAGGCAAGCAAAGCTCTAGTGTTCGAGTTCTTCTCTAATGTTTTTCCTAAGCCAGCTGTTGATGGGGATTTGGTATTCTCGGGGTCCGCGAGTTATCTGCGGGGTCGTAGGGTTCCCTATGATTCTGCTACTATCAATAGACTGTTTGGGTTAGATGCGGTGCCGGTTTTGGATTGCATGTTCAGAACCAAAATCAGTAGATTTGTGCAGCATTGTGTAAACCGGGAATGGACTGGTTCAGAAACGCAAGTGGGGAGCCTCAGAAGATACTTCCAAACTCTCTCACCCCAGTTGCTAGAGGGTGGGCAGCCTTCATCCTTGCCACCGTCTACCCAAGTTCTAACCAATCTGAGCTAAATATCGACAGGGCAACCTTAGCTTCATGTATCATTAGAGGAGAGCCTGTCAACTTAGGGTGGGTTCTTGAGAAAGAGATTAAGAGCTTTGCCAATTTCAAGGATGGGGCCTTGCCAAGCTATTGGAGGCATGCTAGCCTCATTGCACTGCTGTGTGAGAGAGAAGGTGTTGTAGCTGATGTGGATGAAGACACCATTTCACCAGCTTCTGCAATCACTGGGAACTGGATTCGCTCTAGGCTAGGACTAGAGCATCCGGTTCAAAGAGAGGAGCCTCCACAAGAGCAGCCAGATGAGCAAGAACCAACCTTCACCATGGATGATTTTGCGGTTGGGCCATCTGTAGCAGATTTTCAGGAGCTGCAAGTAAGAATGGATACTCTGGCAGCTAATCAGGATCGTATGTCAGCTAATCAGGATGACATGAGGAGGACTCAGGCTAGGATGGCAGCAGAGTACAATTTTGGGATGAGAGCCCTCTACAAAGCCATGTGCACGTTCCAGAGTGGAGGACAGTTGGATCCAGAGGCTGACATCTTTCAGGCACCTCCGCAGTAGACTCTGGACGCGGTTGAGTAGTCTGCTCCCGCTATGGTTTTTCTCTCTTTCCCTTATCTTTGTATTACTTGGTTGTGTACTTTGGTTTTCCTTTATTTAGTTGTCGTTATGTGATTGTATTTTGTTTGTTTTGCTTTTGTGTCTGTAAATAGGCCTTCCCCTAAATTAATCAGTGAGGACACTACAAAGTTTTGAGTGGGGGGAGGACCTATTGTCAAGTCAGTTGTGTCAGTGTCATGGATATGGGCAATCATGTAGCGAATTATAAAAAAAAATAAATAATAAAAAGAGACAGTTGAGCAAACTTAGTGATGATTTGGTGAGAATTGAGCAAATAGTACCCCTGTGGTGAATGAACTAGTGCATTCTTGCTTCCACACTCAAAACATAAACGCAGGTGGAACTTAGTGATCCTAGAGATGATTGTAGCTAAGCTAGCTGTTTGGTGGACCATGGGACTTGCCAAATTTTTACTAAAAATATAGGGTAGCATAGGAAACTAAGTTTGGGGTTCTCTAAGTCGCACTAAGGCAAAGCATGAAGGGATGGGATTAGGGCAAGTGCACAGAGCTAGTAGCTCAAAGTCAAAAGTCATTGTAGTAGTATGTGCTAAGTTATAAAGCACCAGTTCTTCAATTATGTAATTGTTTCCATTGCCTATTCATCAATAAAAAAAATGAAAAAGCGAAAATGCTTCAAAAAAAAATAAAGGCAATGCCACAACATGTCAAGTTTGTAAGTTATGAGTCAGTTTGTATTTCAGTTAATAAGTGCACTGTCCTAGAGTTCTGAATTGCTAAATCAAAGCCCTTTGTCATGCTTAACCCCCATTCGGAGCAAGAATTGTTAGTCTACCTTGTGTTTTGAAACATCTTTGGCATTCTCGGAAGGAAGCCCTCTAGTCTTAGTTAAACGCATTTTGAAACTAGCTATGTTCCAACTGAGTTAAGTGTCACACACGCACTATTGAGCAAGAATGTGCTAGTGAAGGTACCACATGTGGGTTTGCAATTGAGTGGCCAGTCTGAAAGTTGATGCTCAACCTGTTTCTTTGGTGTTTGTGTTAAGTAATGGATTCCTATTTGATTGCCTGTTATCTATGTCTGTCTGTCTTGTCTTGTCTTTGCTTGAGGACAAGCAAATGTTTAAGTTTGGGGTTGTGATGAACCCGCATCACATGATGTGTTTCATTGGTTTACAGAGAGTTTTTAAGTGGAAATGGTGATGAATGAATTAAAAGTGTGATGAAAAGTATCAATTTGTGCTATTTGAAATTGTTTCGCTATGCAGTGTTTATGCTGGGTTTTGTCGTGTTTTTGTGCCCAGGGACTAGGTGGAAATGAAGAACGAAGCAGTGCAGGCAAATGGACTCAAGGGCGCAAGATCTAGGAGCTTTCAGCCAAAATGCGCGCAACTGGCGCACAGGTGGCGCTGCAACGCGCAAATTCACAGCAAGCAAGCTCCTTCTCGCGCGTAAGTGACGCGCCGCGCACAACTGGCGCGCGAAACTCCAGAATGCGTGTTAAATTATGACCAGGACGTGTTTTGAAGGACTTTTTGCACTATTTTGGAACCCTAGCACGCGTGAGAGCTGATCCCTTGCGATTGGAGTTGAAGATTCGAGACTTGGGAACAAGGATTGAAGATTCACATGCGTTCTTCATCATCTCCTATGTGTAAAAATCCCTTTTCTTTTTCTTTGATCATGTGTAACTAAACCCTAATGTTAGGGATGGATGAATTTTGATGTACAACTATTGTTGCTGGTTTATGTTAATGTTCTTAATGTTTCCTCTCTTCATTTGTGAATTGAATTACAGTGCTTAACATTTCTATGATTGGAAAATTATTGAACAAATCTTTATTCAATGATCAAATGGGAATTTTATCATTGGAATGTTTGAATTTCAATTCCTTCAATTCGTAGCTTAGGAATATTCTTCGAATTGATGTATGTTGCGAATCCTCGTTGTTAATGCTTGTTGTTAGTAGATGCGCCTAAGGAATTAGGGCTTTTATGAATCAACAAAGGACTATTCACCTAAGGGATTAGGGCTTGGTTAGAATTGTGGATTCGATAGCAAATGAGAGAGAGAGAGAGAGAGAGAGAGAGAGAGAGAGAGAGATTATCTTTTGAAAATAAATCAGTGACAATAGTGTGAAATCGAAAGGCATTCATCCCTAGCGTCTTCTCATCCATATTTTCTCCTAAGCATTTCCGTTTTCTCTCGTTGAAAACACCAAAAATATTTAACTGTTTTAAATTAGCGTTAGTAACGCAATCATACCCTTTTCAAGTTATTTCCATTTGGTTCTTTTAGCTGTTGTTAACGTGTTGGTAGATTAAATTCGATCCTCGAGGACGATACCCGGTCTTACCGGTTTTTATTACTTGAACGATTCGGTACACTTGCCGAAATCCTCAACATGTTGCCGTAAAATAGATGTTACTGTTGCTGTGAATTAATGTTTCTGTTGCTAAAAATTAATGTTGATGTTTGCTGTGAATCTATTGGTGTTTTTAGTGTCGGTGGTTGTTGATGTTACGGTCAAGTCGTTAGACTGTCCTATAGGTGCTGGTGTTATTGGTGATGATATAACAGGTGATGTGCTTATTTTATTGGCTAAGGTGATAGGTGATAGGTCTATGACCATTTGTTGATATTGTTGTTCACTAGTGGAAAAAAGGGCTTTAAAGTCGGATATTTTGGGCTTTTAAAGTCGGATCCTAATCCGACTTCGATCGAGGCGACTTTGAAAGTCTGAAATTTTAAAGTCGAATAGACGTCCGACTTTAAAAGCCAGTTTTCAAGTCGGATAAATGTATACATCCGACTTTAAAAGTTTGATTATATTGTGTTTTAACCTCTCTGTAACACTTTTAAAGTCGGATTAAGAGTAATATTCGACTTTAAAAGCCGTGTTTTAAGTCGGATACAACGTGGTATAAGAGGAATATCCGACTTTAAAAGTAATTTTTTTTTGTTTTGATTTTTTTTTTGCTTCACCCTGCATATACAATCATTCCTACACATACTTTAAAGCAATTAAAATACTACAATTTCAGCTAGACAAGAGGGACACACACGGGTTTTACATATAATAACACAATTGGCAATTTCATTACAATACAAAGTAAATAATAAAATTGATATGATTGGATATAGATGTTACAATGTCACTGCATCATTATTTAACTCAAAAACAGGAAGTACAACAATTTTAAATTTTCATTCAATACAACCTCAACAACTAATGGGTACTACTGCTCCAATTCCACAGTTCCATGCCCCACCACCTGATCACAAACAAGTAAAACAAGACCCATCACATAAACGACAAATTTTAAATTTTCAATAAAAAGAAACAGTAGTACCCTGCTGAAACAGTAGCTATTAATTATTTGCAGCTGGCTTAACCTTGAAGTTACTTCTCATGTGGGAAGTGATACCGTGGAAACTGCCAATTCCATGGCCAGTATTGTGGTTGCAAACTTAGAGACTCACTTCCTTGGCAAAGCTTACTTGCAAAGCTTGAGTCATTTGATACACTGATAGCCACTCCATCCCAAAATCCACTTCCTGCATATAAGGTTTTTGTCAAAAAAAAATGCAAACAAAAGGGTCGTGAGTGAAGAATTAAAGCAAGTGTCCTATTGTGGAGTGTGGGGTGTGTATTAAAGAGTAACTACTAATAAATAGTAACCATCAAAAAATGCACAAGGTGAAGGTATATTTTCCTGTTGAGTTTCCGGAAGGCACCCTACTGATATTCATCAACATCAACAGGGCACACACAAACTCTTCTCCTGAAAGTATCCTGACAAAGAATAAAAGTTCAACTTGAAGCCAACAACATGTGTAACGCCCCAAATTTAATTAGTCATCTAATTGAATTATTTATTTTAATCAATTGGGGATTATGTGGTGATAGAAAATAAAATAAATATATATATGAGGTAATTGGACCTATTTATAAGGTGAGGGCTAGTATTAATTAATTTAGGGTTTTAATTTATTTAGGAGGTGTTGTCATGAATTAGGTGGTGCACATAAAGGGCCCATGATCCATCATTTATCCTTAAGGGTCGAATATGTAGGGGTTGCTAGGGTTAGTTCATTTTCCCACATATCACCAAAAGAAAGAAAAGAAAAGAAAAGAGAGAGAGAGAGAGAGGAGAGGAGTGGGCGAAGCCCTCAAGGAGGAAGGGGAGAGAGAAACTCGTGGAAGCAAGAAAGGGAAAGAAGAGGAAGGCTACAATCCTTGGTGTCTATCTCCCTAAGGTTTCTACTCATCTAAATCTAAGGTTAGGGGGCTCTCCTTTGCATCTTTAATAGTGTATGTGATGAGTGTTGTCTAGGTTAGGTTCTAGGGTGATTTCCATGAATGGTTGGTGTGTTTTAATGTTGTTATCATGCTGAAAATGTGTTTGTGCAAAGACTTGCTTGATTGGTCTTGAGTAGGACACAATATGAATGATGCATGCTAGGTGTTTGATGTTATGACTAAAATGGTATTTTTTTTGGTGGAAAACGTGATGGTTAGCATTCATAGTGATAATTGGTGTGGGGTTTTATTCAATTCGATGAAATTGTGGTGTTGGTGATTGAGTATGATGAGTCTATTCACTTAGGGTTTTTGGTGCATTCTGATACTGTTTCGGTTTTCTGAAAACTGGTACTGTTTGGTTAATCCAAAAATTATGTGGCTGATTGTTTTCGAAAATAGACTTAAAGCCGGTCGTTTTGGCACTAGTTTCGTTCAATTTGGAGCTGTGTAGCTCAAGTTATGAGTCTCCAGAGTTGGGTCAAATTTCTGGAACCAATCTGTGTATAGGTTCGGTCTTGGCAAGTTTTGTGTCCTCATTCGAACTCCGTTTTTAATGATTCTTGCTTAGTTGGGAAGTAGACTCAATTCCCTTCAAAATGAGCACTGGTTTCATCAAATCTAATTAAGAAATGAGAAAGAAAATTGATGTGTAAGATGGGCAAACAGTTTTGTCAATTTCTGGTACCTTAGGGTAGTATTCTGTAAAACTGTACCACCTGGGTGTGTATTTTGAAAAATGAAAATTTTGGGCAGAAACTACACTCAGAGGGCTTTCCAATGAGTGGTCTTTTGTTGAAATCCGACGTCGTTTGCCATTTCAATTAATTCGCCGAAGTAGGTGCACTGCTGTAGGAAAATGCTGCTGTCCCGAAATTAATAGTGTTGCTGTATGCAGTTTTATAAAAAGAAAGTGTTGCTGTCCAGGATTTAAAAATGTTGCTGTATGCTGTCTATCAAAGAAAATGCTGCTGTATGCAGTTTTATAAAAAGAAAATGTTGCTGTCCAGAATTTAATAGTGTTGCTGTATGCTGTCTATCAAGAAAATGTTGCTGTATGCGGTTTATCAAAATAAAGTATGCTGGTTGCTATAAAATGTTGCTGTCTACCAATTGATAGTGTTGCTGTTTGCTGTTATCTTTAAATAAGTTGTTACTCGAATTTTTCTAATAGGTTGTCACTTAAATTGTTAATATATAGTTACTTAATTTTAAATGATTTACTACTTAGACTTTCAATGTGTAGTTACTGAAATGTAAATGGTTTATCACTAAAATTTTAATGTGTTGTTACTTAAGATTTAAGGATGTTGCTACCCCAATTTTGAATGTGATGTTTATGAAGAAGTTGTGATATATATGATTTTGATGATTATGACGAATACACTCTATGAGTGTTTGATGATAATGATGATGAGTACTCCAGGTGAGTGTTTTGATGAAATGCACATGTGTATATAGAGTCTCATGGCATGTGCATAATGTGAAGAATAGGCTTCGGCCTCTTGTGAAGAATAGGCTTCGGCCTCTTGTGAAGAATAGGCTTCGGCCTCCTGTGAAGAATAGGCTCGGCCTCTTAATTGTGATGAATATGGTACCATCATGCATTATGCCCTTGGTGTTGGGTTGCATCTCATGCATTATTCCATGATTGTTGACGATGATGCCTTAGTGCCTATGTTTATTGACGATGATGTCTTTTGGTGATTATTATTGACGATGTTGCCTGGGTGATTATAATATATATGTTGTAAGATGATGATGTATGCTTATGAAGTTGTGTATTGGTGTTTCTAGTTGCCTCCTCTAGTATGATGCTCATCTTATTTGTTATTATTTATGTAAAGAGACTCACCCTACTGCCTTTATGCTGCTTCTTATGTCGGCAACGTGCAGGTGATAGCGAGTGAAGGTTATCCTCATACCTTCTTCTAGTAGGATGAGTCACGCTCTGATACGTAGCACCGGGGGGGGCGTCTTATGTTTACTTGTCATTTTATTTGATGTTGTTAGACTGCTATTTCGGTGATGTATCGAATTATGTTCAAACTTATTGTTTTCCGCTGTGACGGTGATTTAATTCAGTTGGTGTAAACTAAACCGGAGATTTGTGGGCTTGCCCCTTGACTGTGTGCTAATGTATCGTGCTGTTATTCTGTGGAAGTATATCAATTCAAGTTGTTTGCTTTAAATGGAGTTTAGTGTAGCACTCTCTTGCGGTCATTTAAAAAGAAAAAGAAACTCTGATTTTATTAACTAGTAATTAAATAGAAGGGGGTGTTACAACATGAACCATTATAGGTCTAGTGAATAGTGATTCAAATTTGGAGAAAATGTGGTAATTGAAATTCCTCATCTAAACCTTGCAAACAGTTACATTAGCATTTCTGTCTTCCCAACATCCTCCATTTCTTTCAAGACACTCATTAGTTTCAATATCTGATCAACTCAAACCAGTAATAAAAATTAGTACCACTATCACACTAGATGTTTTGAGCAATTAACAACAAATAGATAAGGGTACAAAGACAACCAACAGAGGAGATAAGGAGTGAAGTTTCACAATAAGTAATTTTAAGCAATTAAGAAAACAAATAGATTGTAGATTGTTCACAAACTGATAGCCACACTTAAAACAAAGAACATATAGGAAAATTAAGCATATTAATTGCATCTCACCTCATTGCAGCAGCTTCACCATGTCCAGTACAATATGATTTTGCTACAACTAAGCTAATTAAATTGAAACTTAGGAACTATTATATCACACACTTCTTATCAATTTCTTGTAAGTTGTTTCCCACCATGCATGCCCGTGGACAAGGAGACCTGATTACCTGTGAGCGTATCAGTCAATCAGAATAAAATACAAAATCATGCTTTGATATATCTTTGTCACGAATCAATTTAAGAGAAACACCATTAAGGCAATTGTAGGAGATAACAGGTTTATGTGAAGTGGAAATCAAATCGATCACCTCTCGATCCAGTAAGGCAATTGAGGTCATTATACCTCCAGAATTAGCTGCTCCTGGCATTCACTGCAAACATCAATAGTCAAGCAGAGTCTTGACTTGAACCGCTCACCATCCAGGACAGTATTCCTAAGGGAGTTGATAAGATCTTCTGCACAAAATGAGAGTTAACGAACAAAAAGGACCTAAGAAAAACTCAAAAAGACATCTACTACAGATCTTCTTAACCAACACCAATAACTATTGGATGATTCTTTTGGTGTTGTTTTTCAAAAGGACTACAAAAAACATCTCAGAATACATTACAGCAGAGGTCTCAACAGAGGTAGTCAAGACAATATAACCAAACTGTCTAGAAGGGAGAAGCCTAGCAGTCCAACCTTCGATCTCTTTGACACCCACATCGAAACGGGGACTGATAACCCCACACTTGTTCAATCTACCATTCAATTCAACCACAATTTTTCCAGCCCTGTGGTCATCAACGTACTCAAACTCTCCAATGTATCCTACATCATGTTATCAATCATCAATGAGAAGCTCAAAGCATCAACTCAACATCAATGAGAAATTCAATTCACATAATCGGAAAAAAAACTACTAATGAGAAACACATTCATACACTGTGTAATCAAGCATCAAATCAACACCAATGAGAAATTCAAAGCATAAAATCAGCACAGTGAGAAATTAAAAGCATCAAATCAACCACTATGAGAAAATCAATTCAAATAATAGAAAAAAACAACTATTTATGAGAAACACATTCATACAATATATAATCAAACATAAAATCAACACCAATGAGAAATCCGAAGCATCAAATCAGCATCAATGAGAAATTAAATTCAAATAATAGAAAAAACAACTACTATTGAGAAACACATTTATACGTCATATAACCAAATATCAAACCAGCACAGTAAACACAACAAGAATTTCAAAGCATAAAATCAGCACAATAAGAAATTGAAAGCATCAAATCAACACAAATGAAAAATTCAAAAACAGATAATAGAAAAAAAAACAAGGCTAAATTATAGTTTTGGTCCCCCTATTTTCAAAAATTCAGACATTTGGTCCCCCTATTTTAAAACTCAGACATTTGGTCCCCCAATTTTAAAAAATCAAAGACATTTAGTCCCAAGAGGAATTTTTCAGTTTTTTGTGGCTAATAATCAAAGACATTTGGTCCCTCAATTTAAAAAAATCAAAGACATTTGGTCCCCCAATTTTAAAAAATCAAATACATTTGGTCCCTCTTTGGACTAAATGTATTTGATTTTTTAAAATTAGGGGACCAAATGTCTGAGTTTTAAAATAGGGGGACCAAATGTCTGAATTTTTGAAAATAGGGGGACCAAAACTATAATTTAGCCAAAAAACAACTATCGTTGATTTGAGTTAGTGTTCATGAATGCAGATTTTGAAAATGATCATAAAACATCCCTAAGGGTTTGAGGTTAGGCAGCACATTCCCTGCAACTTTGTAACAAACAAGTGTTCACCATATCCGGTTCCTCTGCACTCTACCTTTTTATACGCTGCATTTTACTTCTTCACAAAGCTTGACATTACCAAACCAGTATCTGGAGTCTTCTACTTTGGCTACATGTTGGAAGTAGCATGTAAAAATAAACAAGTATTCAACCAAAATTATATAAGAATTGGATTACCTGATAGTCTACATAGTAGTGTACATAGTAGTGTGTCAAGTTAATTAAGAAGTACAAAAGCTACATATTGAACCATTTTCATGATTGCAAAGTACAAAAGCTACCCTTTTCTGCTAAGAGTTCATAGCATTTTGTTCAGGAACAATACAATATATTGAGGCATCAGAGCATAAATTACATTTTAATAACAAGAAATTGATCTAACAAGGCTTACCAGAAGATCAAGCTGAGGAAGAAGACTGGCAACAACAATTTCATGTTCCACTAGAGCTATCTGAAGATATACAAGAAATGTATGACTTGTAAAGGGGGAAATGAACAGGAAATGGACACTAGCAGCAGTATCTATTAGATTTGTCTAATCACACAGGAAATGAACACTAATGTAGCCATTGGATAACATGTAAGGATGACACACATAATTCATTAATTTTTTCCTATTAAGTAGAGAACAAACTGACATGCAACAAACAATTCATTATATTTTGCATACTAGAATACTATTCTAGTATGCTATAAGTCTATAACAAATGCTTCTTCAGAGTTTTGGCAACCTTGGACCAGTTTCATTCTATTTTTGTTTTTTAATGTCTTTCACCAAAGTTTATATTAACCTCTGTATTTGAGAGGTATCAAAAGCTATTGAATTAACTGCAAAAACTACTGACAGCAAATACCTTTCTATATTTAAATATTTCAAATTACATTGATTTGTTTGTTCGTCAATATATTCACAAGCAAGAGCAATATCAATAGAGTACTAAACACCATTATTTCATTCAGGGTCAAGTGTCGCCTAGTCATGAACTTCAGAAATTATAAATGAAAAAAGTAGATATATACTGAGAAGATATGCAAATTGTAAACTAAGCTCTAATATTTCAAAATTGAAGCCATAAATCATATAATGAATTTGAGGAAATAGCTATGAAGCAACACAAATTGTTTCAATATAAAGCATAAAAAACCAAACCAAATCAAATGTTTCAAATGATTATAGGTAGAGGAAAAAGGAACTTACGGAGAGCGAAGAAGCGGAGAAATCTGCAATCCTAACTCACGATGGTTTTGTGAAGGTGCTAAGTGCTAACCCTAACACGATCAACGAAGCGGTGGCGGTGAACCAAAGAAGACGACTACGAACCAGAGAAGACGAGAACGAACCAAGGGTAAAAACAAAAGTAACAGAAGACTAATTTTCAGAAAAACCAAAAGAAAGAGAATCAAAGTTGCTGACGGTGACAGGGAGAGAGACGGTGACAACGAGAGAGATGGAGGCGGCGGCAGAGAGGAGAGAACGACGGAGGAAGACAGAAATTTGGCGGAGAGAGCAAGGAGAAGAGAGATGGAACTGCGTATGTTGGAGTTTTGGAGGAGAGAGCGAGTTAGGGTTCGTGTTTTTCGTTTTGGACTGAAAGAGGAAAAACGCATTTTGTAACGTCCAAAATAATTTAATTAATTTATTTAATTGAATTATTTAGGTATTTATTAGTTTAGTTATATTAAAATAATAATTGGGTGTTTTAATTAATTAGGGCGTGTTGATTAGTAATTGGGTTAAGCTGTGGAGGAAAGCTCGCGATCCAGATCCACTAACCTAGGCGCATATTTAAGCCCAAAAATTAGAGTTAGGCTCATTTGTGCAAAGGAAAGAAATTGCGAAGAGGAGAGAAAGAGAGAAGGAGGGGCGGCGCGATCTCAAGGGAGAGGAGGGAGAAGAGGAATTTGCGAATCTAAGGAAGGAGAAGAGAAGCTGTGTTGCTGTGTTCTGTTAGTGACTTTCTCTCCGGGGTCTTCTAATCCAAATAGTTAAGGTAAGGGTGAGATCTCTCTTTCACTATAATGGCGGGTATGATGGGTATTAGTGTGGGGGCTTAGACCTACGTTGGCCATGATCTTGTTTGAATTGTTTGAATTAGTTGTTGATTGAAAATCGTTGATTGATGGTGGCTTTGTGAAATTCTAAAATAATTGGTGCTTGATGATGTTTTGTAAAGATTGGGTGTTTTGATGATGGTTATTAAGAAATTGGTGTTTTGATGTTGTCATGGTCGTACATGAGGTGTTTGATAAATTTGGTTGCGTCGTTGTTCAAGTCCTAGGCGCGACGGGCGCCATTGTTGTTGCCATTGTCATGTGTTGTTGTTGCTGTCTGGGCGCCCTCCTGGACGCATGTTGCATTTCAGTGTTGCTGTCCTGGCGCAGGGGCGCCAAGGGCGCAGGTTCCCTGTGCCTGGGCGCCAAGGGCGCCTAATTTTGGTTGCCCATGTTGCGTTCCTAAGTTGTGTTTCCGTGTAGTTATGTTGCCTGGATGTCATTGGTGCTGAGTTTTGGTTGCTAAGTTGCGTATTCTGAAATGTCAATGGGATCCCCTATGGGCGCCAGGATCCCTTTCCTGCGCCAGTTTCTGTGTTGCTGTGTTGCTGGGCGCCAGGATCCCCTATGGGCGCTAGGATCCCTTTCCTGCGCCAGTTTCTGTTGCTGGCCAGTTCCCAGCGTGTTGCCTGTTCGGCGCCCAGTGCCTGGGCGCCATTTTCAGGATGTTCCTCAAATTTTTCCCGATTTTGTTTTTGACATATCTTTTGACTCGGATGTCCGTTTTAAGTGTTTCAAAGTGCGTTGCGAAGCTTATTCAGTTTTCTACCGGTGTGTTCTATTTCAAGGTAAAAATTATTATTTTTCTGACAGTTTCTGGGCGCCTCAAGTGGCTGTCCCCGTTAGTCGTTGTTGTTGGCGTTGTAAAACTATTTCGGTGTTTAAAACCCTTTTTGGTGTCCTATTTGGTGTCGTGAGCTGAAGTAAAACCTTTTGATGTAATCGGTAATATTAGTGTCCCGGTGTCACTAATGACGTGTTGATGTGTGTGACGATAATGCCCCTAGTGGCTATTACTTTGATTTACGATGGTATTGATGATGAATAAAAGCTGTGGTTCTATTTAGCGACGATGGTGCCATAAAGGCTATTAGCGACGATGATGTTAATGACAATGAATGTTAGTGGCAAATATATGTGTGGCAATAACTTGACAGGTGATGTGCCTTTCATTGGCAAATTGGTAAGTGATGGGTTGTTACGTTGACTGTGTTTGTATGGTATTGTCTCTGGTGCATGTCATGGTGTCTCATACATCTCGTGTGCATAAACAAGTGACGATGATGCCATAAAGGCTATTTAGCGACGATGATGCCATAAAGGCTATTTATTGACGATGATGACAGGTACCTCATGCATACACCCGTTGCGATGGGTTGCATTTCATACATGTTCATGACATTTGTGATGACTTGCAGTGATGACTGATTTGATGTTACGATGTTGTTTATATAGCGTTGTAGCTCTAGCATAATACTTATCATATGCACTATTATATTATTAGATGAACTCACCCCTTCTGTTTGAATGTTACCCCTATGCGGTAACGTGCAGGTAATCTCGAGTGAAGGCTTAGGTACCTTCGTTAGCTGAGTCGGGTCGTCTGCTCTGATACGTAGCACTCTAGTGGGGGATGAACGCTTGTCTTTAATTAATTTTATTTTGCAAAGATGCTATGGTTGTTTCACTTGAATCCTTAAATTTTATTCCGCTGCGAGATGATGGAGTATATTACTGTGTTGATTGAACAGGTGTTTTGGGTTCGTCCCATTAGCAGGGTGTTATGTATCGCATTTCCTTTATACAGTGAGTTTTATGATTGACACTGTTATTTGCGAATGGTGATGTTTTTAAGTTGAAATGTGACATTCCTTTAGTTGACAAAAAAAAAAGAAACTCTGATTTTTAGTAAACTAGTTTTTTACCCGTGCATACGCACGGGTGATACTGTATGGTCGGTGTATTACCATGAAGTCATAATAGTAATTTGGAAGATATTGATAAGTTGTGAACAATGTCCAAAATGTATGATTTGAAATTCAAAGTGGAATATGCATCCCCGTTGACAATCAGAATTACATTGATCCATAATATTGTAATTGGACATTAGAGGTAAAATATGCATCCCCGTTGCCCCTCCCGTTTGCATCTCGTTGGTCCTCCTGTTGGCACTCCCGTTGGCACTCTCGTTGCCACTTCCGTTGGCACTCTCGTTGCCACTTCCGTTGGCACTCTCACTCTCGTTGCCACTCCCATTGGCGTTCTCGTTTGCACTCCCGTTGGCATTACTCATTTTTAGTAATTATAAAATAGTTATTTGGTAATTTTTTGTAGTGATTAAATTGATTGATTTTATTTTTTATGAAAAAATTAATTGATTTTACTCATTTTAATTGATTTTAGTAATTTTAGTAGTTTGAGTAAATTATAAAAATGAATAATTTTTTTTAAATAGTTGTGTGGGAAAAAGTTTAAAAAAAGTAGGTTTGAGTAGTTTGAGTAAATTATAAGAATGAATAATTTTTTTTAAATAATTGATTATACTCCAATTATTTAGTTGGGAAAAGCATAAGATTGATATTTTGGTAGTAGGTAAATGGTAAGTTTGAAAAAGTGTGTGAGAGTAAAAAAGTTTGAAAAAGTGAAAAAATAAAATTACCTAAATATACTCCAATTGCTTAGTTGGAAAAATGATAATATTGATATTTTGGTAGTGGGTAATGTATGGACTCAAACAAAATTTAATTAGTCAGAACTTTATCCATCCCGTGAAAATCAAGACAATTTTAAAGTTAACAGATTTAATTAGCCTAAAACAAATATTAAAATTTTGTCAAAATTTGAAAATTTTAAAATAGTAAAGAGGAAAAATAAATGTGACATGTAGATTAAATTAAAGTAGGTATATTGTGAAAAAAAAAAGAAATGGGAGAATTAGAGGAAGAAAGAGGAGAAGAGAGTGAAAAAATATGAAAAATAGAGAAATGAGAGAATTGGGAAAAGAAATAGGAGAAGAGAGTAAAAAGTGAGGGAGAGTGAAAAAGTGTGTGAGAGAGTGAAAAAGTGAAAATGTTTGAAAAAGTGAAAAAAGTGAAAAGGATAAAATTGTAATTTTGGTAGTGGGTAAATGGTATAGATAGATAGTAGATAAATTACTGGGTAGAAAAGGGATGTTACACATTTCAGTGTTTTTTCATTTTGGAGGAGAGAGCGAGGATTTCAGTGTTTTTTGCACGCAAAAAAAAAAAGATTACACATTTAAAGTCGGACGTACATTTCCTCCGACTTTGAATGTGAGCGCCAGAATTTTTTTCCCCTGTTTATTACAAAATTGCCACCGCGTCCACCTTTTAAGTCGGATATTTTGGCATCCCACCTAAAAACTCCAATTCTTTTCCTGTTTTTATACTAGTGGTTGTTGTGTCACATAGATGACTATTATTGTTGTTTGTCCCTGGTGCATTGTTCATGGTGTCGCATACAATTCATATGCATTATCTTGGTGATGAAGGCTTCGGCCTTGGAGCTATAGGTGATGATGGTGATGCTCATACAGGTGATGATGCCCTTATTGGCTATTTTATTGGTGATGATTGGTACCACATGCATATACCCATTGGTGTGGGTTGCGTCTCATATACTTATGATGTTGGTGATGATTCTTGGTGATTTGTAATTTGGTGTTGTTGTGAAGCGGTAGATATAGTTGTCGTAACTCTAGCATATTGCCTATCATATATGCTATTATAATGTTAGATATCTCACCCCTTCTGTTTGAATGTTACCCCTATGTTGGTAACGTGCAGGTGATTGCGAGTGAAGGCATGTCTACTTTCGCTAGTTGAGTCGGTGTCGTCGCTCTGATACGTAGCACTCGGGGGGATGAACGCTAGTTTTTATTAGTTGTTACTATTATTTAATTTCTGAAGTTTTATGGTGATGTTATGATTATTTGTTGAACCTTTATTTTTATTCCGCTGCGTGGTGATGGAGTTATTTATGACGTGCTATGTATCGTACTATTTTTAATGGAGAATTTTAATTATCGACGTGTGATGTTTTAATGGTGAAAATGTGGCATCCCTTGTGGGTGTAGCGAAAAATGTTTGGAAACTCTGATTTTTGTCAAAAAAATTTCCGGGTAGAAAAGGGGTGTTACAAGTAGCAGTGACATTGCTACATTTAAAAGGAGAGATGAAGAAGGAATTTGAAATGACTGATCTTGGATTCATTTCTGATTTCCTGGGAATTGAGTTCAAGACAACTGATGCTGGGATTGTGATGCATCAAGGGAAGTATGCTAGAGACTTGTTGAAGAGGTTCAGGATGCAGAATTGCAATCCTGCTAATACACCAGCAGCTACTGGTGTGAACCTAGTGAAGGATGGTGATGAAGAAAAGGTGGATCCAACCCTGTTTAGACACATAGTTGGATCTCTGAGATACCTCTGCTGCACTCGACCTGACTTGTCCTATGCTGTAGGACTGATTAGTAGATACATGGATAATCCAAAACTATCTCATTATCTTGCTGCTAAACGGATAATGAGGTATGTGAATGGAACCATTGACTGTGGCATTTTATTTCCAAGCAAAAGTACTGCTGATGAATGTGAACTGCTTGGATATAGTGACTCCGATTGGTGTGGAGATAAATCTGACAGAAAGAGTACTGCAGGTTACTTCTTCATGTATGGGAGTGAACCCATTGCATGGAGCTCGATGAAGGAGCAAGTTGTGGCTCTGTCCTCATGCGAGGCAGAGTATATAGCTGCTGCAATGGCAGCATGTCAAGCTCAATGGCTTGACAATCTGTTTGGTGAGTTAAAAATCAAGAAGAATGGTGCTGTGACCTTGATGGTAGACAACAAATCTGCCATCAACCTTGCTAAACACCCAATTGCTCATGGAAGAAGCAAACACATTGAAACTCGTTTTCATTTCATTAGAGAACAAGTGAACAAAGGGAAACTGTATCTGGAATACTGTCCCACTGCTATGCAGGTTGCACATATATTTACAAAACCATTGAAGATAGATCAATTCAAGGTGCTAAGGAACAAGCTGGGTGTTGTTGAGGTGCTGTGATGATGCTGTGACACTGTGGTCCTGTGAATAACACTGTTATAGTGCTGAAACTGTTTTTTCTGTTTTCTTATAGTGTTGAATTACAGAATTAAAGGAGAGTGATAGAATATAGGGTAATTCTGTCATTATACAATTGTGGGGGGGCATATGTGTCATTTACTTGTAAGTTTGTTAGACAATTGATAGTATATTGTAATTCAGCTTTACAATCAATAAAGTGATTCTATTCATTCCTCTAATTCACGTTCTCTGTGTGTGTGCTCTTCTTCCCCTTTCTCTATGAGTGAGTGAGGTGTGAGTGTGTGTGCAATTCTCAGCATTCTAGCTTGAGAATATACTCTACTGTTGCCTCTAGTTCCAACAGAAATCTACAGTTCGAAGGTCAAAGCAGAAAACATCAAAGGACATGTTGTTATTAGAGTGAAGTTTCCAAGGGCGTGTGATGGGTTGTTCGAAAGTAAACATTCGATTGCAAGGTTTCTTGGGAAAGTTAGATAAGCAGTTCATGAGGGTTGCTCGAAGCTTTTGGACAAGTGGGAAACATCAAGAAGACCGAAGGTTGAAGTGGTAGCCAAATCATTTCAATCATGGATTAGGCAATTCAAGTGGACATGTGTCCAACATGCATTAAGTTTGTTGTGTTTGTAAAATCTATAAATAGTAGTTAGCACATAGGCAAAAGACGGAACTTATAATATTCAGTAACCTGTGCACGCCCAACATATATGATTACACACACTAGTGGAAAAAAGACATTAATAAGCATCATTTAGCATCGGTTGTTTGAACAGTTGATGCTAAATGTTGAACCGGTGGCATTTTTGCAATTAAATGGAAGATTTCATTTTTCGCGCCTACTTTTAGCATCGGTTGTTTAAACACCTGATGCTAAATGTATTTGTGTTAGACATTTAGCATCGGGTGTTTAAACACCCGATGCTAAATGTCTAAAGCAAATACATTTAGCATCGGGTGTTTAAATACCCGACGCTAAAGGTCAAGTTTTATTTTTTTCATCGCGTACACTACTCTTCGCATTCTCACTCTCACTCTCTGAACTGTCTCACTCTCTCAAGGCTCTCGCTCTCTCTATGGACCTCCATCTTCCTCGCCTTCGATTCATGGCTCATCGTCACCGTTGCTCTCGTCGTCGTCGTTGCTCTCGTCGTCGCCTTCACTCCTATTTTGGTGCTTGAAATCGTAGACAGTGCTCTCACTCTCTGAGGTCTCTCACTCTTTCAACAATACGACACTCTCACTCTCTGAACACGACGAACACGACGCTCTCACTGCTCTCAACTCTCGCCGTTGACTTGCTCACCGTCGCCTTCCTCGCCGTTGTTTCAGTGCAAATATATTCAAAACCCTAAATTTTCAAAACGGCCTCCTCTTAAGCACAGCCTCTGCGAAGTCTTCTCCGTCGTCGCACCTGGTTCGTATTCTTCTCTGGTTTGATTAATTGCTTCTATTTTGTTCTGAAACCCTAATTTTAATTTTTCTGATTCATCATTTTTGTGTTGAAGAGAGTCTATCACAGTGATAAAAAGTTCACCCTCATCACGTATTCACCTACTGAACTTGTGAGTCTCTCTCTCTTGGTTGCTGTTTGTTCTACCTTTATGTTCATTGATTCATTGTTTACTCATTATTTGCAAGTTTTTGGTCAACATTATACATTCTAACTAATAATAAGACTAACTATTGGAATGCACTTCTTTTTGATGGAAGTGTGTAATCGAAGTGTGTGTTGGCAATAACATTAGTATATGACTTTTGGAGGAAAATGATTGTTTTCTTGACTTGGGGTGTAAAAACATTGGCCAAATTGTTGGTCGCTGTTCTCTGGAATCTAGTGTTGAGATGGAGCATTTTTCCAGTTCTGTTGTGTTCAACTTAGTTAGGATATGCTTGTATAACTAACTGTTAATTGTTGTTGTTGGTTTGATGTGATAGTTTGATTTTGTTTTGACAATACTTGGTCTATTATTTTGGAGCGTAGCCATGGATCGTACTTGGATGCAAAGTAATCGTCTGACTGATGAGTATGCGAACGGAGTCAAGAGTTTATAAATTTTGCTCAAGCACATTTTGCCAAAACTGATGTTCCCAAAACTGGTGTAACTTATTCTTGGCCTTATTGTTTTTGTGTGAATCGAGCCCCACAACCACCAAATGTAATACAGGACCATCTCTTTGTTTATGGGATCTGTCCCAGTTATACCACATGGATATGGCATGGTGAATCAACCGACAACCCAAGTGTGTCCAAAAGAGAGAAAGTCGATGAAGATATGGATGATCGAATGGGGGATATGATACGTGACATTGGTCCCGAATCTTTTAAGAGAGCGCATGAATATGATACTTTGTGCAAAGACAAAGAAAAACATCTGTATATGGGTTGCAAAAAATACACACGGCTGTCTGCGACGTTAAAATTGATCAATCTGAAGGCGATAAATGGGTGGACTGATAAGGGATTCACTGAATTGCTTGAGCTGTTGGTAGACATGCTTCCCATAGGTAAGCCAAAACGTACATATGATGCGAAGAAGATATTGTGTCCGATGGGTGTGGAGTATCAAAAAAATTCATGCATGTCCAAATGATTGCATATTGTATTGAAAAAACTTTGAGAAGTTGCACAAGTGCCCTACGTAAAATTGGTCGCGCTACAAAGTGAAGTCGGGTGAATCTAGTTGTGACGACACAAGCACAAAGAGTTCCCCTGCCAAGGTTTTATGGTATCTTCCAATAATACCCATGTTCATACGCTTGTTTGCTAATGCAAATGACGCAAAGAGCATTAGGTGGCATGCATATGAAAGGAAATGTGACGGACAGCTTCGCCATCCGGTCGATTCTTTGCAATGGAAGAAAGTTGATAATTTGTATCTGGATTTTGGCGCTGAGTCAAGAAATCTAAGGCTCGCATTTGCTTCAGATGGGATGAATCCATATGGTAACTTAAGTACGAATCATAGCTTGTGGCCTGTTCTCCTTGTAATTTACAACCTATCTCCATGGTTGTGCATGAAGCGCAAATATGTGATGTTATCCATGATGATTTCTGGTCCGAGACAACCACGTAATGACATAGATGTTACCTTAGTCCATTGATTGGAGACTTGAGAAAAATGTGGGATGAAGGGGATTCTACATCGACCACCAAGTGGTTGTACCCTACAGTAAGTAATTTAAAATATGGGTTGATTTAATTTAGAGTGAATTAATATATGATATATATAATATTCTCTTTAATTTTGTTAATTCAATTGTGTAGATGCCAATACAACGGAATAGTTTTCATTGTGGCTATTATGTGATGAAGTTTATGCTGACCATTTTGAGTGCCGGTGTTGTTGATAATCGGGAGAAGGTATAATTTTGTTTGGATATCTGATTGTGTGTATTACTGTTGATTGGATATAATTTGTTTGAGTAATTTTAAACTTGTAGGTATTTAATGACCCAAAGGCATACACCGAAGAGGAAATTTTGGAGATTCATCAGCTTTGGGCAGAATTCTTTATGAAGATTCGTACAGAACAAAAGGATACACTCTTTTAGATTTACTAGTTTAATGTCTTTTTAGAAATATTTTGTTTTAGATACAATAGTTCCATGGTTTTTGTTGGGCAGAAATACTTTGTTATGGTTCCAATATTTGTGCGACTTCTGTTATGGTTTATGGTTCCAATTTGTAACTGTAAATTCTGTTTGTGTTAACAGGTTTATGGTTTTAAATTCTGTCTGTGTTGGGCGGGAATTCTGGCTGTGTTAATAGGTTCTTGTAAATTATGGCTGTGTTATGACTTCTGTTTTGTGTAAATTTTGTCTGTGTTATAAATTCTGTTTTGTGTAAATTCTGGCTGTATTATGAGTTCTGTTATGGTTTGTGTTCTAGCTGTTATATGACTTCTGTTATGGGTTGTGCATGTTCTGTCTATGTTACAAAAGCAGGTTCTTAAAAATTCTGGTTTGGATAAAAATTAGCAATATTATAAAAAGAAACTAGACATTTAGCATCGGTTATTCTAAATAACCGATTCTAAATGTCATTTTTTTAATCAAAAAATGACATTTAGCATCGGTTATTTAGAATAACCGGTGCTAAATGTCTCAACAAATAACATTTAGCATCGGTTGTTTCAAACAACTGATGCTAAATGTCATTTTTAAATCAAAAAATGACATTTAGCATCAGTTATTTGAAACAACCGATGCTAAAAGTTATTTGCTGAGAAATTTATCAATCAAACCGTTGAATAAAAATGATAAAAAATGACATTTAGCATCGGTTATTTAAAATAACCGATGCTAAATGCCTCAACAAATAACTTTTAGCATCAGTTGTTTCAAAGAACCCATGCTAAATGTCATTTTTTGATTTAAAAATGACATTTAGCATCGGTTTTAGCATCGGTTGTTTGAAACAACCGATGCTAAATGTTATTTGTTGAGACATTTAGCATCGGTTATTCTAAATAAGCGATGCTAAATGTCATTTTTTGATTAAAAAAATGACATTTAACATCGGTTATTTAGAACAACCGATGCTAAATGTCTCAACAAATAACTTTTAGCATCGGTTGTTTCAAATAATCGATGCTAAATGTCTTTTTCCAAACTACAAAAAAGTGATGAAAGTGACATTTAGCATCGGTTTTTTGAAAATCCGATGCTAAAAGTGACATTTAACGTCGGGTAAATAACCGACGCTAAATGTCTTTTTTGCACTAGTGACATGACTACTGACTATTATTGTCGTGACCGTGATCACGACGTAGACGGCTCAAAAATTAATTATTTTAGGAGTCGCCACTCAATTTATTAAATAGGGAAAATTGAGAAAAACCTACCTTAAAATTGTTGGTCTGCGTAAACTAGGTTGGATTCGGGAGTCGATTGTGCATAAGTAAGGGCAAAAACTTAATTCCACTACACCCCTAGTACATCTATCCTAAGAGAGTTACCCTAAATCTGATTGTGCAAATATATATTAATAAGTCATAAAATATTGTTAATACCCTAAAATAATATTGAGTAAAATATAATTATTTACAAAGAGGAAAAATAGGACTAATTTAAGAAAATTTAATTTTGACTTGACGGGGAAGCCCCGCTCCTACGTATCTTCGGGTGCAATGAGGAACTCAAAAGTCACATAGTTCTTGGTAGAAAATGTTTGTGTGTTGGTGTTTTTTTTATTTAGTGGTTTTAGGACTCTTGAGCTGTCCCGACTATACAGTCGACTTAGTCCCCTATTTTCTGAAAATGGAGTATTTTTGGGGTTTGAAAAACGGTTTGATGTATAGTGGTTTGATTTTATTGGAATAAGAATTTTAGGACTCTTGAGCTATGCAGCTCATTCATCTTAGAACGATGACTAACCCGACTGTACAGTCGACTTAGTCCCATATTTATTTTTTGGGAAAAAAAGGTTTATTTATTAATTTTTTTTATAGGGGTTCTAGGAATTTTGAGCCCACTACAACAGAATTGTTAAAAAAAGGGCGCACTCTTTAGAGGCGCTTTTTAAGAAGCGCCCCTAATGCCCAAATACGGAGGACCTTTAGAGGCGCTTTCTAAAAGCGCCCCTGATGCCCTAAAATTCTAATTTCTCTCTTGCGCCCTATCTCCCTCTCATTTGCGAAAACCCTCTCAGTCTCTCAACGTTCACACACAGTACTCTTCCTTCTTGCGCCGTATCCCTCTCATTTGCAAACAACAACCCTCTCCCCGGCTGCCTACGACGCCCAAACGCCCTTCGACACCCAAACCCCCAAACGTCGTTCTTCCTTCGACGGCCTCTTCCCACCGTGAGCTCTTTCTTTTCCAGTTTTCCCTCCATTCGCGACTCTGTTAGCCGCCTTCCCTCCTTCGTGAGCTCGACGACGCTTCTCCCTCCGTGAACGACGCAGCGTTGCTTCGTCCTCCCTCCTGCAAATCTGCCATTGTTGGTTGCTGGTGACATAGTGCACGATTTGCTTCTTTTTAGTAATACTCTACACAAAGTTTGCTTCTTTTTTTCTTTTCATTTCTGGTTTTTTTTTCTCTTCTTTTTCCTTGGTAGTTTTAAGCTTCAGAATTACTGTGTTGGTTTGGAGTGTGATTCCCTCTACATATGTATTTGATTATGAAGCCTATTACTAGTTTCATTGGTGTAGCAGGAATAAATTTGTTGTTTTATAAAAGTGGTTTAATAAATTTGTTGATTAGTTTGTTTTGTTATATCTAGTTCCAGTTCTTTTTGTGGAGCTTCAAGTTCTTTCTTGATCCAGTTCACATCTAGTTCGAGTTCGTTGTTGCTTCCCCTGAATTTTCAGGTACTTTTCTTGTTCTCTTGTCCTTTTATTGTGGTTATTGTTTATACACTTGAGCAGTTGTGGTTATTGTTATACACTTGAGCAGTTCACATATGTATTCATAATTGGTGTATTTGAAATTGATGGATTGTTTGAGTTATAGTTCACATATGTATTCATATTAGCAAAGACCTTATCCAAGGTCGAATATCTTGGTTTGAAAAAATTGTAACTTGTGTGTTTTTCACCTTTAATATGTTTAAGTTCTCTTATGAGGAATTTATAATAAATTTCGATCTAATATGGATAGAAAGTGGACGTCTGTCAATCGTCTATCCAAAGAATATGCCGATGGAGTGGAATATTTTGTGAACTTTGTTGTTCGACGTTTAGGAACTTCTAGTAAGTTCAAGTGTCCTTGTTTAAGTTGTTGTTACGCCAATCGAGTTACTGCAATTGAGTTGGAAAGACATTTAAAGGCCAACGGAATCGATCAAAGTTATACTTGTTGGACAATGCATGGTGAGGAAAGAGGTGAACCTTCAAATATGGATAATAGTAATCAGATATGTGATCCGATTGATTATCCTGAAACACATACATTTGATGGCCACCAATTTGAAGAGGTGGCAAAGGCGGTTGAAGACGATCTTAATGATTGTCCTCAAATGTTTGAGAAGTTGATAACTGACGCGGAGACACCGTTGTATGCGGGTTGTACTGAATTCACAAAGTGATTGGCTGTGATAAAGCTGTATAACTTGAAAACTTGCCACGGATGGACGGATAAGAGCTTTACGGAATTACTCGCACTATTGAAAGATATGTTGCCGGAAGACAATGTATATATATATATATATATATATATATATATATATATATATATATATAACGTGTTTTTGAAATATCTGTTATTTATTTGGTTATTCAAATTTTTTGTAGGGCACATTGGATATTGTTTGTAGTTGATCCTAAAAGAAATAGAATTTTCTATTTGGATTCGTGTCATGGTCATTATACCAACCACCTCAAGGTGAAAGGAGTATTTGCAGTATTTTCCTCGAAATGAGGTTGGAGCTCCATTTTCTGATGACCAATTTACTGAGATCAAGGGAGAGTGGTGTCGTCATGTTGCCCATTTGATTAATGAAAATCGAAATTCATGTAACTTTGGTTAGCTGGTTTTCTGTTCCCCACAATGGATGTCATGTCATTTTTGCTGTCTATGTAAACATTCAGAATTTGGTTAATGATTTATGTAATTTTTGTTAATACTTTGTTGATATGTATATATATATATATATATATATATATATATATATATATGTGTGTGTGTGTGTGTGTGTGTGTGTGTGTGTGTGTGTGTATGTATATTAGATGGATTTATAAGTTTGTTAGTTGGAATTTGATTTGCAATTGGTTAGTTGATTTGAAATTTGGTTCATATTGGTTGTTGAGTTGATATTGGTTGTTGTTGGTTGATGAAAATGAGAGTAGGGATGTGCTGCAAAGTGTTGGATATACCAGAAACAGGAAAAAATATTTTAAAAAGAATACATAGAATCAAGGGCGCTTGCAGTTAGAAGCGCCCCTGTTGGTCTTACCCCCCATTTGACAATCAGGGGAGCTCCCAGTAAAAAGCGCTTTTGTTGGTCAGACCAACAGGGGCGCTTCTAACTGCAAGCGCCCCTGATTGTCAAAGTGCGCTAAGACCAACAAGGGGGCTTGTTACTGCGAGCGCCCCTGATTGTTAGAGGCGCTAAGACCAACAGTGGCGCTTTTATTTTAGCGCTTATGTTTCCTAATAATTAGAGGCGCTTGTTGTGCGCTCTTGTAGAAGGCATGGCAACAGGAGCGCCAGAGTTAGGGGTGCCAGAAAGCGCCCCCAATGGATAAAAAAAGCGCCCCTAATGGCCTTTCCTGTTGTAGTGGTTGTACGGCTCGTTCATCCTAAAACGATGACTAACCCGACCGTACGGTCAACTTAATTCCCTTTTTGGTTTTTGAGGAAAGAAAATAATTTGTGTATTTAAAATTAATGACAAAACTAACAATTAATAAAGAGTAAAGTAAAATACATAAATAAATAACTAATTATACATTAAATAAATAAAAATAAAAATAAAAAATATATACATAAATAAATAAACTATAAATAGATAATAAATAATAAATATGTACAACTATAAATAAATAAATAAAATACAAAACTAACCTTAAGTTGATAAACGCGATGAACGCCGAACTGAACCGAGCAGTCTGACCAGGTCAACTGCGAACCGAACTCCTATCTGGTCCGTTTTAACCCCAAGACTGCCTTGTGCAAAAACCGCTTTGAAAACCGGAAAGCCGACTCAAAATCGTGCAAAATAATCAAAGACAGATTTTTAGTGTAATGGACTGCAAAGGCTAGCCTAAAATAACACTTAATCCGCCAATGACCCTCCTTCCCAAGTCTTTGCCTCTCAACCTCTGTTATACCCAATTGTTAGGTGGTTCTTGTTTCTCCCAAGCAATGTGGGACAAAAACAAGATAGAGAAAGCAATTCCTGTTTTCCTCAAACTAGCCACCGTAAAAGTGCGATTCGGGATTCTTTAACCGTGGATCGTCTTAGTTTTTTGACAGCAGGTTCGTGAGACAAATATCTTCACTTTCACCGTTCGGATTGTCGAAACGAGGTCTGAGGAGAGAGAAATTGTCTTCGCAAAGTAGAGAAAACAATTCCCGTTTTTCTCAAGCCAGCCACCGTAAAAGTGCCATTACAGATTCGTTAACCGTTGGATCGTCTTCGTTTTTTGACAGCTGGTGCATGAGACATATATCTTCACTTTCACCGTTCGGATCGGCGAAAAAAGGTCTAAGGAGAGAGAAATTTCCTTCGCAAAGTAGCTGCAGTTTTGGGTAATTTGGTCAATTTTTGTATTTTTCTAACTTTGGCATTTTTGGGCCAAGTCATGTACATGGACATTCTTTTTTTTTGTAATACTCTGAATTAACATATTTTTTAAAATTTTTGTTTAACCACTAAAAACGAAATTACAACGCAAAATTGGTAAATGAGCGCGAAACGACCTATTCGAGGGATTAAGAATCGAATATACGCGAAAAACATATTTTTGTGATTTTTTCTAAAAAAGTGAAAAAATACCGGTTAAAATTGGGTGTTCACAATTATGGTGACAAATGTATGCTCTTACTATACTTTATTGTATTTTGAATTCGGTATAAGTTTTAACTTGTTCTTGACAATTTGACTGTTTGACAATTCGAGTGTTTTACTCTTGTCATTTTATTTAATATTTTTCTTATTTTCACGAAGTCCATTTCCTTTGAGTTTGGTTTTAGTGATTGTTTCTTTGTTATTTATTTGCATATTTTCCTGCGAATTCACTTTGTTTGTTAATCTTGGAGTCACAACTTTGATTCGATTGATATTGGTAGTGATCTCGTTTAAATTATTCCTATTTATACTTCAAATGAATTCCACCAAAAAAAATTTGGGAGTGCTATTTGGTACGAAAACTATCTACAAAATGTAATAAAAGCACTTGATAAATTTGGTGTTTGTAACAATACACCCGTGGTGTGAGTACATTCAAGAGTAAAGACTCATTTTAGTCCCCGACAATTTCTCAATAGGACAAATTGGTCCCTCACAATTTTTTGGGACAAATAAGTCCCTGACATTTTCAAAACGGGGACAAATTAGCCCCTAACACAGGGACTAATTTGTCCCCGTTTTGAAAATATCAGGGACTTATTTGTCCCAAAAAATTATCAGGGACCAATTTGTCCTATCAAAAAATTGCCGGGGACTAAAATGGGCCTTTACTCTACATTAAAAGTAGTACCCGTTGGTTTCGTTTGGTAACAACTAGCGGTGTTACCCGTGTCCTACACGGGGGCAAAAGCCCTAAATATGAGGCATTAAAAAATAGAAGTTGTAACACAAAAGGTGTAAACACCACATTCCATAGAAATGAAGTTCTAATACAGAAGGTCTAAATATCACACTTCAAGAGTTAAGATGGAGCAAATTAAACAAAACAAAGATAAAAGGTTTAGAAGGCAAAGAAAGAGGACAACCATGCTACTAAACAAATGCACTACATAATAATAGAATTAGCAGCAATTTGTCCAACAACCTCATGATCAGAAGAGTTAGCTCTAGGAATGGGGGGGTGACCTCCAGTAGCAGGGTAGCGAACTTGAATCGGACGCAGCTGATTACGCATTATTCTGGAACGAACACGGCCAGCAGTCATCGGACAATAGATTTTGAACCGACCCTTTGAAATGTAAGTTAAAACAACCTCCCTTCTAATAGGTGTTCCATACAAGCCATCAACACCAAATATGTCTATAATTTCATTAGTCTTGGTCTCTATATAAGAAACATTGTGTTCATCAACAAAAATATAAGCAGGATAAGGTGTCATAGGTTCTGTTTCAATGCCAAGCTTAGAAGATAACTTATTACAATAGTCCCTGTAAAAGCTTTTGGGGGATCTTAATGAGCTTCTTTTAAATAAATGTATAAAAATAGAGAACATAAAGGTAGCTTTAATTTAAAGTAGAATAAGGAAGAAATACCAACTCAATTGTAGGAACTATTATTGTATCTAAAGAGATGAAAGAGGAGAAAGTCTTAGATGCCATGTAGTTGAGGTGAGCCTATTTTTTAATTGATGAGCACCAAATAAGAAACTAAATTAATGGATTTATATATCAAGAAATCTGAATAAAGAGTAAAGTAAACTAACATCTATTTAGGTTTCTAATCTCACACAATGTAAATAGTTAGCACTAGTAGGAAACCCGTGCATACGCACGGGTGCTATCATGTTCTTTTTACGAATGAACTTAGATAGTATTTAAATAGTCTGAACATTACCCCGTGAAAATAAAGACAAATTTAAAGTAGATAAAACGGAAGTTTGAAATAAAAAATAGATGAATATTAAAATCTAAAAATGTAAAAGTACCATTTAAAAACAATCTGTGCATTTATCTCGTGTTTTTTTATATATCAGTGTAGTGCTTTTGTATATATCAGTGTTGTTATCCCGTGTTTTTTATGTATCAGTGCAGCTATCCTGTGTTTTTATATATATCATTGCAGTTATCCCTGTATTTGTTTATATATCAGTGCAGTTATCCCGTGTTTTTTATGTATCAGTGCAGTTATCTCATAGTTTCAATTGATTATTTGAGTTAATTAGTAGATTATAGTAGATAGTAAAAGATAAATAGTCTCTTGTCAAAAAAGAAGATAGATAGTATATTATCAATAAGAAATAATTATCCCGTGTTTTTTTATATATCTGACAATTATTTGTCATTTTTTAGGTATTAGTGACAAATATTTGTCACGTGTGTTTTAAATATTAATCAGTTTAAATAGTCATTAAGTCTTCTTGTTTTTTAAATAGTAGGTTTATAGTAGTCTTCAAAAATTATAATTATCAATGGCAAATATTAATCCCGTGTTTTTTTTATATCACTGCAGTTATCTCGTTTTTTTATATATCAGTGCAGTTATTTCGTAGTTTCAGTTGATTATTTTAGTTGATTAGTAGATTATAGTAGATAGTAAAAATTAAATAGTAGATTATCAATAAGAAATGTTTGTTTTAAATATTAATTAGTAGTTTAAATAGTCATTAAGTCTTCTTGTTTTTTAGATAGTAGGTTTGTAGTAGTAGACTTCAAAAATTTTAATTATCAATGACAAATATTA